>OX439243.1:23481153-24106153 GCA_949319165.1 Sialis lutaria
ACTTAAGTTGCTATGAAAATAAATTAGAAAGCGAAATTCCCTAACTACATATTTTATAAATAACAGATAGAAAAAAATTCCTAAAAGATTACGGTTAATAAAAATATTTTTCTTTAAAATTTAAATCAAATAGCTTTTTTAATCGTGCTAAATCGAATGAAATCGTGTAAAAACGGAATCAATATTTTTTCTAGACCGTGTAAAAACAGAATTGGGTGTATCTTTAAAGTCAATGTAGTTTTCTTTCAAAATTAATAAATCGAATTCTTTTTAGTTCAATACATAAAAATACATTTTAAATTCAGAAATTTTAAAGTAAACTAAATATTACCATTATATTATTGTCTTTATACATTAAATATCATAAAAGAATAATAAAAACGTAGAAATAGAAGAATAAAATAATATATAATATGTACCAAAACATCGCAAATGTTTTTTTATACCATATTATTATAAAAATATAACATTTATTTGAGGTATAGTGAAATTGAATCAATATGATAGATACAAAAAGTATAGATAATTAAGTTGTTTTGAAGTTTCACTTAAAGTTTCCACTAATTAAAAGAAAACAATTCGTGATATTACTTTTCTCACGTTTTTCGTGTTTTTGCTCATAATACTCAAGTTTATCGAGTATAAGTTAAAGCTTTCTTGAAACATTTGATCGAGAAAGTCGCAAGTGAATAAGTGGATTGCTAGTATCTTATAATATTACATACTTACTTTATTGTAATTAAATAAGTTTTAATTTTCTCACAATGAAGATAGAAAAACAGTTAAAAATAAGGGACGTACTAGGTTGCCGGCGCCGGCAACGTGAATCGTTGCCGGCAGTTGATATGTCTCCTATACCGCTAGATGACAAATAATGAAATTTTCGAATTTATATTTAATGAGGTACATGTGTATACTGTTGTGTATTGAAGGAATAAAAACCTTCTTAAATATTTTTTTTCTAGATTCTCTAATTTTGTTAGCATTCAATGATAATAAATATCCTAACCTAACCGGGACTAACCTAATTTACTATAATTTAACCTAATCTCCTCTAAACTAACCTAACAGTAATATAATTAAGTAATGATATTTGTAATTTTTTATTAATATTTATTGATAGTAAATTAATTAGACTGTTGTTACCACACCCCTCTATATGAACATTATATCAATTTAATTATATCTTATGAAGAGGTGCTCTGCCCCCTAAATTCCTTAAAAACAGTATATTAATTATAATTGTTGAGTTAGAATGTTGTTTACTATTATGTTTGAGGCTTCGCCCCATATACACCTTCTTTCAAAGACATGTAGGTACTATTATGTTTTAAGTTTGATCTAAAATAATATACAAATAAATTAAAAATACTTATTTTCAACATTTTATGAATTTAATAATAAAAATACAAAAAATAATTTGAATTACATAGATATAACATAAATAAACGTCAAATTACATTTTTGAATAAATCTGGTCTTACGTGGTATCAACTCTATTCTAAGTGAGTACGTGATTTTTGACAGTAGTGACAGCTTGTACCCCTACATATTCTCCATATCAACCCAAACATGTGTTGCTACACTATCTGGAAATCTACGAGATTGAATTTTTAATTTTCTGCTGTCTCGTATCCAGTAATTGTTAAAAACCAATTGCTCACATTCCTTAAGCTTTAAATTGAGATGTTCAAAGCTATTGAATCTATTTCCAATTTTTAACATCTACAAATAAATCATAACGTGAATATACTGAATTTTTTATTTTAAATTCACTTACATACCTCGAAATTATTAGAATTCTAGTTAATTTTCAGTAGAAAATGTACGTCATCTTTATTCAAAAGAAAATTTTATTCAACTTTGTTTACAAAAAACAAAACACAATAAATAATTATCAAATATAAAATTTGGAAACCCAGATACCTGTGACATAAGCGAGTGCCGGCAACGATTCACATTATATTCACGTTGCCGGCGCCGGCATAGGAGACAGTTCCTAAAAATAATATAGGATATTTGTTTTATATTGCTTAACTGAAATTGTCTGTCTGTCTGTCTATCAAAACCTTCAAACAACTGAATGGTTTAACCTAAATGGACACTTGACAATAATTTAATTTTTTGAAGTTATACTTCTTTAGGCGCATTGAGGATAAAAATTTAATAAAGTAACGTAAATGAAATTTAGTAATATAACGGAAATGAAAAGCTATGTAACGAGCGTTACACGGTGGACCTAGGTAGGCATGGTATATTGTACAGAAAATTCATTTGATGACGTCATGACATCTATAGATTTAATTAAAAATTTTACACATTACCACAGAATAAAGATACAGGAGCGACACTTCGTGTTAAAAAAACTGGCAACTGTTTTTACATACACTCTATGGATATTGTGACGTCATCTGACATTTGGTTGGTCAAACTGTATCTACCTTCTGATCTGATTGGTTGATTATTACATAATATTCAAATTTCATGATTTATAAATATGGACTTTGAAATAATATACAATTTAATTTTAACTTGATTAAATAGTAAATAATGTTATGAATTATTAAATAAAATATTAGTGTTCTTTATAAATTTATATGCATTGCATTAATTTATTCATTTAATCAAGTTAAAATTGAGATAATTCGTTGTCGTTTTACAATCACGCCAAAGAAGTATAACTTCTAACGCGTGTACATAAGTACTCACATTCAGTGTTGTTAAGTTTTAAACGTTTTTAAGGGGTGTATCGAACTGACAATTCAAGAAAACTTATTAAAATCTTCGTTTCAAAAACTATACAGTATGGGACACTAGTACGCGTGGCTTGACTCGCATTTGTCATTTTTTAAAATGCATACATACATTTTCTTACTTAATATATTTATAGGTATACATAAGTAGTAAAACAATATGAATATAATTATGTCTGCCTTTTTAAAAAAAAATGTAAGGAAGTATAATGTTTCATAAAGACATAAAAATATTATTTATCCTCTAGTTACTAAACCTAAAGTAGGTAGTAAAATTCAGACCGTATCATGTGAAAATTTATAACTTTCGGTATTAGGTTTTAAACTATATACCGGGTGTCCCAGATAACTTTTCCAGCATGGGGATCTCAGTATCTATAAGAGATACAGGTGTAGTTAAATCAGATCAATTATATGTATGAAAGGGGTGAGTATTATTACACCAAAAAATATTCATAATTCTATGTAGTTTAGGCGGTATACCCAAAAAACTGATAATTCGGAATTTCTTTAAATGGCTATAACTTTTTTGTTAAAGTAGATAGGTACTTTTTGTTTGCGGTTTCTTAAAGCACTTTTTTGTGTAGAATTGATTGGTGTATTTAGATTTTTTATATCACTCTTAGTTTCCGAGATACAAGCCCTAACTTCAGTTTTTCTTATGGGCCGCTAAGTTGGCTATGGCATATTTGAACGTGTTTTTAACTCTACTTTACAACGATGTGTCACTTGCCATATTTATTATCGAAAAAAAAATTATAATATATTTTTTCAAATAGTTCATTGTTTCAAATATTCATTTGTTATTTTGATTGTTGTTATTGTGATTTTTGTTTACAATTTTTGTTTTTCATGGCTCACTTAAAAGTTAGTAATAAAATACATATAAATATCACTGATATTTAGTATTTCGACTTTTTTTCGATAATAAATATGGCAAGTGGCATATCGTTGTAAAGTAGAGTAAAAAACACGTTCAAATATGATATATTCAACTAAGTGGCTTATAAGAAAAACTAAAGTTAGAGCTTGTAACTCGGAAACTAAAAGTGATATAAAAATTCTAAATACACCAATCGATTCTCCACAAAAAAGTGCTTTAAGAAACCGCAAACAAAAAGTACATATCTTCTTTAACAAAAAAGTTATAGCCATTTATAGAAATTCCGAATTTTCAGTTTTTTGGGTATACCGTCTAAACCACATATAATTATGGATATTTTTTTATGTAATAATACTCACCCCTTTCATACAAATAATTCATCTTATTTAACCAAACCTGTATCTCTTATAGATACTGAGATCCTCATGCTGGAAAAGTTATCTGGGACACCCGGTATACTAACCCCGTCTACTATCTTTATAAACTGTTATAAATGGTGTGACAATAATAGTTCAGCACTTACTTATAATGAGAAGTTATTTGAGTACATTGTAGGTAATACGTATAGAAAATACATTAATAATAATTTTAAGCATCACATCTGAAAGCAATTATAATAAACTAACTTGTAGATTCTTTATATATTATTATTTATCTTTAATATAAATAAATGAACCGAAACGTCAGTGCACTTATCACTCGAAAACCACTTATCTGATTTACGTGTTTTTTTTATTCATAAATATGATTTTTTCCTAGGTTTTAGTAGGTATATATTTTGTTAAGTTAGGTAACATAAGAAATAAGCAATGACGATCTTTTACAATACGTTGCCTAAATCGCTAAATATTGAACAATATACCTAATATAGTAAAGAATCGTGCAGAATAAAAATATCTAAACTAATTTTCATATTTAAGCGAGCGAATCTAGTTACAAAATATATAAACTAAAAAAATGTAGGTGCTTTTTTCAATTTATCTAAAATGTGGTTACAATCTTTCAGCAGTATTCCCATAGTACATTTATCTATGTAAATTTGTGACCGCTAAATTGATATGATAGAAATATTGAAAAAAAAACATCTGCCAAGTGATGTCTACTATGTACATATCTTGAAATAACCTTTTTTATAGAAAATTTAACGCTCTACACAAAATATTCAATGCAATTTTTATTAAACATGTGCGTCGTTTTTTTTTTTTTAGATATTATGATTTTTTTGGATAACACTCCACCTCACTTTTTGTATTGAAAAATATAGAAATTATAAAATCAACTGTATCTGTCACAGTCTTCGGTATACTGGACCGTTTGACCCAGAAAACTGAAATCCTGCGTAATTATAGTAAATGGCGAAGCAAAAATAAACTGTATAAAAGACACTTTTTAAAGAGGGCAAATGAGTTACCTACTCAAAATATTATTTTATTCAAATTCAACGAGTGGGGTATCATATTAAAGCTAAGAATTCAAAATATTTAAATATATAAACGTTTTGTTGCTATAAAAATATCCCCCCCCCCCCTCCCTGCATATCTCCAAAAGAAGTACTGAAAACATCTGACAAAAATGATCTCTTACTTAGTTCTTCGAAAATAATAATTAAAACTAATCTAACTGTGTTCTTAACTTTGCTAAAGGTTTTAATCTACACTGGTAGAAAGGATTTCTCAAACCAAGTAAACCTTGTTTTGTATATAATAAACAATATTTTCTTAAGATAAGCAATAATCTCTTAAACCAACTATAGTATTCTTGAACGAAGGAATAACGTAGTTGGATTAAGAGTATGTTTCTTATATTGAGAAAATATTGTTTTCGTTATATACAAAACAAGGTTTTCTTGGTCCAATACAGTTGTGTACGGTACGTAACACAAATACGTGAAGTTCGACCGCATTTTTTAAATAAATTAAAGTTACAGGATAATTATGAGTAGAAATTTTCCGTGTACTTACTTATTATTTTTGTTTTGTTAAATATGTATCTTCTAATATTTACTCAAACTTTACTACATATATTAAACTTCATACATGTTTGTAAAGGCTAACTAATATTTTCTAAATTAGAAACTATAACTGTATATGCAGCAGGTAGCTCTTGTAATTAGTGCAAGGATAAAACATGTAATTATATTCAAGCTCTTGTTGTCATACAGGGAAATAATTTTCATCAATTCACTGTTTGTTGTTTTAATTAAATAAAATGTTACTATTTACATTTTGTTTGTATTGTTTAGATAATAACTAACATTGTGAACTCTTTGTCATTATTTAACAAATAGGTTGCATATGAAAATCATAATTGGGGAGCAAATTAAATTAATTTTATTCATTTATATCCTGATAGAATAATTAGAATGAACATTTATTTTTGTTATTTAATATTATTACTGACAATTATAAATCTGGGGGAACAATACTGCGTTGAATCTATTAGATTAATATAATATAATTATATTATAATATATTTTAATATTAAGTATATGGGTCGATCTGCGGTAATCGATACCAGATAGTTAAAAAAATATTTTATGAAAATATATACTACAATATAAAATTAATCGATCATCAATTTTCATAAACCAAAAGAAAATTAGAAAAGTTTTAGTTAATTTTCAAAACATTTTCAAAAAATTTCAAAATAGAGAACCAAGAAGGTAAAATCATAATACTTAAGAATAAGTGACAATCATGGCAAACTATTTAAATTTTTTGACAATGACATATCAGACGTGACGTTTGACCAAATTAAAAAAAGTTACCCTCACGAACATTAATGACTAAGGGTGACCGCATTTATTATAAATTTAACGAGTCTATTGATGTATTTGATAAATAAATTTTATATGTATAAGTTAATAATATCAATAAGCAATTAAACAAACAAATAGTACTCTTATTGTATCCTTTTATTCAACTTGTTACACCCGTCACAATGTTTGTTGAGTAATAACTAATTAAATAGATTACGTATTTACTTGATGCTATTGTGTTAATAAAAAATAAGTTATTCGTAACATATTAAAGTATGATTATTATAAAGTAACTGTAATACTTTCGCTAAACTTTTGGGATTTTGGATAGAGATTGCAAGACTTGCAATAGTTGGCGTCACACCCGTCACAGGGCTTGGAACGCTGGTATTTTTTAGTAAAATAACCGTAGTCCTTTTATTCTTTCAACATACATTAAGATCTACAGAAAAATGGTAAAATCATGTTATTAACTAGTATTATTTAGAAATTATGAACTCTAATTCGAGTTGAAATGCCTCATCCGTCACCGCGGACTGACCCATATGCATTCAAAAATATCTAAAATAATTTTTATTGAAAATTTTAGTCAAAAACAAAAAGTCCAAATATATTTTTACGAAATTTGTTGTAATTACATTGCTTAAACTAAAATTGCATCTTTGCCACAAATATACTATATCACTTGACACGTGTTTTGACTTCACAAGAAGTCATCATCAAGATCCTTACGATTCCAGACTACGTTGATTAGTTTTGAAAGTTTTCATTTTTTAAATGAAACCCCAAAATGTAACGATATCCATATAAGATAAAAAAATAAATCGAAAAAAATATTTATTGGCTAAATCATTTTTTTTAAACTTCTAATGAACTGTTTTAAAGAACTAAATATATTTTTAATTATAAATAGAAATAAGGAATGGTACAAAAAAAACTATGAACGTGTCTTAAAAAGATACCACAAATCCTAGATGAAGCTACTTTTAAGGATACAACTGACACGGTAAATTGAAACGAATCTGTAGAATTTATCTTCTTTACAATGAGTCTCATGTTAGACAAGCAGTCACACGTTAAAAGTCACTTGTTTTATTGTTAACGTTTTATCTCACACAAAATTATCTATTTTATTTTACTATAGATCACTGTTTGAAAATTCTTTCATTAAGGGCAGACTAACGTATTTAAATTATTTTTTTCCCATTTTTTTTTATTCGATTTTTTGAATGAAAAACTTTTCAAGAATATTGTGTGAATTTTTTTTTTTACGAATAGCTCCTAAATGGTAAAAGCAAAAACGAATATAATTTTAGCACAAACGTGCACAAACGAAGCAGAAACGAACTGCACATTCAAAAATTTTAATTTAAAAAAAAGGGGTGCCAGAGACATATTTTTGATATTTTTAAACATAAATAACATGTAAAGGGTTAAAGCACAAACGATGAAAATTTCTGCACAAACATGTACAAACGAAGCACAAACGAACTTCATATAATAAAATCCGAATTTCGAAAAAGGGGGGGCTCGCATGTCTACGGCCCCCCCATTTGATTTTTTTTAATATCTCCTAAGGGGTATAAGCACAAACGAAAGGATTTTCTGCACAAACGTGCACAAACGAAGCACAAACGAACTGCATATAATAAAATTCGAATTTCAAAAAAGGGGGTGCCAGAGACATGGAGCTTCGACCTCCTACATTCAAACGCTCTGAGACGTCTTTACAAATATGCGTGTAACTTCGAAAATAATCGCCGGATTGACTTGAAATTTTGTGTGTGTGTATTTAAATATCTGTACATTACGAAAATGGAATTAAAAAAATCGATTTTTTGAAAATTCTAACTGTATATAACTCCTTAACTCCGGCCTCCTACTTTCAAACGCTCTGAGACGTCTTTACAAATATGCGTGTAACTTCGAAAATAATCGCCGGATTGACTTGAAATTTTTGTTGTGTGTACTTAAATATATGTACATTACGAAAATGAAATAAAAAAATTATATTTTTTGAAAATTCTAACTGTATGTAACCCCTTAAGGAAAACAGATATTAAAAACATACTTAGACAACAAATTTTGTAAAATTGGTAATTTTTCTGGTAGCTTAGTCTATTGGCCTATAATTTAGTAATCATAGAATAATATTATATTAATAAGAGTTTTTTATATATACATTTTTATCAAGATGTAGTAAAGGGATCATTTTATACACCCATATATATTTATAAATATGCATACTTTAAAAAAATGTAATAAAAAAATAAAAAGATACAGCGGCCCTCATAAGTGATCGGTCAGTTTTCATTGAAGTTCGTTTTTTACAAACTTACATTAGTAGGCTGCTCCCATTTGATTGTCACCTTTAGGGTAGCAGACAACTTTTGATGCCGTTGGTAATTTACTGATATTTGAATTTTCATCTGATTTGACTTTCACTTGATTCAATTTATTTACCACTATTGAATCTATGCATGCATTGTCTTCGTTGAAATGGTATTACAATATTTGATTTAAAGTTTATAACGAAGAACAAACTAAAGTGACTATAATATAATAGCCGAAGTTTCAGATAAATTGATCTTGTTTGATCTCACAACGTGAAAAAGTTCATGAAAACAGTACTTGACATCGAATGAGAATTTGATTGAAAACGTAACAAAAAATTCTTTAATTTTATTTGAAAATAAGAGTTTTTTAATGCTTCGATGAGAGCTTTTAATTTGTGATAATTACCTATAAACGTTAAATACAAGATTTATTAAAAGATACTTTAAAAAACGCCTTCAAAATGGGTTTCTTATTACAAACAAAAGTAAGAATCATTTTAAAAACAAAATATATGATGCCAATAACAAAGTATTATTGAAATTATGATTTAAAATACACCAATACCTCGCTTTGCGTCGTTTCGCTTTGCGTCGTTTCGTTTTGCGTTTTTTTCGAAGTTGCGTCGCTGCTGAATTAGTACTAATTTTCACTGTGCGTCGTTAAATTTTCGAAGTTGCGTTGTTTTGGGTTCGAGTCTTTAATTTTTTTTTAATTAAAACGAGAGTAACTTAAATAATTCACTTTGCGTCGTTTCAATTTGCGTCGTGTTTTTTTGGAACGTAACCACGACGCAAAGTGAGGTATGGGTGTAATGAAATACAGAGGTTAAAGAGATTCTAAAAAATGTATTTATTTTTATATTAAAAGCGAGATTAATATAATTTTCGTAAAAATAAAAATGCAAAATAGAGCAATCCGCCATGTTAAATGGAACACCAATCAGAGCGAATGACGTTTTATTTTAGACAAATATCAATTCTTCTTACAAGATTACTAGGAACATACCTTATTTAAGAACTTATATACTTTGGAATTCATTTTTAACACACAAAATAGTTAAATTATTGTCTAACTCTGAATGTTTGATTATTGTTGACAAGGAGTGTGACGTCACAACTCTAAAATGTCACTTGCGAGCGTTTTGGCGTCAAATTCAAAAGAGTCCATTTTTGCGATTAAACCTTTATTTTCTGCAGAAGTAAGTATTTTTTTGGAAATAGGAGACACGTAAGATCATCATAGAATAGTTTTTTTTTTAAATTGATCATCATGCCTATTGATTAAATGTTATATAAATACATATATTATTATAAAACCACTCAAATTGTACCTATTTTATTTTAATTAAACTATTGCGCATTTAAATATCTTCTTCCGTTAAAGCTACCGAGATATACTGCCCCTATTTTTGTAAAATATTTTCAATTAAAAATTCTTTTGGATCCATGTATGATAATATTCATAATATTACGTCACCTTTACCTTCATAGACTAGATAGTACCTATACCAGATGTTAAAAAAAGAGTGTAAAATATTTAAAGAGATAATAATGTGGACCAAAATAAACAAAACCCAAGTAAACATGGGTCCACAAAGTAACGAGTTTGGAGATATAGAAGGTTATTCTTTTTTGAAACATTTATTTGCAATTATTTATTATGTACAAACAAAAGAAGATTCTAGCTTTAATAAAATTACATAAGTTGTTCAAAGTGCCCTCCTTCTATTTCCAAGCAGGCATATATTTCAAATTTCAGTTTATTTTCATTTTAATCTTAACAAAATCTGTCTTAAACGTAGCTAGAACGATATTGTAATTACTATAAATATTATTTATACAATTACGTGAACCATAATGCGTAACTTAAGATTTAATCATAATTATTAACCAACAGCGCGTGGTTTTCCTCTATAACATCCACGTTTGTTTTGTGTGTAACATAACTATAATACAGTACCCCTTGAAGTTACAATAATGTTAACAGTAAATTGTACCAGACATCAAAGACCCGCACGACCGACAAACATGGGAAAAACAAAAAGGGATAATAGAATAATGTTATCCTTTATAATAATTACGAGTATTTATCAAATTCTGTATGAATATTCACTGCATATAAAGGTTGGAATAAAATTAATACCATTTGATGAAACTTTGAAAATAAGACATTTGGGTCAGTCCACGGTAATCGATACAAGATAGTTCAAAAAAAATTTTACGAAAATGAATACTAAAATGTAAAATTAACAGGGTATTTAACTTTAATTTTCATAAACCAAAAGAAAATTAAAAAAAAATTAGTTAATTTTCAATATATTACAGAAAATTTAAATTTTTTTTCGAAAAAGACAACAAATAATGTGAAATCGCAATTACTTACTTGACAATAAGTGACGCTCGTGGCAAACTATTAAAAGTCTTTGACAATTACATATCAAACGTGACGTTTGACAAAATTAAAAAAAATGACCTCACCAACAATAATGACTAAGGGTAACCGCATTTATTATAAATTTAATGAGTCTATTGATGTATTTGATAAATAATTGTTATAAGTATTAGTTCATAATATCAATAAGCAATTAAACACACAAATAGTACTCTTATTGTATCCTTTTATTCAACGTGTCACAATTTTCTGTCACAACTGTCACAATGTTTATTGGGTAAAAACCAGTTAAATAGATTACGTATTTACCTGATGCTCTTGTGTAACTAAATAGATATTTGTGTATCTAGGGCGTAAAGTGGCTGTTTTTCGCACGAGTGGGAATGTTTGTTAATCGAGGCACTAGCCGAGATTAACAATCACACGAGTGCGAAAAACGCACTTTACACCCGAGGTGCACACAATATTTTTTCTAAAACCTTATTATAATATTAATAATAATGTAATATGATTTTTTAATTAAATAATAATAACTTGTCATATTAATTTTTAATATTGAAATTTAAATCAAGTACTTAAATTTTGAAAAAACAAATGAATATTGTTATTGTTTGACATTTATATTCAGATTATTTGTGGATTATTTGCACTCACGTATTTTATTCTGTGATTTTATTATTGTAATTTTATAATAATATGGAAAGTGATAATGAAAATTGCATGCCGCCAGAAATATCGGAAGCTGCAAAATCGGTAATTTCAAATCTACTACCGACCAAATCCAAATTAATATATGAAAATGTATGTGTTACTGTTACTATAGAAACACTTTTACGCTCGCCGTGCGTAAAAGTACTACTTTACGCACTGAAATGACAAAGAAAAAGCCTGCTTTTTAACACGGTTGTAGAAAAAAATAATTTATTCGTAACATATTAAAGTATGATTATTATAAAGTAACTTCAATATTTTTGCTAAACTTTCGGGTTTTTGATAGAGGTTGCAAAACTTGCAATAGTTGGCGTCACAACCGTCACAGAGCTTTGAACGCTGACAATTTTTTGTAAAATAATTGTAGACTTTTTATTCTTTCAATATACATGTATTGCATTAAGATCTACAGAAAAAAGGTAAAACCATGTTATTTACTAGTATTATTTAGAAATTATGAACTCCAATCAGAGTTGAAATGTCACGACCGTCACCGCGGACTGACCCATTTGTATTTAAAAAAATCTTTGCAAAATTTCGAGATCATTAGGATAATATTTTAAGAGATATTAAATAAACAAATTAACATGCATTTTTATGAGAACTGCAGAATTTCGAGACATGACAGGACTTTTAAAAGTGATGTGACAGAGAATTTGAAGAAAATTTGAATTTGAGCATACATTCTTTATTCATTTAGTAATTTATTCATTAAAAAATTTGAGCTAGAAAAAAATTACGAAGTAAGTTTTTTTCAAGAAATTGGTAGATTTTGATATATAGTACATGGCGATAACTCCCCCCCCCTCCTTCGAAAAAGGGTGCATAACTTTCTAGGGGCTTACAAATCTATCAAAAATCAGTTATTTGGGTATAACACTGGGGCTGTTATTTTTAAGATAAAATGTGTCTAATAAATCTTAAAGCTGATAAAATTACGAACAAAAAGTGTTTTTAAAAATTATGTACCATAAATAGTAATTGAAATAGAGCCCGCGAAAAAATCATTTAGCGACGTCGAGTTTAGAGATTACGCCTAAAATACAGAGTTCCGTTAGACCGCTGTGTTTAATATGTATTTAGTTGAATTTCAAAATGAAATTTTAAATTATAATAGAGAAAAGAGTGCCCTAAATAATGCTCTGCACCCAATGTCGAAATCTCGAAAAATGTTTTAGTTATAAGCACTCAAAGTTCTAAGTATTTCAAACTGACAACCCAAATAACTGATTTTTGATAGCTTTGTAAGCCCCTAGAAAGTTATGCCCCCCCCTTCGGAGGGGGGAAAAGTTATCGCCATGTTCTATTCAACGAAATGTACTAATTTCTTGAAAAAAACGTACTCCGTCAACTATAGGATTTATATGTGAAAAATATTGTTTGTTTTCAAGTTAAACTGTAAATAAAATATGCCAAGAATAAGTTGGGTGTCATCAGTAAAATTCCAAGACAAGTGTCAGTTGAAATTTTATCACGCGAAAAAAAAATGAAATGAAGTAAAAAAACGAAAAGGACTAAAACAATTGGTGCGCCTTTGTGTTCGGAAAACATAAAACAGTGGAAATAAATTGTAAGAAATCAATTTCATTTCAACAATTTTTATTTCCTGTTTGTAATATTGTTCAGGCAAGGGATCGTTTTTTAACTGACCTCAGATACAACATCAATTTTCTCCCTCGAGAATATCTATTGGGAATTGGTTGATTTTTGTACAAAAGTTTTTGTACGTAAGAATTGTAAAAAAATATATTTTCACAGTTGATTTCCAGTTTATTTTTTTTTCTAATTGTAAGTAAGATTATTCCTGGTGTTTGCATTTATTTTTTAAAAGTTAAAAAATTCAATATGAAATTAGAATTATGAAAGACTAAATTTTTTTGAGTTTTAGATTTCGTTCAAAGTACGTTTATTATATTGAAAATGATATGAAAAGTTGATTTTTTTAAACCGCAGGTCTGTAGCTAAAACCATTTTCGAGATAAGACCTCTGAAACTTTCAATTTTTTCCAAAATTTTGGAAATAAATAGCCATAACTTTTGAATGTGTGGTCGGAACTGATTTTCGTCGACAAATTTGAAATTAGCATGTCAAATTCTATATAACTACATGTATAGGTAATACTTCAAAACTCAAAAAAAAAAATTTCACGAAAAATCGAAAAAATTCAAAGGGGTATACCTTAAAAAAATGTCGATTTTTGGCAAAAAAATTTTTGTCTGATTTTAATGTATTATTCAAGTGGTTATATAGATTTTGACACGCTGATTTCAAATCTGTCAACGAAAATCAATTCCGACAACACGTTCAAAAGTTACGGCCATTTATTTCCAAAATTTTTAAAAAACCTGAAACTTTCAGAAGCGATATCTCAAGAATGGTTTGAGATACAGACCTGCGGTTTGACAAATTAAACTTTTCACATCTTTTTCAATATAATAAACATACTTTTAACGAATTCTAAAAATTGAGTTTTATTTCACGATTGAATTAAATTAAATATCAACTAAAAGGTAAATAAATATATTAACAATAATTTTAATTCTTTCTTATTTAACCTTCCTATAATACCCGCGTCAAATAAAGTAACACATATACCCGCGCAGTCTCTGGGATAAAAAGTTATAGAGCTTGTTTGTTTATTATTTTTATGAAAGCTTAGTAAAATTAATTTTTATTAGTAGTAAAGGATGTATTGAAATAAATAAACCAAAGTTATAGATAATATTTTGATTTAATTAGTTACTAAAAATCTTTTTTACAGCCTCTGAAAAATAGTTAATTTTCAGCGAGCTATGAAAACTTAAAAAATTGTTTTCCTTAAAACAAAAACTAAAAATACCAAATAAATTATTCATATAAATCACATTTTTAAATATAAAATTCAAACTAAAGAGTGCAAAAATTCACGTAAAATCATACCTAATATGGCGGTCGTATACAAATACACATAAATGCATGTAATTCGTAAAGTCGTTGCAAGTAGACATTAAAGCAATAAATACACGACATGAGACCACCTGATAATCTCACCACTTAAATTATTACGATATTCAAGCATTGAGCATTTATATTAGATGCGGTTATATCTGTTTACATACACATATAATGTGCGCCTCGAGCTCACGCCCGCGCCAATGTTTGTTTACATGTGTGCGAAAGAAGGAGGGGGGGGGGCATGAATAAATCATTATATTTGAGTTTTGGGGATCAAAACTTGTATTGATACTATATGGTATATTGTGATGCATGTATGTATAGTATAATGAATTAAGAATACGTGCTCCTTAATTGTTTATTAAGTAGGCTTATAAATTTAACCCTTTGTTTGCGGAAAATTTTTATATTCGTTTGCTTTGGTCTAATTGAATTTTTTTTTATCAAAACCCACTCAATGGGGTAGGTGATTTTTTTCTAAACACTTCATTTTATGGACAATTTTTTTTAAATCTTATCATTTCTGTTTTTGAGGCATCAATCTACGACTGTTTACCAAATTTCATCTTATAATGTCAAATTTTTTACGGACGGACATGGAAAAACTATAAGGGTTCCTAGTTTTCTACGGAATTGCAAGTTTGCACATATAGTTTATGTTTTAAAACTAAATATAATAAAAAATCGGGCCTTTCAGGCCCAACTGCAAGCAAAGGGTTAAGTCAAACATGCAGAAACTAACCCAATATTTACTGTATTATAATCCCAATTGAATGATTTAAAAAACAAACGTAAATTTCTTGAAAATAAAAAAATATATTAATTTTTTGCCACTGTTTACAAACGAAACTTTTTAAGGGGTTACATACAGTCAGAAGGCCAACAAAGGTTTTTTTCAAGAATTTTTTAAGAGAAGACTTAAATTTATTAATGTAAAAATTTGTACACATATTATGGTAACTTTTATTTGTATTTTATCATTTTTTATTTGTAAAAATATTAATTTCGAAAGCTACTACAGCTGTTCTCCAGGAGGTCCTCTCAAAAAAGGCGCCTTGCGGTGACCACTATATCTCTGGACTGGATCATTTAAAATGAAAAACCCAAACGAATATCGTTAAAGTAATGTATAATCTTGTACTTAATCGAAGGAATAAGCAAAATAAAATTGTTTCACAAAATGGCGGCTCCTCAAAAAAAAAAAGATATCGATTTTCGACAAAAATTTGACCTTAAATTGTTTATAAAAAAATAAATATTTACCGGTGAGATAAAACCTTCGATTAATTACTAAAAAATATTGTTAAGAAACTTGTGTTAAAATTTGAGATTGATCGGTTCAGCCGTTTCCGAGGAATAGTAGTCACTGACTTTGAAAACGTAGATTTGAGAAAAACGCGCTGCCGCTCCGACATCCTACATTCAAACGCTCTGAGACGTCTTTACAAATATGCGTGTAACTTCGAAAATAATCGCCGGATTGACTTGAAATTTTGTGTGTGTGTATTTAAATATCTGTACATTACGAAAATGGAATTAAAAAAATCGATTTTTTGAAAATTCTAACTGTATATAACTCCTTAACTCCGGCCTCCTACTTTCAAACGCTCTGAGACGTCTTTACAAATATGCGTGTAACTTCGAAAATAATCGCCGGATTGACTTGAAATTTTTCAATTACGAAAATGAAATAATAAAAAAATTATATTTTTTGAAAATTCTAACTGTATGTAACCCATTAAAGCGCTTTCAAAACGCTTTCATCACGCATGGTATGAGTTTATATATTCAACTATTCATGAAAGATTTACCTTATTGGTTTAGTTATCTACTTGATTCACAGATATCGCATCAATAAATTTTATTTAACTATGCATGCCAAAACAAATTGTTATTTATTATGATTATTTACAAAATCCCTATAATATATTTAACTATGAGGAAACCTAGCGCAATCAGTAAACATATTTTATTAATTAACATTTGTGTAATTACATATGTGATGCATTCATAGAATTAATTGTGGCAAATGCTATTGGTTCAGCTAAAAGCTATCGGTATATTGCTATTTGATCGATAAACGTTTGTTGTATTACTGATACATATAATTGTAATATAGTTTAATGGCCGGTATTATAAAGGACCTAGCAAATTTGCAAGCTAGCAAGCACTTTCAAATGAGGTATCAAACTTATATGACAGTTCTCTTGAAGTTTTTGACAGATAGTTTCATACATAGGAAGTACAAAAAAGGTATGTAAAGTATTCGCTGGGTGCAAAGTAGGTAGTTGGGGAAACGAAATCGATCACAGCGCACAACGTGGCAAAAAATAACACTTTGGGTGGACTAACTGTCATTTTTAATAGGCTCGTTTTTAACTGAAAATAGAAAGGTCAACATGGTTAATCCCACTATAGACTATGTGCAAAGGGTTGGAGTTAGAAATAATGTCGATGCGAGTGTTCGTGGTGAGCAATATTGTAAAGTTATCGGCGCCAAAATTTGAGGTTATGCTGTCAATGTAAACGAATTAATTATTTCTCTATTATCGTCATAATTAAAGAGAAAAAGATACCCAAAATAAATAATTTTCACGTACGTTTTATGCTTAACTATTTATATCATATGCAAACAACTAAATTAAATGATATTTGTTTAATAAAAAATTTCACGGTATTAAACATATTAAACAATGATAAAAAGAGAGTTGAATCCATTCAATCCTTCTCTATTACCCGCTAGCGGCGCTAATACACTTCGTGCACATAGCCAATAGTAATAAATAATCGTCTAAAATGTATATATTACGATATTTTATTGAAATTATTTGTTTGTTAGTACGTCAAAATCCACCCAAGTTGCTACTAAAGTCCACCCGTTAGTTGGCGCTGTCATCGCGCACGCTGCGAATATTTACTAACTTGTATTTATTAACCTTGCGTAAAAAATTGTAAAAAAACAACTTACTGTGCCGGCAACTATCTGTTAAAAACTCAAAGAGAACTGTCATATAAGTTTGATATCTCATTTGAAAGTGCTTGCTAGCTTGCAAATTTGCTAGGTTCTTATAAGTTAGGTTATATTCCTGACGCTCTGAGCATCAAACGGAGGTATAATACCTATGATGAGGTATAGTTATAAGCTAATTTTAGACCCTAATGTGTGACCTCTAGGAATTAACCGATTATTCCTGGGCTTCGTGAGTGTATCCTGCCTTGATCGGCCCAGGGTAATTTTCCGTCCTAACAATAATCCGCGGCAGTTTCGGGGCGTGCTCGTTTACTTAAGTTGGGTAATGCATTATAATGCTTTGAGTTGTATTGAATATCTATGAAAAAAATATCAAGTTTTCGCTATATGAATCGAAGTAGAGGCTTGTAACCAAGTTTTTGTCGATGAATCAAAAACTGAAAATAAATATGTAATCATTTTTAGCATAATATTGCAATAATTGTTTAAGGTTATACGTCTAGCACACTGTAAAAAAGATATGGGTTCGAAAAATTTTGTTTTTAATTTATATTCAGAACACATGTACCTACATTTAATCGGATATTTTACGTTGTTAATTAATAAAAGTAAAAAAGTTTAATTTAATTTGAAAATTGATATAGACGAACGGTATATAATAATAACATGTACTAATTCGTTGTAATAGTAGAGCTAGTTTTTTATTATTTTGAATAAATTACACGTGAATATATTTGTTTTATAATTTTTATAATATTTCAAAGGGTTGAAGATTCGAATAATTAGTTTTTAAATCGTCTCTATATAGCCAATTGTATAGAATTTCAATAAATATACCACTTTCGGCAATCGTGTGTTAAAAACTCTATTTTTAATATCCAATTACTCAAAAACCATACGTCTAATATTTTAAATAAAAATTAGTAAAATGTATGAGTTATCTATAAATAACATTAAAAATTTAGACTTTTATCTATACATTGCTCTAATTATCGAATAACCTTAAGAAACATGACTTTACAAATAAGCATTTTGCTACCGATGACCATTCTCTACATATACTACATACATAGAATAAATATTGACCGTAGGGGCACATTGACACGTAATGTGCCAGTGAATTGTTCGTGACTGGACGTGCTAATTGTGCCACAAACACAATCAGTCACGTGTGATTTATGCATGCTCACATCCGAGGTGGCGCTGACACACACACACACACACACACACACACACACACACACACACACACACACACACACACACACACACACACACACACACACACCTATACATATACACACGCGCCCAGATGTGCAATCAACCAATAACCGATGCACTGATTTATAATAAGAACCGATATGTTGTTTTGTGAGTCGATATATAGAGGTATCACAAACAGCACAGAAATGTAATGTAGTAGGTACGTTAAGCATAACTATCAATAAGGTTTGTTATTGGAAATGGGAGTATATTGATTATATCAGTTATGTATTTGTCAGTTGAAAGTTTTTAGAAATAACATTAGGCGATACATTTTACGAATTAGGCACCAGACTCGAATCATACCCCAGTATTGGACACTTGTTTAATTAAAGAATGTGGCTGTTTGAACATACCGTAGGTGTATGCAATTAGTTATTTGCACATACTGTAAATGTATCTAATTAGGTTAGAGTAAGGTTTAGTTAGTTTACGTTTAGATAGTGGAATACATAGGCGCCGACTTTTCATTTCACCTGGGGGAGGGGGCGAGATTTAAAAAAGTTTTTTTGGGGGGGGGGGGGGGGTAAAAATTTCCTTAAAAAATGTGCAATATCTAATTTTCGTAATAACGACCAAATGATCACAATGAAATTTAAAAAGATGAAATAATGCTTAAAATCTACCGTAAGATTCTTAAAACATATATTTTTATTTGCATATTAGTTACTTCATTTTAAATATTTTTTTGCTACAAAAAATTTCAGAAATACAACTAATCGTGCATTGAGTGTAAAAAATCTTTTTTTTCATCAATTTATTGAAGTTAGCAGCTAAAATCATCGTAAAAAAGACCATGCAACATCCACTTGGATAACGCTGCCGACAATACAACATTCATTATTTGTAGTGTAGTTTCGGTAAAAATCGATCAAACTTTAATTTTTTGAAATAATTGAAAAGTGGACTTTTGTATCTTTTTTTTAATTAACAGAGGCTCACGAAACGAAAACTACGGTTTTAGCTGAAAGCTTCAGTTACTTGGTGCAGAAAAATCGTAATTTTTTTTTAAAGCTGGTGGTCTTACTAACAATAAGCTTTGTAAAGAAAACAAAGAGATGTTTCATTATAAATTTCCTTTTTGAAGACATTTTTAGTGGTCATTTTTACTCAAGTGACATTTGAATATTGCATTTTTTTAAAGAAAAAATCTTATTGACAAATGTATCTTTAATTAAAAGAAAAAAACTAAAGTACAACTTCACAGGGGGGGGGGGAGCTCTCCTGGAATAATCTCTAGGGGGGCGATCGCCCCCCTCGCCCTTTTTTGCGGGGGTGCGATATATACTTTTATATGTATATTCATATGCGTCTCTTTTTTTTATTAAATAATGAAAATATATTAATTGCATATGAATTGCTGATGTGAACCACAAATAATTTTTTTTGCGAAACAGAGCTTAAAAAAGTGGTTCGATTTTCACTCTAGTTCAATTTTTGTTCTCTGGATATTCGTGCATTTGAATAAAATGTATATAAAAACGTCCTAATATGATTCAAATGAATGATTATTCTTTATATATTTTCGAACGATGAATAAAAAAAATAAAAATAAAATGTAGTCTCAATTTTATTAAAAGTATGTTTATTTTATAGAAAAATGGTGCGATAAATTTAAAAAAAATCTAATTTATGTAGATAGTAAAGATTTTAAACTGATTATTTAAATTCACTTATAAAAAATTTTAATAGATGAAGCGCACTTTAGCTAAGCCGTACATCAAGTTTGTTTTTATTTTCAGACTTTTAGTAAAAATAAACACTTTTAGAACGAAGCCATGAGCGTACATATAATATGTTAACTAACTTCTCCCAGATAATTAAAAGGTTAGAAGATGTGTGCAAACTAACCAGGAACATTAACAAATATATGTATGTAAGTAGGTACATAAACATGTCTCTGGAACTAACAATGAACTTTGAAGTGGTTTATTTTACTAATATCATAAAATAACATATTTTAGGTGCATTCGAAACGAAAACGTATTTTAAAATGCTTCAACGACTATAAAAGTCCTCACAGTTAGCGCGGGGTTAGTTCGGAATTTTATTAACTGATTTTGATATACATAAATATTACCGGCAATGTATGAAATCCGGCATTGTGTAGATTTCCTAGGTATTCTTTAGAATGCCTAAAAATCACCAGGCAATGTATGAAATGAATTTAGTTATATAAATTTCCTAGGCGTTGTATAGACTAGAAATATAGGGTGAACCAACCAATTTTGATTCAGGCACAGATATTGACTTACTTTATGTAATAAAATACTAAAATACTGATTATTTATCTTACTTAATACTGGCCTAATATGTTATTAAATGACTAAATAATATCTAATATTTTTGTGTTTTTTTATTTTAACAATTTTAAATCATATACTTAATATTCGTTTGAACTAATATTTTATTTTATTTATTATAACAATAAATAAAAATTAATTCATACTTTGCCTGAAATCGTTAGGTATTGTATAGAATTCCTAGGAATTATATAGAATGCTTGAATTACATACTTTGCCGGTAACATAAATATTAAATGCTATATTAAAAATTTGGAACTACACTTCCATAATATGTAGTTCCACTAATTCGTCGATTTCTCATTGTCTTAACAGTTTTACTAATTAACATAGAATATAACTTTGAAATATAACTACTTTCTATCCAGCCTGTATAATATACTAATGCATATGTCAACATATATGTTCATACGTTGCTAGAAGCGAAACTGTGATAAGCGAACAAAAATATAAAATCAAATAAAAAATATTTTATATCATGACATACGGTTTGGAAACTTCCAGCGCCATTTATTTCAGGAAATGATGATAACTTTTCGATGACTCACCTGAAAATAAAATAAACAGATATAAGAATCATAAGATTTGAGTAAAAAATAAAAGTTTGTAAAAATGAAACCTAAAAATATTTACACCATTAAAAAGTACATATGTAGATACCTTCAATTATTTGAAGTAGAACAAAAGAACTGAAACTCATTGTAAAATTACCCCCTCCACCCCATTGAGAATTAATAAAAAAATAGTTTCGGTTTTTATAATTTTATAACTGTTATTTTTTTAAAAATATTTCTAACGTACCTTCTACACTTTCTGATACTTTTGTTTTTTATTACTTTTATAAATATTGTTCTTAAAATATTCCATTTAATATTTTTTGAGTCCCCCTGATTATACTGGATTCATTAATTAAACACTTTTAAAATAATAGTATTTAAATAACTTTTTAATCGTTTGAAAAAGGAAATCATATAATTAACTGGAAATCGAAATAAAAAACATATGCCAAGTTAATGCACAGTGCTTCCTCGTTTATTATTGTCAATTATTGAACAATTTAAATAAAAACCGATAAAATATTCAGATTAACTACCTGTCATTGGTTATCCATTTAATTTTTTTACAATTTTATTAAAAAAATATTAATTCGACATTTTTCTTAATACGCACCTGATTATTTTGTCATATATTTTTAAAAATTTTGATAATTTCAATCTAAATCTAAATTTATCTGCTATGCAACCGTCAAAATAACATTTAATATGTTAAAGTCAACAGTAGTTTTAAAAAAACTAATGACAATTTAGATAAATCATTGTAAAAGAGTATATTTTGCGATAAACGACGGTAATGTATATTTTAGGAAATTGAATGTTCTACAAAAAAGATTCTATAAAATTTTCATATAACATATGTCATTCTTGAGATATCTCGAAAAAATAAATATTTTAGTGTGTCACCCCCCCTTCCCCAATATTGCGAGGAAGCAACATATAATTTTTCAATTATAATTTTTTGTTCCAGGTAAACCAAGATCAATCAAATCAATGTTAAAAAAGCACATAGTAAATATGCAGTATACATTTACAAAGTCAAACCGAAATAATAACATATTTCGATTGATGTGTTTGGAATGTTTTAAAACCCTATGGAATTCCCCTAATAATGTAATTATTTAATTGTTGAGGTATAACACATAATGTATGTTGAAGCTATATGACTGTAGCTTGTCAACAGCAGAGAATTTGACCATGCGAATTGGTGTCATTCGCTTTTAACACAACACTAAATACATTGCTCGTTGTAATTAATTTTTGTTTCTGTCAGGCTGTCATTGGTTTTGTGTCGTTTCACACGGTCGATATATTTACTTCTAGGTGTTAAGAAAAGTAATGAATTTTCCCAATTTTTATAAGCCCTACAAACCAAAAAAACACACTATGAGAAATTGCTGCTATTTTAATTTCTGCCAATATCTGAATTATACAAACACTTATCGCACCCTTGCAAAATGTAGTTTTGATGAAATAGGAATAAATGAAATTTTAACAATTTAGGTAAATCAAAATTGTTAAGGTAGTATAGGAAAATGACTGATACACAGTATTTAATTTAAATATTTCAGTATTCTTGTGTTGTTTGAAAAATAGTTACTATTAAAACGCTTATTAGTGATTAAGTATTTAAAAAATAAATAAAAAATGTGACATTTTTTTAGAATATATATGCTAGTTTTGACGGTAGATACATGAAGTACATTAATGACAATTTTTAATAGAAATATATAGTAGTAATTTGAAGTCATTCTACATATCGTCCTTTAGCTTACAACACTGCTTAAGTCGTTTTGACCAATTTTACAGGAGAGCGAAAAAACCGTGTATGTTTTATATAGGCTACCGGCTTGCGCGCTGTCACTATTTTTTTAATTCTGGTCTCTTATTGTCCGAAACGTCTAGAATGTGATTGGTAGATCGACGCGCAATGAGTAGTTCTATCCAATGACATTAAAATGTAAAAACTTCTAATTTTTGACTTATGCGGTGTTGTTAGCTAAGGGACGATATTTATCTCAAATATGACATTTTTTTTGTTGTGACACTTTTTTGCGGAGGTGCGTTATGTGATATTTTTTCAATCCTTACCTGAATCCTTATCACACGTATACATACATATAACTTATGAACCACTGAACCGATATTAATGAAACTTTGTTGGGACAGGCAAGTAAATTATTCGAAATCATCAATATAATCGCGTGAATGGAGTAAGAGATAATTTTATAGTTAAAATCTTTTTTGTAAGTAATGTATTAAATAATAAATAATGGTCTAATCGCAACAATACATTATATTAGGAATGGAAATTATTTTAGAATGGTTGAAAGCATATGAACCCTAATGTTTTTGCTGATACCAAATGATATCAATAAATTAATTAGCGGTTGGAAACTCAATTAATTCAAATCCTTAACCCAAAATGATATTAATTTTAGAATTATTGGTTGGGACCATCATTACTTATGTGGAATAATATTTTTATATCAACATATAAATTTTATTATTGATGCATCGTAAAATGACTAATTCGCAGAAAATTTTACCCCCCCCCCCCTCCCAATTGTTATTTTGTTGATTATGTTGATATTTTGATTAACTAAATATGTCTTTCTTTATAAATTATTATTAAATAATATTAAAATAATTTTTGTAATACACGGAGAGAATATTCTTTTAAAAATAAACAGAAAATGCTGTGAACCTGCGGACAGAATCAACTTCTGAAAAAAAATAACAGAAAAGTCGGTAGAATTTAAAATAAAGTAAATGAAAAATGAAATACTGGTAAATTTTAACATAGTACCTATTAAAATTTATTTACTCTGAAAAAGTAAAATATACGTCATTCTTTAATTTAATTTCTTGCATATGAAAATTTCACGTACATTCTCTATAATTTTACTATGTTTCTATATTACTTTTCATATCTGGCCTATCGCCGTAATAGAAACTGCTATACAGTAATACAGTATATTGAATTGTAGTAGACGTTCTTTTAAATTTTACCATGTCGGGTATTAAACATTTCTAGGATCAATTTCGTCCTCCCGTTTAACATGTTTTTTTATGTTAAAAATTAACATTAAATTTTTTCAGTGTACCAATTAGTTTATTAATAATTTGAACTGTTAATTTCATTTTTCATGATTTTGATACACTTTTTCTCTCTCTTTTGAATATACCATGTCTCTTTTCTGCCAATGAGAAGATAACTTTAAAAAATATTTTTTTTTTGTAAATATACATGATAATTATCATATAATAATAATTTATGTACTCGTTTTGCTTTAAAATGATTCTGCTTATTTTTGTTTTAGTATAAATTAACATTTTTATTCAAATTGTCTATTTTTATTGAACAATTTAAAATTATAATTAGCTTTTGTGGTGCATATTAAAATTTAAAAAAATCTCACTGGGTTATTTTTCTCGTACAGAGTTCTAAATATTTCACAAAATAACGAATGTATTTACATACAAATCTAGCATAATAAAAATAAATATTGGGCATTATAAAATACGCACCTGTATGGTTGATTTTTGAATGTTACCAATAACTAGTGACTACGTGAAATAATCCGTATAATTTGCAACTGACAATTAAACGCATGAAAAAGCACAAACTTCATTATTCTGTTTATGTTTTTATAAATGATACAGGCAGGTTTGGTGAATTTTTTAACATCAGCCTCGCTTTAGTTTTTTATTTGTATGATCACCTTTATGTTTTGTTTCCAATTAATATACATACTATGCGCAAATATCCATAACCAAAACAAAAAGTATTATTTACATAAAAATTATTTTCACAAAAGTAAAGCGAAACTTAACCTTAAAATAAATGTCATGATCTTTTTATTTATTTATAGGTTACTAACGGACCAACGGGCGTTAATATTTCACCTCCTATCACGTATGGAGGGTTGTTTTGAGATTAATTAGATCCGGCAGTAAAAGTACCAGTTTAAAGTGGAAAAAGAACCCCCCTATCCCGCATATAGGAGCCGATTTATATCCATATTGATATCCATAGTTATATCCATAACCTTAAGGTAGTTGGTCCATCATAATGTGATCATATTAGGCCATGAGTACATATTTTTAGTTTAGAGAAATGATCATGGCAACGCTGTACATTATCTACTATTAACTACTTGTCAAATGATTATATTTTATTATCTGAACTACCACAGAATATATTAATAATTAATGAAATCGATTATAATTCCCTTCAATCCACTTATCATATTTTGTAAAAAATTATTTCATTATTTCGTGTATTTTTTTTCGTGTATTTTTTACTATAATCAAATGAATACGTTGTTGCCACATTGTCAACAATACTGTAATTTATGTGATGGTTTGGTAGTTAAATCTGGTTAAATCTTAATAACAGGATACTGTTTTCTTTCATATAAATATACAACATGTCAGTTTTTTATGAAAAACTGACGCTACGTTTAAATTTTATCTAATAAAACGTTACGTTAGTGTACGGTTAGTCCATATAAGCTGTGTTAAAAATATAAACTTTGAGATCGTTTTTCATGACTTTGAGATGGTCAATTTTAATAAAAATGGGCTATTTTTCAGATATTAATCTATGGAATATTCTTGTGCAATTTAAACAAAATCTGACGAAAACATGTTTACGGACCAACTACCTTAACAAAAAGTAATACATATTTACATAAAAGTAAAGCAAAATCTAACCTCAAAATAAATGTCATGATCTTTTTATTTATTTATATGTTATTAAAGGACCCACGGGCGTTAATATTTCACCCCCTATCACGTATGGAGGGTTGTAATTAGTTTAGTTAGATCCGACAGGAAAAGTATCAGTTTTAGGTGGAAAAAGAAACATCTATCACGCATAGAAGCCGAGATATTTACGATTTTTTCCGACTTGATTTACTATTATCGTCACTGCTTATTCTTTATATTACCTAACATAACAAATTATACCCTAAAACCTGGCCATAGATCATATCTATCAATTAAAAAAAAACATGTAAATCGGATAAGTAGTTCTCGAGTGATAAGGACATTAACGAACAGATAGAGAGACGTTGACTTTTATAAAATGAGTGATAGTTGGATCTTGGTTTCTGGGTGTAAACCGCGTCGATTTGGTCGTGTTATCGGCCAACGTTTTGTCACACTTTCTTTTAGAAGAGCCCTGATGATGTCCACTGCAATGTGTGACGAAACGTTGGCCAATAGCACGACGCAGTTTACACCCAGAAACCAAGATCCATATCAAGATCACCGCGGAAGCCTCAAGACATAAATGGTAATTATTTTTTGGCGTTTCAACGGGATTTTTTTTTATTTGAATAAAAATAATAATTTCAGCGTTTTTGAGGTATAGTCAATTCTATATTACATACACAGAAAAAAAAACTGTATTAGACAAAGAAAAACTTGTTTTGTATATAACGAAAACAATATTTTCTTAAATATAAGAAACATACTCTTAATCCAACTACGTTATTTCTTCGTTCAAGAATACTATAGTTGGTTTAAGAGATTATTGCTTATCTTAAGAAAATATTGTTTTCGTTATATACAAAACAAGGTTTACTTGGTTTGAGAAATCCTTTCTACCAGTGTATGTATACTGAAATTAAGTAAATATCTTGTTAAATATTATATCTCATTCAGTAAAAGTTAATTAATTTATAAAGAGAAAGATTTTAACATAAAGATAATGTATTTAAAAATAAAAAGCATGACATAATTTTCCACTATGTTAAAATTTATGTTAAGTTTTTCTTCCCAAGCCATCATAACATAAATTTGTTCTTGAATATGAGTAACGACCTTATTAAGGCATTCCATTGTGTACAATAAAACGGAACAATTAAAATTTTCTCTACCAACGTTAGGCCATTATAAACAAATTTTGGACATAATTTAAGCACGTAATAATGTTGTTGGTAAGACTGTTTTCTGTTGTAAAATGTAATCAAACCTGAATAAAATGTTATGAATTATACACAATTGCATTACACCTTTGTATCACATAAAGCAAGAGTTTAAAAGCAACAGGTTGGGTAGCAGTGGCAGCATGTATGGAAAAATAAACATTTTCTTTTTCCGCATCGGTTTATAATCCGTGAAGTATGTTTAATAAAACATTCAATAAAAAACGATACAAAACTTATATAAAACGCAAAATAACATTGTTACTAGTGTGCTCCATAAAAACGTACTCCGTAATGTCAGCGAATTCAAATCTTAAAATAAATATCAACTGTCACGATCACGATATATCACTCATCAACTTAAATCTTTTGTCTCGATAAACAGGTTTGAAATATATTGTAGTTGCCATATAATGAGTTAAATACATATTTTTTTCGATAATACCTACGCATGACGCCAGTAACAAAGTATCATTGAAATTATGATTTTAACACTAGAAAGACGGGAAAATCTACCTACCTACAAAGACGGTGACCGGTTAAATGACTACAAAATTAAATATCTTTTTTTATGAGTAATTAATAAATGTCAAGTAAAGAAATAAAAGTAGATGTAATGTATGTTTAATTTTAATATTTATACACAATTTTTACATGTTAAAAGAGAAGGTGGTTTTTTACAAGTATAGTATTAGTTTTATTTTTACAATTCTGAATAAGACATTCTCGCCTTCTTCGAATTTCCTGGGCTTTTTTCACAAATTACTCACAATAATATCGATACACAATTACAGGCTTATTTGACTGACAATTCATATACGTATTTATTGTTGTACCCTCTCATACAACAATTAAAAACATATTTATCAGATCATAGCCGTCAAAAGACCGCCGCCGTCTTTGTCGGTATATCAACATTTCAAACAATAAAGAAAATAGATGTGAATTATTTTGATACATAATTTCATTTAACTACTAGTATTAATAAAAGTCACAAAGTCTCATTACGGTAAGTCAAATAGTTTTTGAATTATTCAATATTAAAATTGAAATTACCGTCAAATGACTGCTCCCGTCTTTCTAGTGTTAAATAATGAAATAGGTTAAAAAGATTCTAAAAAATGTATATTTATTTTTATATTAAAAGCGAGATTAATATTATTTTTGCTAAAATAACAATGCAAAATACAGCAACCCGCCATGTTAAATGGAACACCAATCAGAGCGAATAACGTCACACATCAGTAAACGTCAAAGTGATTGATTTTTATTTTAGACAAATATCAATTCCTCTTACAAGATTATTAGGTAAATTCCTTATTTGAGAACTTATATACTTTGGAATTCATTTTTAACACCCAAACTCTGAATGTTTGATTATTGTTGACAAGGAGTGTGACGTCACAACTCTGAAATGTAACCTGCATTTTGGTGTCAAATTCAAAATTAGTTTTATTAAATTTTTGCAATTAAACCTTTATTTTCTGCAGAAATAAGTATTTTTTTAAATAGGTGACACATATTATTTTAATGCATTTGTTAATCAAGAAATAATTAATTTTGATAACATTTATTGTTAATTCAATAATAAATAATTTAAATTTCGAATATAAATTTATTTTTGTCTCATTAATCAATGGACTTGAACTTTAGTATTCTTAGTTCACTTAAAATTTTAAAGTAAATTGTTTCTACAAAAAAAAAATACAGTCAGAAAGTCAAACCATCCTGTTTTATACAATGGAAGAATAAAAAAAAACTTAAGACTTTCGTAAGTATACGTGAGTTCATACATTTTAAACAGTATTTTTCCGTTTCAAAGTAGAACGTGATTAACTCTATTATATAGCTCTTCTGTTGGTAATAGATGTATATACTACACTATTACATAGACAACAAAAAAAACATATATAGCTCGAACAATATTACTGTTTTTATAAAAAAGCTTATAATATTTTATACGGCCTTTAAGACAAATTAATTTTAATTCAATATTTATATACATAAATTTTGTTGAAGATTTTGCAATAATCATAGATTCTGTGTATAAGTCGCGTCAGTAAAGTCCTGAAGATGTCCGCTGTAATGCCTGTTGAAACATTGATCAATAGAATGATCAAATCAATATATTTTACTACCAAAGTAAATTTTCGTAATATTATCATCATTTGCGCTGATTTAAATATTCAACTCTTATAAAATTTTTAAAATATAACAATTTTATTATTCCCTAAATTATAATTTAACAAAAACTTGCTGCAAAATCTCTCGAATGATTTTAATTTAAACATTTTTTTCCATTAAAGATAAAAGTATATTTCTTTCTGTGCATAAAAACATTAATATTTCATAATGAATTCTATGTGGGTGGTTACATTAGTATATAACACAGTCATGTAAAATCCCCAACCTTTATTTTGAGTATATTTTTTCCTAACATCAAATCCATTCTATTGTTAAGCAATAACACTTTAAAAAACCTTATCTCTATACGTTATCAGCAGCTTCCAAATTACCATACTCCACAAAATAAAGCCGGAATAAAAACATACATTAACTTCATTCGTGCACGAAAACAGAATACAGAATCATACAAATAAAATAAAATGACAGAAAATAAACACGTACTCAAACATGAAGAAACAGTGCAGTAAGTAGTTTCAAAATGCAGCGCCTCTTTCTACCAGGGTATAGGAGACAAAACATTTTTCATTTATTTACATTATATTTAATTTAGTGGTTCAAAATTTGTAACGCTAATTTTACCCACTTCCTGTGAAGCTACTAATCCAGCGTATCTCAACCTTTTATTATTTGCAACCCAATTTTCAATCATAATTAATTCTCATCGCGCCCCTTTCCCCTCACCCTAATACAATAATTTTCAATAAAAAATAGATCTCAGCTATAAATATAAAAATAATGTTTAGAGTGTCAATTTCTAATATAAAACCTTCTTTCGAAAAATTTTGCTCTGCAAGATAGGCCCAAAGAAGTCACTAATAATTATTAATCTTGTTTTTAATTTAACATTGATAAGTTAGTTAATAAATACATTGTTCAGTACTGATATACAATCCTATTTATAAGTGTATTATATCAGTGTAAATGTAAACGTGTACCTATATATTTTACTTTTTATAATAAATAATTTTTTTAATAATATTTTTTCTCAATATGCTCGCGTCCCCCATTGAGTTTTATTATTGATATCACATAATAATTTATAAATACACCTAATTCTGTTTTTACACGGTATATACGTTCCAGACAAAACCGTGTAGAAAAAACCGTGTATAAAAAGACATGAAGTACATAGAAAGAAAGGAAATTAGCTCCATATCCTTCAATACTATAAAAAAATAGGTAAAATGAAATGATTCATACAAAAAAACTAGAAATACAATTTTTATGTGCATTCATGCACAGTTTATTTCATAAAAATAAAAGGCAATTCAATTATTAAAGTAAAAGTAACATAAATATAAAATTATTGCAAGTTTAGGAACTGAAATCTCGTACAAGACTAAAATATATGTATACTTAAGCTGCTATGAAAATAAATTAAAAAGGGGAATTCCTTAACTACAAATTTTATAAATAACAGATAGAAAAAAATACGGTTAATAAAAATATTTTTATTTAAAATTTAAATCAAATAGCTTTTTTAATCGTGCTAAATCAAATGAAATCGTGTAAAAACTAAATCGATTTTTTTTCTAGACCGTGTTAAATCAAAACCGTGTAAAAAAAGACAGAATTGGGTGTATAAGAAGTTAGAATTATTAACTAGAAGTATATCATATAAGTTTGACGACCACTGTTAGTATTCTGCATAGCAACGTCCGTTCTTTGTTGGGTCTGATATAAAATGCATTAGCTCTGAAGAGCTAATGGTAGAAAAATCCCTCTTACAGCCAGTCTGAAGAAGGATTCCAGATGACCTTTACGTTCAACCGTGACTAACATTATAATTGGATATGATATCTATGACAGTAATGTGCCTTGCAATGACAGGTTATATTGCTTAATATATTCTACAAACTTTAAGGTCTATACAGTTTCAAATGTAGAAATCGTTTCTGAAACGGAGTTTAGTTTAAATTGAATTAAATTGATCATAGGATGAAATAAATTAAATTTATACAACAGATATAATTTTATTTGAAGTATTGATTTGTAATTAATTTAAAAATAATAAATCTTTAAATATTACTATTACTGGACCACTAGTTACATTAAAAACAGTAAAACTATACATACAAAACGCAAAAATTCCTTCATCAACGAAAATTGGTACATTACATACGTAGTTTTATACCTAAACTTTATGAAACCGTTGAGTGTAGTAGACTTAGAGGAGCAAGGGTAGTTTTATCTTATTTTTCATGTTTTTTTTTATAATTTTACTGATACCAATGTAAAGAGAATTTAATTTAGATGCGGAAAATATAAAAATATAAAAATTCTTTAAATTCGATGGATCAGTGCAATAGCAGCGCGAATTATAAACGGGAACCGATACAAAAATTGAGGTATCACGGTTCGCACATTAACAGGTCAGATTGTAACGGCCGTATCTCGGTCAATTTTTATTGTATTGGAATAAAATAAAAAACAAATTAAAGGTCTAATACATAGCTACAAAAAACATCTGAAATATTTTTTAATAAAATTAGCCATCTTGATGTAATTTATGAAAAAATACCTTTTTACCCCTTTCTCTCCTTACCAAACTACCCCTGCACCCCTAAGTTGACTACGCTTAACGTTTTTTTAATGTTTAGGTATAAAATTATGTACGTATGTACCAATTTTCGTTGATGAAGGAATTTTTGAGTTCAAAAGAAATAAACGCAGTTTGAACTTGAACCTTTAATAAATTCAAGTTCAGTTCAAATAGTATGTTTTTCTTTCTCTTTTTAACATTTATATTGACGCCCATGTGATCATCAAAATGTTATGGAAAGTGTAGTCGCATCTTATATTATATTTATAAAAAATACAGCGTAGCAAAATCAGATCAAAATCAACACAATGCAATATTCAAGTGAATAGAAGAAATATTCTTGATAAAATCAGGTAAATATGTATTGATTTAAAACGACAACTTTGAATAATATTTTTCTTATAAATCGGGGAAACCGAATCGGACTGATAGAAATGTAGCTACAAGATTTTTATTTCGAATAAATACATTATTTTTTAATGTCCAGTATATAAACACAATAACTTTTGTTAGCTAACGAGCACTTATTTCAATCAATTATTTGACAAAAAATAAACACCAATGTTATTAAAACAATGGTGATATTATGAAAATTATCTTCTACGATCAAAGTCACCAATTGTACATTAATACATAAAATATAGATAGTATCAGAGAATTAATAATAATTCATTATAATTGTCAGCTAACAATTTTTTGTAAGCTCCTTTAATATACTTGACAAAAGTGTTTTTTTTTTTTACTTTTAAAACTATTAAGTCCATCAATATTATCAATAACTTTATTCTTACTATACTGTATTGGTTATCACTAAAAAGGTAAACAATTTAAGCGCAATATTTTTATTTTAGAACGTTGAATATATCGCACCTCCGCAAAAAAGTGTAACTATATATTTCTACTAAAAATTGTCATTAATGTACTTCGTGTATCTACCGTCAAAACTAGCATATTCTAAAAAATGTCACATTTTTATTTTTTTTAAATAGGTAACTTAATCACTGAGCGTTTTAAAAGTTACTATTTTTCAAACATCACAGGAATACTGAAATATTTAAATTAAACACTGTGTATCAGTCCTTTTTCTATACTACCTTTACAATTTTGATTTACCTAAATTGTTATAATTTCATTTATTCTCAATTTCTCAAAACTACATTTTTCGAGTTGTGACACTTTTTTGCGGGGGTACGATATGTATTTTTTAACCATAGAAGTTTCATGTCTATTTGTGATATTATCTATGGATTTACTATGGAATTTAGTGATACTCAGTTGGCGATTTTGACTGTATACAATAATTTTTACAAAATCACCACTGTCTTAATACCGTTGGTGTTTACATACAACGCTAACGCGGAACTTGTCAAAGTCTTCATGAAACTCCAAGAGAACTGTCTATAAATTTATTATGATATCGGACATTAATTTCCATAATGGAGTCATCAGTAATAAAAATACTATATTTAAAAATACCACCATATGTTTTTTTTATTAAAATAATGTTTTACATGAATAAATCGTTAAGATATTATTTTGAACATTATACACAAATTTATAACAAAAAAAAAACTCCAGCACACGCATCAGAATTTCTCTCATATTCATTGCTTTCAACGTATTAAAAGTTATATTAAATTCACGTTCATATTTCTTCATGCGCATATAATATGTTAAATGCATAAGTTTAAAACACTGAATTCAATCAAATTTAACTCACTGCATATTTTATAAACCGCTATGCTAAACATAACACTTTTTTATGCATCATAATTCAGAAATGGATAACTTGACAATAATGGTTAGTTGGAACATAAACTGTACAGATAATAATATTCTCTATAAATTTTAATTAAAACAGCTTTTACTATTTCTACTGTAGGGTATTCGAAAGGAAATAATAGAAGCTTGAAGTTTCATGAAATGTATTAAAACAGTGGTGATATTATGAAAATTATCTTGTACTGTTCACCAACTGTGTTACAATAAATTGACGTATTATTAATCTCAATTTCAAAACAAAACAAAATAAAATATAGGTTTTAGCTCATGAAAAAATAAAGAATAAAAAAATTGGTGGGCCTACCTCTGGTCTAAATTTCTATTGTTTGATATTAGAAATATATAATACTTATTAATATTAAACCGGTTATTAAATTTCATAACTGCTATCACCATAAGTACTTTAATTATTAATTATTTTAAGCAAAATCTATGAAAGGCTGTAGCTCCTTCACGAAGAATTTCCGGACATATGTTTGCATAAATTTTTATGTATATAATAACATTTTTGATCTACTGTTATTTTTTGCACTAATTTTTTATTTAAATTATAATTTAATAAACACTTTCTGCAAAAAAAACTTTTTAGTCCAGGAAAAATAGACATAAAAATATAGAAGATCGGAAAAAATTTGTAACGGGCTAAATATTTGTATACACCTTAGTATAAAGGTACTTTATAATGTATGAAAGTTCCTCATCGATTTGAAGTGTCAATTTTTTGGGGTCAAAGTTCACGAAAACAGTAATTTTTCGAACATCACGAAAACAGTAATTTTTCGAACATCACGAAAATGGTGACCTTTTCGAAAAAAGAAATGTATCTTACTTTGTAGCTGAGATAATTTACTACAAAAACGAACTTTTGGGTTTTTATGTAGGAGAAACCGTTGATGAATTATAAATATTTATTTATAACTCGATACGATATCGTTCTATGTAAAATGTAATATAGAGCTGCAGCTTAAACATATACCTATATATGTAACTGTATTCCACATAACCAGCAAAATCGAGATAACTCTTTCTGTTTCATAAGATAAGAATTGAAAGTACATTTGAACAAAAATTAACCAAAATTATTACGTCGGAACAGAGCAAAATGGTGTCTTCAAGGTACGCGACCCTCGCGCGATGTTTTAAGCACATTTTCCACTTATCTATCTTTAAAAATCGTAATCCATTGCAATATAATCAATAGGCAGACATCCGTCTATAAGAATTTATACACTTATACTTGAAAAATATTATTACAAATAAAAAGACTGATTTCTGGAGATTTTTTTATAATTTGATAATATAATGAAAATTTTCGTTATTTATTAATATTGTGTAAAAATGTTAAATTATTTTTTCCAATAAAAATAATGTAACAAAATTAAAGCATATTTTTTTGCGCGAAATATCTCAAAAAGAGCTATGTGTGGGTTCATACATTACTATATAACTGTGTTCAATTTACAAGAGTAAACACGAATTTCAAATAAAACAAATCAAGCTCAATTTAAGTATCAAATATAAAATCTCTTATCTGATACTCATTTAATAATATATGATTTAAATTACATACAATGATATAGAAGATAAAATCAAAATTTATAATAGAACCAAGCAGAAACATTTACTTTGAAATTACACACATCTCATGTACACAACATCAATATTGAAATGCTTTAAGAATTCAAACAACAAAGGGTGGATTCCTTATCTCAGATTTATGCCGTAAGCCCCAAACATACATACAATCCGAAATTATATGAAAGTTAGACAACATAGTGGGTGGACTATGTCGGATTGGAGACCAAGTAGTAGAACATCAGAGAAGCCTGAGGCATGTAAGGCAAGTGGAGGGGGGAGCGGTCGAATTTCTCTGTCCCGTGATATTCAAATAATATTTCATTCCCATGTCGTGATATCTGTTTTGAACTTCATGTCGATAGTGAATACGCTGTGGTATTTTTTTTCATGTTTTATTTATTTTGATTTTATCTTCTTAAGGTTGTTGTTCACTAAAATCGATCACTACAGATTTTGTTAAAATTTTAATATTGTGTTAAGTAAGCTAGTTCGCATTTGTAAAAAAAAATTCAGGTCAGTTTACCATTTCGTTTATTAATTATAAACGTGCAAAGTTGGCCTCTTATACATTGCAAGCATAGGGATCCACTTGGAATTCGATATTCGTTTAATTCGTGTATTAAAACTAAACGTCAGATTTTAACCAAAAACGGATATATTATAGATTGGTAATTAAGGAATGTGTATATAAAATTTTAGAATGATTTACCATCTACTTAAATAATTATTAATTTTTAACATTGATAAATTCCCGAACACATGACGTAAATATACGATATGGCAACAGCGCATTCGGCGCGCTCTTTGAAATATAAAAACGTGGTTTGACAACTGACGCGCGTTGGAATTAGCAAGTGATTATTGATAACATTTAATGTGTTTATTTATAATAATAATAGTTACTATTGTTATTATAATTATGACTATTGTCAGCAATAGTAATAATTATAATATTGTTAAAAATAAATCTTCTATTCTTGTCTAATATTGTAAATTGTTGCCAGATCTATTTGTTCTTTATTACCGACATAGCAAAACCCTGTAGTTCATACTAAATTCCACTAGATGCCACGACTTTCAGTGAACAACAACCTTAATATATAAAACTCTCGGTGCGTATTTATATGTTCTCATAATGCCTAAACCTATGAACGTATCAAAGCCATATTCACACCATATGTTCGTCTGGTGCTCCGTTAGGTTTATTATTTTTTTGACACTGAAGCTGAGATATTTACTAAAATGTATATTTTTTGCCCGATTTGGCTCATATTCAGAATATACATTAGTTACGTGGAAATAAATATTTAAAAAAATTCTACCATGGATTAAGTGACCTCAAAAAGAATTTAATCTACAGGTTGATTCATTACTGTCGTGCCAAACATAAAAAGTAGATTAATAAAACTATTTTAAGTAAAAAACTTATAATGAACATGTGTCCGGAAATTTTTCGTGAAGGAACTACAGCCCTCCAAAGATTTTGCTCAAAATGAGTTTTTATTTAATATCTAGAGAACCCTTTGTAATAAAATTATGAAATTTAGTAGTCTGTTTAGTAAAAATAAGTTATCGATTTCTCGTATTAAGTAATTATAATTTAGACCGAACTGTATGGGGCTAGTGGGCCCATTGATTTTTATTTAGTATTTTTTGATCTTTATTGTTTTTATAGAATTGGACACTTATTTAAGGTTATATGACACAAAATACGCAAAAACATATTTTTCATAGGATAAACCGTTTTCAAGAAATATAGATGCAAAAGAAAGCATACAGAATATAACTTAATACGGATGCTTCAAATTACAAAAAAATAAATATATATTCTTGTTATATATATTCTACTGTTCAAGTATGGTACGACAGTAATGAATCACTCTGTATATTAACTATTCATTTGCATTTAAAATAGTGGTGCAAGTAGTAAAACGTAAGTACGTTAATTTTATTTATTTAAAAAATATATTTATAAACGTATTCAACCCCCCCTCCTTAAAAAATAAAATACATTCACACAACATAAATAATCTCGGCATTTTTGAAAACACGTCCGTTATTATTGATATAAGTGTTAAGGTTGCATCAAGAACGCTGTTAGCACTGATAAGATCTGGCGATATCAAACCGTGCGACGTTTGAGGGCGCTCGAGAGGGCTTTACTGCAGCTTGCACAGCTTAAAGCTCTTGCCCGGCCAACAGCTTCACGACAAAGCTCTTCAAATTAGATCGTGTTCGACGAACTGTAGGTAAGACGGTGAGTATATCTATATATAGGTGTCTTTGTTTAATGAAACTCATTCAAGAAGTGTCCTAGATAAAAAATAGAGAAATAGTTTTTTGTTTTGTAAGATTTTTGAGGTGATATATAAATAAAATATTGATGTAATTTATATGTAATATTTTAAGTTATAAATAAGGTATTTGAAATCACTTTGAGATGAGTCTTATCTAACTTTTAGCCTTAATAAAAAACTATAAAATAATTTTACTTTTTTGTAAAAAAATATGAATGTTTAGTTTTACACGCCTAGCACACTGTAAAAAAAGATTTGGTTTCGAAAAATTTTGTTTATAATTTATATTCAGAATACGTGTACCTACATTTAATGGAATATTTTACTTTGTTTATTATTAAAAGTAAAAAAAGTTTAATTTAATTTGAAAATTGAAATAGACAGAACGGTATATAATAGTAACATGTACTAATTTGCTATAATGGCAAAATAGTTTTTCATTATTTTGAATAAATTACACGTGAATATATCTGTATTATAATTTTTATGGTATTTAAAAGGGTTGAAGTTTCGAATAATTAGTTTTTAAAACGTCTTTATATAGCCAATTGTGTAGAATTTCAATAAATATAGCATTTTCGGCAAGTTCTCTTATTTATCGTGTGTTAAAAACACTCTATTTTTAATATCCAATTACTCAAAAACCATACGTCCAATATTTTAAATAAAAATTAGTAAAATATATGAGCTATCCATAAATAACATATTAAAATTTTAGATTTAATTTGTTATGTGAAAAACTAAATATAGAAAATAAAAAATCCAGTAGAAGGGGTTTAAAAAACGTGCAGTATTTCACATCAACCCTACATAAAAAATTCGGGGCTTTAATTTAATTATAATCTTCGTTAGTTCTCACATTTGTGAATTTTTTTTTGTCTCTTATTAACGTATTAACACTTTGATGTACATTAATACCCGACCTAAAAATTCATCATTCATATTAAAAATGACATATATGGAACTCTCTGAGTTTTAAACCAGTTCTTTACTTATAAACACACTTTCATATTTTACAATTATGTAGTCGTATATAGGTACTGTAGCTGAAAATATATGCGCATTTTTCCAACTTATTTTTATACAGACGCAGCATTATATGGATAGATATTAGATATAAATGCAACTATAATTCGGAAACGGTTAATAATAGAGCAAACTGTTTAAAATAAAAGTTATAGAAGATATAATTATCTAAAATTTATATTCCTAACATTTTTCCATATAATGGACGCTTCTCAAAATATTCTTGTTTGTATAGTGATGCATAAAAATTTTGTTTTAGCCATAATATTTTATCATAATGTATTAAATCTACTTATGGGAATGGATATATCTAGATAGGTACATAGTAAAAAACAGAGTACCTCACCGCGTAGGTCTGTCTGTCGGTCTCTATACTTTTTTAGGTAACTACCGAACAGATTTTATTCTGGTTTTCACTAATGAATAGAGGAAGCTTTAAGTGTACAATTTGTGGAAATTTTATGTAAATTTCATGATGTCAAAAATATTTTTGTGTTGTATGTTTAATATGTTCATTAAAGATTAAATTTATATCCCCGGGTCATGTAAAGCATGTAAAACCTTATAGCTCATTGAAAATATTGTAATAACTTCTAAGCCACATTCAAAATCAAAATTAAATATGCACCTAAAAATAACGCTATGCAACAAAAAAAAATCACATAAATTTGACTAGGTGATTTAGAAGGTATTTGTCATGCGGAAACCGAATTCGTTGCCCAAATGATTCCATTACGTCAGGTTTTTTTTAGATATCCGAACCTAAAAGTCCTAAAAATGACGATTTTGGCAATGTTGGGGATTTTATTACTAAGTGAGTAATTTTTTTCTGAAGTTTTCTTTCATGATTTCGAATAGTACTATATTTTCTCTTTAAAATGATTTTTTACATTTTACTATGCGATTTTTCTTTACCAAAATATATTAATTTAAAGATATATGTAGTAAAGTTCATTGTATCTACTATACTACACTCTATTAACAAAAATATCATATCTTCAAACTAGTACATCTCAGCTAATAAAAATCGTACAGTAAAAAGTAAAAACTCATTTTAAAGAGGAAAGATAATACTATTTGTTACCGTGACCGAAAACTTTTGAAAAAAATTACCTACTTAATAAAAAATTCTTTAACATTGTTAATATAGTCATTTTTGGGATTTTTAGGTTAGAATATCTCAAAACCCTGACGTGATGAAACCAATTGGGCAACAAATCCGATTTCGGCATGCTAAAAACCTCTTAAGTTTTCTATTCAGATCTTTGTTATATTACAAAAGTATTCTTTTGTTGAATAGAGAAAATTAATTGTAACTATGAAATTAAAAAAAAATTTGATTGCAATATTTGATCTTAACAAACTAACTAACAAGTGAAGTAAAATCTTGTAAAAAATAAAATCATGCATGAAAGAATCAAAACACAATTAATAATTTTATTTACTTTGATGAACATACACGCTCTCTTAACATAAATGTAAGTTCGTTCATAATTTTACAGAAGAATGAAGATGCTATGCTTAAGTTGTGTAGCGATAAAATATTAAACGAGTTGTATGTCAGCTAATGCAAGCCCGTGGTTTACTCACAAGTTTACGCGGTTTCGTATAAATTATTACTCGCTATATCATCGCTACATGTATATTGTATATATATAAATACAGTGGGATCAGTTAGGCTATATACACACTACGCGAAGCTTGTTTTAGATCCGTATCGTTCGAGCACGTACGATAATGTTTTTTTTTTTTTTTTTTAGTTTGGATTATTATCCAGTAACTCTGTCGTTCTGAACTTATCTTGATGAAATTTTGCAGGGAGGTAACTTGCATCCTTAGGAAAGGCATAGGCTACTTTGATCCTGGAAATTTATTACAAATTTTGATAATAATATATTATTTACTTACGAGATGCTATAAGTTTTTTTTTGTTTACTGCGTTTCATAATTTAGTTGCTTATTTTTGAAGAGTAGAAAAATGTCATGAAAGGTAAATTTTTTATGAGCAAAAAAAAGCTTGTTGATTCTCCTCGCTGGAGGAGAGAAAAAAATAATGGGTATGAACAGTGTAAAATTTTCAAAAAATCAATTTTTTTATTTGTTTAGAATTTATTGGTTTACACCCCAAAGAATATGTATATCAAGTTTCAAGTGAAAATTTGAACTTTAATTATTCGAAAAGAGCGCCAAATGCTGGCATGTTATTATATATTCAATTTATCTCTTCCAAAACTTTAAACACCGTTTACTCAAAATCACTTTTTTGACCTGGTTGACAGCATAACTAAGACAGTTTTCGTCTGATCGATTTGATTCAAAATAGATTTTGTAGAGGAAACGTGCCTCTTCAGCCGAACGTAGCCGTTTTTTATCTTTTTTTTTATAAACAATTTTTTTTTTCTAAACGATATAATTTTGAAAATCCACTTAGTCCGGCTATAGCTAATAACATATATTTTAAGAATCTGTTTAGTTTGTTTGTCCTCAAATGATCCATTTGAACAAATTACTGTCAACACCACTAAGGTCAGATTTAAGAGGTGCCATTTTCAACAGACCATTATACAAAAATATGCCATTAAAAAATAATATGTACTAAAGATGTGTACATAGTTTGATATGAATCCATTAAACCGATTTCTTTTTATAAAATAAAAAAAAACACCAAAAAATTTGACGTTTACACTGTTCAGGAACCTTGTAAAAATTATGTTACGTATTATTTTGTTTTTCAAGGTACTCGTGAGAAGTAACCTTTAAGAAGAATGTGTTTGGAAGAACTCCGAAACTTTGAAAGAGAATACATGAATCATTCTACGAAAGCGTATAACTTTACGCAAGCTTTTTTAGATGTTATACCAATTACTTTTCACTTGAAAGTTAGTTTACTAAATGAATATAATTTTGTTTTACTAATTACAAGTAAGATTTTTATTTTTTATGTTGTAGGTATTAAACTACTGATTTCAGCAGGAAAAATCCTTTAATATATCCATAATATTATTATTATTATAGTGTTTATGTAAATCTGTATGTTTGTGACTTAATCTCGACTGAACTGTTAAACCGATTTGATGAAAATATTGGGGCATAGTTTGTTTCCAGAGAAAGGACATTGGCTAATTTGTACCCCGAAAAATTAATTAAAATTACGCTCAATATATGTAAATAAATGTTGATTAAATGAAATATTACATGTAAAATATAAAAATTTATTGTTTATATAGTTATTTATGATTTTCTGTCTTGTTTTATTATCTTTAAATTAATATTTCTATGACAAATTGCAGTTTGATATCTAAAATATTACCAAAAAATTTTGAATTTTAGATTTCGTTAAAAGTATGTTTATTTTATAGAAAATGACGTGAAAAGTTGAAATTTTCAAACCGCAGGTCTGTATCTCAAATCGTTCTCGAGATATGGCCTCTCAAAGTTTTAGTTTTTTAATTTTTTTAGAAAAAAATGGTTGTAACTTTTGAACGTGTGGTCGGATTTGATTTTTGTTGACGGATTTGGAATCAGCGTATCAAAATCTATATAGTGACATGTATAATACTTCAAAACTTGACAAAAAAAAATGTGTTGAAAATTGACGTTTTTTTAAGGTATACCCCTTTGAATTTTTTCAATTTTCAGCAAAAAATTTTTTTTCGAGTTTTAAAGTATTATACATGTCATTTTATAGATTTTGATACGCTGATTCCAAATTCGTCAACAAAAATCAAATCTGACCACACGTTCAAAAGTTATAGCCATTTTTCTCCAAAATTTTGAAAAAACTAAAACTTTCAGAGGCCATATCTCGAGAACGTGATGAGATACAGACCTGCGGTTTGAAAATTTCAACTTTTCACATCATTTTCTATACAAAATCTCTAATTTTAACGAAATCTAAAATTCAAAATTTTTGGGTAAAATTTCATGAATCACACTTAATTTTGTCGGGACAGATCAACTCGGCGATGGTCAATCTTAAAAAAAATCGTAATTTTACCAAATCCACAAATCATAATTATTATTTTAGGATATGAAGTCGTATTTTATGTGAAAACCATCCAACTAGATTTTTAATTTTCTTTAAATATGAATATAAACGATTAGCAAGTTATTTCGATCTCCTATAAAATTTGTCATTTTAGATTAAGCACACTTTCACTTTAAACCGACGATATACACTGCCGTGCAAAATTCTTTGGACACATCTGATTTTGAATATAAATATACAGATTTCTGTCTATAAAAATCCCCAAAATAGCGAAAAGAATATGTTTACTAGCAGTCAAAATAGTAAAAAAACAATTTCTTGTTAGCTTGAAAGACACTGTACGTCAATACTTTCAACTTGAGTAAAACTGACCTTTCAGGCATATAATTAAATTTTTTTTCCATAACATGGCAAATTGTAAATGCTGTATTTTAGATATGCTAGGATTATTATAAAAGTTGTAATTAAGTACTCTTAGAACATTTAAGATTTTTTATCAACCATTTTTGCAGTTTTATATTTACAATACGCAAAAAATTAGTGTCCAAAGACTTTTGCACGACAGCGTATAACTAAGTGGGCTCTAACACCGGAGCAATATAGCAACACAGCAATAAAATAACTACCAATTAGCAACTAGCAAATAGCGATATCATATTGCTTTGGTGTGAGACAATATGTCCGATTCAATGTATATTGACAGATAGCAATAATATCGCTAGTTATAATTTGTTAGTTGCTATATTGCTATATTGCTCCGGTGTCAGAGCCCACTTAAAGAAAATTCAAAAAAAGCTTCGTCGATTTAAAAATCATATCTAAAAGTGTTTCTTCTATAAGTAAAACAATTTCTACGCCACGAGCCTCTCATTTATTTCCAACCAACCGACATTATTCCTCACTTTATGTATGTTCTTTTATTTTTATAGTCAGTAACATCATTTCTGAAGCGTACTCGATAACAAAAGGAAACCCTTTATTTGATTCTATTGTACATATTATAGTAATAAATTCATTGGATAACATTGCATGTGATATAACTAAGTTTATGCAAACCCAGATGTTATTTATTTAGTTCACGTTAGTTGCAATGTACGTAAAGCTTATCAGATCAAGTTCATAATATTATAACAGTTGTATTCATTTAGTTTGAAGAGCTGCTGTCTCACGTTGTATGTTTCATTGGTATTTGTTAGCAACGTAGTTTGATAGTTTTAATTAGAGGTTACTATTTTAGGGTCGATCTAGACCAGTGGTCCCCAATCCTATGTCAGCGGGCACCTTTGTGCCCGCTGACTGTGAACGATAAAAAAAAATTTTGTTTTCAATTACGTGTTATGTAATTTATTTTTTATTTTTAGTAACTAATTAAAGCGTATTTATTTGAAAAAAATATTTGTTTATGAATATATTATATCATTTTACATTTATTCTCTCAAATTTAACGTATACCGTAAAGTACAGCCAGAAAAATATGTAACCATTAATTCATTTTCTGGCTGTACGCAATTACAAAAATCGCTTACATTGATTCTTAAGGGGGATGGCCACTGTGACGGGAAAAAAAATATAATTTTTTTTTCTTAGATTTTTTTAAAGTTTACATATTCATAAATATGTATAGAAAAAATTGAGTTTAAATTTTGAAAATTGATGGATGTAGCATGGCCGGTTATGACATAACAAAAACATTAAACACGTTTATCTCGGAATGACATTTTTCGACCTGGTCGACACGATTCCTCAAAGACTAATAAACCGATTTCAATTATTTTTTTTATAATTTTTGTAATTGTAGTAGCTATCGTTGCACGTAGCCGATTTTTGAAATTTTGATAATTACTATTTTTAAAACCGCTCTAATTAAAAAAAATAGGTCTTAAAAATTAAAAAAAAAAATTCAAACGATCGCCATTTTGTGAAAAAATAAAATTAAAAAAACAGCTACGCGGAACGATAGCTACATTCATATAGATATCAATAAAATTTTTATTTATTTTTTTCATATAACCCTATTTCGAGTCGACCATAGAGAAAAATTTTTTTTTTGGTTTTCACATCGAGGCTCATAACTTTGTAAATATTTAATATTTTTCAATAAAAATTGATATTAAATAAGTTGAATATATACTTAATAAAATGTCCTTTACCTGATTCAAAAATAATTCGTAATATCTGTGAAAAAAATTCCCAAACATTGACAATTTTTTGACCCGTCACAGTGGCCATCCCCCTTAAGATAAATTAAAAATATTTTGTTGATGCAGATTTGCTAATAAAAACATTTGTGCATATATCAAACATTGCACAAATTCGTTCAAATATATATTAACAATGATCAAAGTATCAACTATATTGACTTGTTTTACACTGTAATATCAGTACAACAAAACAAATAAAACATTATTATTATTATCAGTTTTAAGAATAGCATATTTTATAAGTCACGGCTTACGTAGGAACTAAGAAATATATGAAAAAAGGTCTCTGAATCTTTTTGTAGACTACAAAAAGTCAGCGAGAGCATATGTCTGACTTTTTTAGTTTAGGCGTGAGAAACGCCTGAGTGCCTGAATCAAAATCGCGATTATAATGTGGCACCTTAAAAAAATAAATAGTGCCCGCCGCCCAACCGGTATTTTAGAATGTGGTCTTAGGTAAAAAAAAGGTTGGGGACTACTGATCTAATATATAGTGCATTTAAATATATCTCAATATTTAATAGATGTTAAATATTTATGTTTTGTGTTACGAGTTATGTAGGTATAAAATATTAAGGATGAAACTACAATTTAAATAAATCAAACTATTATACATTAATCATTCTTATCTGTAGATATTTTGTGTTGAATATGCATATTCAAGTGCGTAACAGATTTGATGTGTATTAATCAAGAACTCAAATAACTAAATATTTATGCACAAACATCGATTAACATATGTGTAGGACCGTAGGGTATCACAATGTTTACCATGTATGTATTTAATAATAACGAGCCAACTTAATAATGACTATGGTAAAATTGTTGCAAAATTTCTCATTTACGTGAAAATTTCGTTTGTTAGAAGTTTTGTTAATTAAAACTCTGACAAAATGCGTCAACAAAATAGGTTATTCTTTATTACCTTCAATAGAAATTTTATTTGTATATTAGTTTTATCATACAGATCAGGAATTCCCAACAATTTTCCTACATAAACCCCTTTTAAAAGAATTATTTTGTTTCAAAGATTCTTTTACATTTTTAAATTCTAGAAAAAATAAATATATGTATTACAATTAAGCTAATTCTTTATAACCTCCAATAGAAATTGTATTTGTATATTAGTTTTATTATTTAGACCAGGAGTTCTAAACCTTTTTCCTACATAAACCCCTTTTAATATAATAATTTTCTTTATAAACTCCTTTACATTTTTAGATTCCAGAAATAATAAATATAATACAATTTTGTTGAAAAAGTATAAACAAAAAAAAATTATCAAAGACTCCTGACATACTATAGAACCTTTTAAAACTTCCATAGACCTCCATGGGGTCTACCTGAACCCCATTGGGAATCTCTGGTATACTGTCAAGTCTATTTTTTTGTGAATTTCCCTTTTTGTGGTTTTGAAGTAATGGGGTACGACTTTTTATCCAAAGTCGAGTGAGGTATCAAATGAAAGTTGACAATTCGAGAAATTAAAAAATTTAACGTTTTTTTTAATTACATAATTATTTGCATTGTCAGTTTTTTTTATTATAGTGAGATCTGTCGTCCGTCCGTCTGTCTATCTGTCTGTCTGTCAGCCGATTATCTCTGGAACGGCTGGAGATATCGACATGAAAATATAGCTTGCATTAATCTAAAAAATATTTTTTAATGACACAATTTTTTAAAGACCCTATAATTAATTTAAGATATATGATAAATTAATATGATTTGACTTAAAAAATACAGAAGAAAGTTTTTTACTCCATTTCCAAAACCTGCAAACTTAATATTTTTATTTTATTTAACACTTTTCCGATAATCATCAAAAGAAAAAGTATTATTTTCCTAAAATTTCGAATACTTTATTATGTTATAAAACTCCTAACCCTTTTGTTTTTACTGCTTCTTAAAGTATCGTTCGAAACGACCATAGAGGTTATAGATATTGCTAGAATGGGGTTTCTGAAATGGTCAAAAACCATTTAGATATTTAATACAATAGCTAGAGGGGTGTTATCTTACCAATATGAAACTGTTATTTAACCATTCATATACTACTGCAATAATAAAATATAGATAGAAAAAATACTTAAATTTATTTTTATTACTACACTTATTTTTTATTACAAAACTACTTTTTTAGATGAATTACTATCTCTGAAATTTGTTGAGAATATTATCTCATCAATCAGTAGATATTCTTGTGTTTGTCTTCTTAATATATAAAAATCTTGGTGCGTATGTGCCAGTAATCATCAGGCCTAAACCACTGGATGTATCGAAGCCATATTCACACCATATATTTGTTTGGTGTTCGGGAAGGTTTATAGATTTTTTTGAACTGTGGGATCGAGATATTTACGAAAATGAGAAAAACCGTTCAATGGCTACTATGTTTTTATATAAATAACAATGACATCATGAAAACAAACACGACTTTAAAATAAAATATTTTTTTAGTATTTTGACGTGATTTTGACGTTTAAAAGTTTTTATCAAATATGAATAGCTATGTAGTGAAAATTTTTATATCTTTTGGTGATAACCGAATTGAAATAGGTATGTTTTGTTGTATTTCTTAAATTCAATTGTTTTCAATTTAAACAGGTATACTACGTAATTTTATTATTTTATTTTATCTATTCGGTACGTGGGACACGTGTTTTTAACATAACCTACGATACAGTTTATTTATATTCTTAAAATATAGTGAAATTATACAAAAATGCATACACGACGACGTTTAAATATCGATCGAAATACTCAAAATAGTCAAAATACACAAAATCTAAAAAAGAAAGAGCATGCAAATTATCTTTTGGCAAAACAACGTTTGCCGGGGCAGCTAGTTTGATAAATAAATCTGTTTTATTTAATTTTTTATTTTAACTCTCGTAAACGGTAAGGTTTTATAAAACAAATTTAAGCAGTAAAAGTATAGTTTAAATTTATTCTCACCATAATTAAATAAAGTATCAACTATAATACATTTAACTCGTACATTTATAATCATTAAAATTTAACAGCAAACATTTAGTCTTTTGTTCCAAGTTGTTTCTCAGAGCAGTATCATAAGGCTTAGATTTTAAATGATGGAAATTTTGCTCAGATTTAAAGGATTTCATGCGTATAAATAAGAGTATTTACATAAAGTGAATTGAAATTTTCACATACAATGACAAAATATAATTATTATCAGAACTTTAATATCAAAACGATTTCAAATGTGAGAATTTAATATAGTTTTCTTTGAAATCTACATTTGAATCTTCCGTTAGATAAAGAAAGATATACACAGAAAAAAAACTGTTTTGGACCAAGAAAACCTTGTTTTGTATATAACGAAAACAATATTTTCTTAATATAAGAAACATACTCTTAATCCAACTACGTTATTCCTTCGTTCAAGAATACTATACTGCCGTGCTGAGCACAAAAGCGGTATCTCAGTAAAGGCGAGTCTCGAGAAAATCGACGTTTTGTTAAAATAGTTTTATTTTTACTTTACAGATTGTTTTTTGATTTATTAAATGGAATTTATTCATTATATTGGGAATTTTGGCGGTATCAAAATATACAGTTATTCGTCTACGTATTATTGATATACCTCTAATTCTCTTAGTAATTTAAGGTAAAGCTGAGATAGGAAAAACTTTTTTTTCAAGGGTTTTTTCATATGTTTTAAATAAGATATCGCTATTTGGCTTAGTTCATTGGATTCGTATTTTTTTAAGCTATTCGATGACATAAAAATCAACTTTATGATTTTTTTTGAGATACCGCTTTTGTGCTTAGCACGGCAGTATAGTTGGTTTAAGAGATTATTGCTTATCTTATGAAAATATTGTTTTCGTTATATACAAAACAAGGTTTACTTGGGTTGAGAAATCCTTTCTACCAGTGTAGGATTCATTACACCAAATATTGAAACCAGTGCGCTCCACAAAATGGCGCTCCAACGTGGCAGCGGTATGTTATAAATATCAATTATTTGGAATTATAAAATAATTGTTTTACATATATTGAGAAACGTCTATTCGAAACCAAACACGTTCAAATATACCATATCCAACTTAGTGGCCCATAAGAAAAACTAAAGTTAGGGCTCATAACTCGGAAACTAAAAGTGATATAAAAAATCTAAATACACCAATCGATTTTACACAAAAAAGTGCGTTGAGAAACCGTATACAAAAAGTACCTATCTACTTTAACAAAAAAGTTATAGCCATTTAAAGAAATTCCGAATTTTCAGTTTTTTTGGGTATACCGCCTAAACCACATAGAATTATGAATATTTTTTTGTGTAGTAAAACTCACCCCTTTCTTACAAATAATTCATCTTATTTAACCAAACCTGTATCTTTTATAGATACTGAGATCCCCGTGCTGGAAAAGTTATCTGGGACACCCGTTATTGCGTACTATTCCACTCACGAAATTTTCCATAACTTAAACATTGTTATTTTCCATGCAGAATAATGTTTATAATTACATTACCTGATCAAACATGATTGGCATGTAATTAACTATCCTCTTTATTTACAAAATTGTCATTGAATTGGTAAAGGTCTACGTGTGAATAAATTAATAAACTAGTAACTAGAAATTAATCTAATTGACCCAAAACTACCCCAATATAAAGTACATATAGCAGGATCTTGTTTCTAACACGCAGGTGTTCTCCTTAAACTTGATTGACCGGATTCTAATGATGTTAATTTATTGGGAAATTCACAGCCATCTCTCTCTTTACTGATTTCGTACATAAGTTTTGTTATAGGGGAGAGTGGTGCAAAATGATCCCCTTAAGGGGTTACATACAGTTAGAATTTTCAAAAAATATAATTTTTTTTATTTCATTTTCGTATTGTAGATATATTTAAGTACACACAAAAATTTCAAGTCAATCTGGCGATTATTTTCGAAGTTACACGCATATTTGTAAAGACGTCTCAGAGCATTTGAAAGTAGGAGGCCGGAGTTAAGGAGTTATATACAGTTAGAATTTTCAAAAAATCGATTTTTTTTAATTCCATTTTCGTAATGTACAGATATTTAAATACACACACACAAAATTTCAAGTCAATCCGGCGATTATTTTCGAAGTTACACGCATATTTGTAAAGACGTCTCAGAGCGTTTGAATGTAGGAGGTCGGAACGGCAGCGCGTTTTTCCCAAATCTACGTTTTCAAAGTCGGTGCCCACTATTCCTCGGAAACGGCTGAACCGATCAATCTTAAATTTTAACACAAGTTTCTTAAGAATATTTTTTAGTAATTAATCGAAGGTTTTATCTCACCGATAAATATTTATTTTTTTATAAACAATTTAAGGTCAAATTTTTGTCGAAAATCGATATTTTTTTTTGAGAAGCCGCCATTTTGTGAAAAAAATTTATTTTGCTTATTCCTTCAATTAAGTACAAGACTATACATTACTTTAACGAAATTCGTTTGGGTTTTTTATTTTAAATGATCCAGTCCAGAGATATAGTGGTCACCGCAAGGCGCCTTTTTTGAGAGGACCTCCTGGAGAACAGCTGTAGTAGCTTTCGAAATTATTATTTTTACAAATAAAAAATGTTAAAATACAAATAAAAGTTACCATAATATGTGTACAAATTTTTACATTAATAAATTTAAAAGTCTTCTCTTAAAAAATTCTTGAAAAAACCCTTTTTTTGGCCTTCTAACTGTATGTAACCCCTTAAGGCAAACAGATATTAAAAACATATTTAAACAAAAAATTTTGTAAAATTGGTAATTTTTCTGGTAGCTTAGTCTATTGGCCTATAATTTAGTAAGTATAGAATAATATTATATTAATAAGAGTTTTTTATATATACATTTTTATCAAGGTGTGGTAAAGGGATCATTTTATACACCCGGGTGTCTAAAATGATCCCTCGTCTTTTTAAAGCCATAATCGGCACACATAATTGTTTACTGGCTGTTTTATACTGCATGCCACGATTTACAGCTTCTAATGCGTTAATTATTGGCGACTGCACTCCAATTTCGACGCGTAATTTTTCAGGAACAATTCCGCGGCATTGTTCCTGAAATAACAAGATAATTTAATAAATTAATAAATAATATATACATTACCTAAAGTATTCTTAATCAACTCAATACAAAACGAATTAAAATAAAACGGGCAAGTGCGTGTTGGGCACGCACATGATAGGGTTCCGTAGTCATTCTCACTACGATTTATAAAAAGTATTTTTCAAAAATTTCGTGACTGAAGGGTTAAAATCAAAATGTCATTTGACTTTTATTATTGCATTTTAGGAGACCTATCAAATGACACCCCACTCAATGGGGTAAATGAAAAAAATGTGAGTTCACTTTTCAATCTATGAAAAGGGGGTCCAAAATATTTTTGACAATGTTCGTTATAATTTTCAGTGAAAGTACTAATTAAAAGCTACATGCTGAATTTTTTTCAGATTTTTTGAATCGATAGTTTAGAAAATAGAGGGGGGGGGGACGCTCTGAGAGCGACATTAAAAAGCAAATATATCGCGACTGAAGGGTTAAAAACAAAAAGTTATTTGACGTTTTTTATTGCATTTTAGGAGACCTATTAAATGATACCCCACTCAATAGGGTAAATGGGGAAAAAATGTAAGTTCAATTTTCAGTCTATGAAAGGGGGTCCAAAATATTTTTGACAATATTCGTTATAATTTTCAGTGAAAGAACTAATTAAAATCTACGTTCTGGAATTTTTTCAGATTTTTTTAATTGATAGTTTAGAAAATAGAGGGGGGGACGCTTTTTTAATGACTTTGGAGAGAAAATACTTCGTGATCGAAGGGTTAAAATTAAAAATTTCTGTTACATTTTTTGTTGCATTTTAGGAGACCTTTCTAACGACACCCCACTCAATGGTGTAGGTGATTTTTTTTTTAAAAAACACTTTTCATTTTATGAAAGGGGGGTCTAAACAATTTTTATTTTCAAAAACCTTATCATTTCTGTTTTTGGGTCATCAAACTACGACCGTATACCAAATTTCATCTTACTATGACAAAATTTTTCAGGACGGACGGACGGACGGACATGGAGAAACTATAAGGGTTCCTAGTTTTCTACGGAACCCTAAAAATGATGCATATGAAACCACAAACATTATACAAACTGGGATCATTTTACCCCAAATGCTTTACTCTAAAAAACGTTAATCATACCCTAAAATTTTCAGATGTAACAATAAAGTATTATCGATTATATTGTTGAATAATATTGGAAACTAACACAAGCACTCTATACTCTATATTCATACATACACTAAAACTACACAATATTGAATTATTGCATACCTTACATCAAATAAGATTATTTTTATTTTGTCACAATAAAATATTCCGTACTGCTCACAACAATATGAAACTTTGACAGAATGTTAAACTAGTGGCACCGGTGACGATAGCACAGGGTGATCGTTTTACCCCGAAGGATCAGTTTGTACCACTCTCCCCTACTTGCCACTGATTACAAGTTGAGTTAGTTGAAGAGAAATAACGCCAATTTTCACACTGATATAATTTAAAGTTATGACTATCTGAAAGATTTTAAAGTTAGCTTGGCGTTAAAAATTTTATGCTAATATTTTTGTCGTTTGTGAATTTAAATTTGATGGAATCGTGAGAGTTTTATTAAAATTGTAACTGTTGGAAATATTAAAATCACATTTATACTTTTTACTTTACTTTAAAGATATTATCTGATTGATAAAAGGAATAAATTATTATTTTCATCTATATTACTTAAATGTAATTATAAAAAAACTTGGAACTAAGTCTCGTCTCACATTTTTTATTATAGTCCAGTAAAGGAAGCATTTTGACATCAAATTTTAAGGGCAAGCAATGTTATGGTTGATTATTATAGATTTGGATGCGGGGAATTCGAAAAAAATAACCCGGACTGGCGAAAAGTGGTGAAACACTCTGAATAATGGGGTTGAAGTGTGAACCCCCGTTTCCAAGTGTATTTTCAATTTATCTCAAAATCTAAATCGAAAATGGAGTATTTTTATGATTGATATTTGTTGAGGGCAATCGATTGAGACCACATATATTGAATTTTATTATAAAAAATTATCCCTTCTAAAAAGTTTAATATAGGTAAAAATGCTTCTTTTTGATGAAAATAGTTTAAAAATTCATAACTTTGTTTATAATCATTCAAATGACTTATAATTGATCTCAAATTGCTCCTGAAATTCCAAAGAATAATGACCAACTATAATTAAAAAAAATTATTTGTTTAACTAATGAAAATTGCTCATTTTTAGGGGTAAGTGAAGCAGATTTGAGGTATCTTACTTAATAGTGATATGTAAAAACAATGTTTAATAGGTTTATTACAGATAAAATTTATATCCCCTTTAACACCAGGCCCATTGCGTTAGTATTTTAATATTTATATTTCATTTTTAACCATAAATAAAATTTTATCGCATCTTATAAAAACGAAATAATTTTTTTTATTTATGCATAAAAGACAAATAATTAATATTACAAAAATGTATAAATTTGCATTTATAAAGTATTAACCTTTAGTAATTTAATTCTTGTTTTTTAGCCGTAACAACCTCCTTAATTTTCTGTCCACGTCAACAGCGTAAATAATATGAAAAGTTCTATATTTTAAAAAGAATCTAATTAAATTCATTAACAAAGATTTAATGTATACACTTAATTCATTATCTCTTTAAAACATAAATTTTCTTGGCAGTTCTTAACTTAAAAAGACATGCATATTATTAAATTAATAATTCTATTTTGTTTTGTATATTCAAAGATTTTATACTTGAAAATATTATGAGATATTTATTAAATAATTATTTATAACACTAATTATAATTTACAATTTTAAAATAAAATGGCTTCGTCAAAAAATACACACCCCTCTAACATTTTTTATGTCCGATAGTTATTACAACCTAGTTTGTAAACACTTTCAAACGAGGTATCAAATTTATATGGCAGTTTTCTTGGAGTTTTTGGCAGATAACCGCATACGCAAAAAGTAGGTTTGTTAAGTATATTTACTTACTTTTAGTAAAATCAACTTATTGCGCATGTAACTTTCTGTCAAAAACTCCAAGATAACTGTCATATAAGTTTGATACCCCGTTTGAAAGTGTTTGCAAGCTAGCAAATACTGGGCATTAATGTGTTAGTAAAATTGACAATTTTTACAACCAAAATACACCTAATTCTGTTTTACACAGTAGATACGTTCTAGAAAAAACCCTGCAAAAAGTACCACGTTAAAATAAATGAAGTACATAGAAAAATCAATATCCTTCAACCCTGTAAAAAATAGTATTCTTATCGATTTAAACTTTTTTATGTTACTTAGTCACTTACTCAACAGCTTGTATAAAATACATCCAATTTTATTGAAACTAAACAAAATACTAAAATATATACTTAAGCTGCTATGAAAATAAATTAGAAAGGGGAATTCCCTAACTACATATTTTATAAATAACAGATAGAAAACAAAAATTCTAGAAGATTACGATTACGGCTAATAAAAATATTTTTCTTTAAAATTTAAATCAAAAAACTTTTTTAATCGTGCTAAATCGAATGAATTCGTGTATAAAACAGAATAAATTTTTTCAAGACAGTGTTAATACTCTTTCAGAAAACGTGGGTCCCTGAAAGAATTTTAGATATAATGCTCATTTTATCAATGTAGTACATATTTATGTACCTACGTATATAATTTTTTACTTGATGTGAAATCGAAATAAAACAAAAAAGTAATTTTTCTTAAGATAACAGTTCTTAGTAATTTCAGACATACCATCTTTTGAAATACTTATTTTCTTGTCCTTTATTCCAAGATGTTTTAATATAGGCACAGCTTTGTATTTCACCGTCAAAAATGATGTATTATTTTCAGATGAATTAGTACATATTTGCTGATATTAAAAGCATCAGTGCTTTATTTTAAATTCTCATAAAATGAACAACTTTCTTCTCGAGATGATCAAAAAATGGCGAGAATATATCAAAGCTAAAGACGAAGTTCGTGTTTGTTTAATATCCCCAAGACTTCTAGCAAAATAATTAAAATTTCTTTTATACGCCAAAACAACTTTTTATTGTTATACTGAATTTGAAAGAAAAAAGTTTGTTAAAAAATAGTTACATATTTTTTTCTGAAATTCATAATGAATATAAAAAATAATAAATCAAAATTGTCACAATTCGTATAGAATTAACGGATCACTAATAATTTTCAATATTTTTAAAGGTATTTTTAAGGGGTTACATAAGAATTAAAACGTAAGAATTAAAAAAAATATTTCATTTTTGTAATGTACATATATTTAAGTAAACACACAGAAAATTTCAAGTCAATACAGCGATTATATTCGAAGTTACACGCATATTTGTAAAGACGTCTCAGAGCGTTTGAAAGTAGGAGGCCAGAGTTAAGGGGTTATATACAGTTAGAATTTTCAAAAAATCGATTGTTTTATTTCATTTTCGTAATGTACATATATTTAAATATACACACAGAAAATTTCAAGTCAATCCGGCGATTATTTTCGAAGTTACACGCATATTTGTAAAGACGTCTCAGAGCGTTTGAATGTAGAAGGTCGGAGCGGCAGCGCGTTTTTCTCAATTCTGTGTTTTTAGTCGGTGATCATTATTCCTCGGAAACGGTTGAACCGATCGATCTCAAATTTTAATACAAGTTTCTTAAGAATATTTTTTAGTAATTAATCGAAAGTTTTATATCACCGATAAATATTTATTTTTTTATTAACAATTTAATGTCAAATTTTTGTCGAAAATCGATTTTTTTTTGAGAAGCCGCCATTTTGTCAAAAAATTTTATTTTGCTTATTTCTTCGATTAAGTACAAGATTATACATTACTTTAAAGAAATCCGTTTGAGTTTTTTTATTTTAAAAGATGTAGTCCAGAGATATCGTGGTCACCGCAAGGCGCCTTTTTTGAGAGGACCTCCTGGAGAACAGCTGTAGCAGCTTTCGAAAATTTTATTATTTTTTGAAATAAAAAATGTTAAAATACAGTTAAAAGTTACCATAATATGTGTACAAATTTTTACATTGATAAATTATAAAAGTCTTCTCTTAAAAATTTCTTGAAAAAACACTTTTTTTTGGCTTTCTGACTGTATGTAACCCCTTAAATAGCTACATCCCCACGAAAAGCGGTAATAGAAGAGTTAAAAAAAATATGGATGGATGTTTTTTTTTTTTACAATTTTTGTTCCCTAGTTATAATCGCTCACAAATTTAAACATGGGATTTAAAAATGATCGTAATGTAACAGAAAAAAAGAAAATTGAAGAAAAAAGTCTGATCTACAATAATCATATATTAGATTTGACCAAAAAAATTTGAAAGTCCTGTAGAGCCTCTCAAAATTAATATAATTTTTTTCGGATTTTCATCTTAATAAGATGTTATCCTGAAGTATAATGAAAGTTTCAACAAATTATTAAAAAACTAAAACATTTAATTTTAACTCTTCTTCGACCATTTTTCGCTGAAATCCAGCTATATAAAATTACCTTTTAGTGTACAAAAATAATTAACTTTAGAAATACATTTCTGTTGTAAATTTAGATAAAATTATAATTATTAACTCACTGTCAGACAAAAATAAATTAGTAAAATATTGATCGACATGAGTGACAAAAAAATTCTATGTATACACAGTTGTTGTGATCATTTTTGTCCCACGAGTCTAATAAGCGAACATGTATTTTTCCCACATGCCCCGGCTCTCTATTTCACAAAAAAATACCAATTACTCAATCCATACTAAATAGAGAAATTTATGTGTGGGTTTTCGAACAATATGATACATGAAATCTTACAATTAGCGGTGTTATTGAATACCGTCACGATATCGCTCAATACAGCTGAGTAGTAGCACATTACAACGACGCGTTTTTTTGTCATTAATAAAAATTCTAGACCACCCGTCCACTATGTTTTACGCCCAAAATATTGAAGATAGAGTTTTAGGATAAAAAATTTATTATATATGTACAATGTACATATTATATCGACACTACAGAATTTCAAGAAAATATTTCCAACCACCTAAAACCAGCCCTTTGGGGGGTAGTTTGAGGGGTACATTCCCGTTTTTCAGCAAAATCAAATGGAATGGTATGTATATCAAAAAGTACATATTTGTAAAGATCAAAAAAAAAAAAAAACTTTCGTAAAACAAAAATTTTCATATTGTTTAAAAAATATGCGACAATTGTTTTCAAATTTTAGGGTTTTACTAAAAGTGCCATAATTTCGTTAAATATTGATGAAATTTTATTATTTTTTTTAAATTTGGAAAGTAGAAATAATGAACTTTGTAAAGATGTATACTTATTTGAGATTTTAATAGTTTAAAGTGTCATACGCGACGCATTAAGGGCAGACTAACGTATTTAAATTATTTTTTTTCCAATTTTTTTTTATTCGATTTTCTGAATGAAAAACTTTTCAAGTATATTGTGTGAAAATTTTACACGAATCGGAGCAAAACTAACGAAGTTACAGCAGTTTAAAGTGAACCGAGCGCTCATGAATGGGCGCGATCAACTGACTCCATGTGTATAAGTAAAGAGGAAAAAAAAACTAAAGAAGGCAGAATTCGTCGGAGACAGGAGCAAAAAGATGCATTAGACATTATGGACGATAGCAACATCCTTTATGGACCTGACATCGATGATTCAGTGTGAGGTAAGCCGAAAAAACTTATGAACGTTTTATTCTAAATTTTTTAGTGTTTAAAACTTTAAAGCGTTTTTCCCACAACTCACGTTTTCAAAGTCGGTGCCCCTCATAATTTCAAAACTACTGCACCGATTCTTTTGAAATTTTGAAGACTATTTCTGTACATAATTTACGAGGTAACGCTGGAGAGTTTTTTTCAAATTTGTCAATATTTTTTATTTTATAATAAAAAATTACCCGATTTTTTTGGGCAAAAATCGCGATTTTCACTTCAAAGTGTTCCCAAAAATTGAAAAATTGAAATTTCGAAAAACCCCCCCAGCGTTACCTGGGGAAAACGATTAGCTAACGAACAATTTTTTATTTTTTTATTTCAGATGATCCAGGACCGAGTTATGATGGGCACCGCAATTCAACTTTTTTCCGAGACGCCTCCAAATAATTGCCGCCATTGCTGTATTTTTAAATTTTTTTTTATGAAAATTTTACAAAATATTCTTCGAATGTTATACTTTGATGTACCATTATGTTAAATAAATAAATATTAACTGTGTTGTCGGAAAAAATTCATAAAAATGTCCCTTTTTTTGTACGAATTAACGTTAGTCTGCCCTTAAAAATTGAAAAGTTCAAATAGGGATAATTCAAAAATTTTAAATACAATAGTATATCAATTAGTATTTTTTTTAAAACATATGCAAACAAACAACTTTTGTTAAGGTAGTTGGTCCATCATAATGTGATCACATTAGGCCATGAATACATATTTATAATTTAGAGAAATGATCATGGCAACGCTGTACATTATCTACTATTAACTACTTGTCAAATGATTATATTTTATCATCTAAGATACCACAGAATATATTAATTAATGAAATTGATTATAATTCCCTTCAATCCACTTATCATATTTTGTAAAAAATTATTTCATTATTTCGTGTATTTTTTACTATAATCAAATGAATACGTTGTTGCCACATTGTCAACAATACTGTAATTTATGTGATGGTTTGGTAGTTAAATCTGGTTAAATAATAATAACTTATTTTAATTTTTTGTATGTTTTCTTTCATATAAATATACAACATATCAGTTTTTTATGGAAAACTGACGATTCGTTTAAATTTTATCTAATAAAACGTTACGTTGGTGTACGATTAGTCCATATAAGCTGTGTTAAAAATATAAACTTTGAGATCGTTTTTCATGACTTTCAGATGGTCAATTTTTATAAAAATGGGCTATTTTTCAGATATTAATCTAGGGAACCTTCCTGTGCAATTTAAACAAAATCTGACGTAAACAATTTTTTCGGACCAACTACCTTAAGAAAAATTAAAAATTATAATTTAAAAAATGAAAACTGAAAATTATAATTTTAAATTTTCTTATTCCATAATTATTAAATAAAATAATTCCTATTAACAATTTCTAAGGGGTTTCTGACCCGTAACCCCACCCGCATGACGTATTAACAGACAAATAAAACAGTTTTCAGAACTACATTAATTACAATAGTTACTATGACGTATAAACACGCAATAGATGCATTGTCAGTATTTAATTAAATATACATTTAATGAGAAAACTTGTGTGGTAACTTTCAACTAATCTATGTTAATTCCATTAACATTTTTTTATGTACATACTTTCAAAAGAGAAACATGATAGTCAAGTACAAGCGTAAGTATATTCGATCCGACCGGGATTGTCCGTAACTAGAATTGGCAAAGGGGGTACACTTTCAGCAAATTTACATATTCATCAATCTCATTTGAACGTAATTACTTCAACGCCTGTGGCAAATAAGACGTTCGGAGTGAATTCACTCAAAAAGGATCAAATTCGTAATTCTGTTCACTCTTTATACTATAAATAATACGATTTTGTATTGCATAATATAGAAATGTATTAAAGAATTTTTATTTATACATAAGTAATTATTAATTTTGTTAACCCTTAGTTACTCACGCGGTGTATTTTTACACATCATAAAAAAAGCTAGTTTTTGAGAATTTTGAATTTTTTTGCCCAATTCATATAATGTAGGTACTATTTATTTTTGAGAAACTAAGAAAAATTTCTTAAAATTAACACAACTAAATATTAAGGATAAGAACGAAAAACTAATCAAAATAAATCTAAAAAAGTATACGAAATTGTTCAATATTCATCTTGCAATAAATCGGACAGCAAGAATTTGATTTTTGTTGATAATTTTTTTAATTTTGCTCTTTTGACAAGATGTCTTCCATCAGCAGCATCGTTAATGTCTTCAAAAACGCGCTTCTTCGCTTAGAAGGCTGCTATTTGTAAGTAAAAAATTAATACATACTGCTACAACCCTCAAATTTTGACTGCTGGATTCCTATCATACTCTAGAATGACTAAACAAAGGTTAGGTAGGGGTGTACAGTCCCACAAAAATGTATACATTTAGTAATTGCAGAAAATGCGTTGCTGATGTACAAAATACACCAGCGCGAGTAATTAAGGGTTAAGATAGATAAGATCTAAATATTTAAAACTCTTTATGAATTGAACTTAAATACAAATGTTACGTTTCTAGATTCAAGCATTGGAGCTGAGCGTTGATGAGTCAGTCACTAGAACTTAACATGTGAAGTAATTTATAGATGATTCCTTGATATAAATAGTTACAAATAGGTATATCTATATATATTTATCATTTTCAGTTATTTATTGTACCTATGTATTAAATTTGTACTATTTTTATAAATAGTACAAAATAAATTTAATAAAATTTATAAAATATATAATATTTATTTATATTTTGAATAATACCCTATTTTTGTAGCAATATTTCAATCCCTTAATTGTTTTGACGAGTATATAACTATAATAATTATAATTATATGTGACATCCTTATGTGATATTTTCAAGTGAAATTTCTATTGGTATAAAATAAATTTAATAAAATGTATAAAATAAATTAATGAGTGAAAAACTATAATATTTAGTAAACAATACTTAGAAGGCGTGAACGAACGCGCCATGCCAATACGGACCGGCTAATACCAGAGTTACCACTACAAATTTTGAAAACAAAAATTTGTTCATGAGATAGGATGATTTTCAGCCAGACTTTGATATAGGTGGTTACTCAAGGTTCGTGTCATGCGACGATGTAGTTTATAAAAAAAAAAACAGCAACTAAAACTATTTAAATTTCAAAATCCTTTAAATTACCTTAAAATATTCATTTGTGTGTAATTAGACATAGATAAAAATAAATTTCAAGATTAAAAATTCAATATAAATATTAAAAAAATGAATGCCTAAATACATCATCCACATATATGTAGATACATTATACATATTATAGAAATAGATCCCGAGTAAAAATTTTTATATATAATTGTATATAATTATATATAATTATATACAATTATATCGGAGATTTGGCCCGATATAATTGTATATAATTATATACAATTATATATAATTGTATATAATTATATAGAAATGTATATAATTGTATATAATTATATATAATTATATATATATATCTATATAATTATATACAATTATATATAATTATATAAAATTGTATATAAATATTTTTTAATCGATTATACATCCTGGAGTCCCCCCCCCCTAAACGGGAATGTATTAATTACACAGTAAATCACAGCTCTTTTTAGCAGATAGTATATATAACTATTACATATATAAAGTACTCGGATATTATTGAATCATTTTAAAAAAAATAATCTAGATGCGTATTAAGTAATATTTGAGGCCCATATTGTTGAAATAAAAATTTACAATAATTGACCGTTTAGGGGGGGGGGACTCCAGGATGTATAATAGATTAAAAAATATTTATATACAATTTTATATAATTATATAGATATATATATAATTATATACAATTGTATATAATTATATATAATTATATACAATATATATATTTATTATATATATACAATTATATATAATTGTATATAATTATATACAATTATATATAAAAATTTTTACTCGGGATAAGACGAACAAAATACATGAATTCTAAGTGGTGTGGTGAAAATTTAGAGAATTCCTTTTATGGTCTAAGATCTCCTACCATCAATTTCTTAATGCAATATGAATCGCGGGCGGTAAAGATCTTTTGAGCAAGCGATAGACAAGTCTTATCTCTGACGAGGACATATTGGCCACGTTCAAAGGAATACTGCTCTCTTGACGTCACATGACAAAACACCTTTCAAGCCTCTAGATTTCAATGACGAGCTCATGACGGTACTCAGGATAAAAGTTACTTTTTTATTCAATAGATATAACAGATAAATTACAAACGATGGGTTTTGTAAAAACAAGTTTAATGCTATTAAAGTTAAGTGGATATTTCTAACGCTAATTTAACCTTGATATTTTTTATGGTTGCTTTTTATCATTACCACACGGAAAAAATATTGTAATAAAAATTACTATGTATTATGGTACTGGAAGGACGGTTCAGTAATTATGGTAAAAATTACAATGTTCATTGAAATTGTTATTAATATTAGTAAAATGTATTTTGTAATCTCTACAATTATACTAATATTCTAATAACAATGAACATTGTAATTTTTATTATATTATACCATAATAACTGAACCGTCCTTCCAGTACCATAATACATAGTAAATCTTATGACAATATTTTTTCCGTGCATTATAGTATATTATTATTTAAAAGTTTTTAGTATTTAAAAGAAAATGGTTTCAGTTTTTGTTGAAAGTAACTGCCACAGAAAAAAAACTCGATCTTATTGAAAATGTGTGATAGAAAAATGTTTAGTAAATTTATTTTGTTAATATAACAATATTTCCTCAATATAACAATAAAAAAAATCTTATTGAGGATATTTTATTCATTTGAAAAATGTATCTTCATGTTTATCAAAAAATCTTTTCATTTGTCAAATTAATAAATAATGTATTACACCAACTAACGAAACTCTCAAATAAATTAAACATAATGGTTGTATTAATAAATAATTATCAGTGTGAATATTTTTTACACCACCCAACTAGTGAAAGTGCAATTTTCGATATAGTAAATTCAGTGATGTCATTTATTAAGTATTTTTTTGTATTTAAAATATATGTTTTCAATACGAAACAAAATTTTCACTGTGATAAGAACATTTTTAATAATAATATACATTTATCAATAAGATAAACGTGGATATTTCCATATTGGTAAAAAATTATCATGTTAACAAAACAACCTCTATCGAAGAAAAATCGATCATGGATTTTTTACATTGATCACATTTTTTAACACATATAGACAATATATTTTTTTCTGTGTTCTTATATAATTTAAAATTTAATACGCTATTGATTTAACGTAGCACACTGTTTATTAATTCTACACGGAGAAAAATGATATCGATTTTTTAATAAAAATCACAGTCGCCGATTAAAAAATTTTAATTTTGTATCGAAAAATACTATCAGTTTTAATATGTACTATCAATTGAGTAACTTCTATAATCTACATTACAATTTTTATAATATGCAATTTTTACTTTATTCGTGTAATTATTCTTAAGTTGAATTATTTGTTAAGGGCTATACAAACTATTTAATTTCAATTAATATTAATAGTATATTTTTTATTGGTATATAACAAATTAAACTATACCAATAATATATATTTCGATCCTGTACGCAAAAATTACTAATTCATATTGTAACTTTAGTAACTCGTGGTTCAACAAGAATTACAATATTTTGAACCGTTTCATGATTATTACGTCAAGTAGTAATATTTATTTAAAAATTGAGTGATTGTTATGAAATATTTTTCTCTGTTAAATTTCGTTTTATAAAACTAACAGTCTATTAATTTAAATAAAATTTAAATGAGATAACGAAAATCCCCACATAATTTTAAAGATTACAGATTTAATAAAAAAAAAACATGAGAAAATTATATTTTGAAATTATTAAAAATGTACCTATGTGTTGAAAATAACAAGCTTTATTAAATATCTTCCATTAGTATGAATACATTTATAATATTAAAATATCATATTTGAGAGAATAATTTGAAAATGAGATATTTTTCATGAAAATGATTAAAATCTACCTCATACAGCAAACAAATGTATATCCGTATACATGTATGTGTAAGAAGTAAAGATACATTAATGTTTACCGTACATGCACGTATATTAATATATACTATACAGGGTGTCCTATTTTAAGTGCACACCTCTGATACCTTTTTATGGTGAAATGTTATCAAAAAATTTTTCAGGTAAAAGTTACACGGTTTGGAGGGGAACATAGACGTACTCGGATGAAATTTTTTTAGGTGGTGTTTTAAGGGTGATATGAAGGTGATATTGAGGGTGATTATCAAGTAATTTTATTTTACGTGAAAAAATACGTATCTATCATTGAAAACTTTTTTTTAACAACTTAAACCTTTCTAAGATATCTAACAAAATAATTCGAGATTTTGAACTTTCAATATTTTTTTACTCACAAACCATCAGGTTTAGGAAAAAAGCATAAAATACAAAAAATGTTTATTTTGGTCTAATAAAACTTAAAGAATTATTCAAAAAAATGTTTAACATTTTTTTTTTGTTTTTGCTTAAATAAAATAAATTAAAAAAGTTTTAAAATTTTAAAAATAATTCTTCTAGTCTTATTAGATCAAAATAAACATTTTTTGTATTTTGAACTTTTTCTCTAAACTTTATGGTTTCTGAGTAAAAAAATATTGAATGTTCAAAATCTCGAATTATTTTGTTAAATATCTTGGAAAGGTTTAATTTGTTAAAAAAAGGTTTAATGAAAGATACGTATTTTTTCACGTAAAATAAAATTACTTGATAAAAACTATAGGTTCCTAATTTAAAAAAATGAAGTTGACCTTCATATTACCCTGAAAACACCACCTAAAAAAAATTTCATCCGAGTACGTCTATGTCCCCCTCCAAACCGTGTAACTTTTATCTGAAAAGTTTTTTGAAAACATTTCACCATAAAAAGTTATTAGAGGCGTGCACTTAAAATGGGACACTCTGTATAGACTATATACATATATATAATGTATAAATAATAATTTACTTTTATACATAAAAGATAGTAGATCGGCGAGATTATAGAATTATATAGGTACGATATTATTCTGGAAAATATTTATACACTTTCATCAAAATTATACCGCATAATAATATTTATGAAACTACAAGTAAAATAATGGTGATATTTATTTTGACATAATGAATAATGAATTCTAATTTAGTAAATTGAAAACGCTACAAATTATAGTAGCTTTTTCTTTCATCATTGTTGTGAATAAATGTGTAATCGAAATCACATTTACCTTGTGGAATTATATCTGTTTATATGAATACGTAAATTAATGTACATATATGTATTTTTTAAATTAAATTGTATTGTTACCACTATATATAGTTTGTTTCATTTAAGTTTGCAGTGGTTGTCGGGGATTTAACGGTACAAATCGTATATCGTACGGTCAAATCCCCAGTTAACCACTGTAAACTTAAGTGTAGAGCAGTGATCCCCAACCCTATGCCCGCGGGCACCATTGTGCCCGCCGACTGTTTTACGTGTGCCCGCCGCTTACTGTAAGCGATAAAAAAAATGTAATTTTCAATAACATGTTATCTAATTTATTTTTTATTTTTAGTAACTAATTAGAGAAATATAAGCATATTTATTTGAAAAAAAATGTTTATAAATATATTATATCATTTTACATTTATTCTCTCAAACTTCGTACCTATACCGCAATGTACAGACAGAAAAATATGTAACTATTTACTCTTTTTCTGACTGTATGCATTTACAAAAATCACTAACATTAATTCAAAAGATAAATTAAAAAATTTTGTTGATGCGGATTTGTTAATAAAAAACATTTGTGCATATTATTGCATAAATTCGTTCAACAATATATTATCAGTGATCAAAGTTTTGAGAATAACATTTTTTCCAGTCATGGCTTACGTAGGAACTAAGAAATATATAAAAAATGCCTCTGAAGCTTTTTGTAGATTACAAAATTTTTCATCAAAAAGTCGGCAAGAGCATATGTCTGTCTTTTTTTAGTTTAGGCGTGAGAAACGCCTGAGTGCCTGAATCGAAATCGCGATTTTGACGTGGGCACCTTGAAAAAATAAATGGTGCCCGCCGCCCGACAGGTATTCTAGAATGTGCTCTTAGGTACAAAAAGGTTGGGGACCACTGGTGTAGAGAATTAGAAATATTTGTTGATATTTGATTACTGCCATTACTGGATATTAATCCGTATACATTTAACTGTCTTACAGCGTGATTTGATAATAATTGATCATTTTGTTTAAAAACAGTGTACAAATAATTATCGCGGTTCGGCAGATTATCAAGAAAAGTGTATTTTCTTTACATTGTTTTAAAAATATAATTTTAAATACTTATCATTAACAAGTGTTCATCACGGGTTTTACTTTGTCCATTACTGGGGAAAAACATATACAAAATAAAATGCTATAATTTAAAAAATAATCTATATAATATATTTGCGGATATTGGTGGATCCATGTCTCTGGCACCCCCTTTTTTGAAATTCGAATTTTATTATATGCAGTTCGTTTGTGCTTCGTTTGTGCACGTTTGTGCAGGAAATCCTTTCGTTTGTGCTTTAACCCTTTAGGAGATATTCAAAAAAATCAAATGGGGGGCCGTAGACATGCAATATTCATATGTAATCATGTTTATAACGCATTAACAGTTTTTTTACGAATAGCTCCTAAAGGGTTAAAGCATAAACGAATATAATTTCAGCACAAACGTACACAAACGAAGTAAAAACGAACTGCACATTCAAAAATTTAAATTTCAAAAAAGGGGGTGCCAGAGACATGTTTTCGGTATTTTTAAACATAAATAACATGTAAAGGGTTAAAGCACAAACGATGAAAATTTCTGCACAAACATGCACAAACGAATTGCATATAATAAATTTTAAATTTCAAGAAAGGGGGGGGGGGCTCGCATGTCTACGGCCCCCCATTTGATTTTTTTGAATATCTCCTATTAAAGCACAAACGAAAGGATTTCCTGCACAAACGTGCACAAACGAAGCACAAACGAACTGCATATAATAAAGTTATTAAATTGATTTAATAAAGAGGTAGTTGTTTTACTAGTAACATAAGTTCATGAGAATTATTAAAATAATCTGCCGTGTGCCACAGGACTTTCTTATACGTAATAATGACAGTGAACAGTGTACGTGATTTTTATTTTATTGAAGGATATTTCTGACAAACTAATAAAAGATAGAGTAAAATGAATGAGACATAAACTATAGAAATATTATTTTATACATTATGTATCGAACAAATTTTGTTTAACATAATTACTAACAATAAGATGGAAACAGATGTTCGCTCTTGTCATTTTTTAAATTTTTTTTAATAAGACAAAAATGTTTCAGATAAAAAATTCCGACTATGTTATTATCTATAATTTATTCCCCATACATTTTTTTCCAACACTTATGATTTAGCCAGAAATATATTTTTTAAATAATTATTTAGAATAATGTATACTGGTTGTCGGGTGATTTGACGGTACAGATCACGACTTATACGGTCAAGGCACCCGGCAATCACTGCAAACTAAATGAAATAGAGTGTACAGTGTTTATTCTCAATATTACGTATAAGAAAGACCCATGGTACCTATGGCAAACACGTACAGTCTCTGTGATACGTATAAGAAAGTCCCATGACACTCATGGCAGATATTTCTTCTCTGTTATGAACCATTTGAAATGTACTTAAAAACGAATACTTGGTAAAAAAAAAAAAATTAAATTTGTTTTTTCGAAAAAATGAATAGAACATAAATTATAGATAATAATATTACCTACAATTTTTAACTTGGCCATTTTTCTCTAATTCGCACTGTTTCAGTGTAATTCGAAAAATTCAAAAATCGATGTAGGTAAACATCCGTTTCCGGTTGAATGATCGTTTTCAAAAATAGGAGGTTTTCTTTCCAGGCAAAAATCAATCTTAAGTATAAAATTCCACCTTTCTACGATTTGTCGTATTTGAGTTACAGCGTCTACAGACAGACCGACAGACAGACACACAGACATCATGGCGAAAATAGTCAGAATGGATTCAGGGAAGGTCAAAATTGATAATTCCATCAAAATCCGGATTTCGAAAAAAATCGCGTTTACTATACTTACTTATACTACATGTATATTTCATATACATTGGTATAAGAAAGTAAAAACATACTTTGCGCTTAACGCGTTCAGGACTGTTGCCAGTACCTTATACGAGAATATTTTCACACAATTGTGCTTGCAATTTTCTTAGGTGTAAATTTATGACGGATCAACAAAACCAAGCTGTTCATTATAGCCACCTACGCACGTCTTTACATAAATAATTTTCCTGACAAAAGCCTCGCAATAGTTGCCGAAGTTTCTATACTGTATTATATATTCCTCTTTACTTTGACGTTAATTCTCCTAACTGTACCAAGTACAATGTTGGTGAATTTAATAACGAAATACAATTGTACTCAGTGCCATCGAGTTTACAATTGTTGTACGACGTTTTATTAATTAATTATTGTTTGTTTTAGTATTTGTATATTATAGCTTTATATTACACAATGTTAAAATAGTCCAGTCAAACTACGAAACAGAAAAATAGGTCAACCGGAACCCAAATTATTTAAAATATACGATAACTAGCTGATTTCCGCGGGAAAATAATTACAACCCTCCATACGTGACAGGGGAGTGAAAAATAAAAAAGTTTTTATTCATTATAGAAAATCGTAAATATCTCGGTTTCTATGCGAGATAGGGGCTTATTTTTTACACAGGATTAAATGAAAACTAATATAAACCCTCCATACGTGACAGGAATCGGCCCTACAAATTTTTATTCATTATCTATACTTTTACCAACTTTCATTCGACTGAATACCTACAACCGAAAATATTACTTTTCCATCCCCTTGCAACCATTAGCGGTTAAAAATTCTAAAATACGTGATTCTTTATTTATAGTGTAGAGTTTCTATACTAGGTTTCAAGTAAATCCGGCCAATAAAAAAAAATCATACAAACATTAACACCCCCGTTTACCCATTTAGGGGTTGAATTTCATGAAATACCTTCTTAGTGGGTGCTTACATCATAAAAGGAAAACACTTACGAACTTTCACGTTTCTAGGTCTAGGGGTTTGGGCTGTACGTTGATGAATGAGTGAGTGAGTGATTAAGGACAAACACTTTTATATATTATGTATATAGATATAGATTAAAGTAGTATAAATGTATGTCTTGTATATTTTAATCACTTGTAAAGTATATTTACCTAAATTTAAAATAAAATACCAATTTGGAATTGCGTAAAAATTTAAATACAAAAATATTCAGAGTTTTTTCAAATTAATCAAATAAAAAAAAACTCGAAACAAGAATACATTAATTAGTTTTACTGACAAAACAAAAATAAAAAGGAGATTTGGAGAGATACACAAAAATTTATCAAAGGGAATGCTTCCTTATAATTAGAAGCTTTTTAAAAGTTCAGATTAATTCCGAAACAGTGACAGATTTTGTTTCCAGTTTCAGTTCTAACTAAATTAGATAATTTATTTAAATTAGGACAATTCCTTTCAACAGATATACCGAAATTCAAGTCTTTTTTACACAAAAAACATTGATTATTAGTGTCTACATCATATACTTTACTAATTTGTTTCTTTATTAGTTTTAATTTTCTTTTGAAATTTATTATTTTCAAAGATTATAAAGTTTTTAATTGGTTATGATAGTAATAATAGATATGGTATACATTGAAGTAAATTTGATCAATTTTTCTTCAGTGATAATAAAGTGATTAAAGAGGAATTTTAAAATAAAAAAGCTGCCATGGGTGCCATGGGACTTTCTTATACGTAATACTGACAATGAACAGTGTACATGATTTTTATTTTATTGAATGATATTGCTGACTAATAAAAGACAACTTTTTTTAAATCTGTTTTTTTCAAAAAAATTAATAGAACATAAATATCGATAATAATATTAAATTTTCAAGACCATTTTTTTTTCTAATTCGCACTGTTTCAATGTAATTCGAAAAATTCAAAAATCGATCTTAAAAATCGTTTTTAAAAATAGAAGGTTTTCTTCCCAGACAAAAATTAATCTTAAGTATAAAATTTCACCCTTCTACGTTTTGTCGTATTTGAGTTAAAGCGTCTAAAGACAGACACACATACATCATGGCGAAAATAGTCAGAACGGATTCAGGGAAGGTCAAAATGGATAATTCCATCAAAATCTGGATTTCGAAAAAAATCCGCTTTACAATACTTACATAGGTATACTATATGTATATTTCATATACATTTGTATAAGAAAGTACAAAAGGAAATTGAAAAATACACTTTTTTTAAATCAGCGGGGAAAAGAATAATTTTTTTCTAGAGGAACTATTTTCATACACTTTGAAATAAAAATACTATAATTATAATATTTCATAGATAAAGAGAAAACTAGAAAGAGAAAAAATATTTGTAATGTCGTATAAAATTATTCAAGCTATTTTTCAACAAAGGAAAATTCGTTCCGTACTAAAGTTTACAATTTATTATCACCGAAGAAGACCAAACTTCTACCATTATTGTTGACAGATAACTTTCAGAAAAAATAATGATAATTTTCTTTGACCTTGTTTATCTTAGAACGGACATAACTTTTAATATCTTTTTCCGCGAAGATGGAATTTGTAGATTAGTTACAAATATTAATATCATGTGCTGACATCTGTTATTTGTTCAATGAATTATTCACACTTGCTTTATTTTCATTTCTACTACAGTTTATGATAACACACGAGTATATATAATATATAATTTATCAGTATGTTCATATATATCTCTTATTTATATACTTTTGTTAACTTATATAAATACAAAAACATGTGATACACAAGCCAAATAAACTTTTCGTATTAATTAACATTTCTAATGATAAGACCATCCACGTTTTAATTATTTATGATCAATGATTTTTATTAAAAAAAAATTTTTTTTAAACGTATTTAATGTGGAATTAAATACAGTAGTAAAGGCTGGTTTACACGGTACGATAAATCGTAACAATTCGATCGTTACGATACATTGTTAAAATAAATCGAAAGAGTGTGTACTGTTTACATGCAACGATTTCTTGTCCAATATTCATTGTCGATTGCGGTATAGTCAGTCAGTTTTTGTCATGGAGGAAGTACTGTTGTGATCGTTTGTTTAGCAATAAAAGTGAAAAGGTCACGAAGACGTAGAAGAAAGTGGAGCCGCCAGTGGTTGCTGAAGAAAAGGGTATTTTCTTATATAAAATTATTGAAAAAATTGCGAAATGAACCCAATCACTGGCGGAATTATTTAAGAATGTATGAAGAGACTTATGTTGAGTTGTTAACAACCTTTCCCGTGAACAGCTAATGCAAACTGAGTCAAATCGTAGCAATGAATGGCTGCTACTTGTTTACACGTTCCAACTTCTAAATTGCTACAATGTCCTGTTTACACGCAACGATAAATCGTAATAATTCGATCGTTACGATAAATTGTTACGATTCATCGTTACGTGTAAACCAGGTTTAACTCGCAATGACGGTATTAATTAAAATTAAGTGAATTTTTGAAGATTTTACTATATGTACTTTGTACTAATATACAAATATTATATTAAGAGTGCAATAACACTAACTATAAAATAATTATAAAATATTATACAGTAGAAACTTGTTATAACGATATCGGTTAATACGACGTATCGATTTTAACAACTCAAAATAAAAGTTCAACTGAATCCCATATACATAATTGTATTTTTACCGGTTATTACGGCTATCCTCTTTTTACGACCAATATTACGGTACCTTCGATGTTGTTATAACCGGTTTCTACTGTATATAGTTTTAAAATATCACAAACTGTATATTTTTACAGAAAATATGAAACTGAAGGATCCTTGCATGTTGATGTATCATCTTACGTGTCTCTTATTTAAAAAAATTAACTATGTTATAAAAGTAGTTCATAGTAAAAACAAACCAATTCTTTTAAAAATTTAAATATCTCTTTAACTAAACTCTGAATGTAGAAAGAACCGTGAGATAGAATGATAAGATTAGCTTTTGGCGGAAACCGAAAACTTTATTAAAAATTTAATTAAAAGAAGATGAAAAACTTGACAAGGTGTCAGAAACTGATTCCATTTTCCACAGGGAAAATAAAATTGAATTAATTGTTCCCAGGATCGATACTGTCATTAAATGTATTGTGACAAGTTTTGACAGACTTTGAATATCAATAAAGCCACATTAACATCCTTAATTACGTGTGAAAAATTCGTAAATTAATGTTCATGAACAAATAAATACAGGGAGTTTTAGAATTGAATAACAATTTTGAAGGGGGTATATTTGTGCATGATTTTAAGACTAAAAGTTCATATAAATATGGACCTTGGCTTCTGGGTGTAAGCCGCGTCAATTTGGTCGTTTTACTGGTCAGCATTTCGGCATACATTGCAGTGGACATCTTCAGGGCTCTTCTAACAATGCATGTGTAACGAAACGTTGGCCAGTAAAACGACCAAATCGACGCGGCTTACACCCAGAAGCCAAGACTTCATATAACTATAATTACGTTTTCGCTTTATTTTTGATATACCTACAGGATGACCAAGATTTTTGTTATTCATTTTTAACAGTCAATCAAAATTATTAATTCATTTAGTCAGAAATAGGTATTAGTTATCTAGTTGTTAATGAATTATTTCGAGAAAAAGTGTAAAGTGTACTTTAAGTGTCAAAATATTACAGATAATTGTTGTTCTTTATTTTTTACTGAAAAACAGTTCAATATATAAAAAAGTTAGGAGTTTTTTTACATCACAAAATAAAACACCATTAATAAAATAATATTAGTTTTTGAAAAAAGCAGTGGCGTATAATTTTTTCATTTAAGGGGGCAGACCTAGTTGGAACTTCCGAAAAAGTTATTTTTTAGGATAGTTTTTGGCCACGCATTAAAAAAAATAGCAGGATACAATAAATTTGGGAGGGGTCAAAAAATAATGCTCCAGATGGACGAAGGGGTTTGAAATATTTTGAATTTTTCCCAAAATGGCGGATGTTGAAAATCAAAGTTCTTTATTCGACTAAAATTTTACTCGCATTTTCGGCTATAAAAAAAATCCTTCGTCCATCCGGAGAACAATTATGTAAAGAATAAGTGAGGAAAATTTCCAACCGATCGGTAAATTCGTTCTCAAGTTACAGACTTCGAAAACATGGTTTCGAGAAAAAGCGCACAGCTGCCGCTACCTGCCTACTTGAATACATTAGAGACGGGTCCTTTCAAAGTTATATATCTCCATAAATAACGGTCCGATTTGCCTGAAATTTTCAGATAATACTTTTGAAATATTCTACTTTGAGAAAAATCAAAAAAATCTGCCCCCTTATATAATCAAGGTGACATTAATTGGGACGCCACTGGTTGAAATTGAAAATTCGTTGTACCTCTACAAACACCTTGTTTACACCCACTAAGTTTTAATACAATATCTACATAATGTAGTTTTGGAGTAATTAAAAAAAATTATTTTTTGATCAAAAATATAAAAAAAATGTTGTCCTAAAAGTCATACATAGATTAACCCCTTTATTGACACTTAACTTAAACATCCTGTATAATATATTTTTATTATAATTTCTCACGATGTAAAAAGTTGTTTTCCGAAGAAAGTCATTCAAAGTAGGTCATTAAAAAACAACTATTAAATAACTTTGATTTCCGAGGAAAGAAAGTTAAGCTTTTGAATTAATGCTATGGTTTGGAAGTTATTAATTATATTATTTTAAACTCTTTATCTCTTAATTAAAATAGTTTATACATAACCACCTTAGTTTGAATTGATTATTTTTAGTTCAAGTTGATAAGTTATTGAATTAATTTATCTTAATTAAATCGAAGAATAAGGTAAAATATCAATGTTTTTATAGCTGATTTCCATTACAATGAAATATAGTTCTATTAATTTTGTTATGATGGTACTTCGTGAAGGAAATCATTTTTTAATTAGTTTGAATTAAAATAATGCCTACAATTTAATTTGAGCGAAAGGTATTAAATGGAAATATTTGACTGTTATTTATAATCCTTTATTTAATTTAAAGTAATATTTATTAATTTGTATGATAATAAATAATTATTGTGAAATATAAACGAAAATTTGTTAAAATAAATTTTAAAAAATTATTTATGATTATATACATGACTTCCATGTTCTATAATATCTTTCACAATAATTTTTAATATAAAACTCACCTTTGTATTTTATAAATATTAGTTTTCTAATATCTTAATGATGGTTTTATAATAAACATGAATTTATTAGTATTTAAAATTAACATTTTGGGGGTGGTTTTTATACTTTCAGTGGCTATTTTAGCACGTATATAAAATAAATAGATGTATTGAACTACAAGTGCACCAAGTCTTATCAAAATTGGTGAGATAATACTCACTTTTTAGATAGTAATTGGTACAAAATTTCGAATATTTCATTAACCCCTAAACCGATTAGCACCAAAATCAATAGGTCTGGAGTACTCACAGAGACAAACATTTTCTTCTAAAACAATTTAAATCGGTGCATATTTACAGTAGTTATCGTGAACGGAAGAAAATTCTATATCCAGACACATACATGCACAGCCGCCTTGCGGAAATCAACTTTTCTTTACGTTATGAAGTTAGTACAATCAGAATCTGCTCTTATCTTGGACACGATTTTTCGACGGTATTACAATACTTCGATTTTTACGAACATGGAAGTAAAAATAACAAAATCTTTACATATTCAGATTTTCAGTTTTCATTTGATACTTTACTCGCTTCCCATTCCTCCTTCAACTTTTCAAAAAGCGTCAAAAACATAAAAATTTCATTTTTATAACTCAGGTCTATTATTCTTCCACAATTTACTATATTTATGCCAAATCTTTCTAGGTCAAACATTTTCGTAACCAGAACACTATGATAGACACAATGTTGATTTCATTTAAAAACAAAAACGGAATTTTTTTCCTCTAAAATAAAAAGACCAACTGTAAACTGAGATCACGCCTACTCCAAAGTAACTTTGAGCCTTTACAGTAAGTCGAAACTTTATCAATTTGATTAAATACGTGTTCAAATCGATAGACGACAGAATCGAATTTGCAGAGGTAAATATTTGTTAAAAATATATTTCACAAAATTTTATGTTAAAAATATTCTGCCCGCGCAACCACCGCGGTAAGCGAATTTTATTTGATAAAAAAAAAATAAAAAATAATTAAATGTGTAAAAAAAAGTTGGCTTTGAAATTTTTTAAATTTTTTATTGATTATTAGCTTTTTACTCTACATAATAAACAAAAAAATAAAATAAAAAGCTTGTAAAAAAAAATTCCACATCGGGACTTGAACTCAGCATTCTTAGTTTACTTTAGTTACAATATTTTTTTTGTTTTTAAAATATCAACCAAACGGTACTTTATATCGAAAAATCACAAGAGACACAATAATTTTGTTTTATTGAGAGGATTCCAAAACATATTTGATATTATCAATCCGATATTTAATACCCGAGATATGATTTTTTTTCGGTTTTGAACGGCCGCCATTTTGAAATCCATAAAGGAATTTCGCTGACTAACGAACTTAACCGAGGTATTCGTGAGATCGATTTTTCAACCAAGTTTCAAAAAGATCGGAAGTAATCCTGGAAAGCTAGAGAGTCCACTCGAAACGGCAGATATACATATGTATATATATGTATATATACATAAAGTTTTTAACGAACCTCATTTTCGTGATCTCGAGATCAAGTTTGATAAAGATATATAGTTTTTTTTCCGAAGTTGCGTCATGATGGTGATAGCAATAGCTATATTTTTCTTCGAAAAATTCGCTAATAAAACGAGGGTTAAAAATAAATTGTTTAATATAAGATCTGAATCCTCCAAGGGAACGTACAAATAAACAAATGTAGATGTGAAACACATAACCCTTTTTTGTCGGGGTAAAAATTTAAATAAAAAAATACATATAATAAAATTAAAACGTATTTTGTAGAAATTAGAGTAAAGATAAATCTCGATAATAAAAAAGTTGGTCGCTTTTTAGGTGATTTATTAACACTTTAAGTTTGTGAAGTGGTTACAATAAAAGTCCCATTTAACTAAATATTTAATGAAAAAAGTTAGAGAAGTGACACTCTAAATTAAAAATGTAATTATATTGGATTTTTCACAAGTTTGACTCTCGCTTAAAAAGAAATGCGATTTCCAAATATTCTTACAATGTATTTGAATACACATTCATATAAAATCAAGAAATCAATTCTATTAATTTACTATTCAACAAAAAAATACTTTTTTAATATAACAAAATTTAGGAGGATTTTGATATGCCAAAACCAGATTTGTTGCCCAATTGGTTTAATCACGTCAGGGTTTTGAGATATTCTAACCTAAAAGTCCTTAAAATGACTATATTGGCAATGTTAAAGAATTTATTATCAAGTAGGTAATTTTTTTCTAAAATTTTCGGTCACGGTAACAAATAGTATTATCTTTCCTCTTTAAAATGAGTTTTAACTTTTTACTGTACGATTTTTTAGCTAAGATGTACTAGTTTGAAGATATGATATTTTTGTTGAACTTTACTACATATATATTCAAAGTAGTACATTTCGGTAAAGAAAAATCGCATAGTAAAATATAACAAATCATTTTAAAGATACAAGACATTACTATTCGAAATCATGAAAGAAAACTTCAGAAAAAATTACCCACTTAGTAATAAATTCCCCAACATTGCCAAAATCGTCATTTTTGGGACATTTAGGTTCGGATATATAAAAAACCTGACATGATGGAATCATTTTGGCAACGAATTCGGTTTCGACATGACAAATACCTTCTAAATCATCTATTCAAATTTCTGTGAATTTTTATTTGTTGCATAGTGTTATCATATAAGAGAAACTTTTATAAAACTTTATATTTATTTATAATATTATAAAAAAAAAACATAATTCAGTTTGTAGAGGTCGTTTAACCATCAGGGAGATTCACAGTGACTTTTAAAAATGATGCTGAAGTTTACAGACATTTTTCCGGAAGTGTTCCCTTTTCAGGTACCTTGGGATACATGGATAATATTTTAAGATTTGTCTGAAAAAATATTCATACAAGAATTTTTTTTATAATAAATAAATCATATGTGTTCATATCACGTTTACATAGGGTAAAGGGGGTAAAAATTTATTTTCTATCTATATAGCCAATTCTATTACTGTTACACGAACTTTACTAACTTGACTAAAAAACGAAACTAATAATGGCTATTTGTTGATCAGGACGCAAATTTTGAGATACAGTTATGTTAACTTTTTGTCTTAGTTTTTATCATACACAGGTAGAAATGTTTACATGAGCCAAGTAAACCTTGTTTTGTATATAACGAAAACAATATTTTCTTAAGATAAGAAATATATTCTTAAATCAAATATAGTATTCTTGGACGAAGAAATAATGTAGTTGGATTAAGAGTACTTTTCTTATATTAAGAAAATATTGTTTTCGTTATAGTATACAAAACAAGATTTTCTTGGTCCAATACAGCTTTTCGTGTGTAGAACAAGAATACTAATTTATTATTTATAATTTAAAGCATCCGTATTAAGTTAAATTCTGCATGCTTTTTTTTCCATCGATATTTCTCGAATATTTTGTGCAATATAAACTTAAATAATTGTCCAACTTTATAAAAAAATTAAAAAAAAAACAAAAAATTCTAGATAAAAATCGATGGGCCCACTGGCCCCATACATCCCTAGTCTAAATAATAACGAGTTAATATATGAGAAATCAATAACACTTATTATAACTAAACAGAATACCAAATTTCATAATTTTATCACAAAGAGTTCTCCAGATATTAAATAAAAACTCATTTTGAGTTCCTTCACGAAAAATTTCCGGACACATGTTTATCAGAAGTTTTTTACTTAAAATATTTTTCTTAACCTACTGTTTAATTTTGGCACGATAGTAATGAATCATCCTTTATATGCATGTGGGGTATTAAAATGTAGATCTCAATCAGAAGAATTTGATCTTTTCTTAAATAAAAAATGGTGCCTAAAAGGAGCTACACGTTTTTAGTAAGTAATTATTTGTCTTGTCTGATTTTGTTTGGGTATTATTAAGATTCTTCGATTTAATATAAATAATTAGAATAACACAATAATAAGATAATAGTCTTTAAACTATGATACGACTTTTTCAACGATAAATATAATTATATAGCAACTAACGATATTATATGCAACAAAAAAGATACAAAACATACAGGTAAAATGATCTCAAGGGAAAATAATTTGCGACAAACATCTACTCTTGTTATGAAACAACAACTGAATAGAAGCTTCTTCCGTTCGTCGCTAGAGTGCGTTATAAACTTCCTTTATGTAACACTTCACTGCTGTACTCATTAGTAATTTCCTGCAAGCCTCAAAGTGAACATAGAACGTTATAAGCTCTCTATGATACACTTTTGTTATTTTATTTGTTAATTTTCATTTAATCTATTATACTATGCACTTTAGAAATTTATCTATTATAAAATTAAACAATAAAAACAAAGGTTTTTGTATTTGTTTAACAAAATTATAAATTAAATCAGTTTTCTGAGGTTTATATATTATAATATAACATTTATGAATTTTCCTAAATACAGGCCTGGTTTAATTCAATTATAACTGTCATATATATAGCCTAAATGAGTTCTTGGGTTTAATCTTCCAAAAATTGAAATAACATCAAAATCCGTTTAACAGTTTTTGTATCAAATCAAAAAAAGATTATCTCTTACTTGAAAATGAAAAATAAAATAGAAATATTATAGTACATTAACTGCAAAATGTAGCTCTTTAAAACTTTTAGTATAATTTATAAGTTTGAAAGTTTATATTTATATTTTAAATATAATATGTATTTAAATTATTACATTAAAACAAGCATCAAAAACTTTCTGAAGTTAAAAATATATAATTTTCTGGGTAAAATTTTATCAAAATCATTTTTTGAAACAAAAATGTTCATGTCATGTATTAATGATATACATCTTCGTCCTTCATAACACCCCTGGTGACGCCACTGCAAGTACATACATATATTTCAGAAAATTGCATATTTATATCTAAATAGAAATTTATAAAAATCTATTTGTTCAATTTAATTTCACAAATGTAATTTGTTTTTTTTCCTTTTCTTCACATATTTCACATTCGAAATCCTATGTATTATTTTAACAATGAAATATTTGTATTTTTCACTAATTTCTGGCATATTTCCAGAAGGAACCCTTCCTACAAATCCCCGAAAAAATATATTTGTTTTTACAAAAACACAAAATATCGTAAATAGGTCAGCCATAATATACGCACTGATGGAGATTTTACAAACTGCCAACAAAACTAGGAAGGAGGGAAAAAAAACTATCAACAACAGAGAATGATTTATAGATAGGTAATCATTCTGTGCGGCTTTACGTCAAGCCAAAACAGGGTGAGTATGCCTAATATACATATATATTATGACTGGTTTAATTTCTTTTCATATAAATTTTGACGTTTTATAAAATATTATGTTAACGTTTTTTAGATAGGAATTTAAATAATTTTTAACCAACTTTATTGTTCGATTATTTTTATTTTTTTGGTGATTTTTACGTATTATTTGAAAAATAATTCTCTCACAAGTTGAGTACAATTTAACATGAAATCCAAATTCGTAAAAACATAAACGACGTGTAATTTAGACCCGATATAAAATATATCCACACTAGGGTACCAAAAAATAAGAAACCGCATTGAATTAATATTTAGGCTGTGCTTAAATGTGCCTAATCAATAACTTCCCGACTTTTTATTTCTTTTTTGATCAAGTTCTCAATTCTTGTTGAAAATATTACCAAAAAGATAAATTCAATACAAAACATAATAATTCTCAATCGCAGACTAGATTATTATCATGAGAACCCAATGCCATATTTATAAGACAGCACTTTTTTAACGACGATAGTCTGTACCTGGATTAATTTTTGAAATTATTGATATTGTCATGCTTTATTCACACTCTCTTAAGTAATATTATATACCTATAGCTTCGTTAATTTAACCCTCGGAGCCTCTTGTGGGTCAATTTGACCCATACCATACACCGACTTTGATCGTGAATAGCGCTCAGGTATTTTACATTTTTCGCGATTTTTTTTAAGTATGTTGAATACTTCAAAGGTATTTGTAACACTTATAAATTCATTTACCATGAGTCAAAGTATACCTTTGAATTTTGGTAAGTCAAAAGGTTTCGTAGTTGCGGAATTATAGGCGATCAAAAAGTAAGCAGGGTCAAATTGACCCAGAGTGTACTAGTAGGTTGAAAAAATAGGTGTGTACTCCGAGGGTTAAAAACCCTTTACTAAGAAAAAAAAATATAGCTAGCTGGAATAATTACACGGTTACTTTAAAAGTATTATAATTTCTCATTGATTGAAATTTAGAGTTCGTTTTAAAAATTATTGTAAGTAAAGAGACTTAAAAAAATATTAGTAATGTAAATCAAATTAACAACGTTATTAAATCAGTGAAAAAAACTAGAAAATATGATGTCCTATAAATAGGATACTTGGTTTATACGTTTTAAATTTAACGTGTAGTTTTAATCAGCAATTTTAAAGTTTTTTCTGAAAATATTAATTTTCTCTTATTTTTTACATTTTTTTCTGTATATTATGAATATTTTTAATAGCTAGCAATTTTTTACAGAAGAACTTATTGTTTCATTAATTTGTAGATTTTATGAGGAGAGAGAATTCATAAAATAAAAATTGTCTTTAAAAATTCACCTGCGAAAGAATGGGGAAATGAGGGAAAGTAGTATATTCAGAAAAACGTGAAAATTGTTATTTAAAATACAAATTAAATTTAAAGTGCATTGAGTATAGCTTAAATATTAACTGTCAGATATTTTTTTGGTCACAAAGAACAGATTTAGTTAGTGTCTCATTATAATTTCAATTTAAACGGACACCCTAGTCCTCACGTATCCACATTTACCTTACATACACACATATATGTATCTCCAACAGAACCATAAATGTATTCCAAATACATAACCACCGACAAATGAAATATTGATAAACTGTCAGCATTGCCGCGACAAACAAATCACTGTCCTATCGCAAATCCGGGAACGGTTCACTGAACTTACTGCTCGGCAATTTGTAATAAATATAAATATATTGAATATTTATGAATTATTCAATTAGACCAATAACAACTCATTTGTATTGGATAATTTGATTTAATTTGAAATAAATTCTGTTGTGAATTGTTCGGATTTACATACAGACGAATTTGTTGAGCCTTTATATTATTGTAAGGCCAATTGTATTTTTTTGTGATTGCATGTTATGTAAATGTAATTAATAAATCGATATAAGACCGCAGTGATTAAAGTTATTTTATAATTAATATTTGCAAAAAAAAAACTGTTATCGTAATTATTATTACCTACATCCTAAAGTCAAGGGGTGGGAAAGGACTTTTAAGGGGTTATATACAGTTAAAATTTTCAAAAAAATCGATTTTTTTTTAATTTCATTTTTGTAATGTACATATGTATATTTAAGTACCTACACATACAGAAAATTTCAAGTCAATCCGGCGATTATTTCCGAAGTTACACGCATATTTGTAAAGACGTCTCAGAGCGTTTGAATGTAGTAGGCCGGAGCGGAATGGCAGCACGTTTTTCTCAAATCTGTGTTTTTAAAGTCGGTGAGCAAGATTTCTCGGAAACGGCTGAACCGATCAATCTCAAATTTTAACACAAGTTTCTTTAGTATATTTTTTAGTAATTAATCGAAGGTTTTTTCTCACCGATAAATATTTTTTTTAGGTTAAAATTTTTGTCAAAAATTGATTTTTTTTGAGAAGCCGCCATTTTGTCAAAAAAATTGATTTTGCTTATTTCTTCGATTAAGTACAAGATTATACATTACTTTAACGAAATCCGTTTGGGTTTTTTATTTTAAAATATCCAGTTCAGAGATATCGTGGTCACCGCAAGGCGCCTTTTTTGAGAAGACCTCCTGGAGAACAGATGTAGCAGCTTTCAAAATTATTATTTTTACAAATAAAAAATGTTAAAATACAATTAAAAGTTACCATAATATGTGTACAAATTTTTACATTAATAAATTTAAAAGTCTTCTCTTAAAAAACTCTTGAAAAAACAAACTTTTTTTGGCCTTCTGACTGTATATAACCCAATAAGACTATCAAAAGTTATAGTTAATTTTTTTATTTGCCAATTTCACCCCCCTTCCAGCAATTCAATTCGCAACGCCACAGAGGTAAAAAAATAATTAAAGGATCCTTTTTCTAAAATCGTGACATTTTTATGAATAAAATAATATCTACTGTCATGGGCGTACCGAGGGGGGGGGCAGCTGCCCCCCCCTGGACCTGACTTACTATATACATATTTAGCTGGTTAATTATTTGCCTATGCCTAAGTTCTATTGTATTTATGAAATTGAAGAAATCAAATTTATAGGTATTTCAAAATTTTCATTCTGAAAACTCACGTTTGAGTCACGTTATGAGTTAATTTAAAAAAAAATCGCGCTTCGCTCGATAGTGAGTTAGGTAGTTATTATATTATTATTATTTGATGTGCATTTGATTTTTAATTTAAATTTTTGATCCAGAAAAAACATCATTTTTAAAATTACAATCTCTTGTTAAAACTGTTGTCATTTTCCTTTTTATATAAGGCAAAAAAATGTTAATTTTATTTTTTTAACATTTAAACTATCATATTTATATATTTACCAAGTTATAGAGCAGTCAAATCAAATTGATTTTTTACCAAAAATAGAAAAAATAGAATGAATAAAACCCACTCAAATCGACAGCTAATACATATAAGTATAGGTAGAGTAAAATTTATAGGTATTTCAAAATTTTCATTCTGAAAACTCACGTTTGAGTCACGTTATGAGTTAATTTAAAAAAAAATCGCGCTACGCGCGATAGCAATTAGGTAGTTATTATATTATTATTATTTGATGTGCATTTGATTTTTAATTTATATTTTTGATTCAGAAAAAACATCATTTTTAAAATTACAATCTCTTCTTAAAACTGTTGTCATTTTCCTTTTTATATTAGGCAAAAAAATGTTAATTTTATTTTTTTACAATTAAACTATTTATATATTTATCGAGTTATAGACTAGTCAAATCATATTGATTTTTGACATAAAATAGAAAAAAATAGAATGAATAAAACCCACGACAGCTAATAGGTACATATACATATGTATAATTGTAAAAATAAAATAAAATAAAATTTGGAAAATATAGCGAATTCCCAACCCCGTTTTCGCTACCTACCTTTAAAGAAATCACATTGGTAGACAATATTAAGTTCTTAGGCTTACACATAGACAAAAATTTAAACTGGGACATTCACATAAATCACATAACTAAAAAAATAAGTAAAACGATATATCTACTAATTAAATTAAATAAAGAAGTACCTAACCATATACTACTAACCATTTACTATTCTTTTATTCAACCCTTACTAGCTTATGGAATTATTTATTGGGGCAGTAGCTCACATGTCAAATATCTTTTTATCTACCAAAAAAAATGCATAAGAGCAATTTGTAATGTAACACCGAGAACTTCATGTAAGCCGTTGTTAAAAAAACTACAAATATTAACTCTAACTGATTTATATATTTTCGAATGCTCTCTCTTTTTAAAAAGAAATGCTAATTTATTCTCTGGAAACATAAACTCTCATTGTTACAATACAAGAAATAAAGAAAATTTAGTCCCTCCATCGACCAGCCTAGCGGTAATCACAAAAGGTCCACACATTTCAATAATAAACATTTTTAATAAATTACCTAACGAAATAAAAAATCTTCCGATTAATATATTCAAAAAAGAGTTAAAAAAATTTTTAATTACAAAGAATCATTACAATCTAAGCGAATACGGATAACTATAATCAACTCCTTTCTTTTCTGCCTAATTCCTATCTCTTTCCCTATTGTATATGTATGAAATATTATTTTATAACTTAAACACCAGTTAAATTAAGCTTCAAATGTATAACTTGGAAAAATCTATGTAACAGTGTAATCATGTTTATTGACTCATTCTATACCATGGATGGTTAAAAAGAATAAAGCGTACTATTATTATAGGTAGAGTACATTTTTGTAGGTATTTTGTCTTCTTTATGATAAAAATAAATTTACGATTAAAAAAAAGTTTGTAGCCAAAATTCAAAGTTGCAACAGCGTAGCACAGAAAAGATAGAACATTTAAGAAAAAAAGGAAAAATTACCCAATGTTTATTTACAATAATGCCCTTTTATAAGGACAGTATATACACAACATTTTTTTGCACTTTAATACCTAAAAAGGTTAATAACCCATTTGTTCTAACCCCTTTTATCATGGGTTCCTATGCGAAACACACTGACTAAATCGGTTTATAAAAAAAAAATCTGCCCCCCCCCCCCCTTAACAAAATGCTGGGTACGCCCATGTCTACTGTAGATCTTATAAAATAATTGTTAGTAAAATATATTAAGAACTAAATATGTATATCAGGTATACTATTGAAGAAATATTCAATAAACTATGTACCTATATAAAATATCATTTTAAGGACAAGATATAAAATATAGAGATTACAGCAGCTATGAATGGAAGTCGTCGTCCTTTATTTTATTTAAAGCTTTCCGATCGTTATTATAATAAATGCTTGTACATGTACAAACCTATTATTAGATACTTCAAAAGCCTTAGCTTAAGTCTTGAAATCCTTTTCAGAATGAAGCAAGATGAACTGAAAATGTTATAAAAGGAGTAATTCCTTTATAACTTGTATTTAATGAAAAATTTTATAACGTGCGATTTTTAACAAAATTTTAGTTCAATAGGTAATTAATTTTGTTAAATCAATTAAATAAATTGATCTTTTCAGACAACTCATGCAGAATATAGTATGCATGTTAGGGGTGCGTGGACACGTGGAGAATGGGAAGTTGCTGATGGATCAATCATAGCAGGTTCATAAAATTAATCCATCTTAAAAGATAGAATACAAAAAAATACTAGGGGCACATAAGTCTATTATAATAAGTATAAGTTTTCATGCGACTGTATTTACGGTTTGAGAATGGGGAGGGGGGGTAAAACTGTTGTATTCATAAGCCAATATTGGTGTTTTATTTATTGCTCTATGATAATTTGTTCCAGAGATGTGTGATATGCTTCGTTGAATTGGTGTAATTTTTTTTAATATACGTATGTGAAAAATTGGTTGAGAATAGTTTATAACACTTTATTTCTAATGTTGTTATTTTAAAGTTTTTAGAGTTATTTTTAGTTTTTGTTTAAAGAAAAAAGTTCTCGTAACTTTTTTTCAGAGACTGTAATAAAATAATGTTAGTCACTAATTAAATCAAAATATTGTCAATAATTATGATTTATTTATTTCAACACATCCTTTACTACTAATAAAAATTAATTTTACTAGGCTGTCATAAAAAAAAGATAAAAAACAGGCTCAAGAACTTTTTTCCCCAGAGACCGTGCGTGGGTAGGATGTATTATTCATAGGTGGGCACAGTTAATCGAAAAGTTAACTTCGTTAATCGTTAATCCGTTAATAAAAAAGTTAACTTCGTTAATCGTTAATCCGTTAATAAAAAAGTTTACTTCGTTAATCGTTAATCCGTTAATAAAAAAGTTAACTTCGTTAATCGTTAAACCGTTAAAATTTCGAAAATGAAACGGAAGTTAAAGTTAACAGAAAATTTGAAAATTTAACGAATGTTAAAGTTAATCGTTAAAAAGTTAACCATCCAAAATGTTTGAAGACCTTTTTTTTGCTATTTTGACAACAATCTTATGTACTTTTCATCAAACAACCAATGTAACGGACTAAAGTTAACGGAAGTTAACAAAAGCGTTAACATTTTATTGAGCTAAATTAAAAGTTAAACCGTTGATTATCGGATTTACGAGTTAATGCACACCTATCGTGTTATTCTATTTGACGCGGGTATAGGAAAGTCAATAATTTTATGTGATAGTGAATAAAACATTAATTAAATACATAACTGCTAGACAACTTATTTTCTAAAAGTTTGATAGAGATACAAAAATCAACATCAGTTATACTTTTTTAATCCCATTGATGTGACATTCGAAACGCATATGACAGACATAACTAACTTATCTCTTCATCTCTTTTCCCCCAGTCACATAAATCCATTATCTAATCCTCACATACATACATATATACATTGTACATATGTATATGTGTTCGTTGAAAGGTTGGCCGAAATACATCCATATATATGTGTGGTTAAAATTTATTTGAATGCATTCTCAGTATTTGACATTTTATGTAATTAGGGCGAGTTTGCAATATGCGTTAATGTACGTTTATAATTAGTTGAATGATCGAGAAAGCCTTTTGTTGGAAGTGTGATTAATGCATTAATAGTCCAAGTAAATTAGATATTTTAGAAGAAAACAATCATAAGGTTTTGATATTTTGTCCACGTACTTTCAGAAGGGTTCGGAATAAGAGCCCGAAAAGTTCCCACCTAAATCGTAGATGGAATATCCCCTTTCACGTGAGAAACTACCCCTGGAGTGGATTTTATTCCAGTTTTTCCTGTTTTTCATCCAAACTACCGATCAAAGAAAAAAATAATATAGGAATTAAAGATTAAACATGAAATTCTACGTAAAAAATGTCACATGCACTATTCGGCTTATCTTCAGCTTACTCTCGCATTCAATGCTTAAAGTGAAGGGTAGTTTTTGGAACGCATCGAAAAATAGGTATAACAAGATTTTTCACCGAAAATATTTGCTTAAAGGCTAATTTTATCAAGAAAGTGATAAGAGGGAAAATTGTATAACTGAATCATTTCCTTTATAAGATTCAAGTACCACAATTTTGTTTCAAACGTTTTTTTATTGATTTTTTTTACCTTTTTTACAAAAGTAAATTCCATTATTTTGAGATATTTTCCATAGAACCCATAATAGTATAGGGGTCACAATAATCGGGTTACTCATTAACGCTCGCCGTACGCCTCATTTTATAATTACTGCTGCTGTCTATGGATATTAATTCACAAAATATTTCTTTAAAAATCAGTTGGTAGAAGTGCAACAAATAAAATCTAATAACGTTATTAGTTTCATAAGTGTTTAAACGTATTTTAATTGTTCTGAATAATTTTTATATGAAAAGAGGTACGTGGTATGCTAATATATTTTATCCAACTAGAGCCTGTGATTTAGAATTTTGTTCAAATCATATAAAATAACTTAAAAATAAAAATGATATCAGAAAAGCAGTCTCACACAAAATAGACTTCATATCTGCCTAATTTACTCGCTTGAGTACACACTGTTAATATTTTTTCAAAATATTAAAAAATAGTTTGTGTTGTATATTTAGTTAAATATATTGAATATGTACCTACTTAAATTCATTAAAAAAATCTTTTGCATGTTTTTGTTTTATTTTGGGTTATAATGGGTTAATAATAAATCTACACACTACTAGCGCAGGAAAAATAACAATAAGAACATTCTTTCTACCAATATGAACTTACAAAATTGTCCTCATATATCTGAAATACGACATTTCATAAAAAAATAGAAAAGGAATTTTTATAAAAAAAAGTTAATATTTCAAAGTGTAAAATCAATAATTCCAATCTTTTATTTAACTTTTTTCTATTTTTCAACATAACTTCTCGACAATGGGTGCACACATGTATAGTGCAAATGCATCGTTTTAGTCGATTCGACTCGAGTTGAGTAATCATCAACCACGAGCGATGCATTTAATGGGAAAAATTCAATTTCCTCTATAAAATCATATATTTCCTCTCTATGAGATAATGCTTTGAAAATAGTATTTTCTATATAGCAACTCAATGCCGGCGCAATTTCACATATCTCTAAGCAAAATATTTGTTATCGACGTCATTATAAATGTCTATTCTGCTGTAATTATGATTCTATTCTATGAATAGAAAATATCTTCAAGTATATTGTATAAAAGAAACATAGAAATGTCATAATAAATGTCGATAGATACCTAGTGAATGAACTGTAACAACAATTTTAAAATTTTGTATTAGCTTGATCTGTATACTGCAGTGACGTAATCTAAATGTTTGGGAAGGGGGGGAATACCGATTGTTTTATTTTATTTTTCTCGGCGAAGTTGGGGGCAGACTACTCTTCTCTACACTGGTATGTCTGCGAGACTAGATATGTCTCGTTCAAGTCATAGTCTCAAAAAAATATAGGCTTATATTATTTAGACGACCAGGAATTTTTTTTTAGATTTGCAGAGATCTACTCAGATCTCGATAGATCTGCATTTTCAGACAATACCATATTTTTCACTGGTTTTTGATCTGCGGAGACTTGCAAAGATCTGCAACGGTTTACAAAAATTTACAAAGTTCTCTGGAGATCATTGTAACGTTGAAAATTAATGATTTTTCAACATTTTCATGTAACACGATCCAAAACGATCCTTGGAGATCATTGTAGGTTATCTTTGCGTCTCCACAGATCAAAAACCAGTGAAAAATATGATGTCTCAAATGCAGATTTGTCGAGATTTGAGCAGACCTACAATTTTTCCCGGGGAGGCAATACAATAGGCATGATGATTAATTTAAAAAAAACTATTCTTTAATGATCTTACGTGTCTCCAATTTAAAAAAAAATACTTATTTCTGCATAAAATAAAGATTTAATCGCAAAAATTGACTCTTTTAAAATTAATTTTGTATTTGACGCCAAAACGTTCGCAGGTAACATTTCAGAGTTGTGACGTCACACTCCTTGTCAACAATAATCGAACATTCAGAGTTAGACAATAATTTCATTATTTTGTGTGTTAAAAATAAATAAGGTATGTACCTAATAATCTTGTAAGAGGAGTTGATATTCGTCAAAAATAAAAGTCAATCACTTTGACGTTTACTGATGCGTGACGTCATTCTGTCATTTAACATGGCGGATTGCTGTATTTTGCATTTTTCTTTTTACAAAATTTATATTAATCTCGCTTTTAATATAAAAATAGGCTGTTGCTATTCATACGATTGTCGTATTAATAAAAATAAAAATAATCGTCCGATAGTCGGATGATTATTTTTATTTTTATTAATACGATAATCGGATGAATAACTATTATTTATTTGTCCGACAACTTTAAAAATAAATTCTCTTTCTTCCCCATGAGAATAAAGTTAGGAGACATTTCACAATTTTTAGGATTTGTTTTATTTAAAAAAATATTACAAACAAAATTAAAAAAAAATTCTATATTTAATATATAATATAGTAACATAATATATAATATAGTAACATAAAATCAACGAAAAATATTTTCTTAGATTCAAAAATATCGGTTAGTTATCACATTTGCAGTATTCACACATCCATAATTTACTTTTTGGCCTTTTTTTAAACCAGCACACTTTAGATGAAACCATTCTAAACAATAGTCACACCCTATGGATATTTTATATTTGCTTTTTTTGTCACTTATTTCACTAGTATCTACTGTTTTATTCAAATCTAATTTACATTTTTTGCATTCCCATTCATCTGATTTTTTTTCTTCTATAATTTTTTGAATCTTTGAATTTTGTTTACTGTATTTATGTTTTTTAGTTAATCCTATGACAGTAGGTACATACTATCAGTTCCTTTAGGTCGACCTCGACGTTTTAATGCAGGTTTAACAATTACATTTGATAAAAAAATTTCTTGCCTCGCATACAGTATCAATATCAGAATTTATTTCTGAATCTGAATCTGAACAGAAAATTTTATTATTATTATAAAATATATTTTATCTATTTTAATAATTTATAATTACCCATTGAATTATTACAATATAATAATTAATCTCAATTAATATAATGACTGCTGTCAAATATTTTAATATGCTATTATTTATTTGATTATAAATTAATTGTTTATTTGTTTATTTATACATGTACTAGCTTGGCACAAGCGGCTTCGATCGCGTGGACTACGGAATTCTGTTTTCTTTGTAACATAAAAGCAGACATTGTGGTTTAAATATAAAAGTTAGACATATGGTGTCGTGGACTTTATTGTAGCACTTTTGATTCTACACAGTTCTTTAATACATTATTTTGGTTTATATTCAACGGTTTAGGCAGCGTATTGCAAAAAAAAATTGTCGGACAAATAAATAATAGCTATTCATACGACAATCGTATTATTTAAAAAAAAAATAATCGTCCGATATTCGGACGAATAGACACTTCCATAAAAATAAATACTTTTTTTAGAATCTTTTTAACCTATTTCAATATTTAAAATCATAATTTCAATGATACTTTGTTACTGCTACCATGTCTATTGTATAGTGATTTTAGTAGTAGATTATAAATTATCAAATGGTAGATTGAGTGTTGATTTTGCAAATCAGTTTGACATTGACAGGTATATTATATCAAAAAAAATTCTGGTTTGATATATTTTATGTATTTTCTAATAAAATCAATAAATGCAAATATTTATAACATATTAAGATGACTAGACTTGATATCAAATATAAAGAAATATAAATAAAATGTTAGTTTTATTACCCCTGTCAATTTATTTTGTACACATTTTAAGTAAAATGTTTTCATAAATAACAAACATGTTTGTTGCATGCAATAGTATTTGTTCACGATCACGCATCATTTTTTAACTCACGAACGGCTATAGAAAAAATCACGATTATTACTGAAAAGAAGAATGGTAAATTGAAAAAAAAAAGAAAAAAAAGAATTCGATTTGACCAAATTACTTTTTTATCTTCGAAATAAAATGTAACTCACACCTGATACAATGCACTCACTCACGCACAACTATTTTGTATTAACTCACGATCACGTACAATCAGGTCACGGTAGATAATCACGGCCCATGCCCAACTTTAGCATAATTTTTTTTTTCATTTTGAGTAGAATTTTAATGGTATATTATAAAATGAAACCAAGTAATTTAGAAAAAATGCAAACAAAAAGAAACTTGAAAACCAAGCAATATAAGAGCTCTTAATTAGTATACACATTAGCCACAATTAGATAAGTCCAATTGTAAATAAGTATAAAAAAATATGCTGTTAAAAAAATGAATTGAATCTTGTTATTTACATTACTTACATGACGTGATACTTATAAAAAACCAGAAAAAAGATTGTACATATATATTGTTCTTGAGCTATTTTATAAAAAAATATTAATTAAAACAAAAAATTATTTATTTGTTTGGTTTAATTAACAAAATATATACTGTCAATTAAAATTGTCAGCGTGAGATTACAGATGGATGAGTTATTTATGATTTTATTTCTTGTTTACTTGATATTTTTGTCACAAATTGAATTTTGATACATAAAATATCACTAAATTTTTTGAATTTTAGATTTCGTTAAGAACATGTTAATTATATAGAAAATGACGTGAAAAGTTGAAATTTTCAAACCGCAGGTCTGTATCTCAAACCGTTCTCGAGATATGACGTCTCGAAGTTTTAGTTTTTTCAAAATTTTTGAGAAAAATGGCTGTAACTTTTGAACATGTGGTCGGATTTGATTTTTGTCGACGAATTTGGAATCAGCGTGTCAAAATCTATATGATGACATGTATAATACTTTAAAACTCAACAAAAAAAATTTTGCTGAAAATCGACATTTTTTTAAGGTATACCCCTTGGAAAAATTTCGATTTTCAGCAAAAAAAAATTTGTCGAGTTTTGAAGTAATGTACATGTTATTATATAGATTTTGACACGCTGATTTCAAATCCGTCGACAAAAATCAAATCCGACCACACGTTCAAAAGTTACGACCATTTTTCATTAAAATTTTGAAAAAACTTAAACTTTGAAAGGCTATATCTCGAGAACGGTTTGAGATACAGACCTGCGGTTTAAAAAATTCAACTTTTCACGTCATTTTCTATATAATTAACATATTTTTAACGAAATCTAAAATTCAAAATTTTTTAGTAGGTACCTAATATTTTATGTGTTTAACTTCAATTTTTCATAAAAATATCAACTTAAAGATAAGAAACCAAGAAAGAAAATCATAAATAACTATATTAACAATACATATCATTATATTTCTTTCATTTAGTCAACATTTATTTATAAAGAGCGCTTTTGATATACGAAAACTTCACTTTAGTTTTAAGATATGAACTATTATTATTGTAAGATGCTTTTAGGATATAACGTTAACGATGACATTATAATTTCTCTTTTTCTTACCCCTTAATTGCATATTCTTGCAAACTATTTTCTAAAGCTTAATGGGTGCTGCATTTGTTTTTACTTATATTCATCTACATTGTACATCATTCAAATTGTTACTGAAAAACGTCTTCTTGCATGTAACCAATTAACCGTTTAAATGGAGGGAATATTGTATATAAAAACTATTATATTGATATATGTATTTGTATATTTGATTTGTGATCAAAATACATAAATATGAAAGCAAAACACACATGATAATAACAGCTTTTATTTATACAAAAAGAATCAAACCTTTTCTTCAATATGTTTCGGTTTCCGATTCGGAAACAAACTATAAATATTTTATTCACATACATGCCACAAAATATAAATATCTCAGGGAAATAGATTAGTATTAACATGTACAATAGTTATAATCTGAAATCGACCTTTATAGATAACCAAAAATAAAGTCAGTTTTTGGATCGATAACGTCGATATTTAAATATAAAGATATAAAGCACAGTTTTGTCAAAAATCGTGCACAGCGCTTAGGTTTTTGCAGATCATGTATAATTTGACGTACATACACACACTGTATAGATTACATAACACGCTATTGTGTTACATGTGTCGGTAGTCGGTACACAATCGTGTTACAGGAGTGTATTGAGTTTTTTTTCTAAATTAATAATAAAATTAATTTAGAAAAAAATACCAAGTGATCATTGCTAATTTTGTTATTATTGGAGTTAGAAGATCGGTTAAATGGGAAAAGTATCAGTATTTTTTCCGGGATGAATAATGGCGGTGTCAAAAAAAACAATTGAATGTCGAATTTAAGAGATATATTGAAATACAACTATTTTTTAAATGAAATACCCGCAGTTTATTATTATAGGATTTTATAGCTAAAAATGTTTTCTTTATAAAAGTGCAACATGTATGATGACAAAATTGATAGAAAACAAGTTATAACAAGTATAAAACTAATAGAAAATATCGAAAAATAGTGTGCTATGAAGATTTAAAAATATACAAACAAATAATAAAAAAAATTCGCAGGTTCAAAATCTCGAATTATTTTGTTAAATATCTTGGAAAGGTTTAAGTTGTTTAAAAAAGTTTTCAATGAAAGATACGTGTTTTTTCACGTAAAATAAAATTACTTGATAAAAACTATAGGTTCCTATTTGAAAAAATGATGTTGACCTTCATATCACCCTGAAAACATCACCTACAAAAATTTCATCCGAGTACGTCTATGCCCCTCTCCAAACCGTGTAACTTTTATCTGAAAAGTTTTTTGATAACATTTCACCATAAAAAGTTATGGGGTGTGCACTGAAAAAATGGGACACCCTGTTTATTATATTAATTAAGTTACTATGTATACTTTTTAATTTTTATACAATTTTATTTAAGAATATTTATTTTAATCTTTACTTAGTACGTGCCATATTTAAATATCAAATAAAAATCACATTGTCGACGCGGACGGCTAGAATTTTCGGTAGTAAGTTTTTGTATAGGTAGTTTTACATATTACTTATCTTCGTAAGGGAATATTGTACAATAAGAATTGTAACGATCTTTCTTGCAGAATTTTCCACAAAAAAGTTTTTACATATATTGTTCTTGAGCTATTTTATAAAAAAATATTGATTATGGGACACCATCTTTTCTTGATAATTATTAAATGGAACAATATACTAATCAGACCCAACTTACATACGAAAGTTTATAAAAATCTATGAACTAAAGGCTAAACAGACACATAATGAAAAGTGGCAATCTTAAAATCTAGGGTGTTTTTTTCCCTATTTCTATAAGAACTACAGAGTGGGCCAACTTGGACTAACTGATTTAAAATGCATATAACTTTTGTATTTAAAAAAAAAGTGTTTCTTTTTTTGCAGATTATAAAGAATTTTATAAAATTTTATAATGTCTTCATACTCATTGCGAAAACTTTGTCAAAATTGTTGAATTTTATTTTTTGTCGAACGATCTATTTTTACAACAAAAAGAATATATCGTACGTATTTTAATACTGAAACAGCTCCAAGTGCAAACATGATAACAAACTTAATAACCCGGTTTGAGGAGCTGGGTGCAGTATGTGATGTGCCACGAACAAACGTTAATCGACCTGTTCGAAATGAACAAGCTGTGGAGGCTTACGCAAAAGTGTTAACGATGATCCATTTGTCGACGTGCTACTCAATTGGGTATCTCCAGAACATCGCAACGATGCATTTTGAAACTTGATCTGATGTTCAGAATAATCCTGGCATATGGCTTCAGCAAGATGGAGCTACAGCTCACACTGCGAAAGCGATAATGGCGATCCTTCGAGAACTTTTCGATAACCGAATAATTTCAAAAAAATGTAAATTTCGCTTGGCCGCCTTGTTCCTCAGATTTGACGGCCCCTGATTTTTTGTTTGTGGATTTTATTGAAGGAACAAGTTTACGTGAACAAACCACAAAACATTCGGGAACTAAAGCAGAATATTCGAACAGAAATTGCACAATTTGAGCCAGAAACGTTGCACACCGTTATGGAAAATGCTTAAAAAGAGTCATTAACTGCCAACAACAGCAGTATTTGCATTAATACGTCTAAAAGTTCAGGTAGTTAGCTATGCCAAAAAATAATAAAATTTTAGTGCATAGAATCATTTTACTAGTTTAAAATTTGACCCAGCTCTGACATATATTTGTATATAAATTTAATTATGAGCATTTTGCAGTACGAATTCTAAAAAAATCTATTTTCTGCAGTCCATTTACCTCCATCTAAATCTACATTATAGTTTGACATGCACGACATGAACAGTGAATGAAAAATACAACACACATTCTATATGGAAAAATTCCACCGCATCTAATATGCTGTTTATTTTCTTCACAAACTTGCAGAGAATTTCAAAACTACTGCAATATAAAAATAATCCATAATAAGAATACTATTTTACATGTACAATCATACCCCACAGATGCGTCATCAGATAACGTCTATAAATCGAAGTACCTAATATTATTTTGGAAGCTGATCAACCGCTGAAGAGACGTAACTTTGAGTGTACGAACACATACACACAAAGCGACGTAAATCGAAAAGCCGTATCTCGGGGTATTGATTTATCTTTATTTTATATTGGATCATAACCCAACATTCGATATATACATAAATGTTGATGAAAGTACAGTGATGCCTCGCATAACGAACATAATTCGTTCCAGGAGCAAGTCCGTTATGCGAAAAGTTCGTTAAGTGAAACGCGTTTTCCCATAACAATATATGTTAAAAATTTTAATTCGTTCTGTAGCATAAAATATGGTACTGTAACATAAAAAAAATGTACACACGATTTTAATTTTTTAGTTAGACGCAAAAAATTTATTAAAACAAACACGTGTGTGATTTAAGCGCAGAAAAGAACGACTGACGCGCGTTGATGCATGTTAGTGCAGGTTTGAGCATCGACTGTGTGCGACCTAAGAAGTTCGAGCGACTTCGTGATATGTAAGAGCGTTCGGGTGGCAAAATGAAATATGATGCAGTTCATTGTATGAAGCGAGGTTCGTTATGTGAGTCGCGTAATGAACTAATAGAAAGTTCGTTGTGAACAGCGTTCACTAAGCGTTCGTTGTGCGAGGCATCACTGTATATTCATGACTAAATTCAATGAATGATTGGACATAAAATGAAATGCTGTAGACAGTATGTCACTTTTATAATACATACATACATGATTATATAATAAAGAACAATATGATATAGAAAACGGTCCATGTTGCCGGAAAAGACTGAACATAAATTATAAATAAATGATGGGAAATATTTCCTATAACTTGTATATATTTAACATTGTTTCAACAAAAATATTTGAGTTCAAAATTTACAATAATAAACATCTAAAATATATTTCAGATTTTGATGGAATTATCTATTGTATTTTGACTTTCCCTGAATCCATTCTGACTATTTTCTTTATGTGTGTCTGTCTGTCTGTGTGTAAGCGCTGTAACTTAAATACATCGTAGAATTTTATATTCAAGATTATTTTTCGTATCGGTAGAACATCTATATTTTTTAAAACGATCATTCAACCGGAAACGGACGATTACTCTTGTCAAATAATAAGAGAAAAATGATGTAGATAAAAGTAATATAGAATAGTATTATCTATAATTTATGTTACATTCGTTTTTGTTTTTCAAAAAGCTGCCAATGGTAAAATATACTTAAAGTGAATAGTTTACGTATACAGAAAAAAATAATTTGTATGTGTTAAAAAATGTGATGAATGCAAAAAATCCGTGATCGATTTGACTTCGATAGAGGTTGTTTGTTAATATGATGATTTTTTACCAATATGGAAATATCCACGTTTATCTTATTGATAAATGTATATAATTACTAACAACATGAAAATTTTGTTTCGTATTGAAAACATATATTTTAAAATACTTCATAAATGACATCACTAAATATACCATATCGAAATTTGCACTTTCACTAGTTTGATGGTTAAAAAATATTCATACTGATAAATATTTATTAATACAACCATTATGTTTAATCTATTTGAGAGTTTCGTTAGTTGGTGTAATAAATTATTTATTAATTTGACAAATGAAATGATTTTTTAGTTAAACATGAATATATATTTTTCAAATGAATATAATATCCTCAATAAGAATTTTTATTTAGGTATTATTATATTGAGGAAATAATGATATATTAACAAAATAAAATTAAGCATTTTTCTATCTAAAAGATCGTTTTTTTATATATTTCTAATTTTATTAAAAAATATATTTCTGGTAGCTACCTAATAAAATTTATATGACATAAATAAAAGATATTCTCTAAAACTTTTATCTAAAGCATTTTTTTGTTATTCACTCTCAGTATTACGTGACACTCATGGTACCTTTTTGTATCAGTTTCACGCCTAATGTGTATATCTACCTTAATTTTAAGCGACTTTCTTTTTTAACAAAGGCTCTAGCCCATTAAGATGGTAAAAATCCCCCCTCAACGGATTTGGCTGAAATTAGGTACACTTATTTGTCATTATAAAAAAATAATTTCTCCCGAGTTACAAGACCTGAAACGCCCTCTGTCGTCCATAACCTCAAAAAATGTGTTTTTTCTTTAATATTTTTTTTCTCTGCGAGTTTTTAACCGAATTACTTGAAATTTGGACTGGTAATAGATTTTATAAAGATGAATGACCACATATTTTTAAAATTATTTTTGGCGCGAAATTTGAATTTTTATAGCAATAATAAAATTTAAAAGGGCCATATCTCGGCTCTCAGGGCCCATGTAGGCTAGATACTGCAATTACATGTGTATCTTATCAAAAACTAACATCCTGATTTTTTTCATAATTTTTGATTTGGTGCGCCGTCCTCAAAAATTCAAAAAACCGTATTTTTCTGATTTTTTAGTTTTTAATTAATGTGATGAAATTATAAATAAAATCTGTATAATAATATTTTCTCAAGAATGGCTTGCTCATAAAATTACCAAAAAAAATTATTGCCTCAAAAAAATTTCAAAAATCTCAAAAAAAGGTTTTCATCAATTAAATAAGCATTTAAATAAATATGAGTTAATCATCCAGCAAAAGTTCTGTTTTTATTTGTATATATAAGGTTGGGCTAATTTTCTAACTGACCTCGACCACCCCCCCCCCCTATAGTACTCTCAATTCTAAGAAAAAACGCCCATGGAACTATACCTCTACAGTTAACTTTAGTTCGCCGCATTTTTGATTGAGAATTTTATGTTTGATTCCCTTGAATTCAATATGTATACATTTTAATATACATGAAAAGTTACAATTTTGCATTGATTTTTTTTAGCAAAACAGCAACCCAATGGTTCTTGGGTACGAGGATTCCGAATTTGACATCCATTTTTTTATTTTATTCTTGAGCGTCACCTGGTAGCCCAAGCAATAGACTGAAAAAAGAGGTCAAACTAAGAAAAAAAATACACCAAACTGAATTTTGGTGGAGACTTTTATTTTGATATTCTAAGCATAAACTAAAAAATAGCCCTAATTTTGGCAATGGATTTTCGTTTTTAAGGGGTAAATGGGGCAAATTATATTTTATTTGCAAATATCTCAAAAATTACCAATTTTTCAAGGAACATAGTTATGAAGAAAATTGTAGCTTTTAAAATTCTACACAAATAAGATATTTATTATTAAGAGCGCAGTGAAAAATCCGAATTTATAGGGGCAAGCAATTTTATGGTTGATTATTATAGATTTTTGGGCGTATAATTCGAAAAGAATAACTCGGTCTGGTGAAAAGTGGTGCGACTCCCTTAAAATAAATGTTGAAGGATGAAAACCACGTTTCCAAACATTTTTTCAATTTTTCACAAAATCGATGACGGGGTGTTTTTATGATTGATATCACGATAGACGAATCGATTGGTACCACAAATATATGGAATACTCTTTCTTGAGGGTTTAAAAGACGTAAAGATGCTATTTCGGAGAAATTATTTTAAAAATTAATAATTTTTGTTAAAATCCTGATTGGCCTCAAATTGTTCTTGAAGTTCTAAAAAATAATGATCAACCATAATTTTTTTAAATATTACTTTTTTAACCAATGAAAGTCAGTAATATTTAGGGGTAAGAAACGATTTTCATTGGTTAAAATATTAATATTTTTAAAATATAATTTGCCCGATTTACCCCTTAAAAACGAAAATCCATTGCCAAAATTAGGGCTATTTTTTAGTTTATGCTTAGAATATCAAAATAAAAGTCTCCACCAAAATTCAGTTTGGTGTATTTTTTTTCTTAGTTTGACCTCTTTTTTCAGTCTATTGCTTGGGCTACCAGGTGACGCTCAAGAATAAAATAAAAAAATGGATGTCAAATTCGGAATCCTCGTACCCAAGAACCATTGGGTTGCTGTTTTGCTAAAAAAAATCAATGAAAAATTGTAACTTTTCATGTATATTAACATGTATACATATTGAATTCAAGGGAATCAAACATAAAATTTTCAATCAAAAATGCGGCGAACTAAAGTTAAATGTAGAGGTATAGTTCCATGGGCGTTTTTTCTTAGAATTGAGAGTACTATAGGGGGGGGGGGTCGAGGTCAGTTAGAAAATTAGCCCAACCTTATATATACAAATAAAAACAGAACTTTTGCTGGACGATTAACTCATATTTATTTAAATGCTTATTTAATTGATGAAAACTTTTTTTTGAGATTTTTGAAATTTTTTTGAGGCAATAATTTTTTTTGGTAATTTTATGAGCAAGCCATTTTTGAGAAAATATTATTATACAGATTTTATTTATAATTTCATCACATTAATTAAAAACTAAAAAATCAGAAAAATACGGTTTTTTGAATTTTTGAGGACGGCGCACCAAATCAAAAACTATGAAAAAAATCAGGATGTTAGTTTTTGATAAGATACACATGAAATTGCAGTATCTAGCCTACATGGGCCCTGAGAGCCGAGATATGGCCCTTTTAAATTTTATTATTGCTATAAAAATTCAAATTTCGCGCCAAAAATAATTTTAAAAATATGTGGTCATTCATCTTTATAAAATCTATTACCAGTCCAAATTTCAAGTAATTCGGTTAAAAACTCGCAGAGAAAAAAAATATTAAAGAAAAAACACATTTTTTGAGGTTATGGACGACAGAGGGCGTTTCAGGTCTTGTAACTCGGGAGAAATTATTTTTTTATAATGACAAATAAGTGTACCTAATTTCAGTCAAATCCGTTGAGGGGGGATTTTTACCATCTTAATGGGCTAGAGCCTTTGTATACAAAACAAAATAAATATTTAGATTCGACAGTACATATATAACATACAATGTAAATAAAAAAATAACAGGAAGCCGTAATTTTAAAACGGACATTTTACTTGTTTCATTCAACAAAAAAACCAGTTGGAGGATTTTACATATACATTTTTTTATATGTATATTTTTTACGTTTACCTGAATTTCAATTAACATTTTGTATTTTGTCCACTGGTATAAATAATTGAGATAAATTACTGTATTGTAAATGGTGTTTTACTGACATTATCAACTTGATTCATATCGTTGACAGATTAAGTTGAATATTTTCACTAAAAAGAAGGTTTTTGCTTTTTATATTTATATAAATATATTATACCTATACAGTGAAACCTCGTCAGTACGTTTTGTTTTAGTTTCTTTTTTTTCCATAGTACGTTTTTTTCTTGATCCCGATCTTCTACCATAAGACCTCATGATTTCGTTAGTAACATGTAACATGCCCCCCTCAATTTCTTTAAAATAGTTTAGTTTATTTTTTTTCCATAGTATGGATTTCTTCCGTAAGACCCCATGTTTTTGTTAGTACATGCCCCCCCCCCCGTTTTTTTAAAAAGTACTAACGAGATTCCACAGTGTTTTAACTATAGATGTCTACATATTTTGAATTTTTTTTATTCGTGATAAAATCTATCAAATAACTTTTTTTTCAGATTTAATAAAAAAAAAAAAATTGTATTGCTGTATATAGACCGAGAGGCGACGACCAAATTTGGACATCATAGTAGCCCACATTTTTTTAAATTTGTTAGAACTCAGCTATATGGGTCCTAAGACTTAAGAGTGCAGCTTTTGGATATATAGTAGTCCGTTAGACAAGGATTTTGTAAACATACTGTATCTAATAAACTGAATGTTCGATCAACCCCGTCTTTCGCAATTTAGGCAGAAAATAAAAATATTATTTTTGATCAAGTTATTTGCGATGAAAGCATTAACTATGAACACTAAAACCTAAGGTACAAATGAAAAAAATCCAAATTTGGAAAACTGCATTTTTTTTTATTTTCAAAACTCTAAATTTTTCGTACTTTGATTAAAACAACACAAATTGAAACAAGTAAAATACTGATGTACAAAAATCAATAATTAGAATTGGACAAAAAAGTTATCAATTTTTACCATTTTTAGGGTTCCGTAGAAAACTAGGAACCCTTATAGTTTCTCCATGTCCGTCCGTCCGTCCGTCCGTCCGTCTTCAAAAATTTTGAGATAATAACATGAAATTTGGTATACGGTCGTAGATTGATGACCCAAAAACAGAAATGATAAGATTTTTGAAAATAAAAATTTTTTAGACCCCCCTTTATAAAATGAAAAGTGTTTTCAAAAAAAAATTCTCACCTACACCATTGAGTGTGGTGTCGTTAGAAAGGTCTCCTTAAATGCAATAAAAAATGTATCAGAACTTTTTGATTTTAACCCTTTAATCACGATGTATTTGCTCTCCAAAGTCGTTAAAAAAGGGCCCCCCCCTCTATTTTCTAAACTATCAATTTAAAAAATCTGAAAAAATTTCAGAATGTAGCTTTTAATTAGTACTTTCACTGAAAATTATAACGAACATTGTCAAAAATATTTTGGACCCCCTTTCATAGACTGAAAATTGAACTTACATTTTTTTCCACACTTACCCTATTGAGTGGGCTGTCATTTAATAGGTCTCGTAAAATGCAATAAAAAACGTCAAATAACTTTTTGATTTTAACCCTTCAGTCGCGATATATTTTCTTTTTAATGTCGCTGTCAGAGCGTCCCCCCCCCTCTATTTTCTAAACTATCGATTCAAAAAATTTGAAAAAAAATCAGAATGTATCTTTTAATTAGTACTTTCACTGAAAATTATAACGAACATTGTCAAAAATATTTGGGACCCCCTTTTCATAGATTGAAAAGTGAACTCACATATTTTTCATTTACCCCATTGAGTGGGGTGTCATTTGATAGGTCTCCTAAAATGCAATAATAAAAGTCAAATGACTTTTTGATTTTAACCCTTCAGTCACGAAAATTTTGAAATGTACTTTTTATAAATCGTAGTGAGAATGACTACGGAACCCTATCATGTGCGTGCCCAACACGCACTTGCCCGTTTTATTTTATCATCAAATTTGATATCAGCGCCGATAAATACGTAAGAAAAAATATATTCTAGTTAAAAGTACAATGCTTCTTTTTGTTGGGTTGAATAATCAATAAATATGATTTATATATTCAGAGATTATTTATTGCATAAAATGTTCCATATTGCAAGTAAATATTATATTAGTCACGTTAGAAATAACATTTTGTAAATAATAATAATTCTTAAACACTGCTACTAAAAGTGAACGGAAATATTTATAAGATAAACAATGAATACAAGGAAAATTATAAACATGAAAAGGAAAACCTTCTGGCGTGCGTATAATCTAATGAACACACGACGATGTAGAATTTGCAATCAAGTGTGACAGAATACAGAATTCAATAATTTTGTTATATCAAAAGAAAATTCTTTACATTATTTCCTATCATATCTGTATTTTATATTAACAACACTCAAAATGTTTGTATGCAACATAAAGTTCAAAAGATTCTGAAAATTTATTTATTGTTTAATATAAATTAATAAAGATTTCATGCAATTATTATTCAAGTGTATGTTTTTTCAAAGCATTTTCTTTATACTTGAAATTTAATATTATAATATCTAAAACAGATTTTTTATATTTATATTGTTTTATAATATATATTTATAAAAGAGTTTGTCCTGAACCACTCACTCACTCACTCACTCACTCATATATCAACGTACAGCCCTAACCCCTGGACGTAGAAACGTGAAATTTCGTAGGTGCCTTCCTTTTATGATGTAAGCACCCACTAAGAAAGAATTTTTCGAAATTCAACCCCTACGGGGTTAAAACAGGGTGTCAAAGTTTGTATAAAAATAATTTTTTTTGTTTGTATTTAATTGAAACTAATCATAAATACTCTACAATATAAATTATGAAACAGTTATTTCAGCACTTCCAAAAATTTAAAGATATTTTAAGGTAAATTCGGACAAAATTTTCTGATAAAAGCTCGACATTCAACCCCTAACAGCATTGGACGGGGACGGGGATAGTTTTAAATATGTTTATCTGTATATCTGCTTTAGTTATAAAGGTAATTTCGGGCAAAATAGTCATATTAAAATAAAAATTTCGACATTCTACCCATAATGGCGGGGGTAGACAGGGTGTGTGTTTTTTTATGTTTATCTGCATAGCTGCTTAAGTTATCATAGTAGAGTCGGGAAAAATAATCTGCAATAAAACAAATTCGATATTCAACCTCTAATGATCGGGAGTAGGCAGGGGTTGGGTTTTTGCTATTTTTAACTAAGATCCGAGATGTTTACGATTTTTTATAGGTAATGAATAAAAAACAATATAAAAAATTTAATGCCATCCCCTCGAAATTTACGCGAGCGAAGCCGCGGGATGCCGCTAGTATTAAATAAAATTTCAGAACTAAATTTAATTATTAATAATTTAACACGTAAGAAACTACTTGATTGTATTACTAAGAAAAGAACGCCATCATCAGAAGCAGAAAAATAAGAATTTCATCAACCATTTTCCATAATTTAAAAATAATTATGTATTATTTATGTATTAGGTTAGAAATTATTAAAGAAATAAAGGAACTATTTACGTAAACTTGTGGAGAGGTTGGATCATTTTGTTTTTTATTTTATTAACTGATTGGTCACAATAAACATCCTGTATAAGAAACTGATGAAACATACAAAAGTTTCATGGAATTAATCGTAGAATTCAATAAAAAACGACTTTAATTTTTTTTTAACATTGATAAGTATATAATACATATTAAAAATGTTTTTTAAGTAGGTATTCTTTGTTTTTGTTTTTTAAGTTTTTTATTGGTTTGGCGACGACTTAAAAAACTATAAAAATTATTATATTTTTTTAAGTTTTTTTTATTTTTTACCTTTTGATTGGCGTATCTAAGAAGTCTATTATCAGATTTTGATAAAATTTCTATAGGACCACTTCGGGAGTATAGTCTTTCAAAGAAACAAAAAACATCTAAACCGGTGCATATTTTTCATACATAAATAATGTTTTAATAAGAAAATTTGTACATATTTAGGTGTTTCAGTAATTTCGAATAACCCTGTATATACATACATACGTATTACGTATTAAGAAAGCAAACAGTGTATTTTATTAAGGATAAAAAAAAGAACGCCGTCATTAAGATTAACTTTACAACTTAATATACAAGACAAAGCTGCATTTACTTCTATTTTATCTCGTCGATTCGACCTTCATCCTGCATTATTATTTTTCCAGAACTTTCACCTTGAAATAAACTGACACATAAAAAGCACACACATACCTTTAATAAAATCCACAGCCATCTCCAGCCCATACGTGTCCTTATCACAGTCATCTAAGATGTGAGCGCCCAGCGAAATGTTAGGTAGAAGGTAAGGGTCAACATTTATTCTATCTAACGTATACAGCATTGCTTCCAACGCCTGAATACCACCTTGTGGCATGATAGGCCCACAAGTTTTATTACTTTCCTCTCTCTCATGCACCATCATCAAACCACCAAGAATAATATCGCCTTCGACGACAGCTTCCTTCTTGACCGGCCAATGTGGCTTAGGTATCTCGATCACTTCTTGTAAAGACCTGAACGACCTTTGAGGTGACATGCCTAACTCATCGGTATCTAGATCATATGCGCGGTGTCTTAACCTAACTCTGTGGTGATTATATCTAGTACCGTCTTCAACAAAATGGCCATGTCTTGGAGGTAAATACTCCGCGTATAAACGCCGGTACTCTGGTACTTGATTTTCGCTGTATCGACTACCGTTATCTTTGATCTGCCAAAGTAGGTGATGGTTGTGTAAATGGACAGCATGGTGGTGATACTCATGCAGCTTTTTTGTAAAGACTTGATGTTCTAGGAGACTCAAACACGCGAGTATACGTATTGTCTTTACTAAAACGCTGCCGTTCTTTTGATACATTGTATATGTTTTGTTATAATTGTTAAGGTACGTAGGACATTATGTTGTGATATTCTTGAGATATGTTTTGTAAGCGATTTTACTTTGTTAGCAAAGATATTGTTCACATGTATAACACTTTATTGATGAACAAGACGTCTATATGTACTTGTTAATTTTGTTCTCTTAGATATTTTATTTTTAGCTACAGTATACAAGACACGAATCTATTGTATTATGTTTTTGATATTTTTTCTATACTTTTTTTATTTTCTATTAAATAACATACTTAAGGGGGGAAAGCCACTGTGACAGAAAAAATAATTTTTTCTTACATTTTTTTTAAATATACATATTCATAAATATGTATACAAAATATTGAGTTTAAATTCCGAAAATTGACGGAGTTACAGTCATTTTAGTGAGACGAGTTAGCGCGGTTGGTTATGACAACAAAAACATTAAACACCTTTATCTCGAAATGACATTTTTCGACCTGGTTGACACGATTCCTCAAAGACTAATGAACCGATTTCATATTTTTTTAAATAATTTTCGTAATTGTAGCAGCTATCGTTGCACGTAGCCGATTTTTTTAAATTTTGATAATTACTATTTTTAAAACCGTCTTCAAATTTTAAAAAAATAAAAATTCAAACGATCGCCATATTGTGAAAAAATAAAATAAAATAAAACCGCTAGATGTAACGATAGCTACATTCATATAGATATTGATAAATTTATTTTTTATTTTTTTCATATAACCCTTCTCGGAATTTTGAGTGAACTATAGAGAAAAATATTTTTTTTGGTCGTCACATCGAGGCTCATAACTTTGTCAATATTTAATATTTTTCAATAAAAATTGATACTAAATAAGTTGAATATATACTTAATAAAACGTCCTTTACCTGATTTAAAAATACTTAGTTTTGACAATTTTTTGACCCGTCACAGTGGCTATCCCCCTTAATAGAATAAAATGCTAAAATAATTAATTCTAAAATAAAAAATAATTGCAGTGCATGTAGTGTTTTTAAACATAAATCTTTAACGTAACATGTGCTGCCTATTACCTATAAAATATGTAGGTATAGTTTTAAATTTGAGAGATTTGTATCTTTAATTATAAGTGTTACTCGAACATAATTTTTTTGAGCCGTATATCAGAAGGTAATTATCAAAAATACATTCTGGTTATAATTATAGGTAAAAGTGCGCATACTAAATAATATTTTAAAATTTAGATATACAAAATTAAAAATTGATATGGAAATATAAAATTTTTAAATAAAAATAATTAGAACATTTACGCATGTATAAAATATCTGCCATGGGCGACACAGGACTTTCTTATACGTAATACTGACAGTGAACAGTGTACGTGATTTTTATTTTATTGAAAGATATTTCTGACAAACTAATAATAAAATGTTTGGGACATAAACTATAGAAATATTATTTTTATTCATTTATGTATCAAATGAATTTTCATTAATGAAATTACTAAACCAGAAAAGGTTGTTTACTCTTCTAATTTTTTTAATTTTTTAAAATAAGACAAAAATGTTATTATCTATAATTTATTCCTCATACATTTTTTCAAAAAATTGGCTTAACAATACTTACTTATACTATATGTATATTTCATATACATGTGTAAAAGAAAGTAAAAAATTATCTGAAATATGATGCAATTATTTTTTATTCTCTAATAAAGTTAAAATTATATATACTATACAATTACTGGTTCCATTATTTCTTGCTCTTTAAACAAGAACTGTAGTAATTAGTTACAAAAAGCATTTAATGCTAATTAGAGTAATTTCAAGAGTAAACTGTTACTCCTTTTAACTTCCATTTTCAACATCAAAGACAAAATAATATAAATTGTCACAACGCACAACTCGAAAATATTTTTTGTTATATTTTACGCGACACTTTGAAGCTGAATACAACAAAAAGCCGAAAGTTTAAGAAAAACATCATTATATTTTCAATAATTACCCTAAAGTTTTATTCACTAGAAACAACATTTATTTATTTATATATATAAATACTATTATTATTATTATTATTAAAATTAAAACCCTACAATATATTTTTTTTATTTGATAACAATTAATACAAATTTATATTAATATAAAATAAAAAATCACAAGAATCCATTTATTAGAATATACATAATGGGGCACATAATGTTAATAAACATTAACAACTGTTCTTTCCGGAGTTGATAACAGGAATATAGTAACACGACGCGCGTCGTCGCTCTTTGGAGCCGAAGACATTTAGTACACGCGCGACGCGAACGAGTGTTCGTGCTTATGTGTGTGCGTGTGTGTTTGTGTGTACGTGTGTGGTGTGTTTTGTGTGCGCTTGTCGGGCTGCTGTCAGCGACTGCTGGCACCCGGAGTGGTGGCGCGCCGCGGTGCCGGACTTGCGCCCCCGTACATGAAAACCGCGCAACGCAACGTGGAGAGCATCGTCGCGACGTTCGTCGTCGTACGCATTTAAGTTGTTTTTAATTTGTTTAGTATTTTTAAATGTATATACACGAGATGAGAGTCAGGTAAGTTAAAGAAAAAATAAAACAGATTTGAAAAAATCAAAATAAAAACTGAAAAGTATATAATACTTTTTGACAATTTATGAAGTAAGTTTTATTTTATATTATATTAGCAAATTAGCACTGACTACAAAAACTGGTTATTTTTAATTTATTTAGTATTTTGAAATGTACACGAGACGAATGTAAGTTAAGGCTCGTCTAGTTCGGATTTAAAGCACGTTCGTTTTTATTTAACAAAAATTGAAAAATGATAAAAATAAAACAGTCTTAAAAAATATAAATAAAAACAGTGAAAAGTATATTATAATTATAATTGATAGTTTTTTAAGTTAGTTTTATTTTTTTGTTTAAAAAAATATATTTTTATTGGCTAGTACCAAATTAAAAAATTGATAAAATTTGATTGTTACATATCACGCAGAGAACAAATGGAGGCTATCATATACCCAGAAATGCCAGCTCCAACATGCGAGGCTGTCAGAACTATGGGTTTGCGATGTAACTGTAACTGTATTGTGGCTTTCCGAACCGTAATTTTGAACTTGCGGTAGCGTTAAATGAGGTTATGTTATCTAAAATACATTTCTCAGAGCTATAAAAGTAGAGTTATAATAGCTCCAAATTTAAAAGGATACAGTTGTGGTACCTGAATTGAGGTTGTTGTGGCAATATAAATAGGGCACAGGAAAAAATGGCACAGGAAGAAATGGAACACACAATTATTTATTTTATTAAATATCGATAAAATTATGAAATAAAATAAAACATTTCTATATTATATTATTTTTCAGTATTTTTTCATAATTTTATCGATATTTAATAAATTAAATAATGTTGTGTTCCGTTTCTTCCTGTGTCGTTATTTCTTTTGTCGTTTTTTCCTGTGCCGGTTTTTCCTGTGTATACTTACCGTAAACTTGCGGTTACACTAATCATCATGCACTACAAATTCTAGTAGTAATTGATAAATAAAACGCCTATTTAGTTTTACATATTAATTTATTATAAAATAGAAATCTTAAAACTAAAATAATTATAAAAATTATAAAAAAAGAATTGTAATAATCTAGCTATCCCAAATTATAAATTCATCCCCTTTTGCATTTAAATTTATTTGTGAAGTTTGCTTGCATAAAATTTGTGATAATAGAAATTAATACATAGTGACATACACCTTCAAGTAAATCATGAAAAATATCAGCACTAAAATTTTTGGTTACATGAAAATCAATAACGTTATTCCAGATTGAACGCTCTTTTATACCAGTATCAGTTATATTATTTAATTGTATATCTTCTTCGTAATTTAAGGGAGTCCTTAGTTTTTCTACATTTTCTTCAAATTGAACTTGCATTTCTTTTTTGAAAAAACACTGAATTTTTCACTTTTAAATATTTTTTTAACTATTGTTATTAATTTGTTATACGCGTCTAAACTATTCTGAAACTTAAAACCGAATGACGCAATCGACATGTTCTGCTTTGTCTGAGTCTTGTATTATACCCGTATTACGGTTATGACAACCGAACTGGGGCTATAAGAACTATACTAGAGTTTTTATAACTCCAAAGCGGATATCATAGCCGAATTGTACCTATAGAAACCATGTAAAAGGACAGACAACCAATTATTTGCGGCTATCGAAAAAAAACATTACGGCTATAATAACCGAATGTTTTTCTAAAAATTTTAACATTTCTTATAGTCATAATTACAGCTATGACTACCGAATGTAAGCTATTTAAACTAACAAATAGTATTTATAGCTAAAATTTTGCTACAATAGACGAAATTTAGATTTTATTGCAATAATTACGCAATGAGAGCTGTAATTTTGTATTTGCAGCCGATGCCAAATTATTTTTTTCTCTGCGTATGTACTTTTCAATGTTTTAATGGCTTTTTTAAAGTCGTTTTTTATTTATTTTTACATTATCAGAATCTGTTAACATTTATATGTGGCCACTTTAAGTCTATATTCATTCAAATCGGTGCATATTTATTGGATTTTTTATTTATTTTGAAATATTGAAAATTTGAGAGGCTATATCTCGAGAACCGTCGTACGCATTTAAGTTATTTTTAATTTATTTAGTATTTTGAAATGTACACGAGACGAAAGTCTTATCCGAATTTAAAGCTGTCTCGTTTTTATTTATTCGTTTATCGAATTTAATAGAATACTTTTTAAGAAAACTTGAAAAAATCAAAATCAAAACTAAAAAGTGTACTTTTCAGTGTTTTAAGGTTTTTTTTAAAGTAGTTACTATTTTTTATTTTTGTGTAGCGTATCTTCAAAATCAATGGTGAGATTCTGTTAAAATTTATATGGGACCACCACAGGACTATATTCTTTCAAACGAAAAAAAAGGTCCAAATCAATGCATATTGGAAATTTTTGAAAATTAAAAAAAAAATGATAACTTTGAGAAACTATATCTCGCGAACGGTTTGAGATAGTGAAAATTTCAAATTTTTACCTCATTTTCTATACAAAAAAAGTAAAACATACTTTAAACGAAAACTAAAACACAAAAATATTTTACTTCGAACATACATAAAAATATCCACATTCAAATTGAGAGACTTGGTTAGAAATAATATGTAAAATTAAACATTTATCATTTCTCAAACATTTATAAGCTAATATTACCCTTTACAATTAAAAGTACAAGTGCAAGTGTGACAGACATTAATGTCATGAGATTGGACGCCACCAGTTGAGGGTTAAATTAAAAAAAGATAGTAGATTATAAATCAAGAAGATAAACGAACACTTTTTTTCAACAAAGAATGTTTTAACCCAAGGATGGTAAACTGACATTCCAAATTTTTAATTAAATTTTTTTAACGCATGCATATTTAACTATGACCGTAAATTGAATAAAATTCCCATCTACATATAATTAAAAGTCCTTTCTGGGGTCTGTGTGACCCCAAACAATATTCTATATTATTATATTATTAATAACAGTTATAATAATAATAAACATATTTTGTTATAATTATCATATTAAATTTAATATTAATCCATCTTTAATTTAGTTCGCATTTAATATTTAATGATTTCAAATAAACATAATTGTTTTCCAGTTTACAACGTTCTAATTAAAAAAAATATTTACATAACTAATTAATATTCTATCATGCATAAATACAGTTAAATTAATAAAATAAATGTAGCTGTCAATTCATTATGTCTATTTGTTTTGTATATGATTTCATAGGGAAATAAAGTCTGTTTATGATTATATATTTTGAATTTAAATTTATAGAAATTAGTCTAGAAGCGTGAAATTTTAATAGTATCTATCTTATTTTTTTGATGGAATCGCCCATTTTATTATAAGGGCGAGTTTCACTCGCTATTTTTAAAATACACATCGATTTTTGACCCCATCTAATTGGGGTCAAAAAATATCCCCCGACTGACAGTAAAAATGACATTAGATTTTATGTATAAATATTATTAAAAAAATACTATAGGTACTAAAAAGTTTATTATACCTTCACGGTTAAATTGCTGAACCGATCATGTTGAAATTTCTCAGGGAAATAGCTTGCATCCTGAGAAAGGATATAGACTACTTTGTATCTTTTAAATTGATTTGATAAAAAAAAAACTCCCCACTAGTTTTAAAAGAATTGTCATATATTTGATGTTTTTTTTTTCTGAAGTACATACTTAATATTATGCTAACAATAAATAAAATTTTGTCTATTTATAAGAATCAACGAGATTAACAAGGTATCAATAAATAGTCCTTCAATATCAGATGAAGGGATGATTAACCGATCATTATTTGATAGTCTAATTACTTAATTAATTTACAAAACCGTTATTCTACATAACGACTAATTTTCTTCGTACTCACTGTCTTTCCCGGTTATAACCACAAATGAAAATCAATATCATTGAAATAACCTATTTGAATTTGATCGTGCAAATATCATATCGTCGCTTATCTAACAACACCGCTCAAGTCATTTTGACCAACTTTACAGGAGAGCGAAAAACCGTGTATGTTTTATACAGGCTACCGGCTTGCACTCTTATTGTCTGAAACGTCTAGAATGTGATTGGTAGATCGATGCGCAATGAGTAGCTCTATCCAATGACATTAAAATGTAAAAACCGCTAATTTTCGACTTTAGCGGTGTTGTTAGATAAGCGACGATATAGCTATTATTATCTTATATTAATATCGTATTCAAAAAATCTTAATTTTATTAACCATGCAAGTCAAAGTAATTTATCCCATTCTAGATGTACATGTATGTATGTATATAATTATATGTACATTAGAAATGTATGTAATGTGAGAGGTAGTGTACTTGCTAGCATTACATGTACATATGTTGGCTTGTATAATATGTTAGACGATCTCAGTATGATTAGATTAACCTATTGTTATGTTACAGAACTATGTATATACTCAAGTCTTCAAAATCTGATATGAATGTTGATGCCATTATTAGAACTTGATTGAATATATATTGATTGAAACTTAAACTGGCAATACCTACTTCAACAAAATTATTTGAAAAAAAGTAGTTCATATTATTTTTTGGTTCCTACTCGAAGTATTTTACTTCAAATACATTTAAAAATAGTTAAAAGTGGTTTACTTCCAGTACTTTTTGAATGTAATACTTGAATTTAATAAGTAAAGTACGTGAAGTACTAAACAAGTATTTCACATTTAAAAATAGCTCCAAGTACTTATTCATTATACTTGATTTTAATTTATTAAGTATGGTATGTATAAAATATACTTAAGTAGGGTAGGGTGGGGCTAAAAGTCCGTTTTTTCACATACATAGTCATTACTCACTAGAATGAAAATTTATCTTAATGGTTTATGTCTTAATATATTCTATATTTATTCAGCTTCAAACTTCCAATACATTTTGCACCCGTATTACTACACCATACCAAAATATGAAGCAAAATATAACAAAAAAATAGTGTACTTTTTACCCCGTACAGGGGGCAAAAAGTACCTAAACATCCGAAAGTTTGTAAGTTGTTTATTTTTATGATTAAATGAAAAATCTTTTTATATATATATAAAATTTTATATAGATATACTGAATTTACTATTAATTTTTTAATCAATCTAAAATTAGTATATTTCTTCTTTTTTAACATTTCTTTAAATAACTATTAAATTATTGATTCTTAGTCTAAGATATCAGTCTTATTCATTGAGAGAATTAATACATTTAAATTCAAATCAATTTAAAAATCATAATCGCTGTCACAGTTAATACATACAAAAAATGTACTTTTTACCCCAATACTGCTTTGGATACTTTATCAGCTTATAGTAAAAAAATGTGTCAATGTTTAATAACAATTTCAATATAAATTAACTACCAAAGGAGTACTCTCACTATATTGACACTGATTTTTAAATCAATCTTACCTGCAAAATAACTAGACGAAAAAGAAAATTATAAATTTTTTTTACTTTTCACGCATGAAATAAATATAGTTTACCTGTGACTTTCGCAAGCGTTCGTCGACGACTGTTCAGTTTGTCTTTGTTACCTCATGCCCCTTTTCACATAATGTATATGACACAATATCTATAATTTGTTGCTATGCTGAGATTTTGAATTCGGGACTTTTTACCCGACGGACTTTTAGCCCCACTCTACCCTATGTATATATGAAAATAAGCAAAAATTACTTGATACTTGATAAGTACTTTCACGGAGATTGTAAATTATCTAACATATGCCATTAGATACGAACTGTTTTTTTCCATCAGGTACTACGTAATGAAATAATTACAGAATTTTAATTTCAGATATTGAAAATGTGTACACTGTACACACTGAAAAAAAAACTGACGTCGTTTTAACGAGTATAAAGCAATAAAGCTTATAATTAAAAATGCGCCGTATTAATTATAACATTATGAAGCATTAAAAAATGTTACATAATTTGTAATAGGACCAAAAAATATGATCCTTTTATAAAATATAATTACCTATTACATTATGGTTATTTTTGCCATGATTTCTGTATATATGTTACCGACAAAGTATGTATTTCAGACATTGTATATAATTCCTAGGAATTCTATACAATGCCTTACGATTTCAGGCAAAGTATGAAATAATTTTTATTTATTGTTATAATAAATAAAATAAAATATTAGTTCAGACGAATGTTAAATATATATGATTTAAAATTGTTAAAATAAAAAACATACAAAAATATTAAATATTATTTAGTCACTTAATAACATATAAGGCCAGTATTAAATAAGATAAATAATCAGTATTTTAGTATTTTATTACATAAAGTAAGCCAATATCTGTGCCTGAACCATAATTGGTAAACCCTATTTATGTTTATATTTCTAGTCTATAGAATGCCTAGCAAATTATAAAATTAAATTCATTTCATACATTGCCTGGTGATTTTTAGGCATTCTATAGAATACCTAAGAATTCTATACAATGCCGGATTTCATACATTGCCGGTAACATATAATTGCATGATTTAATCTTTTTAATTCTTAATAAAAATTTTCAAAAACTATTAGAAGAAAATGTTTTTTTTAAGTTGCAAAAAATTATATTATCTATAATTTTTATTGTAATCACTTTAAAAAATATGGAAATAACCGAATGAAAAAAAATGTATTCTTAATGGTTCGTTACAGATAAAAAAATTATTATAAAATTGTAGAAGAGGTTATTTTTTATAATAATTTATATATTTTATCAATTAATCAGAAATATTTATTTTACATAATTATACGCAGTCACAAACAAAATAAATACCAATCATGCAATTAATTAATTAATCAAATACGTATTAAAAAGATCAACCATAATTGCACATTAATTGATATCAAGTTAATTTGTTATAATTCAATATAAACATTAATAATAAAAAAAATCAATTTATAAAACATGATTGATTTAATGACAATAATATTAACGACACTGTTATAAAACTCGGATGAAAATATTATTGGAGAGTATAATGGTTTAATTAAAAACAAAATTGCAATCAACATTTTCACTGATAAATTGCTTTCTATGTTACACGCTTTTATCCAGGTACGTATTAAAAACTGGTTTTAAAATTTATATAGCAAATGCTTTATTGTTTAAATATTTAATAATTCAAACTTTCATTATGATACGTACTTAATACTGTCTAGTAAATGCACGTGCTTCCTCGTGCTAAATTCATCAAAGGTAGTTAATTATTGAACAATTTAAATAAAAACCGATAAATTATTCAGATGAACTGCCTATCATTGGTTAACCATTTAATTTTCATACAATTTTAATAAAAAATATTAATTTGACATTTTTCTTAATATGCACCTGGTTATTATGTCGTATATTTCGAATTTTTTGACAATTTCAATCAAAGTCATTATTTTTCTGCTATACAAATGTCAAAATGACATTTAAAACGTCAAAGTGACATTTAATATGTCAAAGTAAATAGCAATTTAAAAAAACAAATGACGATTTTCTTAAAGTAAATTGAGATAGATCTTTGTAAGGGAATATTTTACAACAAAAGTAGATGACCTATATTATAGAAAATTGAATGCTCTACAAAAAAGGTTCTATAAAATTTTCACATAAAATATGTCTTTCTTGAGATATCTTCAAATCAAAAAATAAATATTTTGGGATGTCACCCTTCCCCCTTACACACGATTTTAATACATTTGAAATGGGACTGTCCTCAAACCAGACCCAACCATGCGTGAGGAACAGACACACAGACAGACAGACACGGAACAAAAAGGGTTTGTCTTGACCTGAAACGGATAGATCCGGTAAAATTTTTAAAATCGGATAACAATTTTTTTTTCTCGTTTTAAAACGATATATAACGAAACTTCTCGTATCTTCGATATTGCGAGGAAGCAAAATACATATCATTTCCGGTATTATAAAGGAATTAACAAAATTTGTAAGTTAACAAACACTTTCAAATGAGCTATCAAACCCATATGATATAAAGTGTTCAAAAAATAAGTAAACACTAATGCAGCGTTTCCCAGCCTTTTAGTATTTGCAACCCAAATTTCAATCACAGTTCTCTCAACATAATTTAAATAGATCTTGAGCTACAAAAGGTTAAAATAGTGTTGTGACTTTTGGGCCATCCTGTACATGTTAAATAATAATTTTACAAATTATAGAATTATTATTTCCATTAGAATAAATCGACATAAAAGATGTTGTAAATAGTTTCAATTTCATGTTATTGCACTAGGGATTACAGCACTAATTCAGCGCAATGATAAATGTCGTTTTAAACAAATAATAATGAACTCATTATATCTAATTGATTGTCATTTAATATAACAGCTCATGCATAAATTGATATTATTATTTTCATAAATACGTGTGATGGAATAAACTTGTAAACGAGTTAAAAACAGTTATTCGTAATTATATCGAAATTATAAAAATGACTCTTGTATATGTACTAATCAATAGTAAATTATTATTTACTAGCGGAATCCCGCGGCTTCGCTCGCGTAAACTTCGAAACTAATTAGAACCCTCCATACGTGATAGGGGATGACATATTTTTTATATTGATTTTTATTCATTACCTATAAAAAAACGTAAATATATCGGATCTTAGTTAAAAATTGTAAAAACTAACCCCTTGTCTACCCTGGCCATTAGAGGTTGAATTTCGAATTTTTTTATTGCAGATTATTTTGCCCGACTCCACCATTATATAACGTAAGCAGCTATGCAGATAAACGTATCAAAAACACAGACCCTATCTACCCCCGGTGAATACAAAAAAATATATTTAATAATTTTTCCACCCCCCTAACACCTTAGGGATTTCATTTTGGGAAATGCTGAAATAATTGTTTCATTATTTATATTGTAGAGTATGTGCAATAAGTTTTAAAAAAATGCGAACAAAAAAAATATTTTTTTATATAAAATTTGACACCCTGTTTTAACCCCGTAGGGGTTGAATTTCGAAAAATCCTTTCTTAGTGGGTACCTACCTCATAAACGGAAGGCACCTACGAAATTTTACGTTTCTAGGTCCAGGGGTTTGGGCTGTACGTTGATATATGAGTGAGTGAGTGAGTGAGTGAGTGAGTGGTTAAGGACAAACTCTTTTATAGATATAGATTTAACAATTTTAATTGAATCTATAATAATTTTATCTGTTTGTTTGTTACCGTTTCACGACTAAATTACTGAACCGATCTTGATGAAATTTTGTAAAGAGATATCTTACATCCTTAAGAAATATATAGACTACTTTGTATCTCGATTAAAAATTTATTAGATAAATTAAAAAAAAATATTAGATATATAAAAAAAATTATTGTAGTATTAAAATGAAGACACCCCTAAAAATTTACGCTTTTAAGTCTGAGTTTGGTATGGACGTTGATGAGTCAGGCACTAAGGACTTCTGTTTTTATATATGATATAACATAGCATTTATGAATTCATTTTAAAAAAATATTTTTTTTTGAATTTTTACTAATACGTACCTGTTCATTTTACATGACTGATTAATCTCTGTAAAATACATTGATAAATTTTATTAAATATTTGTCAGAAATATGTATAAATACCAATATTTTAACTTTTAATCATTTTCTTCTAAATTTTTATTTACGTATTAGATAAATAATTCAACACAGGATTTATTTTTAATTTAATATCAGTGACGTGCACAAAATGCGTCAAAAAATTATGTTTTGCAATGGTAGATATAAGTGGACTCTCACACTGGAGCAATATAGCAATATAGCAACTAGCAACTTATAACTAGCGATATTATTGCTATCTGTCAATATACATTGAATCGGACATATTGTCTCACACCAAAGCAATATGATATCACTATATTGCTCTGTGTTGCTATATTGCTATATTGCTCAGGTGTGAGAGCTCACTATCTGAACAAAGATACAAAATATGAAATCTAGAACTAATAGATACTGGGGAGACGTGTCCATATAAAAAAATGATAAAAAACTTAATCAATATATGTCAATACCAAAAGTTGTATATAAAAATATTAATAAATAAAATGCATTTTAAAATAAATTTCTATAAATATAAATCGTTGAATGACATATATTTTTAAAGATATTTTGATTTGTGGCACTGTCCTGAATCTACCTGTCAAAGAAAACTGCACAGTAATATAGAATATGAAAACTTATCCCATGTCAAAATATATAACGTATACGATAAGCTTCAACTTCGATACAGACAAGATTAAGCCGTCAAAACAAGGATAGATATTCTTTAAATTCATTGGAGACATTTTATTGAGTGCTTATAAGAAAATATTAATTTAAATAAAGTTTCATAAATAAATAATAATTTAGTTTAATAAATATACATATAAGTATACATAAATTATATTAAATTGATTTTTAATATTTTAAAATGTTTTTTTCCTCATAGATATTTAATGTCCTAAAAATTGATTAAATTATAATTCTTTTAATAACATTTTTAAAGAAATATTATTCCAAATAAAGAAAACAATGCAGATATTTCATGTCGTATGCGATCTACAGTTGTTTATATAATATAATCGGTATATAGACTCTCCTAAATCTGAGTCTGACTAAAAAATGAAAAAACGTGAGTAGAGAATGTTCTAGTACCATATTTTATGCTACAGAACGAATCGAAAATTTAAACATGTATTGTTCACTTAACGAACTTTTCGCATAACGAACTTGTTCCTGGAACGAATTATGCACGTTATGCGAGGCATCATTGTATATTGTAGTAACTAGTAGAGAATTATCAACGCTTGGACTAATTGTAAGAAACATGACATTTTTGGAATACCTTCCTGTTATGACCCACTAAGAATTTTTTTTCGAAATTCAACTTCTAAAGAGAAAAAAGGAGGCGTTAAAGTGTTTTTTTTTAATACATATGTATAGTGCTATTTCAATATTTCAGACAATGTTCAATATATTTTCCGGTAGACCGCATACGACATGATAACTACGGTAAAAAAAAATCAAGTTTATTTAATTTTATTATCTACTCAGAACGATACGTTGTCTAGAGCTTTAAGTTATCCTAGAAAGCTATATATCAAGAACAAACTGATCTGCGATTTTTATACGTCTAAAAACTGGAATAGTTTTTAAAATTGCTTAACCCTTTGGGGCACGACGGGCCTGAAAGTGTCCCACCTTTCATCTGCTTTTATTCTTACTTCAATCTGCATGGTGGGACTTTTTTATACCACCTCGAAAAATTAAAATTGCTACTGGAACTGAGGTTTCAATTTAGTCCCACCTCTTGAAACTAGTTAATAATTTCACCAACAGGTGTCTCACTGGTATTTTTGATTAATTGACCGTTAAACTTGTCAGTACAGGCTCGCCAGCCGTTGAAAGTGGCTTATTGACTTTTTGTTTATTTTTTATTTTTTTCTTGTTATTGTATTTCTTTACTTATTAAAATAAATCTTTGTTAAAAAATTTAAAATAAAATTTCTGTGCAACATGGGTTTTTTTATTTGCTAAAATTCCGTGCCTCAAAGAGTTAAGAGAAAACCACCCGAGAGTTTATTCAGTTTTGTTTACATAATAGTGAATACGTGAATATATTTGTCTAGGTATTCTTATGCACATCCATATGTTATATGTAACTTCCCGCTGAATAAGGTCGCATATAAATATCTCTACACAGCATCCTCTTTAACAATACGGGCATTTAATCTTCCCCGAGAGTAATCCGATATAAGAGAAAGAGAAGGAATAAAACAAGGTTTTTTTAAAGCTCCAACGTAAGCGCAGAGATCAAGTGACAAAAAACTTGCACAACATGACATATATCATGCAGAATTTACTCAAATATATATGTACAATGTACATACATTTTATTTCTATAGCGATTCTTAAAATGCAGTTAAGTGTTGTCATTTAGAAAAAGGTTCTATAAAAAAAAACTTCCCGGGTATGAATGCAACGAAATATGTCACTCTTGTAATAATCATAGAGTAAAAAATAAAACACCAAAAGATAGCATATTATAAGTTCTATATATAAGCTCCGACTCAAAACCTTTATTAAATAAAGTAGTTTGAAATAGTTAAGCTAATTTGTAAACTAGGTCAATCTAATAAATCATTAATAAGGTACTGGCACAAATCTTGGCCTCTTTAAGGGGTTAAAGACAGTTAGAATTTAAAAAAAATCGATTTTTTAAATTTCATTTTCGTAATGTACATATATTTAAGTACACACACAGAAAATTTCAAGTCAGTCCGGCGATTATATTCGATGTTACACGCATATTGCACACCCAAGCAGGCCCTGCTTGGAAGTGTGTTCTATTATCGTGCTAAAATTTTTTTTCGTATATAAATTGATAAAATGAGCATTATATCTTAAATTTCTTCTGTATCTCACTTACATTTTTACATTTTCTGATAGAAAACATTACAGTCTTCATTTTTACTTAGTTTAATATCGATCGGTTTTAATTTTCTGTTATAAAAATATAAATAAAGTTCAATTTATCGATTTAACCCGCTTTTTTAAAGAAACGCCGAACTACAGGCTACAATTCGAAATAAATTTGCACCAATCCTTTTGAATTCACTTCATCTATTATCAGAATAGAACCCTATTAAAACTCAACAAAATTGGATAACTAGAAGTAACGAAATTTGCAGTTTATTTAAACAAAAATTCATATTTTGACAAGAATTATTTTTACAAATATAGGTAGTAGTCCGTGGAAGTTCAAGAAACATCCGTTAGGCGCTAGTGGCGCTATTTCCTTATATGTCATTGCAAATTACATGTATTATAATAATTACATTGTGTTAATTAATATATAAATACATGTACATACATCGATACGTGCTGTATTTTAATTATTTTATTTAAAGCCAATCAATCTTTTTAATCACGATAAAATTTGGTAAGTTTGCATTTTTAAAACAAATATATAATATAATTAATTATAACCTATAAACGTGTTACTTTTTTGTATATTTCATTTTAAATGCTAGACATCAGGTGAACACAGCTGTTATCACTGCAATATGTGGATGTATTTATCTGTTTAATTATTATTATTAATTAATTTATTTACTATATACATTTTACAAAAAAAAATATATTTTATATAAAAATTGTAAATTAAAATGATTGTTGTTTTATTGCAATACATCCTAAATTTAAATAAAAAAAGGTAATAATCGATTGATATCAAGATTCATTGTTGATTTTCTAAAAAATCTTAATGAGTGATAAACTTCATATTATATATTTTTATAATATTAATTACCTCCAATATTTTTTTAAAACATCCTTTTAAGTTTCACTAAATATATTGTACCGTATTTATTTGATATATGTTGATACATTTTTTTTAAGTTTAAGGGGTGTGCATTTTATGGTCTAGCCATAGTATTTGTAAATACGTCTCAGAGCGTTTGAATGTAGGAGGTCGGAGCGGCCGCGGCAGCGCGTTTTTCTCAAATCTGTGTTTTTAAAGTCGGTGACTACTATTCCTCGGAAACGGTTGAACCGATCAGTCTCAAATTTTAACTCAAGTTTCTTAAGAATATATATTTAGAATGAATAGTTTTTTCTTACCGATAAATATTTTTTTTTATAAACAATTTAAGGTCAAAATTTTTGTCAAAAATCGATATTTTTTTTTTTTGAGAAGCCGTCATTTTGTAAAAAAAATTAGTTTGCTTATTCCTTTGATTAAGTACAAGATTATACATTAGGTACATTAACGAAATCTGTTTGGGTTAAAAGATGCAAAGAAACAAATATTTTGAATTTAGTACGTTTAATTAAAAAAGATTCCAACATTGGGGTATAATCCAAGACTGGTGCAAGAAATTTATTACATAATATTTTCTGTAATAAAAAAGTGACAATAGACATAATTCTACTAAATGGCTTTCTAAGAAAAATTTTCCAATATTAAACTATGATGGATGGAGTGCTTGAAAAACATTTTTTAATTCAGAGCGTGTTATTTTTCAAATTTAAATGGATAAAATTATTTATTTTAAGATATAATAATACAAGTGATATTATTACTAATATTACGCGGGTGAAACCACGTGCTAGTCAGATTAGCTTATATCCATATAACTCTTCCATTAGTACAATCACACCCCTAACACAATAATCTTCATTGAATTAAAACCAAAACAAAAATTCGCAAAAACAAAAATGGTGTAAATAGTAGATTGTTCTATACAAAAAACAACTCCGCCCCGAATCCGTAATAAAATCCCTAATTAAATCATCCATTCAGGTCTTTAATTTCATTCCCGCTACTTTTAACACGTTCAGTTGGTTAAATTCAATATCAACTCTCGTTACAATAGACGTGTTAACTGGACAGGTGCGTGTGATACAGTTTTTAATTGTCTAATTTTATTTTTGAGTGTGGGCGTTTTTCCAATAACAGATTTTATGAGTAAATCATTTGAGGGGGACTGCACATTTAACCCTTAAATGGTTTCGTGGGGGCCGGCACGTTTTGATGTTGTTCTAAACATCTAAACGCATTTTAAATAATTTCATTATGTGGCACAAAATTTTGATATATTCATAATATTAAAGTAAATTTTGACAAATTAATATTCAATTAAAAATGAAAGTTCGATATTCAAGCCCTAATAGCATTGGACGGGGCCGAGGATGGATTTAGATATGTTTATCTGCATACATGCTTTTCTTATAAAGGTAAATTCAGACAAAATAGTCATCTATTAAAATAAAAATTTCGACATTCAACTCCTAATGGCGGGGGTAAACAGGGTCTGTGTTTTTGATATGTTTATCTGCATAGCTGCTTACGTTATAAAGGTGGAGTCGGGCAAAATAATCTGCAATAAAAAGGATATTCAACCCATAAAGGCGAGGGCAGACAGGGGGTTAGTTTTTACAATTTTTAACTAAGATCCGAGATATTTTCGTTTTTTATAGATAATGAATAAAAATCATTATAAATAAAATTTCATTCCCTATCACGTATGGAGGGTTCTAATAAGTTTCTAATTTTACACGAGTGAAGCCACGGGATTCCGCTAATATTTTTATATAGGAATGTCAAGCGTGTTTACTTCATATTGATACATATCTCTTTTACTTTAAACAATTCATATATTGATAGCTTTATGTTAAAGTTAATAAAATATACCATTTGGAAAACTAAAAACAACTGTAAAGTATTGAAATTATCACAACACAAAATGGGATTCTTATTAATCAATAAAGTTTACTAACAATAAGAAATAATAAGTGTTTTTTTGTATAAACCTACCCTGAGTAGCACATTTGCCACATCTTTTCCTATATTTATGTACCTGTTATACTGTTTTTTTTTAATAATACTCGAAATAATTACTGAAAGATTGCAAAGCAAAAATTCCTTGAAATATAACAGGCTTAAATAAATTAGAGTAAATATTGAAATATGAATTAATTCTTATGCATATTTAAGGGTAAGAGAAAACATTTTAACAAAACAAAGTACTTGAAACAATTTTAAAATATATATAAACTGTAGTCAAAATGAAAGAGCTTAATTTTGAGATGTAATGATTGTCTGAGTAGGTCTGGATTTAAACCAAAAACACTTGTTTAACTCAGAGATGCTTTTATCTACTTAACATCACAAAGCTATTATTCTCAGAAATGTTAACAAGCTATTAAAACTCATTGTGATGGGTCTTTTAAATATTCATCGTATTAAATTATGTCAAAATATATTACACTAATTGATTTTTATAAGTTTTAATGATAAAGTAGCCCACGCGGATTATGTTGGAAAATAATTAATTTAAGTACTCGTAATTTGAACGATTTTTTTCTCCTACTTACTTGTGCACCTGTAAATTTATTTACAGTTCATACTAATTTATTTAGAAAAAAATATTCGATTTAAAAACTTTTTTAAATCTAATTGTAGGTGCCTGAAATAGCTAAAAAATTTGTAACTTTTCTGTGATCCTTCGTAGAAAATAATTAATAAAATAACGGTAATAAAAGCTAGTCGATTACAAAAAATGAGTGTATTATTTACTATTTATAAACAGTTATCCAGTTTTATTATTGAGACTGGCTTGAAAAACGTCTAGCATGCTGTAAAAAAATATTTGGTTTCGAAAAATAACGGTATATAATAGTAACATGAACTAGTTTGTAGAATGTAATGGCAGAGCTAGTTTTTCATTATTTTGAATAAATTACACGTGAATATATTTGTTTTATAATTTTTATAGTATTGAAGTTTCGATAATTAGTTTTTAAAACGTCTCTATATAGCCAATTGTGTATAATTTCAATAAATATATCAATTTCGGCAAGTTTTCTCATTTATCGTGTGTTAAAAACTCTGTTTTTAATATCCAATTACTCAAAAACCATACGTCCAATATTTTAAATAAAAATTAGTAAAATATGTGAGTTATCCGTAAATAACATATTAAAATTTTAGACTTTTATCTAAACATAGCTCTAATGATCGAATAACCTTAAGTACTTTATTTAAAACTTAAAAAAGTATGGAAAATATTTTTTATGATTTCAAAATACATATATTTAACAAAAATAAAAGTTTCATGTTTCCAACTACCGAAACATATGTCTATTCTGACATAAACAAATTTTGGTCCGGAAATTTATTTGCCAATATCGATTTTCAAACTATATTTACATTCCATTCAAGAACATGAATTTTATATTTTTGTCTAGCTTTTGTTTAAAAATCATTGTTTTAAACAAATGTGTTGAAAACTAAATAAACAATACAATTATTAAACAAGGTAATTGAAAAGGAAATTGAAAAATTTTCACAAACTAGTATTTTATAAAAGTTTTACAAAATTTACAAACACAAAAAAACTTTGTAAGGAATTTAATTTTTTTAAATAAAGTTTCAAATTAATTAAATTAATTATTTTCCATCTACTCACAACACAGATGGTAATTTTTATACATATATACTATCACATATACATACAATATACATTATGGTGTGTCAAAAAAATTGTTTTTTTGTTTTTCCTCGCTCTCGTTAGGAAAAAAGGTATCTTATGACCCAAAATAAATCCCCCCCCCCAACGAGGATAACCCTGTAGTTTAAATGATGTCATTTTGTAGAGAATAAAATTATATACTAATAATGCAATTTATCGGCTTGGTCATTCCTTTTCCGAAAGTTCAGTAGGTAATATATTGCTATTTAATAGATATTTACAGAGAATTGACGCTAAAATGTTGATTTTTGTTAAAAAATAAATATTTAAAACGCTTATAAGTTTTAACTCATTGCACTTACACCTAAAGCTCTCTGAACTATTTTTATAAAGAAATAAATTTCCTACAAAATTACTATTAACTTATTTTTATAGAAACAATAATTTAACCGTGAAAGTCTATTAGACATACAATTTAACAAATAATCACTTTGAATGCCTGTATTTTTTTATATTGAATTGAGAGACACGACTTTGTAGACACTTTTGTAGAGAATTTTATCTTCTACAAAATGATGTTCTTAAAAATTTGACATCATGCAGTCATCATGAATAAATAAATGTTATTTAAATGGGAAACGGGACCCCTCTTACAATTGAACAACAGGGTTATTCTTGTGGGGGATTTAATTTAATTTTTTTTACACCTTAATATACATCCCGCGGCTTCATCCGCGTGTATTGTGAAATTGTTTTCCAATATAATCGTTACCACCATTACTCCTAATAAAACTGTTTTATTGTGTCACTACTGGCCTTATCTATTTCTACTATAATGGAATAGAAGCTCGTATAAATTATAAATAATGTAAAAAATAAATGTAATAAAAAATATAAGTGCCAACAATGAGCAAAATAAAATAAAAATCAGATTTAACTTACAAATAAGTATCATAAAAAAATATTTATCAAATTGAAATATTCTAGTAAATAAATATTAATGTAATAAAATATATTTATTGGTTATTGAATCAAAATAATTGCCAATAGATAAATTATTTATTTAACACATAAACCTAATTCTATACCATTAAGTTATATGGATCATATGTATATATACAGATATAATATAGAATTGCGTCCCCAATCTATCTATATTGAAGAAAATCAAGAACTGCCGAAGCCATTTCTTTGTCATTTCGTGATTTATTTTAACGCATTTCGTTTTAGTTGGTTCTCCTTTTTCATAACAGGGTAAATTTCAATCTAGAGATTACATATAAACTACAAGTCATTGGGGTATATAAGAATATTTTTATCGTTAAGATTATTAAAGCATAGTGAATTATCAATATATGAATTTATCCCATGAATAAATATCCCCATCTACAAAAAAAATGAAAGATATACACTGTAAAAATCTTTGGACACCTGTGATTTTGAATGTAAATATACAGATTTCAGTCATTAAAAATCCCCAAAATAGCGAAAAGAATATGTTTACTCACAGTGAAAATAGTAAAAAAACAATTTCTCGTTAGCTTGAAAGACACTGTGCCTCAATACTTTCAACTTCAGTAAACCTGACCTTTCAGGCATATAATTCAAAAATTTTCCTTAACATGGAAAATTGAAAATGCTGTGTTTTAGATATGCTAGGATTATTACAAAAGTTGTAATTAAGTACCTAATCTTATCAACATTTCAGATTTTTTATCAACCATTTTTGCAGTTTTATATTTACAAAACGCAAAAAAGGAGTATCCAAAAACTTTTCACGGCGGTGTAATTTTTGTACGACAAAAGATACAAATGCTCGTTGGACTAACCAAAATCCATATTAATATTATAAATGCAAACAAATGATTTAAATAATTAAAACAATAGTTTCAGGTTTTTATGTCATTTGTTCGCAAATTTTTAATGTTTTTGAATTTAATTGATAATGAAAAAAAATATTTATTAATAATTAATTATATTTTTTTATGAATAATACTCAAAAACTTTAAAAATCTGCGAATAAGACACAAATACCTGAAAAAATTGTTTAACATTTTTTATTATTTGTTTGTATTTTTTTAAATCTTCATAGCACACTATTTTTCGATATTATCTATTAATTTTATACTTGTTTTCTATCAATTTTATCATCAAACATGTATTATAAAGAAAACATTATTAGCTATAAGATTCAATAATAATATACAGGGTATTTCATTTAAAAAAAAGTTGTTTTTCAATGTATCTATTAAATTCGACATTCAATTGTTTTTTTGACACCGCCATTATTCATCCCGAAAAAAATACTGATACTTTGCCCATTTAACCGATCTTCTAGCTCCAATAATAACAAAGTTAGCAATGATCACTCGTTACCCTCGAACACCCTGAATATTATATTATATTCTTTTAAATGTATTCGCTTTTGTTGGTAAAAAGGACGCCTATGGTAGTTAAAACGAGAGAAAGAATACGTGTCGTGATACATATTGACACAAGTTAAATCAATATTTCAAAACATTGAAAGGAAGTAAACAATAAGCAATATGTCGATATTGGATAACAACCATACAGATTTGTATATATTTTTATTATTTTTGTAACACTTCTGATTAATGTGCATACACCCTTGAAAATGTCAACGATATTACATACACACAATACATTGTTCTTTTTGTTTGTGAATGTACGTGCTATTGTTTATATATGACATATTCATATTATATAACACATATGTATCTATGTATAATATCAATTTAGTATACAGGATGATGCATTACTGTCGTACCAAACTTAAACAGTAGATAGAGAAAAATATTTTAAACAAACATCTTTTAATGAACAAGTGTCCAGAAATTTTTCGTGAGAGAACTAAAGCCCTCGAAAGATTTTAATCAAAATGAGTTTTTATTTAATATCTAGAGAACTCTTCGTGATACAATTATGAAATTTGGTATTCGGTTTAGTAATAATAAGTGTAATCGATTTCTCGTATTAATTATAATTTAGACCAAAGTTGTGTGAGGCCAGTTGGCTCTACGATTTTTATCTAGTATTTTTTTGTGCTTTATATGTGAAAACGTATAAACATCAACATTTTATCCCTGGTAGTGGCATGTATCATACCCAATGAATTTTTAGTTTAGATTTATTATTATAATTATATTTATAATTTAGTTATGAAATTTTTTTTACTAGCATCTAAGAAATATGAATTGTGGCACTGCCACTGAAGGGTAAAGGTTTATTAAATATATTTTTTATAATTATTTTTAGCTGCTTCCATTAAACACTCTGAAATTTTATAATTATAATTATATTTATAATTTAGTTATGAAGTTTATTTTTACAAGCATCTAAACAAATATGAATTGTGGCGTTACCACTGAAGGATTTAGGTTTATAAAAAAAAATTATAATAATTTTTACCTGCTTTCATTAACCACTCTGAAGTTTTTGTTTTATTTTATTTTTTAACTATTTAAAAAGTCAATTTTCCTTGTTAAATTTTTTTTTCGAAGCAACAAATGTTCATATTAATAATTATATACAATATTAAATCTAAAAGAATAGTAAACATCCGTTTAACAGCTGTCGTAAGAAGGCGAGATGCAGCCAACATATAATAATAAAAAAAACTCGTTTCAGTTGAACAATATGAGGTTTTCTTTAATATAAAATTTCACCCTTCTACTATTTGTCATATTTCAGTTACAGCATTTACAGACAGACAGACATCATGGCGAAAATAGTCAGAATGGATTCAGTGAAGATCAAAATGAGTAAATCCATGAAAATCCAGAATTTAAAAAAATACTTTATTTCATACACATGAATATAAGAAAGTGTAAAAGTTATTTTAAATTGTAGATATAAAGTATTATAATAACATTTTAGTTTTCAATTTGAAAAAAAAGGAACAAATAATATCACACAGTGTATATATGTTATTAAAATAAAACAACTTCCAAATAAACAGGATTGTTACTTAAAGATCCCACTTGGCACTGTTATGGATTTCAGTAAAATCCCACCACGGCAATAACCGTTAAGTTGTATAGCAATAACACGTTAAGACCATTTTCCAGTACAGAGAATACAACAAGGTTCCACGTGTATATTGACTGATAAAAACAATAAAAATAAAAAACTACTTACATTGATGATATTGACTAAAATAGACCAATGTCATTAAAAATATGTTCGTGTATACTTTAATATTTTTCTAACGTTATTTATGTATTCAATTTTTAATAAAATATATACTACTTTTTTAAAATAATTATTTGATTGAGTTTGAACATCTAAGGAGTTAATACTAGTGCTTATATTATTAACTATTATTTTTATTATAATTCATTATACAGGATGATTCAGCACTGTCGTGCCATACTTAAATAGTAGATTTAGAAAAATATTTTAAGCAAAAAACTTCTGATAAACATGTGTCCGGAAATTTTTCGTTAGGGAACTACAGCCCTTCAAAGATTTTGCTCAAAATGAGTTTTTATTTATTCTGTTTAGTAATAATAAGTGTTATCGATTTCTCGTATTAAACATTTATAATTTAGATCAGGGATGTATGGGGCCAGTGGGCTCATCGATTTTTATCCAGTAATTTTTTTATAAAGTATATTATTATATATTTTCAATATTTAATATACCTCTATATTGCCATTTAGTTAAAAGTTTCACGACTTTTCAGGAAGCCAAAGAAAAAACAAAAGGCTGCCTAAAAAGTGCGTTTAAATTTCCAATTGAATTTTTATTAATATCCGATATTATAAAGGGGCTAGCAAATATGCAAGCTACGAAATTTAGAGCAGTGATACTGCAACGTATTGTAACACAATTGGTGAGTCTGACCGTATAAAATACTTTCATTATATCACCGTTGTTTTAATATCTCATTTTTTTTTGATTTCTCATTTGAGAGTGCTAGCTAGCTTGCTCCTTTATAATACCGGTCATAAGACATTTTTTAAATAATTGGTAGTTATGCAAAAATGCAAATAAATTGCTTTGTCTTTTGATTCACCATGTATAATTTCAATTATAAATATTAAATATGCTACTAAATCATTTAATACTACAGTTAAAATGGATAACTCGAATCTCAAGGAACCAGTTATTTTATTCCACTTAAAGAGGTATCCCATTTACCCAGTTATAGATGTACACATGTAGAAATGAAGTTCCACTTATCCAAGTCCCACTTAATTAAGTTTCACTGTATTAATAATAATTGGAATTAAGTTATGTTTAACCCTTAGCTGCCACTGTAGGGTACCAGGTGCCCCACATTTTTTTATCTTCAATGTAAACTGTTTAAATTTTACAAGATTTTCAATTTTTTAAATATATTAAATATTATATATTCTTTTAAATAACCGATTGGAGTGCATTCCGTATCGTTCGAAAATGATAAAAGGAATTTTATTGAAATAAAATATTCAATAGCTTACGAGTACTTAGCATTTTAGTGGCTGGGGTACGAGGTGACCCCAGTGTGGCTGGTATGTTATTCTGGAGAAGTGGAGCAGCTAAGGGTTAATATTTATTTATTCATAATAATTTGGGAATTATCGAGTTAATTGACTGTTCAAAATATTTATTACAAAAAGAACAATAATATATTAATGGTGGATTGCACAAACGCTGATTAAGGAAGTTAATGGAGGATTAACTTAATCCTTTGTTAAAAAACGGTTTTTCTGTTGCACAAAACATTTTTTCCCTTAATCGATGATTAAAACTCCCGTTTATTTAATCGGTCAGAAATGGCCAGTTAACGTCTTAAAGCAGTGATTAAAAATGGCGCCTGTACACCAGCTGTTCATTTTGACAGATAATATGAATACATTTCATAACATACATAAATCTAAACGAAGTTTCATATTCATCTTTATTTTATACATCTGATTCTGAAAGAAATTCGAGCGAAGACCTACAACAATTCGATAATGATAAATATTTGGGCGAAATATATAGAACCACAAACGAAAAGGCAAATTAATAGATGCGTTAACTCAAATATAGCAATAATCTAAAATGTATAATGTTATCAATAATGTTAATGATTTGATTAATTATATTTATAGTAAAATCTCTTATCTTGGGAACAATATTTCTCTCTCCGTCATCTCATAGACGTTTTCAAAAGAAGTTAAAATAATTTCAAATGAAATTCACAAAACGTCATGTATAAAAAAACAACTGTCAAATATATTAAAATCTACGCTATCTACGTTATATTATTAGTTTCTATCGCATTTTTCGCATGCCGTCACGTATATGTTGCACTCATTTTAATATATTTGATTCTCAACTTGGTTGTCATACTGATATTCTTGTCGATCTATTGAGTTATAATTTAAGTCTGTGATAATCACTTAATTGGTCAGTTAATTTCGTTTGTGCAACGCGTTTATAAGGATTAGTTAATCGAGCGATTAACTAATGCTCTGTTATTTTTTTCTTTATGCAATCCACCATAAATCTTTATAAATATGGTAAATATTAATGTACATTATTTAATAATTTTATAACCTCATTACTCCATAAAAATAAAAATATAATAGCAATCTGTGAGGTGCATTAAAAAGTAAAGACATTACGCTTAAAAAACGTTTTTAATTTATTAAATTTTTACTACAACGAAATTTCTGATTCAATATTTTTTAAATACCATTTGTAAATGAATAAATAAAAAGGCATTTACATGACATGAAATATACACGTATACAAATACCTTCCACTAAGCTATTTTAAAATTAGGCTCAGTTATCTTCTACCCAAGGTTCCACAAATTCCAAAACAAACAAAAGCAATGTAAACCCTTTACAACATTAATGTTTAGTTCAAAATCACAAACCTGCAATGATAACATTTCAAACGATACCTAATCTACATAGAATGAAAATTCTTTACGAGAAAACTGATGACATAATATTATAATAAAAGAACAGATTTCTAAACTATAGCGATTCCTGAAATTCACTCGTGAATATGCAAGCGTTAAATATGTGGATCGAGATAATTAAGGGATTATTAGGATATAACCCAAAACCTTTCGTTAAGATTTGGGGCAAGATCAATCTATTTTACATAAATTTGCGTACCCAATTATTGTGTACATTATATCAAGAACATCATCTTTCCTTTACAATGAACAAATATCTCTGTAATATGTATACCTATATTTATAGCCTTTATAAATATTTTATGAACACTCTGTATATTGCACATATATGTATTTACTATTTTAGAATTTATACGGGCGTTAAAAAAATTGTTTTTGATAAAAAAATGCGGTAAATATTGAATTATTTTGAATTTAGAACAGTGGTACCGTTTAAGATATTTTTCTTAAAGTTTCACAACTCAAAAAATGTAGTTTTGAGGAAATAGGAATAAATGAAATTATAACAATTTAAGGTAAATCAAAATTGTATAAAGGTAGTATAGGAAAAGGACTGATATACAGTATTTAAATTAAATATTTCAGTATTCCTGTGATGTTTAAAAAATAGTAACTATTAAAACGCTTACTGTTAGTAATTAAGTATTTAAAAAAAAAAGTGACCTACTTTTGACGGTAGGTACACGAAGTACATTAATGACAATTTTTAGTAAAAATTTATAGTAATTTGGAAGCATTCTACATATTTATCTCAAATATGACATTTTTTTAGTTGTGACACACCGCTGTTTTTTTACCTACTTTGCATGCGTCATAATAAAAAAATTTCATAGAACTGTCATATATTTTTGACACCCCGTTAAAAGATTTAGTAGAAGAGTAAATTTATTTATATAACCGAGCTACCAAGAAAGTTAAATATTCAAATTCCAGAAGTGAAAATGTTACGTTAACAAAATAAATGAAGTTTTTTATGTTAAAAAATCTTATTTTAAATAGTCTTTTAAAACAAAATTAAAAATATAAAATTAATCATTTTATGAAAACTTTTCATATATCTTATTTATTAATTATCAACGAGAAAACAATCCAAATCGACTGATTTTTTTTCCAAGCAAGCGTTATATTGAGGATTCAATAAAAATTAAAAACTAATTAATATTTTAAAAGAAATAATAATTTCAAAATATATAAATCCAGCACCATCTACATTCAACATTCGAAACTACAACGAAGGATAAAATCGAAAATTTCTACCATGCGCAGTTGAGCTTCCACCATCTAGTTCATGAATTTTCCGATAGATGGCTAGCAGTAAGTAAATTTTCCTCTGAACAGAAACCACTACGTAGATTTTTTCACCCGCCACTAGATGGCGCCATTCTTACTCTACCTTATATTTGAAAGTTTCAAAACTACCAACGAATTTATACAAATAAATAATATTTTTTATACCTAACACTTATTAAAGTAAATGAAAAACAAAGATTTAAATTACAAAACACCCTGTGGAAAAATATGTATATTAAATTACATACAGTACTTGTTTAAAAGTTATAATTTATGCCAAGAAAAAAAGATATCAATTTCGAGATAAATTCCAAATGAAATATAACTGTTTAATACTAACCATCTACAATCTACAGCAGTGATTTCCAAACTGGGAGGCGCAGACTAGTGCAAGGGTAGGCGCGAAAATTTTAACAGAAGTGTAATTTTCATAACATAACATTAAGATATATAAATAAAAAAATACATTTTCTTATAAATAACCTTATTATTTTTAAAAATATATTATCTGTTCCTGAAAGGCACGTTACTGTTTTGTTTTAGATTGAAAATTATTAAAAACGAAAAAGTATGCGATAATTCAAACAAAAAGTTCAGAGAGAACCCCTAGTTCAGTTTAATTTAGTTCAATCGAAATGAAGAATATAATTATTTTTTAAATTTTTGTATATTAAAACATTTTTTAACTTTTAAAAATGTCTATTATTTTACGGGGGGGGGGGGGGGGTAAGATTACATTTTTTTTAAGGGAGGCGCAGTAACACAAAGTTTGGAAACCACTGATCTACAGCATAAAAATTGATTAATAGGGTTATTATCAAGATAATAATTCTTGACATTTCGCTGCCAAAAAGAAAAAAACTTTACTATGTATTTCTAAGACTTGCAATAATAATTCAAGCTAAATTTATTAATACAATATATCAATTTTATGATGAAATCAATTCGATTTTTTATCGGAAAAGAAAATAGATATCACGTTACATTTATAAGATACGAAAAATTTATATACGTATAAGTTACTTTCGTTCATTTAAGTTATTAATCTTTAATTATTTTTATTTATTTAAAATTTCCCTCTGCATTATTAATCCATTACTTCCCAGTGTCCTATTTATAGGACATCATATTTTCTAATTTATTTTTTTCTCTGACATAATAACGTTGTTAATTTGATTTACATTACTAATATGTTTTTTAAGTTTCTCTATTTATAATAATTTTTAAAACGAACTTTAGAGTTCATTCAATGATAAATTATAACACTTTTAAAATAACCGTGTAATTATTCCAGCTAGCTGACATTTAAAGTGACATTTTTTTCACTTAATAAAGCGTTTTTAATTTGACGAAATTATACATAATATTATCTACTTATGAAAGTGTAAATAAAGCAATCAAATATCAATAATTTCAAAGATAAATCCAGGTACAGACTATCGTTGTTGAAAAAAGTGTTATTCTATAAATATGACATTGGGTTCTCATGATAATAATTCAGTCTGCGATTGATAATTATTATTTTTGGTTATATTTTCAGCAAGAATTGAGAACTTGATCAAAAAATTCGAAGAAATAAAAAGTCAGGAAGTAATAGGTTAAGCCTAGTCTAGTAACTAGTTGAGGTTAAGGAAAGTTGATCGACGCAGCGTTATTTTTTTGCGCTGACAGCTTGAAGTAAGCGTTTGCGCAGCGGCCCGTTTAGCGAAACCGATTTGGTCAGCATCTCAGCCGCTGACGTTCGCTAAACGCACCCAATATTATTATTAATGAAAATTCATTTTAAACAAATAAATTACTATAAGTCAATCAAGATTAAATAAAATCTTTAAAACTAATTTTACTTATATTTCGGCGAGTGTATCGGTAATATTAAATTTTGAATGTGGAACCTTCAGAACCTATATTTATATTAGAATAAAAATATGTTTTCCTTCCTCGCAATATCGAAGATACGAGAAGCTTTGTGATCGTTTTAAAATGAGAAAAAATGTATTATCCGATTTTAAAAAGTTAACTTGATTTATCCGTTTCAGGTCAAGACAAACACTTTTTGTTCCGTGTCTATCTGTCTCTGTTACGTGAAAATTATATAGAATCTTTTTTGTAGATCATTCAATTTCCTTTACAAAGATTTATCCAAATTTGTTTTATAAAAATTGTATGAAAATTAAGGGGTTACATACAGTCAGAAGGCCAAAAAAAGGGTTTTTTCAAGAATTTTTTAAGAGAAGACTTTTAAATTTATTTATGTAAAAATTTGTACACATATTATGGTAACTTTTATTTGTAAAAATAATAATTTCGAAAGCTACTACGGTGACCACTATATCTCTGGACTGGATCATTTAAAATAAAAAACCCAAACGAATTTCGTTAAAGTAATGTATAATCTTGTACTTAATCAAAGGAATAAGCAAAATAAATTTTTTTCACAAAATGGCGGCTTCTCAAAAAAAAAAATCGATTTTCGACAAAAATTTGACCTTAAATTGTTTATAAAAAAATAAATATTTATCGGTGAGATAAAACCTTCGATTAATTACTAAACAATATACTTAAGAAACTTGTGTTAGAATTTGAGACTGATCGGTTCAGCCGTTTCCGAGGAATCGTGATCACCGACTTTAAAAACACAGATTGGAGAAAAACGCGCTGCCGCTCCGACCTCCTACATTCAAACGAGACGTCTTTACAAATATGCGTGTAACTTCGAAAATAATCGCCGGATTGACTTGAAATTTTTCTGTGTGTGTATTTAAATATCTGTACATTACGAAAATGGAATTAAAAAAATCGATTTTTTGAAAATTCTAACTGTATATAACTCCTTAACTCCGGCCTCCTACTTTCAAACGCTCTGAGACGTCTTTACAAATATGGGTGTAACTTCGAAAATAATCGCCGGATTGACTTGACATTTTTTTTGTGTGTACTTAAATATATGTACATTACGAAAATGAAATAAAAAAAATTTATATTCTTTGAAAATTCTAACTGTACGTAACCCCTTAAATGCTTTACCAATGACAGGTAGATAATCTGAATACTTTATCGGTTTTTATTTTAATAGACAATAATAAACGAGGAAGCACTGTGCATTTACTTGATAGATGTTTTTTGTAAGGGTTTCGGTTTTGTAATTTTGGGTTCACGGGGTTACGCTTATAATAAAGACAAATATAATATTTAAAAAATACATAAAAATGTAATTTTATCTGTTCACAAGCTGGCACTGTCTACATTTTGTTATTACAGCACAATCTCATCCCATACTTGAAATGTATATCCACGTGCCATCGTAACCAAAGCTTTCCTTTTTTATAAAATCTTTTCTGTCGTCGTACAGCCAGTTTCCTAATCTAAATACTACCATGTCTCGTTCTGTATTATAGGAAACCCACAAAATGTGTTCCGTTTTTGGAATGATTTTATTTTTTTAAAAGATCTGGGATAACACAGTTTCATCTGCAGTGGAATATTGTAACGAAAGAGAAAACAAATGGAAATGTTCATGTACTTGTTTATATCTGTGATTGTCAAAATGTTGTATTCATGTTTTTTTATTTACACTGCCGTGCAAATGTCTTTTTTGACACTTATTGCTAAGATAATAAAAGCATAGTGAATTTTCAATATATGAATTATACAGGGTGGTCCGGTTTGGGATACAGATATTTTAGGAGCCGATTCCCTGACTCATTGTGAGTAAGAAATTGTGCGGAAAGTGGGGGTCTATCTTTAACACCCTCTGAGTTACAGGGTGTTTATAATTTTTTCTTCAGAGTAGTTCTTACAACAAAGATTATCTCATAACTTCTAAAGTAACGTATCTAGAGCAATCAAAATGAGTCAGTTTCATAGGTAATTAACTAACATATTTTTCAGTATTACGGTTATTGATATCCGTATTTCTATTTCCGAGTTATAGGTCATCAAAGTCGAAAAATATCTTTTTTGTTGAAATTTTTTATGAAAATAACATTTTTCTCCAAAAGTACCCCTAACATGTTACAGTTTTCCGGAAAATAATTATTTTTATGGTAAATAATAATAAATAATAAAATTATGTACAACAAATAAATTTATTGACTGTTTCATTTAATAGGACAGGTAGCAAAATAGTAACTTTGGGGATTAATTAATAACTGGAAAACTATAGGACCCAAGTCCAAACTTTGTATAGTGAATTTTTAGGTAACATTATGATGTACCAAAATAATGATAAAAAATACAACATGTTAGGGGTACTTTTGGAGAAAAATGTTATTTTCATAAAATATTTCAACAAAAAAAGATATTTTTCGATTTTGATGAGCTATAACTCGGAAATAGAAATACCTACGGATAGCAATAACCGTAATACTGAAAAATATGTTAGTTAATTACCTATGAAACTGACTCATTTTGATTGCTCTAGATACGTTACTTTAGAAGTTATGAGATAATCTTTGTTGTAAGAACTACTCTGAAGAAAACATCCTGTAACTTAGAGGGTGTTAAAGATACACCCCTCTTTCCGCACAATTTCTTACTCACAATGAGTCAGGGAATCAGCTCCTAAAATATCTGTATCCCAAACCGGACCACCTTGTATATCTATCCCACGAATCTAACATCCTATCACAGGCCTTCATCGAAATCTCCGTTTTTTATGGTGTTAATGAGAAGAAAATTTATTCAGAAGCTTCTTGATTAATATAAATTTAAGAAATGGTTGGGTCTGTTATTTTTCTACTGTGCCCACCTTCATAATTTATTATATGTAAAATTAGTTTTAATCCTACTTTCTTGAACTATTGAATACAATATGAATAAAATTACAATAAAAAAGTTAAGTTACTTTTTGTAGGATTTGATATTTATATCCGACATTCAATATTATGCCCCCCCTCTCCCAAAGTTTATAACTCTGTAACTTATATTTTGTTTCGAATTTTCATATACTTTCAACTGAATCGGTGAGTGAAAGAACAATATATCTCCAAAATGACCATTTTGAGAAAAACGAAAAAAACTGTTTTAAAGGAGAACTATGGGTTATTTGATCTAATTATGTATTGTGACATTATAGAACTTATGTTAACTGATAATAATACGTACATAAATAAATAAAAAAAAAATTGCAAAAAAAGATATTTGAAAAAAATGACCTGCAGTTATACTGTTCTTTCACTCAATTAAAAAAAAATTGCTAATTTTTTTTTATTGCTTTATTTTCGGCTTTATTATTTTATTTTTTAGTATTTTACAAAAAAAAAATATTTGTAATTTTTACTCAAAATCTTCATTTTTGACATTCCAAGAAATAATATGGTAGTAAAATTCGAGGATTTCGTCAGAAAAGTAAGGTAAAAGTAATTGTAAAAAAAATTGAACTACCCCCCGTCGCACGTACGATGTTGGTCGATGTATTATTATTTTGCTATGTGATAGAGCTATGAATTTTAAACATTTTGCCTATCTCAGTTAAAATTGCCATTTTTGGCACTTGTATTGTTCTTTCACTCACCGATTCAACTATATTCTACCAATTTTCTCGATGCGGATCTTGCTTCAAAGTTACGTCTCTTTACCCAATCAGTTCAGTTCAAACGGGTAAAAAATATATTGACATATGTCTTAACCCTTAGCTGCCACTGTGGGGTACCAGGCGCCCCAAATTTTCTCAACTTTAATGTAAACTGTTTAAATTTTAAAAGGTTTTCAATTTTTTAAATATATTAAATATTATTTTATATAACCGATTGGAGTGCATTACGTATCGTTCGAAGATGATAGAGGAATTTTATTGAATTAAAATATTCAATAGTTTACGAGTAGTTAGCATTTTAGTGTCTGGGGTACGAGGTGACCCCAGTGTGACAGGTATGTTATTCTGGAGAAGTGAAGCATCTAAGGGTTAAACTTCAAAAAAAGTTAACTTTCTAGAAAATCGATATTTTATTATGAATTATTAATGTTTATATAGCATTTATTAATACAATCAATAAGTAATTGAATCGGTGAGTGAAAGAACAATACAAGTGCCAAAAATGGCAATTTTAACTGAGATAGGCAAAATGTTTAAAATTCATAGCTCTATCACATAGCAAAATAATAATACATCGACCAACATCGTACGTGCGACGGGGGGTAGTTCAATTTTTTTTACAATTACTTTTACCTTACTTTTCTGACGAAATCCTCGAATTTTACTACCATATTATTTCTTGGAAAGTCAAAAATGAAGATTTTGAGTAAAAATTACAAATAATTTTTTTTGTAAAATAATAAAAAATAAAATAATTAAGCCAAAAATAAAGCAATAAAAAAAAATTAGCAATTTTTTTTTAATTGAGTGAAAGAACAGTATAACTGCCGGTCATTTTTTTTCAAATATCTTTTTTTGCAATTTTTTTTTAATTTATTTATGTACGTATTATTATCGGTTAACATAAGTTCTATAAAGTCACAATACATATAATTAGACCAAATAACCCATAGTTCTCCTTTAAAACAGATTTTTTCGTTTTTCTCAAAATGGTCATTTTGGAGATATATCGTTCTTTCACTCACCGATTCAATTAGATTTAGACATAAGCAATGTCCTTTCTGTTATAAACTTTTCAACAAATAAAAAACGCAGTTCAATTTTATAAATAACGAATAAGTAAAAGTAAGTACTTTTATTCTTTTCTGCTTTCAGAATATATTAATAAATACATTGTAGAAACAAAAAAGAATATTTCAGCAGTGAAATACGAGAGAGTGATGTAATAATGAATGTATATTTATCTTTCTTTCTCTGAAATACATTTTATATTCAAGACATCCCGATAATGGAATTGTCGATATCAATTACAATCAGTCTGTTCGAACAAAGCTTTTTAAATTTTATATTTAGTTTACAAGAGAAACAAATTAGCATTATATTTTAAATTCGGTGCGAAATAAATTGTATACACCTAATTCTGTTTTTATACGGTAGATACGTTCCAGAAAATACCGTGTAAAAAAAGGCATGAAGTACATACATAGAAAAAAGGGGATTAGTTTCATATCCTTCAATCCTTTAAAAAATAGGTAAAATGAAATGATTCATACAAAAAAAAGTATGTGCATTCATGCACAGTTTATTTCATAAAAATAAAAGGCAATTCAATTCTTAAAGTAAAAGTAACATTAATATAAAATTATCGCAAGTTTAGGAACTGAAAACTCGTACAAGACAAAAATATATACTTAAGCTGCTATGAAAATAAATTAGAAAGGTGAATTCCCTAACTAAATATTTTATAAATAACATATAGAAAAAAAATCCTTGAAGATTACGGTTAGTAAAAATATTTTTCTTTAAAATTTAAATCAAATATTTTAATCGTGCTAAATCGAATGAAATCGTGTAAAAACGGAATCAATTTTTTTTCTAGACCGTGCGTTAAATCAAAACCGTGTAAAAAATACCGTTTAAAAACAGTATTGGGTGTATTAATAGATAAAAGTCTGTCTGTCTGTCTGTTAGTTACCTTTGCAGTGCTAAACAGTTATGTTGTTATTGAATAGGGTAAAACTCGGTAATATGCCCCACTTTTTTAAAATCATAATAAAAATAAATACATTAAATGTATGTGGAAACTCTTTATTAAAAATTAAACTTAGGTATTTCAAGAACAAATTGGTGAAAACATTATTTTTTAAATCCTTCGATGGGGTTTTTTGTAATAGAATTGTTGGGTAATATGCCTCACTCGTGTTATAAAATGTCCCACGTATCTCAATTACAATTTTTCTTCATTTAAGGTGCAATTTACAGTTATTCATACCTATGTAGACTAATTACGATTTAAATTTATTCTACGATGATTTATAAGGCACATATTCAGTCTCTTCATTCAACTAACGCTCGATCTATAATAATTATATCAACAAGGCATTCGTCATATATTCTGAATATTTTCAGTAGAAGATAATATCACTGGGAGTTGTTTTTTTCGAATTTTCTAGATATTTCTGTAATAAATTTAAAAAAAAAATTACTTATATACAGTTCTGTTTTGCAAATTTTGCTTTTTAAAATGCCCCACTGTGACTTCAGCAACACATTAAAAGTTATAACGCTCGACAAAATCGTATCGGGTAGATAATTTTATCTATTTTACCATAGTGCCAGTGAGTTTGACTAAAAAAATAAAGAAGTTTAAGAATATGAATTTTTTTTTAAATTTTTTTGACGCCAAAATTCAATATATTTCAATATTTTTTAAACCAGCGAAGAAAAAAACGCGTGGATATCATCCATGTTACCGATTGACTGTTACGTTTATCTTTGTTTGTGTGAGTGCTAGGACCATGGGGCGTTTTGTCAAATGGGGTATATTACCTAATTTTACCATAGTAAGATTTCACCTTTTTCCATTCTCTAAATTAAATTCTAAATATAGAAATTCAATTACAAAAAAAATTTCAATATACCTTAATGCATTTTTATTTGAATCCAATAATACAATATACTCGTATATACTTTCAGAGAAGAACAAAAACATAAAAAATTGATAAAGATTTATACGAAAACAATATTGAATGAATTTCTAAGAATTTATAAAAATGTACTAAATGGCAATAGCTATTGCGTATTGTATACTATTTATTAAAAAAGTGCTATTCATTTATTTATTTATTTTAAACTAAAAATGTTTTTGTAAAATACGAAGTAATATTTAATCGTAAAAACTACGTATAAAATCAAAAATATATATATACAGTTGTCCCATAAGTTTTGACCTGTAACTGACTTGCTTTTTAACTACTGAATATCTTCATAACACTTCTAGATAAAAAAAAGCACTAGAAGTATAAGACATGACATTTTATAATAAAGTTTCACTTGTCTAAAATGTTGTCTATTAAAAATAAGTGTGCTCTTCTAAAAATCGACTTCAAAATGACCGCCATTGACCTGAATTAGAGAAGCTAAACGACAAGGGAATTGGTTGGTCGTATAGGTTCTCTCAACTCCACAACATAATATTATAACGTGTTTGTCAAAATGAGATTTTTACTGGAAAATCCTTTATGATAGATTACATTGCAGTGAATTTTATTTAAAATATATTTTTAGTCTTTATGCACGTATACCTAGTAAACTTTTCATTTCTTAATTACGAATGTTATTAATACACTGGTAGAAAGGATTTCTCAAACCAAGTAAACCTTGTTTTACATATAACGAAAACAATATTTTCTTAAGATAAGCAATAATCTCTTAAACAAACTATAGTATTCTTGAACGAAGGAATAATGTAGTAGGATTAAGAGTAGGTATGTTTCTTATATTAATAAAATATTGTTTTCGTTATATACAAAACAAGGTTTTCTTGGTCCAATACAGTTTTTTTTGTCTGTGTATATTAAACTAACTGTTGAATTTAACCATTAGCTGCCACTGTGGGGTACCAGGTGCATGCCCCACATTTTTTCAACTACAATGTAAGCTGTTTAAATTTTACAAGGTTTTCAATTTTTTAAATATATTAAATATTACATATTCTTTTAAATAACCGATTGGAGTGCATTCCGTATCGTTCGAAAATGATATAGAGGAATTTTATTGAATTAAAATACTCAATAGCTTATGAGTAATTTGCATTTTAGTGCCTGGGGTACGAGGTGACCCCAATGTGGCAGGTATGTTTTTCTAGAGAAGTGGAGCAGCTAAGGGTTAAGTTAGGTAATACATATTTCTATTATGGTAGTCGATTTTTTGGAAATCAATTTTCTTAATATATTTTTCGGAATAAAAATTAGCCTATGCACAGAAAAAAAACTCGATTTGATTGAAAATTTGAGATGGGAAAATGTTAAATAAATTTTTCTTGTTAATATAACAATATTTCCTCAATATAATAATAAAAAAATAGAGGATATTTTATTCATTTAAAAAATATAATCTTCTTGTTTATCAAAGAAATCTTTTTATTTGTCAAATTAATAAATAATTTATTACACCAACTAACGAAACTCTCAAATAGATTTAACATAATGGTTGTATTAATAGATATTTATCAGTGTGAATATTTTTTACACCACCCAACTAGTGAAAGTGCAATTTTCGATATGGTAAATTCAGTGATGTCATTCATTAAGTACTTTTTTATATTTAAAATATATGTTTTCAATGCGAAACAAAATTTTCACCGTAATAAGAATATTATTAGCAATAATATACATTTATCAATTAATAAGATAAACGTGGATATTTCCATATTGGTAAAAAAATATCATATTAACAAACAACTTCTATCGCAGCCAAATCGATCACAGATTTTTTATATTGATCACATTTTCTTTTTGTGTGTCCTTCCTCAGGATGCAAGCTATCTCCCTGTCAAATTTCATCAATATCGGTTCAGTAATTTATTCGTGAAAAGGAAACAAACAGACAGAGACATTAAAAATTAGTATTGATTAAATTATGTAACTTTTTTATAGTTATATTTGTTCTTTTATATACATATACGTACATGGAAACATTCGACAGAATTAAACATTTTGAGGTTTCCTGAATCACGTACGACTATTATCTAAATGACACATGTGCCGGTACGTCTGACGGTCTGTCTGTGGCCGCTGTACTGCTAAAACGGTGAAACTTATAAACATTTGTTTTAAACTTTGTGTACAGTATAGACGCTTGAGCAAAGTCTTGCTTTGAAGACTAAAAAAATAAAGTGGTGGAAACAGTTGCTTCCTTCTATTAATTTTAAAGTATACCACGATATCAAAAGATATAAAAAAACTATGTATTATTGTGTAATCTAGGTTGAGATATGTTAAGCACGTGCATTTTCTTTCTCATAAAGTAAAAAAGTGAAATTTTTACTCACAAACTCAATGGATAATTAAAAGAATATATTAGTAATTAGTACCTACCTGGGAAAAAATTGTTGATCTACAGAGATCTACTCAGATCTCGACAGATCTCCATTTTGAGATAATATATTTTTCACTGGTTTTTGATATTGAGACTTGCAAAGATCTAAATTGACCTACAACGATCTAAAAGGAATACAAAGATCTCTAAAGATCGTTTTAGATCGTGATAGAGATTAAAACGTTGAAAATTCATTAATTTTCAACGTTACAATGATCTTTAGAGATTTTTGTAGATCGTTGTAGATCTTTGCAAGTGTCCACAGATCAAAAACAAGTGAAAAATATGGTGTTGTCTCAAAATGAAGATCTGTCGAGATCTGAGTAGATCTCTACAGATCGACAATTTTTTCCCGGGTATGGCCTATATAGCTAGTTACATTTTTGTTTTCTACATTACCTATACTTAAAAATTTTATGAAATTATTTATTTTTTCTGATTTACGATTATAATGATGTAAGATAATTTTTTTTATTTTAAAAATTACAAAAAATTAATCTTTTCAGCCCTGCATTTTTAATAAGCAAAATAAAATATTTGTTTGCATATAGTCAATTTTGAACTAGATTTTTTTTAGGTGTAAGACTGTAAAAACTAAAATCGTGGAGATGCCACCACTAGGTCTTTAAGATAAAAATTAAATAAAAAAAGTATATTTTTCATTATTTGAAACGATATATTTTATAAGAAAGAAATTACAGAGCAAAAAAACAATCTATAGTTGTTTTTATTTAAATATATTTTATATAAAATAGTTAGCTTTAAAAATACGTAAATGTAAATAAAATTTTACATAGTTGTTTTATGATTTTGAAAACAATTTAGAAAATGTAACAGATCCATTGTTTTTTTATATCTCATTCTTTGGTAAATAAAAACACATTCCACGCACAAAAACATCTTACTTCCTTGAATATCCCCAGAACTGTTAGTAGTGAAATCAACACCCAAGCTGTCTACCGACTCAAATATGAACCAGGGGGTTTGCATTTCGCAGCCAATTTATATTATCTGTTGTGTTACACGAACATACTGAATGGGCTATAGACACATACAAACACTCATACACCCACGTACACACATTTAACAAACACTGGAAGCAGGGACGGACTTAGAATTACATATTATATTAATCTATTTAATCTTCAGTTTCTACATATGTATATTTTTTTAGGAGGGAAGAAATAAATATTTTTTATTTTTATAAACTTTTTTTATACATATTAAAAAATTAATTATTTTTAATAGATCATTTTCAGATTTTTACCAAATTTTATTTATTTATTTCCGGCAAGTGGGGTATCATATTCAACGAATTTAAATATGTATCAGTCACCGCACAAAATTATATTGGTATCTCTATCTCCGTGATCCAATAAAACAAGGTCTGCTTTGGATATTTTGACAGTTGCCATTTTATTAAAATTTCGTGTCGATGACGTATTACATCGACAAGAAATTTATGTGTGTTGTGCATCAAAATAATTTACCGATAATTAAATAAAATAAACACTATTTATTTATATTCCGTTTCACAAGTTTCGTATTAAGTTTCGAATTATTCGCAGTGGCAGCAAATAAAGGCTCCGACAGACCGATAATATATATATTTTTAAACGAAAAAAATACGATGGTGAGATTTTCGTGTTTTTTCGAAAAATTTTCACGTTTTTTGCGGGTAAAAAAAATCACAACTCGAAAACTCTTCATGATTAAGAAATGTAACTATTGTATTAACTCCAGAAAAAAGAAGCTACAAAATGGCGAAAACTACAGCAAAATCTGTTCGGTAGATATTTAAATATATAATATATAAAAAACAGACTTGTGAATTTCGCTGCCGCAACAAACGTGTTTTTATTCGCGCCGCAGTCACTGCGAATGTTTCGCGTCGGTCTGTCAGAACCTTTATTCGCTGCCGTGCCGCTGCGAATAATTCGCGTCAGTCTGTGGGAAGCTTTAGAAACATTTCGTGGTGATGACGTCACAGTATAGAACAAATGAACTGTCCAGCAGACCTTGTATTATTGGATCATATTTTATCTCGAAAACTATTGAACTGATTTTAATGCGGTTTTCACTAATAGTTAGATAATTTTTCAGTGGGTTATCTATTAATATTTTATGAAAACTTAAGATATGACATCAAAAGACCTTTTATCAAGTCGTGTTTTATTTCCATGATACCAAAGCATACAAATGTCATTTATATAAAAATATTAACCCGGGTAACACCGTGTCAAATGCGCTAGTTTTAAATAAAAAATATAATAAATTGAGAAAGATAATAATACAATTTTCTTTTTAATAGACCTGTGATAAAATAAAATCAACAACGCTTTATACCTGAAATACAAATTTAGGTACTGCAATTATTTACAATAATGTACCAAAATTATTACAGGAATGATCTCCATAAAACATTATAATGGGTACTATAAATTACAATATTAATCCATTAATTCATCTTGCATTAATTTGTTTCTTTAAGCAACCATATTAATAATTCTGTTTCAACAGACACCCTCAAGATAGGTGCCATTAATATAAATGGTTGCATACATCCATGTATAATATTCTTGTATAAGAGTGGGTGGAGGGTCATACCCTATGTTTTAATACATTTTAAAATGCTCTGTTTAGTGGCATTACTTATTCATCTTAAAAATAAAGATATTTAAAATATACGTCAATATTTTTTTTATCATTCATTACGCTATTTTTTTAGAATTTTCTTTATATGTAACTAAGGAACTATAATTTTACAAACGAAATGATGTGTGTTTACAAAGTCCTTATACCAAAACTTTAGGCTCTTGAATGAGACAGTTCCGGGACATATTTTGCTAAGGAGTTTTTAGGATATATATATATCACAACGTGTTCTAGTAACTGTCAAAATTTGGTACCCAATTCTTACACAAGTCAGAAATTCTATGTTGCTTTATTTAGATAATTAAAAAAAATTATCAATGACTCAAAATTTGCTATTTTAGTTGTAATTTTCGAATCCAAGAAAATATTTTTGTATTGCCATCTAAATATTATTTTGTTCCTAAACTTTTGATTAATGTGTTTTTAATTTTAATTTTAGATCAAACTTTCAGGGAGTATTTGATTATAAATTTGAAATTGATTCTAAATCGAAATCGAAAAAAATCTCGACGTGTATAGAATGGAAAATAAACGTCAGGTATTTATTTTAAAACTAAATATGTAAGTGGCAAATAGAAAATTTTACAGTAAGGCAATATTTTCTAGTTTTCTTGTCAGTAATTTGTAATTTAATACCAACAATTTTTTTTTAATTTTTGCTTCCTCGCAATATCGAAGATACGAGAAGCTTTGTGATCGTTTTAAAAAGAGAAAAAAAAACTTTGCTCTCCGATTTTAAAAATTTTACCGGATATATCCGTTTCAGGTCAAGACAAACACTTTTTGTTCCGTGTCTGTCTGTCTGTGTCTCTGTCTGTCCCCCAATCCTTGTCGCACGCATAACTCATGAACCACTAAACCGATATTAATGAAACTTGGTAAGTTGGTTAGGTCTGGTTTGAGGACGGTCCCATTTCAAAAGTATTAAAATCGAGTGTAAGGGGGAGGGGTGACATCCCAAAATATTTATTTTTTGATTTGAAGATATCTCAAGAAAGACACATGTTACGTGAAAATTTTATAAAACCTTTTTTGTAGAGCATTCAATTTTATATAATATATTAGATCACCTACGTTTGTTGAAAAATATTCCTTTACAAAGATTTGCTTTAAAAATATCGTCATTTGTTTTTTAAAATTGCTATTTAATTTGACATATTAAATATCATTTAGACATTTTTAGTATCATAAAGCTATGTTAATATAGCATTCAACACGACTTGAAAAAGCGGTTAAAATGTCATAAATTCGTTTTCAGCTTTTAGAACTAAATTTAAAAATCAACTTAAACTTTCTTTGCTGTTTCAACAAATCCTTTCAAAACCCAAAACAATTAACTCCACAAAACAATTATCCATATATACAGTCCGCTCCTGTTAGAGGGGAGAGGTAACGGGTCACATTGCAAAACTGTGCATTACTGGGATACTCCCAGCGCCAAAAATGCGTCCGCGTTATTTGCTGAAGTGGCGTATTCTCGTCGGAGTTATTTGATACAGGGACGTAACGTGGTTTAATCTTTTGGAAAATATTCATGAATATTTGAAAACTTCCGCCGAAATGCATATATTAAATGTCATTGCGCGCGGAGTTGTACAATGAATGAGTTAAGGCGGGAGGGGGAAGAGAGTAAGTGCCAAATTGAGTGTCCGGAATATGATACTTGTTTTTATATTATATTTACGTGTAGTACATATTGTACTGTACATGTTTAATGTGCATATACAAGCTGTACCTAAAGTTTAAAGTACGGGGATTATTTCAGATGTAAATATTTGTTCTCTTATTAATAAAGTGTGGGTCATCTGTTGATTTATTTTTCAAGTGCGTGTTATTTAAAATAGGGGTTATGTATTTGCACTGTAAGTTTGTTTGTTTAGTAACTTCTACAATCTCCATTTAATTTTTATTATGCGCATTTTTTACTATATTCGTAAATATCATTTATATGATTTTTTAAGGTTATACGTCTAGGACACTGTAAAAAAAGATTTGGTTTCGAAAAATGTTGTTTTTAATTTATATTCAGAACATATATTTACTTACATTTAATGGAATATTTTACTTTGTTAATTATTAAAAGTAAGGTAACAAAAGTTTAATTTAACTAGAAAATAGAAATAGAACGGTGTAAAATAGTAAGATGTATACTAATTTGTACAATATAATGGCAGAGCTAGTTTTTCGTTATTATGAATAAATTATACGTGAATATATTTGTTTTATAATTTTTATAGTATTTAAATGGTTGAAGTTTTATCTATTTAGTTTTTTTAAAATATCTCTGTATAGCCAATTGTGTAGAATTTCAAAAAATAGATCACTTTCGGTAAGTTCTCGCATTTATCGTGTGTTAAAAACTATATTTTTAATTTCAAATTACTCAAAAAACATACGTCCAATATTTTAAATAAAAATTAGTAAAATATATGAGCTATCCATAATTAGCATATTAAAATTTTGGCCTTTTATCTATACATTGCTCTAATGATCGAATAACCTTAAGTTGAATTATTTATTAAGTGCTATACAAATTATTTCATTTCAATAATTGTAAAAATCATTATATTAATTATATATTTTTTATTAGTATAAGAAATTAAACTGACTATAACATTAATATATACTTCGATCCTGCACAAAAAAATTACTATTCCTATTGTTACTTTAGTAACACGTGGCCTAGTAAGAATTACTATATTTTGTACCGTTTTAAAATTACTACGTAAAATAGTAATATTTCTTTAAAAATTGAGTAATTGTTATGAAAAATTTTCCTCCGTATATAAATATTTTATCAAATGGGTTAATATTTTATAAAATGTGAAAATTCCACTTAATGTTAAATACAATTTTATCTGAGTATACACTTTATAATATAAATAATCTCTCTACATTTTCTGAGAACAGATATCGATACATTATACTTATAAAAGAAAACACCACGCCCACACCTACTTTTTAAATAACAAATTTGTATACCTTACTTAGTGTATATCTTTTCAGTAAGTGTATGTAGGTACATGATAATATATCTTTATAACATTTGCAGAATCATTTTGTATGAATCTATTTACTATATATGTGCTACAGAAGTAAATTTACGTTATATTATAAAATAAATATACACCTTTTTAATGACAATATTTTTGTAACTCCCGTTATCAAAATATTAATAGTTATTTAAAAGGACCCCGCAGAATCCTTATGGGAAAAGGGTTTCGGTCAAACACATTGAAACTTTGGATTTTGATAGTCCTTGATGAGTAGATTAAAAGTGGCAATGGGCACTTAGTCCTAAAAACTCATACTTTTAAGATATAGTCCTCTAAAGTTATTGTAAATTAAAGGCGAGCATGATCCCCAACTTTAGAGGGCTATATCTTAAAAGTTTGAGTTTTTAAGACTTAGTGCCCATTGACACTTTTGATCTGCTTATGAAGGACTATCAGAATCCAAAGTTTTAATGAGTTTGACCGAACCCCCTTTCCCATAAGGATTCTGCGGGGTCCTTTGATGGGTACCTAGTAATTTATTTAATTTTAAATATACATACTTAAGTGTTGGGATTAAGTCTCTGATCAAAAATAATGAATTTACTAACCACTTAAGTTTAATTTAATGTAAAAGATCTGCAATGATTTACAAAGATCTTTAAAGATCATTGTAGATCGTGATGCGATTAAAACCTTGAAAATTCGTGAATTTTGAACGTTGAAAAAACATTAATTTTCAACGTTACAGTAATCTTCAGAGATCACTGTAGATCATTTGAGATCTTTGTAAGTCTCCACAGATCAAAAACCAGTGAAAAATATAATGTTGTCCGTAAAATGCAGCTCTGTCGAGATCTTAGTAGATTTACAATTTTTCCCGGAATATTTTAGTTTTAGCATCCACCATTCTCACAGTTAACAAAACGATAAGAAACTTTTAAATAAATTTTGTGATAGTGATAAGATAGTCATTTTTTAACATATAAAAATAAAATAATGAACGGATATTTTTTATTACCTAATCCCGGAAAAATTTTTGATTAAATCTAAATTGATTAAAAAAAATCCGGTATGCTCTAATATATAAAACAGTATGTAAAGAGTTTAATTAGTTTTGTACCTTGATTACAAGATTAAAAATTTGTTAAAAAACGCTAGAGTTTAAAAACAACTATTTATTGTATACTATTCATTCTTTATTAACACTGAATTATGGTGCATTCAACAGGTTCAAAAATACTTATTTTCATAAATAATGCATAATGACTGATCGATATCAAATACACTGATATTTACGTATTTTACTGACAATTTTCAACCCTTGTTTATTTAAACAAATAGAAAATGTATCCAAATTATTGATGAAACTATATTTCCCTAAATTAATGTGGTTAAATTATTACTCTTCTAATTCGACCTCATATGTTGCTAAATTTAATTTACTTCTAGAATGATGTATTCATTTATTTTGTAATACTTTATCTTGTGAAATATTAAACCACAAGTGACTAGAGTAAAAGATTACTCTATCTAACAATACGAATTTGCATAAAACGTAAATATAATCTTTGCGCTAAAGTATATTAACTCATATCAACCGTGAAGAACATCCGTAATTAAGTATTTTATCAGAATTCACAACAACCTACCTTTAATAAAATCCACCGCCATCTCGAGTCCGTAAGTGTCCTTATCGCAGTCATCCAGGATGTGCGCCCCTAGCGTGATGTTAGGTAGAAAAACGGGATCCTCGTTGATCTTGTCAAGAGTGAACAGCATCGCCTCGAGCGCTTGGATACCCCCTTGAGGCATAACAGGCCCGCACGTTACAGTATCTTCCCGCTCATGAACCATCATCAACCCGCCAAGCACTAAGTCACCTTCAACGATTGCCGCATGTTTTACCGGCCACTGGTTTGCGTCAGCTACCGGAGTAGCTGCCGCTGTCCCGGATCCCGACACGTCCACGTCACTACCGACACTAACACTAATTGGCACGTCACTAGACATTGATTCAGTGTAATCCTCTGTATAATTCGCGGTGTACACGCTCGGGCGCGTCGTTCCGTATATATCTACGTACGGAGTTGTCACGCTAACTACTTTAGGCAAGTTTATCCGGTCGGTTGTTTCTTGTTCTTTGTTTTTGGTGCTCGACGTAGAGACTTCTTCATCCACATACACTTTATCTGTTGTTGTACTGAAAGATTTATATGGCTCATGTTCAGATTTACTGATTAAATCTTCCGTACAGCAATCTGACGTTATCGTACTACTATAGTCCATTTGATTTGTCGTACCGGATGTCAGCAGTTCTCTACGTTGTAACGTATTTTGAAACTTTGGTGTATTGAGTTCATATTTATCAATAAATGATTTATAATAAACTAAAGTCGTGGGAGATACACTCGTACTTCTGTAGCTATCATTCGTTACAGATTTTAATTCAACTAGTTTCTGTACTTGCAATTTTTCGTTATCACTTATCTTATCAACATTTTTAAAAGTTCGCGGGACAACAAAACGAGTTTGTGGTGATATCATCGCAGATTTTCTTGCACTGTCTAATGATTCTTCATTAATTGCTGTCTGTAATTTATTCCCTAACAATATGTTTGATACGAGAACACTTTCTGGTCCTTCAGTACTAACTACCGTTCTTTTGTTATCTGCAATCGCATGTGAAGGCTTCTTTTGTTCGTCGTCTTCTGATTTCTGTGTTAATTTTTCATTATGTGATATGGAAGGACGTATAGACATTCGATCATCCAGTTCCACGTTTTGAGCTGTATTATTCCGTTGATTGATTACAATAGACGGCGATCCATCAATGGTGACATTAGACTGCAATACCCGTGATGTGGTCGGGGGTGTTTCTCCAGGTACTGTTTGTGTCACTGCTACGTTGCGGCCCACGAGCGCAAGAAGAAGTAATAAAACCAGCGACGGTGACATTTTACAGCTGGCCTGTAGATCACATGTATTGTTCAGTTATCACCAGTGGTTTTATTACACCAATGATTCGATGTTAGCGTCGCTATTGCAGTATCAGAGTGATGCATTGTAGTCTATTGTCGGTCTTCTGTAAATAAAATAAAAATAAGATAAGTATGTGTCTAGAAAATACCGAAATGGGTTACTTTATATTTTTAAGTTGGCGTAGGAATAATGGTATGTTTGCATGCTGGGACGAAAGAGTAATGTGGAAAAGTTTTCAAAGTGTAATCTTAAACGAAATAAAACATGATACTAAAAACACCGAATAGCATTTATCGAAGATACAATGACTTCATTTTTTGTGTTATTGTGTAAAATTTTTAGGTAATATTTTATACTTCAAACGTGAATTTGTTATACAAATATCAATTCAAAGATAAGAAAATGATTGAAATAACATTTATTCAACTGATCTTTTATAAATCGCATACGCCTTACCCTGGATTCATAATGATTACGAAAATTTCACCCCATACATAAGCAGCCAACACCTATGGTTTTTCCAAGCAAAATAATCTATATAGTGCACTTTTAATACATATATTTTAAAACTTAACCTTTAGTTACTAGCGTGATGTACCGTAACACAGTTGCCTACTCGCGCGGTCTATTTTATTTTATACACCACATAAAAAAGCTAGTTTTTGAGAATTTTGTAGGTATTATATTAATTTTTTTACACAATTCATTTTATGTACTATTTATTTTTGAGGAACTAAGAAAAATTTAGTAAAATTAAGGATAAGAAAGAAAAACTATCCTAATTTAATCTACCTATATATAAAAGTACACAAAACTGTTCAATATTCATTTTGCAATAAATCGGACAGAAAAAATTTGATTTTTGTTGGTAAATTTTTTAATTTTGTTTTTTGACAAGATATCTTTGAACAGCAGCATTGGTAATGTCTTCGAAAACGCGGTTCTTCGCTCAGGATGATGTTATTTGTGTGTTAACACCACCTACATTTAGTAAGTAAAATATTAATACAAACTGCTACAATCCTCAAATTTTGACTGCCGGATTCCTATCACACTCTAGACTGTCCAAACAAATGTAATGTGGGGGTGTACAGTCCCACAAAAATTTATACATTTAGTAATCGCAGAAAATGCGTTACTGGAGTACAAAATACATATAAAGGGTAATTATGGGTTAAATATGTTAAGCTATAATTTTTGATATTTTAAAAATGAATTTTGTTTTTTTCCCGGGTTTTCCACCACATCAGGCAACTAGGTTTGCCAAAGAACCTCAGTTTGTTGACCCCTGAAATATATATTTTATTAAATAGTATATGCGATATAATTTATAAATCTTGTAGAACGATCTAAATAAAAAACTACAAAATTTACATGTTTTCTTTAGAATTCTTTAAAGTACCAAATATTTCGAGATGCGCGTAGCAAAAAAACTGGGAAAATATTTTATTGTCGCATCAACAAAACAAAATATACAAATATTTACATTTAAATGGATTAAAATACAGAAAAAGAAAAACTTGATCGCTACAAAAGTTGTGTCGTCCTTAGTTTTTGTATGCAAAATACCATCATCGTTTTTGTCTCAGAGTAAATTCAGTTGTGTTTGTATATAACGCAGTCTTATACCCAAATGCTACTTAAAGTTAGCATCTTTGATGGGAATTCCAATGTAGTAGAATAAGTATCTTCACTATACACTCGCTAAGTTTCAAATAAATTAAATTAAATATGAGAATAATGGTATTTAATACTTAACAATCCTGCTTCAGTTTGTTTAATACTATCCTTTGAATTTTAGTATTAGATTCTTAATCTAGTTACTAGAATTATAATATTAAATACAGAGGCAGATGAAAATGTAAATGACTGAAACAGATGCCTAGTGAAATTTCTCGTTAATATAAATGAAGCGTTGAAATGTTCCTTGTTTTATTGTTAATGTTCACTGTACGAGTGATAAAAACATTATTTTCTGATGGAATTTAAATGGTTTTAATGTGTACATTATTCGATAAAATATTTTATTTGCACATTGTTTACTGTTGTCTTTTTTCAAAAAGTTATTTTATTCATTTTAATTTAATAACTACACAGGGTTGCGAAAAATTAAAATTAAACATAACTAAATATGTAGTAATCTTAAAACGGTCCAAAATATTGTAAATTCTTGCTGGGTAGGTCGCGTGTTACTAATGTTACAATAATGCCCGGTATTATAAAGAAATTGCATGTAAGCAATTTGTTTCCATGCAAATTTGCGATTTGCAAACGCTATCTACTAGGAGTCAAATTGTCTTGATATTTTAAAGCTACAATCTGTGATTGGTTGTCATTTACATTTGACTCCTAGTAGATAGCGTTTGCAAATCGCAAATTTGCATGGAAACAAATTTGCTTGCATGCAATTTCTTTATCATACCGGGCATAAGAATTAGTAGTTTTTGCGTACAGGATAGAAATCTATAATATTATTATAGTTTAATTTGTTATATCAATAAAAAACATAGTATTAAAAGGTAAAATTAATTTTACACAATCTTAGAATTTATTGTATTGTCTTTTAATAAAAAATTTAAGTATCGAATAGAAAAATGTACTAACTATTGAAATGAAATAATTTTAAAACATTTTATTAACAAAAAAATCAACTTAAGAATAAATCCTGTATATGATAATTATGAATATAGTAAAAATTGCGTATTATAAAAGTTACAATGCAGATTGCAGAAGTTACTCAATTGATAGTTCATATTGCAATTTTTAATCGGCAACTAGCATTTTTATTAAAAAATCAAGTCTATTATTCTCCGTGCACATAATTATGTACTTAAGATCTATAATACATATAAGCAGAAAACTTTAATATTAAATCAAAGTAGGTACATTCATAAAAGAGTCAAAGTTACGTCGAATGTAATTACGGTACAAAATATCAAAAAAGCATGTTAAAGTTTGCAATCTGTACTTTAATTTTCAATCATTTACTTCGAAAAAAAATGAAATTATAAAGCAAGCAAAAAAATATGTAGCAAACTTTTTTTTAGACTTTGTGTGAATGCATGGGGTGAAAACATATTTTTATTCTAAATCTGATAAAATTGTTCATTCATATTTTTTTAACTTCGAACTGCCTTTTGAGTTATTTGTGCTTAACTCTGTAAAAAAATAGTATAATATCAATTCGAAAAGCAATAAAAATTAGATTTTACTCTTTAACCATTTCAACCCTGGGTTTTTATCAAGCAAACAAATTTTTTTGTGTATTAATTATATTCATTCGACTATATTTCGAACTCGTTTTTATTTAGGTGTAAAAACAAGTAAGTCGTGGAAAATACCACCACTAGGTCTTATAAAATAAGTATATTTTTTATTAATATGGCAATTGCCACCGCTAGTCCCGAAAGGGTTAAAATTTACAAGAAAAATTTTGTTCCCTTAAGGTTATTTAATCATTAGAGCAATGTATAGATAAATTCTTAAATTTTAATATGTTATTGATGGATAACTAAAATATTTTACTAATTTTTATTTAAAATATTAAACGTATGGTTTTTGAGTAATTGGATATTAAAAATAGAGTTTTTAACACACAATAAATGAAAGAACTTGCCGAAAGTGCTCTATTTATTGAAATTCTACACAATTGGCTATATAGAGACGTATTAAAAACTAATTATTTGAAACTTCAATCCTTTTAAATACTATATTTATAAAACAAATATATTCACGTGTAATTTATTCAAAATAATTACAAACTAGCTCTGCCATTACAGCAAATTAGTACTATTATATACCGTTCTGTCTATTTCAATTTTCAAATGAAATTAAACTTTTTTTACTTTTATTAATTAACAAAGTAAAATATTCCATTAAATGTAGGTACATTTTTCGAACCCAAATCTTTTTTTACAGTGTGCTAGACGTATAACCTTAGGGCTGAATCAAATCGATGAGTGTATTATAAGAAAACATTTTTGTCTAAACATTTTTTTTTTTTTTGAATATCATGTTACCTACTTAAGAATATAAAAAAAAATATGATTTATATACATATTTAATGTTTTCTCTTCTTTCATGATACAAAAAAAATAACATAGCCAACAAAAAATAAAAAGTATCCTTTTTGATATTCTCCACACGAAGTATTTACGACATTATCTTCTACGAAAAAAAATATATATTTTACACAGAAAAAAAGATTTATTGACTTAAATACAAGAGGATCGTTTGACGAAGCATTGTATTGTAGAACGTATCTGATAACAGCAAGTATAAATTAGAATTTTAGCAGTAGGCTGCGATTTCACCAATAAATAAATCCTTTGCGAAAATACGTCAACTTTATTTTGATTTATATTTTGCACGAATGTTACTATCCCTTACAAACACGTAAGTTTTGGCCCTGTCAACGTCTGTACAAGTGTAAAAACATTACTTGCTCGTATTTGTTGTAAACTCGTGTTTTTTGTGAAAGAAATCGTATCGATTATATGATTTTTTTAACGTTTAGTCATTTAAAAATATTACGTCGTTTTGTTATATTTTATAAATGTATAACAAGGGAACCTTTTCAAGTCAAAAATGCGTATCGAGTTTAAACTTTGTATATAGTTAGAGGAGGTCAAGATAAGTAAGAAAAAAATTATTTTAGCTGCGGTAAAACGGTTTCAGGGGGTGAAACACTCTTATGAGAATGTGCAAAATAATCATATTTTTTTAAATAACTCCGAAACTAATGAAAATTTAAAAAAATCTACAATACAAAATTTTCATGATTTTTTATGCTCTTTTGAATAGCGATAGTCAAAATTCGAAAAAAATAAACCGTTCATTATATGAAATTTTTTGTTGCCAAATTTCTGATAATTTTTAAAATTTAATAACCTGATCGGCAAGAATAGAACTGCCGGATTTGATAGCCTGATCCGGCACGGATGCGAACAGGCGTTACATATTGAATCCGGGCCGGGTTAGGTTTGCCTGGCCTGGGTCTGATCATAACTAGGACTAGCCGGATACGGCCCGGATTCCAGCCCTAACAAATTTCTGCTCGGGAATTTTTGTTATAAAAATTTTATTCTATTATGAATTTTTTCAAATAAAAATATTTTTTAATTTTAACTCGCGATTTTCAAAGAAATTGTTTAAAACAGTATATATTGATATCAATCAGATGCTGAAAAAATTATCTTTCTTTTTTATACAAGGTAAAATAAAGATATTGGGCACGATAAAAAAGTTATATAACAATTAAGTTCGTAAGAATGTGAAATTTTCAGATTTTTGAAAATTGTGGGAGACCCTTTACATAATGTTGTAAAAAAACTCTACATTCCACGCGGGCACAATGGATGCTTCTAAATTTAATATAATAATAAAAACATTTCTTTAAGAAGTGTACATAAAATACGATAACATTTATCCAATACTGATGATATCGTGAACCACTTATCCGATTTACGTGTTTTTTTTAATTTATAGATACGTTCTTTACCCAGGTTTTAGTATATATTTTGTAAAAACATTTCTTTAATAAGTGTACATAATATATGATAAACATTTATCCAATACTGATGATATATGAAATGTTTTTGTCGAGAAAATCCTTTAACGCCAACTATGATCAAACACGAGAATATGAGCTAGTTTCCATTCACATAGAAGCAGAAGTTTAATTTATAATAATTTCAAATGCAGCTTGATATTGCGCTGTATTAAATGCATGACATGTAATACGCACGGCTAATTCCTGTTTGAAAAGTTGGACGTGTTACATACAATGCTAAAATTAGTTCTTCGTGTGGAAAAAAACACAATTGTATATGACTTTAATCAAGCTATATGTATTTATCTAATCATAACAATGATTTTTTTTTCGTTAAAACAAATTTATATTTGACTATAATTGAATCGGTGAGTGAAAGAACGATATATCTCTAAAATGACCATTTTGAGAAAAACGAAAAAAACTGTTTTAAAGGAGAACTATGGGTTATTTGGTCTAATTATGTATTGTGACATTATAGAACTTATGTTAACCGATAATAATACGTACATAAATAAATTTAAAAAAAATTGCAAAAAAAGATATTTGAAAAAAAATAACCTGCAGTTATACAGGGTGTCCCATTTTAATCTATCACCCCCCTAATTTTTTTTATCTATCAATTTAATCAAAAAATACTTCAAATAAAAGTTGTTTGGTTTTGAGGGGGACCCAAAATGGCGTTATTAATTTTTTATTTTTTGGACGTCTTCATGGTCAAATAGGCCCAACTTTTTTTTTTCAAATGGAAACCTATATTTTTTATTACAATATCTTATTGTTTGGAAAAAAACAAGTAGCTTTTGTTTCAAAAAATTTTTTGTATGACTTCATTTTTTTTTTAATATTCAACAAAATAATTTTAGATTTTAGATTTTTACTAATTTTTTACTCGAAACCCATTAACTTTAGAGGAAAAGTGTAAAAAACAAAAAATGTTTATTTTAATATGATATAACTAGAAAAATTATTTCAGATTTTTTTATTTTATTTTTTATTTGCTTTAATAATTTGAAGAGCAAAAGTTAACAAAAAATCCTGATATAATTTTCCTAGTTATATCAGATTAAAATAAACATTTTTTGTTTTTTACATTTTTCCTCTAAAGTTAATGGGTTTCGAGTAAAAAATTAGTAAAATTATTTTGTTGAATATTAAAAAAAAATGAAGTCATACAAAAAATTTTTTGAAACAAAAGCTACTTGTTTTTTTCCAATTAATAAGATATTGTAATAAAAAATATAGGTTTCCATTTGAAAAAAAAAAGTTGGGCCTATTTGACCATGAAGACGTCCAAAAAATAAAAAATTAATAACGCCATTTTGGGTCCCCCTCAAAACCAAACAACTTTTATTTGAAGTATTTTTTGATTTAATTGATAGATAAAAAAAATTAGGGGGGTGATAGATTAAAATGGGACACCCTGTATACTGTTCTTTCACTCAATTAAAAAAAAATTACTAATTTTTTTTTATTGCTTTATTTTCGGCTTTATTATTTTATTTTTTATTATTTTACAAAAAAAATTATTTGTAATTTTTACTCAGAATCTTCATTTTTGACTTTCCAATATGGTAGTAAAATTCGAGGATTGCGTCAGAAAAGTAAGGTAAAAGTAATTGTAAAAAAAATTGAACTACCCCCCGTCGCATGTACGATGTTGGTCGATGTATTATTATTTTGCTATGTGATAGAGCTATGAATTTTAAACATTTTGCCTATCTCAGTTAAAATTGCCATTTTTGGCACTTGTATTGTTCTTTCACTCACCGATTCAATTATGTAGACCAGAGGTCCCCAACCTGTGGGGCGCGCCCCCCTAAGGGGGGCGTGATAAAACTGAATGGGGGGCGCGCGAGCATATCGAGAAAAAAAATTATTTAATTTACTGAAAGAAAAGCAATAAAATACATTCTGACATAATAAAAAATAAAATACACGTTTACATTTACACTGATATAATACATTTATAAATAGGATTGTATCTGTACTGCACAATGTATACAATATTAAATTCAAAACAAGATTAATAATTATAAGTGACTCCCTTGGACCTGTCTTGCAGAGTAAAGTTTTTCGAAAGAAGGTTTAATATTAGAAATTGACTCCCCAAGCATTTTTTTTATATTTATCTGACTGAGATCTATTTTTCAGTGAAAATTATTGTATGAAGGGGGGGGGGGCGCTTTGAGAATTGTGAATGAAAATTGGGTCGCAAACACTATAAGGTTGAGAAACGCTGATGTAGACCAAAGGTCACCAATATTTTTTAGGAAGAGTGCCATATATAAAGTTTTAAAAAGTATAGCGCCGAATTGGAAAAAAAAATCTATTGAACGGGATAGACTGATATTAAGTGAAAAACACCTGCGGGCAGGAATTTGATGACCGCTGATGTAGACAAAAGGTTATCTCACGCGTGAATATTGCTATATATCTCTGTCCTTTTTTTTCTTATATTTCTATTATTCTCTTAACAAACTTTTAGATGTAGTAAATTCTGTACCAAGGATACCTAATGCTTTACTTGTTTAAAACAAATGTATTTATATCAAATCGACGCTTCATACGAAACTGAGCGTCAAAATTTGCAACTACTTTCTAAAAGCTGATTTTTTGATATTACGTCACATTTGTGGTGTAGATATACAACCTGCCCTTAGTCAGCTAGTTTCGTTAACGTTTGGCACGGGGGTGGTGTATCGGCTGCTGACGGCATTTGTTAAGGTAAAATTCGGACCGGCTATTTTTTTTAAATAATAATAATATTCCTTACTTTTATACCGAATTTCATATTTTAGAAAGTACTTTCACGATGTATAGATTTTTTACGAGTTAAACGCGCTGCTGACGCGCCCGGTTGCAAGATTTTGATGACTGACTATGATAAAAGTGGTTCTTACTTAGTCTACAGCTTACAAATAAATTTTCAGATTTTAGAAAGTAGTTGCAATGTGTATAGTTTTTTTTTACAAAGTTAAAGCCACCCCTGCGCTAGCTGACTGACGGCAGGCTGTATATCTACACCACAAATGTGACGTAATATCAAAAAATCAGCTTTTAGAAAGTAGTTGCAAATTTTGGCGTTCACTTCTTGGACTATAATAATACTAACCGTTTTCCAAATAAGAAAACTACAACATTTTTGTTCACCATTTTAAATAGCCGCAAATTTTAAACGGGTAATTTTTCGTAAGAAAATTAAAACGTTCTAGGCTTCCTAACTAGCGTCAAAGTGTCACACCATTCATATTATTAAAATTATAATTTTTATTAAAGATCGGTTATATTTGCATAAAAATATATTATGTATGCACAGATTATGTATGGTTTTAAATTAGAAGATAATATTTTGGTTAGTAACGATTGATAGTTTAATAAAGATAGACTTGTTAAGTTTACACATTTTTTTATAGCAAAAAAATGTAACACTTTCTTTTGAAAATAAAAATCTGATGATAAAAAAACTAAAACTATGTTATCTATACGTTATTTCCTATTCTTTGATTTGAAAAGCAAATGAAATCTATTTTCTATGTTTATTTTTTTGTACTATGAGTTGTATTTGTACGAAAGTTTTCCAAGTTTTTTTCTCTTTTGGTTTAATCATCTGACCAAATGTCAGAAGATTTTCTCACATGACTTTTTTTTAATAAATATCGTCGGCTTAAAATGAAAGTGTGCTGACAAGTAAGAAAGAGAATAAGATGGCAAATAATTACTTATTCATTTATCGAGTTGAATTATTGTAAATGAGTAAAACGTAAATATGTTAAGTCCACATCGTTCCATACTAGCATGCTAAGTATTGCTAAGTACTGTCAATCGGTATTCTTGAATAGAAAGAACTCTGAGCTGTGATGGTCGTTTTTGAAATAAATAATAGTAAGTACTTTTAAGTAGTTTTAGCAAATATACATTCAAAAGTAGAAGTTAAATTAAAAATCTAGCTATAGAATATTACATATTTATATCATTAAGCCTTTTTCCAAATGACATATGGAACCAATTTTTAGTGTATTTATTTTATATTATATGTGTTATTCATTATACAAATCAAAAGTGTTCTATATATAAATAAATGTTCATTAATTGAAAAATTATATGACAAGTAATGAGATGTATTGTTTATGTAGTTATTTATAATTTTTTCTCTTGTTTTCTTAACTTTAAGTTGAAATTTATATGACAAATTGAAGTTTGACACATAAAAAAACTACTAAAAAATTTTTAATTTTAAATTTCCTTATAAGTATGTTTATTATATAGAAAATGATGTGAAAAGTTGAAATTTTCAAACCGCAGGTCTGTATCTCAAACCGTTCTTGAGATATGACCGCTCAAAGTTTTCGATTTTTGAAAATTTTGGAGAAAAATGGCTGTAACTTTTGAACGTGTCGTCGGATTTGATTTTTGTCGACGGATTTGGAATCAGCGTGTCAAAATCTATATAATAACATGTATAATACTTAAAAACTCGACAAAAAATTTTTGGCTGAAAATCGAAATTTTTCCAAGGGGTATACCTTAAAAAAATGTCGATTTTCAGCAAAAAATTTTTTTTCGAGTTTTGAAGTATTATATATGTCATCATATAGATTTTGATACGCTGATTCCAAATCCGTCGATAAAAATCAAATCCGACCGCACGTTCAAAAGTTACAGCCATTTTTCTCCAAAATTTTCAAAATTCGAAAACTTTGAGCGGTCATATCTCGAGAACGGTTTGAGATACAGACCTGCGGTTTGAAAATTTCAACTTTTCACGTCATTTTCTATTAAATAAACATACTTTTAACGAAATCTAAAATTTAAAATTTTTGGGTAAAATTTCATGCATCACAGTTGATTTTGTCGGGATAATTCAACTCGGCGACGGTCAAACTCGACGATAGTAATAGTTATAATTTATATACTATTATAATTGTTATTATTAAACGAATTAAAAACTGTATAGTATCGAAATTAGTTGTTAAAAGGTTAAATATTTCACACGAAGAAATACAATACACTTAATCTTCTTAATCGATTCCGATTAGTGATACGGGATGAACTTTATTGGTTATAAAAACTCGATAGGTATTTAGTTTATTATTTGCATTTTTAATATATCTGAAGCGAAACTCAATATCATCCGTTCTAGTTCATTAAAGCAGATGTAACAGATAAAAGTATTGTAAATGCATTAGGTAAAATACATTATGTTTGCAATTAATAATAACGACCATTTATCTTCGGGTTTTCCTGTATGACACTTTGCAATAGGGTGATCTTTAATTCTGTAGATATTTACAGTTTTATTTATTTATTTAAATTGATTTAAATTTTTTTATAAAATTGTAATCCGACTGAATAATATTAACCCATGCCTAAGAGACCTTGAAATATATTACAATCTGTTACACTTGACGTTTCAACAAAGGTTTATTTGAACAACTGCGAAATTATATGTTTAAAACATTATTTATAATATTAAGGGGTTAAGTGTACTCAGAATTTTCAAGAAATCGATTTTTGTTTTTTGCATTTTTGGAAGCTGCTACAACGGCTGAAGAATTATTTTATGGCCCAGGAATAGTTGACTCGGTGTAAGTAATTAAATAATACGTATATTACTTTACGTTAATTGAGTGTGAAACTTTAAATGCGTTTTTCTCAAAACTATGTTTTTTGAACTGGTGACCACTGTAGCTCGAAAACCGCTCGGTAGATTTTAATGAAATATATACAGCTTTTTGAAAACATGAAAAACTAGTGCCTGATCGAAGGATTTTTTTTTAATTTCGATTTGTTATAAACAATTAACTGTTGGTTTTTTTTCCCGAAAATCTTGAAAAATTTTTCCTGAGGCTGCCATTTTGTTAATTTAAGAAAGAAAAAAAAAGCTTCGATCAGGCACTAGATTATCTATTAATAAAACTAATTTTTTTTGTCCGATTGAATTCGGATGAATCTCCAAGGATATGTGATGGTCACCGCAAGGAGCTTCGGTTGGAACTGGATCAACACAAACAGCCATTACTTTTATAATTATTAATTTTTTTTTCTAAAGTCAAGTCGAAACCTTATTTAATGATGCTATGTTTTTACTTTTATAAAATAAAATAATTTACTGGTAAAAAAAAATTATTTAAAATTGTCAATTTTTCATGTCTCTGACTACACCTAACCCCTTAAATATTATTTTTTTAATGTATAATTTAATTTATTGGGCAAAACGGAGTAATTTAGATAATATTTTCACATAAATTTTTTTGAGTGCGTATTAAATTTTTCCCCATAATACTGATCTGCCCCTCAATTACCAAAATTATGTTTCATTGTACAATTTAGAGTATTTTTTTTCTAATTAATCTAATTAAAAAACATCTTAAAAGTAAAAAAAATCAAATGTGCTGTGGTAAATGATTTGTAATAAAAAACAAAATAAAATCTTGAATTCATTTCCGGTCAGTTTTTCGTACAGTTTATTACCTTGGCCGTTTCGTTTATAGCCTATTAAATTTAGCGACCTGAAATTTTTAGACACTTAATATAAAAACTGTTGGAAAATCCCGTCACGAATTCTCACATAGTGATTGCATTTTTACGATATAGCAACATAAAAAAGAATTTGTGTGGTTCATAATAACATATAAAACAGAATTTTAAGTACAAGTTATATTAAAAATCAATATAAGTATTTTTTTTTCAATATATAGCTTGTCACTTAACATGATTTGCAACGAAACACGACGTACCAAAAAAGGATCTGTCAATTATTGTATTTGGGGGGGGGGGGTAGATAAGAAAAGCGATCTAGCGTGTAAATGCAAAACTAAAAACCTGTTTTACCGAATATCATAAACTTTGACATCCCTTTTAACCCTCTAGGGGTTGAATTTCTGAAAATCCTTTCTTAATGGGTGCTAACATCATAAAAAGAAGACACCTACGAAATTTCACGTTTCTAGGTCCAGGGGTTTGGGCTAAAATTCCAGAAAAGGATATGTCAATTTTTGTATTTTTTAGGGTAAATAAAAAAAGCGATCTGCGTGTAAATGCAAAACTAAAAACCTGTTTTACCGACTATCATAACAGAAATCTACTTAACCTAACTTCATGATGTTGTTTCGTTGCCGCTGGATTTTTTAAATTTAACCCGTATGACTTCAAAAATTAATAAAAATTGTAAAAAATATTTTTTTTCAGTATATGAACGTTTTTTTCAGATATATAGAGTCGCAATAGTTAATATGATAGAATTAATTAGACAATAATGAAATTAACATACCAAAGCATTGTTCCTTGTAACGATTATTAAATCTACCAATTTACATACATAAAGAAAGAATATTAAAATTAAAATACAATTTTTAAAATAACTTCATAAATAATACATTTTATGAAAAAAAAAGAATATCCTTGTATTAAATTATGGAAAAAAGAATGAACATTAATTATAATTTTCAGATAAAATTAGTAAATAAATTTAGCGTGAATTATGATAAACGAATAACGTGCTAACAATGTTATGAGAATAAGGAAGGCTCGTTTTAGTCGACATGTTTTTGACATGCTTGTACATAACTCTTTGGGGTTGATATTTTCTACATATATTCCTTTCTCAGAGAACAAATAACCCTTTACTTTTGAGATATGACGTGACGTTTACATCAACTACACGGTGTTATTCTCTTGGGTTGTGTTTTATTTTGTTAAGAAATGCAGTTGATTTTGATTTCTATAGATAAATAAATTTCTTTATTATTGCCTTATACATAAAAAGGGTTAGTAGCGTCAGATTAAATACAAAAAACTAACAAAAATACAATTTAAAAGGAAAATTTACATATACATTTTTAATATACATATATAAAGCTCAATGTCTCTCTGTCTGTCTGTCTGTCCGTTAGTGCGCTTATCACTCCAGAACCACTTATCCGATTTACGTGGTTTCTTTTTTAATTCAAAGGTACATTCTCTGGCCAGGTTATAGGCTATATTTTGTTACGTTAGGTAACATAACTAAGCAGTGGCGATAATAGTAAATCAAGTCGGAAAAAAATTTGCCGTCGGCGCACTGTTTTGCAATACGCTGCCTAAACCGTTGAATATAGAACAAAATAATGTATGAAAGAACTGTGTAGAATCAAAAGTGCTACAATAAAGTCCGTAACATCATATGTCTAACTTTTATATTTAAGCCACAATGACTGCTTTTATGTTACAGAGAAAACATAAAATATTTGGGTTCTGTTTACATGGACTTATGACCTGCAAAACTTTAATTCTTATCAAAATAAATGATTTCATCGTCATAAGTACTTAATGTAGATATAATTTGCCTTTTACAGAATCCAATTTGGTCTTTTGATTTAGGAAATAACGTGAAATTAGTATATACAATAATATTATTCGTGATAATTCGCGCGAACTACGACTAGACGCCGCGCTGGGCAGAGGGGACAGGCCGGTATTCTTTTGATTGTCTAGAAATTGTTTAATATTATAAAAACAGTTTACATTTTCACCTCCCAAATTTCTTAAATGTAAGAAATATTGTATACAAAATTTTAAAGTGATTGGATATTATTAACACGTGCCACCGAGCGATTGAATATTAACACGTAAAATACATTTGATTTTTTCAATTTTTCTTTAAACAGCTATATTTTTATCAAAATTGAATGGATTTTGATGTTCTAAAACGCATTTTAAAGCTGATACTTTCTAGTTTTTGTACCTTTTATGCGATTTTTTTATCGCTTCCCACTACTTCTTGAGATATTTCAGAAAAGTTAAAGAAGCCTAAATTTTAATAATTCAGGATAATTCAAAATTGGTGTGCCAAACTTCAACAGTAGGTTGAAGGAATTATTTTGAGCAAAAAACTTTATTTAAACATGTGTCCGACAATTTTTCGTAAGAGAGTTATAGCCCCCCGAAGATTTTGTCCATGAAATTTTTCTTAAGGGGCTGTAATTCTCTTACGAAAATTTTTCGAATATATGATTAAATACAGTTTTTTGCTCAAAATAATTTGTTCTACCTATTGTATAAGTTTGGCACGCCAATTTTGAATTATTTAATTTTTGGCTTTTTTCGCATTTCTGAAATCTCTCAAGTGGGAAGTGATAAAAAAATCGAATAAAAAGTACAAAAACTAGAAAGTGTCAGCTTAAGCCTTGTTTCACACATACGCGGTTCCATTCGGTTCGGTTCGTTTTTGGTTTCAGCCGAAAACGAATCAAACCCTTTCACACATACACGGTTCTTATACGGTTCATATTAGGTTTTATTTTTTTCCGTAAACTCAGTAGTTATTATGGAGAGAAAGCAAGTTGTTGCCATGTTGTTTCTCTATAAAAAAATTAAAAAATGAAGGAGGAATACTAGAATTCATTGCGAGCACCCTCTCATCACTTTACAGCAGGAATTTGGAGCATTCTACAATATTTTCCCGAAGCTAAAGAGCATGAAGACGATCCACATCAACATCTAGAAAACCGCTCATTTTATTAGAAAATCCGCGACAAAACTTAAAAAAAATTAACACTCGCTATCAGATTAAAACCGAAACTAAACCGAGTATGTGTGAACGCGTTCATTGCTTTGTGTTCCCAGGACACGAATTGAAACCTGATGAAATCTGTCCGTGTGGAGGGAGTATTCAGTTCTGTACGGTTTCTATTAGGTACCGAATACAAACTGAATCATCGTTTCACACTTGTCGGCAGCGACCAAAAACGAACCGAACCGAATGAAACCGTATATGTGTGAAATAGGCCTTAAAATGCGTTTCAGAACATCAAAATCCATTCAATTTTCACAAAGATACAGCTGTTTAAAGAAAAATTGAAAAAATCAAATGCATTTTACGTGTTAATATTCGATCACTTTAAAATTTTGTATATACATTATTTTTTTCTAACCTTTAAGAAATTTGGGGGGTGACCTTAAAGAAATTCGAAAATAGGAAAGTTAATGGCCACCCTTATACACATACATTTCAAAAATATTTTTTAGAAAAAAAAATTTATCTAATCAGGTTGATATTTTTTATTATTTGAATTTTGAAACAATTGTAGACTTGTCTAAACATCTGATTTATTTTCAATAACTTCTTGGTTACTAAATCACTGACAAATATAGTATTCATTAATTTATTGGGATACTGAAAATTGTCCACTGCGAAATTGGAACATGATTTATATCAGGATTCAGGACATTTAACAAGGATACAGTCCCCCTTTTATCATCGATTTGCTTCTTACATCAAAAAGGAAATACAATGTTATTTTTATAAAGCATTTATACATTAAATTCTCTTAAAATGAACCGTTTATTTGAAGTAGGTACAAAGTAAAAAATAAACGTTATGGTTATACCTACATTAAAAAAAAACGATTGAATTAATAATAACCATTTTTATTTTGCAATGTTATAAACTAGTAATACACGAAAAATATAAAGATTGTTTTATTAGAAAATGTAATCAAAAGTATATCATAATACCAATAATAAGTATTATTAATTATTTATGTACAGTGCTCGTCAAAAGTTTGATTTTAATTGATTTTTGACAGGATTCTACTATTTTTACAAAAAAATATTTTGTTATTCAATTATAGTCTGTTTCAAGTTTAGATGATTTGACGGTATGAATCGTTAATCGTACCGTCAAATCCCCCGGAAACCACTGCAAATTTAAATGAAATTGACTATAGTTAAGTCTTATCTATATCTATAAAAGAGTTTACCCTTAACCACTCACTCACTCATATATCAACGTACAGCTAAAACCCCTGAACCTAGAAACGTGAAATTTTGTAGGTGTCTTCCTTTTATGATGTGAACACCCACTAAGAAAAGATTTTTCGAAATTCAACCCCTACGGGGTTAAAACATGGTGTCAAAATTTATATAAAAAATATTTTTTTTGTTCGCGTTTAATTGAAACTTATCGAACATACTCTACAATATAAATAATGAAAAAAATTTTTTAGCATTTCCCAAAATTAAACTCTAAGGGTGGAAAATTATGTAAAATATTTAAATAAATATTTTTTAATAGGTAAAAAATATAAAAATCAATATAAAAATGTCTTCCCCTATGACGTATGGAGGGTTCAATTTCGAATTTTATGCGAGCGAAGCCGCGGGATTCCGCTAGTTTTATATAAATAAATAAAGAAAAAATGGTGGAACTAACTTGTACTCTAAAAAATATATCAGTCAGCTATTTTTTTTGTATTGACGATAGCAATTTTTTCGTAGCAGTGTATTTGAATCCAACTCTAGCACAAAAAAAGAGGGGGGGTAAGCTACTGGACATGTTTTATTCAAAGAATACTCATCAAATAACGACTGTGTTAAATTGAATCATTTTTTTGTAAATGTTGAAAGAATCTGAATATAATATGAAAATGAAATACAAATATTTTAAAAATATGCGTATATTATTAGCAAACAAAGAATATATATACATATTTAAATGATTACCGTTTCAATTGCACATGGAACGTTAGAAACAGACAAAAAAAATAATTAAAAATATGCGAAATCAGCATCAAACAAAAATGTTCAAGATAAAAAAATGGGTAGGGGTTGAAGAAACAAAAAGCATACAAAAAACGAGCACTGTGTGTGTGTGTGGGTGTGTATGTGTGTGTATGTGTGTGTGTGTGTGTGTGTGTGTGTGTGTGTGTGTGTGTGTATTCCTTTGCACAACCATTCGGTCCATTACCGACGGTAACACGAGAGCATTAAAAATTCACCTTCCGACAGAAATGGACAAAAAGAAATCACGTAAACTGAAAATTTCTACTTTATCTCAACATTCAATCTTTTCTTCGCCGCTTTAAGGTAATTCACACGTGCAGAATTACATCTGGCCAGAAGAACTCGTCCGTATAAATCAATCCTAAAATCAAAATTGTAAAAATAGAATTCACGGTGTACTATTCCTAGGTCATCAAAACTATAGTGTATCAATATCAAAGTCTCACAGATATACAACCAATTTTATGTTTATATTAATCAAGAAAGCTGCTAAATACATGTTCTTCTAACAAGGGAACCTTTTCAAGTCGAAAATTCGTATTGACTTTAAACTTTGTATATAGTTATAGGAGGTCAAGATAAGTAAGAAAAAAATTATGTTAGCTCCGGTAAAACGGTTTAAGGGGGTGAAACACCCCTATGAAAATGTGCAAAATAATTTTATTTTTTTAAATAACTCTGAAACTAATGAAAATTAAAAAAAATCAACAATACAAATTTTTCATGATTTTTTATGCTCTTTCGAATGGCGATAGTTAAAATTAAACCGTTAGCCCCTACCTCCTACCCATATTTCTTAAGTTTAACTGGGTTCTATTAGCTATAGTTGTTAAAATTATTATTGAGTTCTAGATAATTTTTTTATGGTATCTCGTTTAGCAAAAAAATTAATGCATTAGATACAAAAGTAGCTTTTACATAAGTATCTGAAAAAACTAAGAAGATTGCTAAAGGTTTTTGTAACTCATTCCAAGACTTGATGATAGTAATGTATAGGTATTTGATATCGATTGGATGAATAAAAACGAACTAAGTTCATTATACCGTGATTGGACGCACAATTTACTTCGTATGCCATCTGTAGGGTGTCGAATCGAACCACCTAAGCCTGGATTTTCGCTGATGAGCAATGAGAAATGAGGACATAGTTTTTATCTGGGGGAAAAAATTACCAATCGCAGCTGACCATTCAAAAATTATTTTCGACATTGTTTGTTTTTGTTCTCACAAAAACTTCGATTTATCTTACAAATCAGTATCGTTTTAAGAATTATTAATTATGTTTTTCATTAGTTAAAATATTGGATATTTGGACATCCCTGTTCTGTTACAATAAAAAGAGAATTCTATCTATTACACTCTTGAAAAATTTCAATGTTTTTCATCTGCATATTGTTAGAAAGGTTAATGGTGTAACAAAAAGAAAAATCTTATAATCCTCTTCTTCAAATGAGTTTACGTGGCAGGGTAAAAGGTCAGAAAGTTTAAAAAAGATTGAAATCTATGTATCACAATGAAACTTAATAATCTTATTTTATATTTTTTGACAAAAGAAATTCTTCCTAATAATATTTAAGGTAGTTGGTCCATCATAATGTGATCACATTAGGCCATGAGTACATATTTTTAATTTAGAGAAATGATCATGGCAACGCTGTACATTATCTACTATAAACTACTTGTCAAATGATTATATTTTATCATCTAAGTTACCACAGAATATATTAATAATTAATGAAATCGATTATAATTCCCTTCAATCCACTTATATTTTGTAAAAAAAATATTTCTATGTGTATTTTTTACTATAATCAAATGAATACGTTGTTGCCACATTGTCAACAATACTGTAATTTATGTGATGGTTTGGTAGGTAAATCTGGTTAAATCTTAATAACGGGATGGTCAATAATTCCAATTTTTTGTATACTGTTTTCTTTCATATAAATATACAAAATGTCAGTTTTTTATGAAAAACTGACGCTACGTTTAAATTTTATCTAATAAAACGTTACGTTAGTGTACGGTTAGTCCTTATAAGCTGTGTTAAAAATATAAACTTTGAGATCGTTTTTCATGACTTTGAGATGGTCAATTTTAATAAAAATGGGCTATTTTTCAGATATGAATCTAGGGAATATTCCTGTGCAATTTAAACAAAATCTGACGAAACAATGTTTACGGACCAACTACCTTAAGGTTATATTTTTAGGCTACAATTTATTTCTTTATGAGAAATATATGTTAAATTAAATACTTTCATTATATAACACTGTGCACATTAATTAAGGGTACACCTAAAAAATAGCCTGTTTTCGAAAGTTTGTAACTTGGTCAACTTGAGAAAAAATTTTCTACTTTATGATGGTCTAATTCGTTCATCAACATCTTATCATTTTTTAACAAATTTATGTAATTTAAAATAATTTAAAAAAGTTAATTATTGACCAAATTACAAGCATTTCAAAATAGGTTATATTTTAGGTGTCCCCTTAATTAATGTGCAGAGTGTACTATATAATAACTTTGTTATTTTTAGTGAACATTCTGTTGAAGGCAAATGAACCAAACGAAAAAAATATATACGCCTAAATTCGAAGATTCGTTTTGAGATATCGTCGGATAAAAAAATTGTCACATACTATGTACATAAATAGTCAGATATGGTTTGGGGAGTCTAAAAAAGGGACACTTGATGAAATCTGGCAAAAAATATATATAGGGTGATCGCAATAACTTCCTTTTTCAACGAATGGAAAGCATGAAGTAGAAATTTCAAAAACATGTATTATAGTGCTTTACACTTTAAAAATTTAACAACAGATTTTTTTCATAATAAATTTTAACAATGTGCATGCAAAAAAACATTTGTGTGCATGTTATTGATAATTTATGTTTATAATAATTATAAACAATAAAAATACTGTCCGATTAGAGTACTCCACTCGAAAAAAAATTGGCAACGCAGGACTCTATAAAAGGACAACTTCGATTTAGAAGGTATTTGTCATGCCGAAACCGAATTCATTGCCCAAATGATTCCATCACGTCAGGTTTTTTAGATATCCGAACCTAAAAGTACCATAAAAGACGTTTTTGGCTATGTTGGGGATTTTGTTACTAAATAGGTAATTTTTTTCTGAAGTTTTCTTTCATAATTTCGAATAGTATTTTTTTTCTCTTTAAAATGATTTTTTACATTTTATTATGCGATTTTTCTTTACCGAAATATACTACTTTGAAGATATATGTAGTAAAGTTCATTGTATCTACTATACTACACTCTATTAACAAAAATATCATATCTTCAAACTAGTACATCTCGGCTAAAAAAACGTACAGTAAAAAATTAAAACTCATTTTAAAGAGGAAAGATAATAGTATTTGTTACCGTGACCGAAAACTTTAGAAAAAAATTACATACTTAATAAGAAATTCATTAACGTTGCCAATATAGTAAATATTGGGACTTTTAGGTTAGAATATCTCAAAACCCTGACGTGATGAAACCAATTGGGCAACAAATCCGGTTTTGGCATGCGAAAAGCCTCCTAAATTTTTCATTCAGATCTCTATTATATTACAAAAGTATTTTTTTGTTGAATAGAGTAATTAGACACTGACGTGCAAAAAAAATGTGCTGTCATTTGAGCATAAAAATAACTTTTTATAGTAATAAATTTAAAAATGTAAGAATTTCGACTTTTTCTACCATATATAATGTAATATTTTATATAAAATGAAGAAATATAACATGCCATTATGTATGTATGTACAGATATTAAGTTAAGTGGAAGGAATGTATGTTTTAACATAATTTTAGCATCGAGATGAGCCAATGCATTCTAATATCGCCTTCAGAATCGTATCTTATGTCTAGACAGACTTCCTTATACCAAGGGGTGCATATGTAACAATGTAGCGAAATCTCAACCTGTATGTTAATAAATTACTCCACTTTAACGAATGAAAGCAAACTTGTGTACATGCGAAACAAAATAAACAAATACTAGCGTGTTATAAATATTTACTGAGGTAATATCGCATTCGGCGAATTCATGTGCGCGTACGTGTTATACGAGATAAAGACATTAGTATCAGAAATGTTACTTAACCTATATATTCACAGGGTGTGGAATTATTAAAATAATTATAATCTTCAATAATACAACGCACCATTGATCTGAACTAGATGTGTAAGAGTAATTAACCCTTTCGGCTCTTGTGGTGGCATTTGCCAACCAATATTAGAAAAGCTCTTATTTTAAGGAGTAAAGTATACATATTCATAAATTTGAATACAAAAATTGAGTTAAAATTCCAAAAATTGAGTTACAGTCAATTTAGTGAGACGAGGTAGCGCGGCCGGTTATGACATAACAAAAACATTAAACACGTTTATCTCGAAATGACATTTTTCGGCCTGGTTGACACGATTCCTCAAAGACTAATGAACCGATTTCATATTTTTTAAAATAATTTTCGTAATTGTCGCAGCTATCGTTGCACGTAGCCGATTTTTGAAATAATAAATAAAAATAGGTCTTAAAAATGAAAAAAAATATTCAAACGATCGTCATTTTGTGAAAAAGTAAAAAAAACGGCTACGTGCAACGATAGCTGTATTACATTCATATACATAAATATTGACAAAAATTTTATTTATTGATTTTTCATATAACCCTTCTCGAAATTTCGAGTGAACCATAGAGAAAAATATTTTTTTTTGGTCGTCACATCGAGGCTCATAACTTTGTAAATATTTAATATTTTTCAATAAAAATTGATATTAAATAAGTTGAATATATAAGTACTTAATAAAACATCATTTACCTGATTCAAAAATAATTAGTTATATCTGTGAAAAAATTTCCAAACATTAACAATTTTGTGACCTGTCACAGTGGCTATCCCCCTTAAATAAATTGGTCTGTAAATTCTTTTTTATAAAATATTTCGATTCAAATAAATGAAAAAATATATCTAATAATTTTTAGATATATTTGAAGACCTTATGATAGCATTTTCCACGATTTCCTAGTTTTACACCTAAAAAACTAGTTTATAATTGATGAGAATGTTTCTGCAGGTACTTTAATGGAATATTCATGCAAAAAAACATTATTTTGCTTATTTAGTAAAAATTCAGGAATGGAAGGGTTAAAACGAATGTGATAATAATAAAAGTTTATACTGAAAAATATAAAATTTTGAGAGCCCCGTGATTAATTATTTTGATCAAATCTAATGAGTGCCTTTTTATCGATCATACATTTTTCTTCAATTTGCTTTTTTGTATCACACAAATTATGAAAAAAAAGTTTTTCAGCTATCCAAATTTTTGATCGCAAATATTATCAATCTGGTATCAAAAATCGTCGTACAGTATTACCTATTAAAAAAAGAAAAAAAAGAAAAAAGAAGAAAAAAGTATGATCTATAAAAGTTTTTAATTAAATTAACCTCGGGTTGCACAAAACAAAATAATTCACGACTATAGTTAATTAGTGGTTTACAAAGCATTATTACGTCAATTCTAAAAAACAATCACGGTTATGATACATATTATAAGGTAAAAAATTGTCATATTTAGTAAATTGTCCATTTACAAATTGAGAATAAGTTTAGCATAAACATTAATCATGGATTGAAAACAACTGATTAACTAATCGAGAATTATTTTGATATGTGCAACCCGAGGTAAGTCAAAAAAAATCATGTTCTATAGAGAGCTGTTTTTTACGGTAGAATATTTAATATTAACAATATTGAATATACTTGAGTACCTACATTAAACCAGTGGCTCTAAACCTACTTGATATTCAATGTGTATTTAAACATCAAATTGGGGTTATAACATATCTATATATATTCCATAGACTATAATCCTATTGAAAGTGAAACCAAATACATACTAACAACACAAACTAACGGCATTGAAATTTGTGTTAGAGTTTCCAAGTCGAAGGTAAGAAGTGAACACGTGGTAGCCATCATCTTGAAAAGGTCTTATTCTTTAACCCTATCCCTGCAACTTGCCTATCTACTCTGCTATCGAACTATACCATCTTACCTTGCGTTTGACACTACGCCTGTGACATGATTTCCTCATTTATCAAACTTAAATAACTGAAAATGTATCGTTTTTAATCGTTCTTTTTTTATTGATTAAGTAAAATATTTAATAAGGGGCTATACCAGTGTGAACGCTGGAAATTTTCGGTGATTTTTTTGGAAGAAAAATATTCAATGAAATATTTTGGAAAATTGAGAATATATTTAGCTATATTAGAGGTGTATTCCATAATTTTTTCACGTAAAAATATCGATATCTAAGCGTCTTCGGAGGCGCCAAAAAAAATCTCCTCCACTGCGGCCATGATTCCGAACGATGGAGTAGTTGAAATTAAAAAAGAAAAAATAACGTTAAACTGGAAGGTATTTTCTGTACGATGACCTAAGATTTTCGAAAAATATCAAAATCTAACTAAATGGCGTAGTTTTTAATGCCAAATCGTCAATTTTCATCCAATCAAAAATATCCTAGTTCATCGTAGAGTAAATATATTCAAGAGTACTCAGTTCAAATTTCAAGTAAATCGGATAATTGCTCTTTGAGTTACAATGTCTGCAAATTTGAAAAAACGCATTTAATGATTTAACTATCGATTTCATATCTGCGAGCGGTCGCTCTTTAGAAGGCTACTTTTTGGAGAGTATTAGAGATACGGTCTTGAAATTTTCACAGAATATTCTTGAAACTATAGACTCTTCAAAAAGGTAACAAAAAAAGTATGGTCCCTTAACATTATTAAAATATTAGTAATCTTAAACAAAATTAATTTTAAATATATATTTTTTTAATTTTGATAAAATTGTGCCGCAGCGGGTGCAGTTCAAATGTGATTTCTTCAGCATGGATCAAGTTAATGCTGTAAGACATCGGTAGCAATAGCGGGATCAGTCAACGCGTTTCCACCCGTCGACCCACTACACTGAACGTGACGCACATTCTAATTGAATGAGGATAGATGTCGCCACTGTGAACTTTTATACAACAGCGCGCGAGTATAACATAATATGTAGCCGTAGTAAACATCGGTCATGGCCTGTTCGGATCAAAACTGATTTGCTATAGAAATATATCGTTAACTGTCATTTTGTTTGTTTAGTTGCACGGCACACTTGAAATAGAGTTGTATATTTTGTTAAACAGATTTGTATTGAAAAATTTACCGGATGTTTTTTGTTGATAAATGAACTTGGTGATATGGAGTTACACTTTTTTGATCGTTGTTGTGTGCAAACAAAAAGAACTGTTTATTATTTTGAGTTGAGTCTATGATATATATAAGTCTCTGACATGAAGAGTTATTTTCGTAAAACTTTTTCTATCCACCGTACATGAATTATAAATATATACATAGGTGCCAACTCTAGGGGGAGGAAGTAATCGCCCCTTTAGGTATGATTCTATGGGGGATTTAGGTATTGTTTATATAATAAGATAATATTTTATTTTTTATTTTAACGTATTTGAGTTAATATTTCTATAACAAAATTTTGTTTGATGTATGAAATATGACCCAACATTTTTTTCGAATTTGATTTGGTTTATTATATAAAAAAATACGTGAAAAGATGAAATTTTCAAACTGCAGGCCTGTATCTCAAACCGTTCTTGAGATATGGCCTTTCAAAGTTTTTTTTTTTTTTTTAAATTTTGAAAAAAATGTATAATACTTTGTGGTTGGATTTGATTATGATAAAAAAGCGAAAAAAAAATAAAATTCACTGTATCATTATTTTCATAACGTTTCATGTAATTTTTCATTTTTTGTCTTTCTTTTTTATATGAGGTAAAAAATGATATTGTGCACGATAAAAAAGTTATTTAAAAATTACTATATTCGTAAGAAAAGTGAAATTTTCAGAATTTCAAAAATTGTGGGGACACTTAATATTTAAATGAAAATATAAATAAATATATTTATTTATTTATTTATTATTATAATACTTAAATAATTATTTTAACAATTTATTAATAGTTAGATGAAAAAATATCATTAACATTTTTATTTATTTCCGATGCGTAGGAATGGGAAAAAAATAAAAAAATGCATAGATTGATGAAAAAAATTTTGATCCTAGAAATTTTTAACACCCGACATGGTAAAATTAAAAAAAAAACCGTCTACTACAATTCAATATACTGTAGGTATAGCAGTTTCTATGACGGCGATAGGCCAGATATGAAAAGTTATATAGAAACATAGTAAAATTATAGAGAATATACGTGAAATTTTCATATGCAAGAAATTAAATTAAAGAATAGCGTATAGGTATTACTTTTTCGGAGTAAAACTATGTTAAAATTTACCAGTATGTCATTGTAATTTTTCATTTATACTTACTTTACTTTAAATTCTAGCGACTTTTCTGTTAATATTTTTCAGAAGTTGATTCTGTCCTCAGGATCACAGCATTTTCTGTTAATTTTTAAAAGAATATTCTCTCCGTGAGTTTCTTTTCAGAAAAAAAAAACTCTAATTTTCAATGGCTATATTCATACAATGAATATTATGTATTTAAAAATTGATTTACCCCTTTATCCTTCATAACAACATATTTGAGTGTAGTAATTAATTTCACTGCCATATATTGATTAAACTTAATATCACAAAATTTCCAATTTTCACATAATTTATCATAAGAACAGTTGCGCATTGCACAAGCACCAAAATCTCTTTAAGCAGCAAAGATTATTCATAAGGAGAAAGGAGTAAAGGTTAAAAACCCGCACGCCGCAACCTTTGTATGTATTTACCAACTCTTAAGTGTCTCAGACTTCAAATAATGGCCTCTCGGTTCTTTCATATAGCTTTCTGAAATCATTCCATACTTTACTTTGATGTAGTGGAGACTCAATAAAATTATTTTATGGATCCTTTTTGTGTTACTTTTTACTGTTCTTCGATGTTTACGAGTGGATTTAATCCGATACTGAAAACACACTTTTTAAGAAATAAAATCGGGGTGATTTATACTTATAAATTTATTTTGGATATACTTTGAAGTTTTTATACGTATTTGTGAAAGTAAATAAATTATTTTATAGAAAATATACTTAAGGTTATTCGATCATTAGAGCACTGTAATATAGACAAAAAGTAATATGTTATTAATCGATAACTCATACATTTTTCTAATTTTATTTAAAATATTAGTTTTTGAGTAATTGGATATTAAAAATATAATTTTTTACACACGATAAATGAAAGAACTTGCCGAAAGTGCTCTATTTATTGAAATTCTATACAACTGGTTATATAGAGATGTTTTAAAAACTAATTATTCGAAACTTCAACCCTTTTTAATACTATAAAAATTATAAAACAAATATATTCACGTGTAATTTATTCAAAATAATGAAAATTTAGCTCTGCCATTACAACAAATTATAATAGTACTAGACCAAGACTTATGTAAGTACATTATACGTATGTACATAGGTAATTCTATATATAAAATCTGTTTTAAATTATGTCCAGCCTATCTATTTTTTCGCTAATTTCCCTGGCGGTATTACCAGAGGTAATTTTGGGAGAATGAATTCAAGGAAAATATGTTACACTTTGAAAGCTTGTATTTCCGGAATTAACAATAATAGAGCAATTAATAAAACGCCAAAAGATAGTTAATATAGTGTCATTTATAATAAAATGAGTTTTAACCCTTTATCTGTAAACTTAAAAAAGTTTAACCTAATTTTCATTGAATTTTGTACAAATAATAGACATAATTAATCATTAATTTTATATAAGTATTTTCTTTAGTAAAAAAGTGATAATGCAGACGTAGTTCTACGTAATAAGTTCATACTGTGCCATTTTTTAAATATTTTTGGTGTCGTTTAACAAAGTCCGAAATATTTTTTTTTTCAATACATTTGAAAAATTGTTTTTTTCTGGTTGCAATTATCCTACGTGATCAAAATCAAAACTAGCTTCGTCGCGTATTTGGCACGTCTCACTTCAAATGAAAATACCCGCTAAAGCTCCCGAGTCCCAACTAGGAACTCTTCGATTTCTTAAAGATTAAGTATTTCTGAAGCCATTTCAGAAGAAATATCTAATTTTACTGTACTATAACTGAAATTGAATATTGTAAATCAAATTTATTTCATTTTTTATATTCTTTAGATCAGGGGTTCCCAACCATTTTCCTACATCGACCCCTTTTAAAAGAATGACTCTCAAAAGACTTTTGGAATACTATAGGCCCTTTTTAAACTTACAGGACACCTGGACTCCGTTGAGAGTCCTCGCTAAAGATAATTTTTGATATTTTTAATAATTATATTTGGTTCCAAAATAAAATGTTATAACATTATATAGATTTTATTTTTTTGATGAAAAGAAAAAAAAGTAATTTTATATATTTGAGATAGTACATAATCGATTACATTATTTAAAAAACGCCCTATATTTTAAAGGTATTTTCTGAGTTTTACGAGAATATGGAAATGTGATATCCTTTGAATCATGGCTCGATTAAATTTTAATAAAATTCAAATCTACATAATCTCATTCAACTGATATCTACACGCGTCAAGGGCAAAGTTTGATGGATCGTAAGCTAGATAGATTGACAAGTCAACATCACTAATCAATGGAAATATGTATGTATATATATATATACTATAGGTATACCTACATATCACAATATACTCGTATATCGCTTTATATAGAAAAATATGAACGTAAAATATTTTTCGATGAGAAAAACGTATAGATATACCTACAGAAAAATAAATACAGCATATAATTTAACTAGCACATTGAACCCAGTGTTACCCAGGAATATACATAAATGAATTTTTTTTTCAGATTTTTTAAATTGATAGTTTAGAAAATAGAGGGGGGGTGACGCTCTGACAACGACATTAAAAAGCAAGTACATCGTGACTGAAGGGTTAAAATCAAAAAGTTATTTAACATTTTTTATTGCATTTTAGGAGATCTATCAAATGACACCCCACTCAATGGGGTAAGTGGGAAAAAAGTGAGTTCACTTTTCAGTCTATAGAAGGGGGGTCCAAAATATTTTTGACAATATTCGTTATAATTTTCAGTGAAAGTACTAATTAAAAGCTACATTCTGGATTTTTTTCAGATTTTTTGAATTGATAGTTTAGAAAATACAGAGGGACGCTTTTATAATGACTTTGGAGAGCAAATATATCGTGATTGAAGGGTTAAAATCAAAAAGTTATAATACATTTTTTGTTGCATTTTAGGAGACCTTTCTAACGACACCCCACTCAATGAGGTAGGTGATATTTTTTTTTAACACTTTTCATTTTATATGAGGGGTAAAAATAATTCAGAAATTTGCCGCCCTTAGGCATTTGCAAAAATTGCAGCCCTCTTTTTCAAAATAAATATTTTATTTGAACAAAAATAAAATGTATATTATGTTGGATAAGATTTTAGAAACCGGTGACCTCTTTTAGGTTTATTATGTAAAGTTAATTAAAAAAAAAAAAAACAATGAAAAAATAATTTGAAGACCTTTTTTTTATTTCCGTCAAAATTTGCCGCCCCCTAATTTTTGCCGCTCTAGGCACGTGCATGGTAAATCCGGGCCTGCATACAGAACAATTTATTAATGATGTATACGATACAGCGGTTCGAACACGACTGACTGGATGCTCTGTTATACGGTCGATGTTCCCCCACTCTTGTACCTCATCTATGTGCGCGACGAACATATCTACGCACATCTCGCTTACAACAGCCGCGCCTCTTTTATATCAGTGCACTCTGAATCATAAACCAACCAATCATGAAGCATAGAATAAGGAATATGAACTATGTATCTCTGTCATACAATTTGTTGAGTCAAAATATAACCGCCGAATTGGGCGGTTTCTCGTATGTTCAAGTCAGTGCGCAGTAGTTGACTGAGCATGCGTGTGTAGCTGAGTGTGTTTCCCCACCACATAACATTTGACCAATCAGCCGCGAGGGAAATACGTCTTCCTTCTTTATGCTGCATATAAAGTATATTTCTTACTTCTGGACAGCGGTCGGGCCGCCATCTATAGCTTTCTAATCTACCCCTTGCACTCGTGTTTCTTTATGGAACCAATAAAACAAAGTTTTGTTATGGATATTTTGACAATCGCCATTTTATATAAATTTCTTTTCGATGGCGTATTACTTCGATAAGAAATTTATGGGTGTCGTGTTTCAAAATAATTGATCTATTATGTAAACAATACTTTCTGCATAAATAAGTTTTTTTTAGTAGGAGACATGTTAGATCATCGTAGAATAGTTTTTTTTTTAATTAGTCTTCATGCTTATTTTTAGCTCAAAGCAAGAAAAAATGTAAAATTTAAATACATGTTTTATATGTAGCCGGATTGCAGGTAGGTACCTATATATAAACAAAATAGATTTTATTTACCATACACACAGAATGTCACAGAACAATTTATAAAATAATATTAATGATGTATACGATACAGCGGTTCAAACAAGACTGACTGAATGCTCTGTTATACGGTCGATGTTCCCCCACTCTTGTACCTCAACTATATGCGCGACTCTGCACATTTCGCTTACAATAGCCGCGCCTCTTTTATATCAGTGCACTCTGAATCATGAACCAACCAATTATGAAGCATAGAATAAAGAATATGAACTATGTATCTCTGTTATACAATTTGTTGAGTCAAAATATAACCGCCGAGTTGGGCGGTTTCTCGTGTTCAAGTCAGTGCGCAGTAGTTGACTGAGCATGCGTGTATTGCTGAGTGTGTTCCCCACCACATAACATTTGACCAATCAGTCGCGAGGGAAATACCTCTTCCTTCTTTATGCTACGTATAAGGTATATTTTTTACTTCTGGACAGCGGTCGGGCCGCCATCTATAGCTTTCTGATCTACCCCTTCTACTCGTGTTTCTTTATGGAACCAATAAAACAAAGTTTTTCTGTGAATTTTTTGACAATCGCCATTTTATATAAATTTCTTTTCGATGGCGTATTTCTTCGATAAGAAATTTATGTGTGTCGTGCTTCAAAATATTTGATCTATTATGTAAACAATACTTTCTGCATAAATAAGTTTTTTTTAGTAGAAGACATGTTAGATCATCGTATAATAGTTTTTTTTTAAATTAGTCTTCATGCCTATTTTTAGCTCAAAGCAAGAAAAAATGTAAAATTTAAATACATGTTTTATATGTAGCCGGATTGCAGGTAGGTACCTATATATAAACAAAATATATTTTATTTACCATACACACAGAATGTCACAGAACAATTTATAAAATAATATTAATGATGTATACGATACAGCGGTTCAAACAAGACTGACTGAATGCTCTGTTATACGGTGGATGTTCCCCCACTCTTGTACCTTAGCTATATGCGCGACGAACATATCTACGTACTCTGCACATTTCGCTTACAACAGCCGCGCCTCTTTTATATCAGTGCACTCTGAATCATGAACCAACCAATCATGAAGCATAGAATAAAGAATATGAACTATGTATCTCTGTTATACAATTTGTTGAGTCAAAATATAACCGCCGAGTTGGGCGGTTTCTCGTGTTCAAGTCAGTGCGCAGTAGTTGACTGAGCATGCATGTATAGCTGAGTGTGTTCCCCACTACATAACATTTGACCAATCAGCCGCGCGGGAAATACGTCTTCCTTCTTTATGTTGCCTACAAACCTAAATTTCTTACTTCTACACAGCACGAGCGGTCGGAACGCCTCCTCTAGCTTCCGTTTTTTGCATACCCCTTTCTTATTGTATCTTTGTGAAACCAATAAAACAAGGTTTGCTGTGGATATTTTGACAATCGCTATTTTACCTACAATATAAATTATTTCTTTTCGATGGCGTATTACATGAAATGTATGTGTATAGTGCATGAAGTTATACTTAGGAGTACCTATACACTAAAGTTGACTGGTATGTTGAAAAACGGGATGCGAAGTGGGAAGTCTGGATTTTATGGACCAGTGCGTAGAAGTTTGTGCACATTCACCCCTCTGTACCCCGCGGTACTCACACAATCCAACATCTATAAGTATTTCTAAAAAAATACTTATTTCTGCAGAAAATTTAGAATTTGACGCCAAAACGCTTGCAGGTGGCATTTCAGAGTTGTGACGTCACACTCATTATCAACAATAATCAAACATTCAGAGTTAGACAATACATACAGAACAATTTATAATAATATTAATGATGTGTACGATACAGCGGTTCGAACACGACTGACTGAATGCTCTGTTATAGGGTCGATGTTCCCCCACTCTTGTACCTCATCTATATGCGTGACTCTGCACATCTCGTTTACAACAGCCGCGCCTCTTTTATATCAGTGCACTCTGAATCAGTGCGCAGTAGTTGACTGAGCATGCCTGTATAGCTGAGTGTGTTCCCCCACCACATAACATTTGACCAATCAGCCGCGCGAGAAGTACGTCTTTTTTATGCTGTGTTCTTATTTCTGCACAGCGGTCGGACCGCCTTCTATAGCTTCCGTTTTTTGCTTACCCCTTCCTTATTGTATCATTGTGGAACCAATAAAACAAGGTTTTCTGTGGATTTTTTGACAATCGCCATTGTATATCAATTTCTTTTCGATGGGTATTACTTCGACATGAAATTTATGTATGTAGTGATTCAAAATGTCACAGATTACATTGTGACGTCACACTTCTTGTCAACAATAATCAAACATTCAGAGTTAGACAATAACTTAAATGAATTCCAAAGTATATAAGTTCTTAAATAAGGTATGTACCTAATAATCTTGTATATAAGAGGAATTGATATTTGTCTAAAATAAAATACGTTTACTGATGCGTGACGTCATTCGCTCTGATTGGTGTTTCATTTAACAAGGCGGATTGCTGTATTTTGCATTTTTATTTTAGCAAAAATTATATTATTATCGCTTTTAATATAAAAATAAATTTATTTTTTAGAATCTTTTTAACCTATTTCATTATTTAAAATCATAATTTCAATGATAGGTACTTACTATTAAAAATTTTAACGCAAGGAATTTTCGGATGAAGGATTTTAAAATAACTTCATTGATCAACTGTCAAATGTAAGCACGCTATCCTTGAATCATCTGTATAATATACTCTATATTTTGTAAACTTGATGCAATATTTAATAACAATGTTTTACGTGTTTTTCCGTAAATAAAAAAAATGTATATATCATAAGGTGAATTTCCTCAACAGCGGGGTTAAAAAGAAATTCTAGTTAATTCTGGTGTAGTAAATATAAAACCACAGGAGCTAATGAGAAAATATTTCCCGCAGTGTAACGATATTTTCTTGTAAGAAAAGCTTGTTCTATACGAAAATGTACGTTAACTAGGTTTTTAAGAATATCAATGTTTTAATTAATAATTACTTTTTATGATATTTTAATTTTAATAATTTAAAAGATAATGTTTCTAAAAAGTATTCATAAAAATATCGTAGCCGTTTATGAAAAGTCACGAATTGTATGTTCAAAATGTAATACTAATTTTCATAGCATACTATTTATATGATTTTTTAAATTAATTTTGTTTTTTCGACTACCTATAAAAAAAGAAATATCTAATAAATATTCACACTTTGAATATTGCAGTTTACATAAAAATATGTAAAAAAAAATTCTCTATAACTTTTGTACAGGACATTTATTTCTATTATCAGTTTTAAGAGCTCAAAAATCCATTTAAACATAATTTTTTGATTAAACGCGCTTAATTTTCTAGTTCACCGCAACTTTTCAGCAATTTAGGTGCACACATTGGAATAAAATTTGAAATATTGCTGAAAAGTATACATTTTTGAAAATTTTGATATAAGGCACGCCTCCGCATCTTTATTTGTCTTGAAGTTATTCAAGAATAACAAAATTAAACTTCAAACGGCTCTAAAAAAATTTCCACAAGGCCTATAGATTGGGACTTTTGTGTACCTACAGACGTACTATAATGTACCTACCTATACTGCATTGGTACCAAATTTCATCGCACTCCTAATTTGTTCCAAGAACAGGGTATTTTTTCCCTTCATTGCCTGTACTAAAAATCAATTTAAAAAAAATATCTATTACAACAATTTGTTCTTGCATATTTTAAAAAAGTTTTTACTTTTTATCTAAAAAGTTTAATTTCTCCAATCAATGAATTTTAAAAACTCGTTGGTAAGAATCTATTAATGCAATACTTTTTCTATACCTGAACAATTTAATTTCATTGAAAGCAATAAGATCGATCATTAACAATGCAATTATTGACAAGAACTATCCTAAGTAAAATCTTAAGACGAAGATAAATGCTCGAGTGGAATAGATTATAACAAACTATCAATTTGAAAACCAATGTCTCATCCTCAACATTATCAATTTAAATAGGTATAGGTAACTGTAGTAAATTTAAAAGTGTAGACATATTTGGTTTGTTTTGCAGATTTTATAATAACTTCTATGTACAATATGATTTAATAACATGCAAATAAAACTATTGTTGCTACAAAAAGAATTTTTATTTATTGCTATAAATAACACTGTTCAACAAAAAAATACTTTTGTAATGTAACAGAGATCTGAATAAGTAATTCAGGAGGCTTATTGGCATGCCAAAACCGAATTTGTTGCCCAATTGGTTTCTTCACGTCAGGATTTTGAGATATTCTAACCTAAAAGTCTTAAAAATGACTAAATTGGTAATGTTAAAGTATTTATTACCTAGTAGGTAAATTTTTTCGAAAGATTTCGGTCACGGTAGCAAATAGTATTATCTTTCCTCTTTAAAATGAGTTTTAACTTTTTACTGTACGATTTTTTTAGCCGAGATGTACTAGTTTGAAGATATGATATTTTTGTTAATAGAGTGTAGTATAGTAGACACAATGAACTTTACTACATATATCTTCAAAGTAGTGTATTTCGGTGAAGAAAAGTCGCACATTAAAATTTAAAAAATCATTCTAAAGAGAAAATATAGTACCATCTGTAATCATGAAAGAAAACTTCAGAAAAAAAATTACCTACTTAGTAATAAATTCCCTAACATTGCCAAAATCATCATTTTTGGGACTTTTAGGTTCGGTTATTTCAAAAACCTGACGGGACGGAACCATTTGGGAACGAATTCAGTTATCTAGGAATTTTTCTTGTTGACCAGTGATAATAATTGATGGGGCATTAGGCACAAAGATTCGTCTCGTATGCAGTCCTATGTAAAGGACCCCGCAGAATCCTTATGGGAAAGGGGTTTCGGTCAAACTCTTTGAAACTTTGGATTATGCTAGTCCTTGATGAGTAGATCAAAAGTGTCAATGGGCACTGAGTCCTAAAAACTCAATTTTTTAAGATATAGCCCTCTGAAATTGGGGATCGATCATGATTGTCTTTAATTTGCAATAAAAATTTTTTTAGAAACTTAATTTTCGCACAACTTTTTGTTTGTGTTCCCAAAGACATCTATAATCGATTGCTACCATAAAAAAATCAACTTTTCAATTCATTGAGAAATGACAACACTTAAATCTTATTGTTACGTTTTCTTAATTATAAACAAATCCAATTATTTTATACTTAATAAAAAATAGGTTTATAATAAAAAAAAACGTAATAATAAGATTTAAGTACTGCCATTGGCTAAAGAATTTAAAAGTTTACTTTTTTATGGTGACAATCGATTATATAAGTCTTTGGGAACACATACAAATAGTTGTGCGAAAATAAATGCTCTACAATTTTTTTTATTGCAAATTAAAGGCGAGCATGATCCCCAACTTTAGAGGGCTATATCTTAAAAGTTTGAGTTTTTATGACTTAGTGCCCATTGACACTTTTAATTTACTCATCAATGACTATCAGAATCTAAGAGTTTGACCGAAACCTCTTTCCCATAATGATTCTGCGGGGTCCTTTTTACAAACTTTTTAAAAAATTACTATTTCATTCAAAATACACCCCTGTACTATACCTACTGGCTTGAGGTATTTAAAAAAACGTATGGATTACAAAGAGTCATTTATCAAAATCAACATATTTACTGAAACGATCAGAGATCGTAAAACAGAAAATTTATCCGTCCAATTTCCGACCGCATATCATTTTGATCGGCCGGTGTGTCAAACATTGATGCAAAAAGCCACGCTAACAAAAAACAGATGTACTTTAACCGGAAATATTGCATAGTTTGCATATTGCTATATCGGACGGATTTTTGTGAAATGTAAAACTATATGAATTATATATAAGAGTAAATTCATAGCTTTTTATATCTTTTTTGTTTATGATCATACAACGAGATATACTTTTTATTTATTAATTTATTTATATGTTGGTATACCTACATAATTTGAAAATACTTATGCAGTAAAAATATAACGAGTAGGTATGGCAAAATTTAAAAATTTACGCCATCAAGTGAGACGCTTTATAATATGAGTATAAAAAACGTAATATCTAATTAGTGACTTAAGTATATAGGTACCTAACTAAGTCATAGCTGGTCGTCATGGTCGTGCGATATTAAATAATATAAGAAACTAGCTGACCCGGCCACGCGTTGCTGTGGTTAACCTATACTTTAGCAACATGTGGTGGTTATGCTATTAAATTGTAGGTTATATGAAACGTTTGGAAGTTTGACATAGCGCCATCTATTGAATACTTACTCATTCCAGTCAACAGATGTCACCATCGTTTGGAATCGTTTGGAGCTAACAGATAAAGACAAATAATTTGCAATAAAATAATATTGCGATCATAAATTGAGATGTAAGCTATCCTATCTTTCAAGTTAGATCAAACTGCACACGGTGTACAAATTTGATTAAAATCGGTTAAGTAGTTTAGGAGTCCATCGCGGACAAACATGTGCCACGTAATACATATATATTATAAGATAAGATAAGATAAGATAAGATAAGATAAGATAAGATAAGTTAAGATAAGATAAGTAAGTCTTAAGTGACTGACTGACTCATCAACATCCAGCCCTAACCCTTGGATCTAAAAACATGTCTTTCTTTTATGACATAATAAGCATCCACTAAAAAGAAATTCTCAGAAATTCAACCCCTTAGGGAGGATGAGAGATTTTAGGCATTTTTTTCTATTATAATAAAAATAACGTATATTTAACTTCAAGACTTACAGGAAAAATGAATATTTGTTAATAATCAGAAGTATATATAATAGGGTGATTCATTTCCGCAAAACATTTTTTTTTCAAGGTGCTCAAGTAAAATTTTAATCTACATATAGAAAAAAAATTCTCACCAAGATTGAGCTCTTAATTCCTATTTTAAGTACTTGCAATTTAAATATGAAGTTTTCCCATTTAAAATGCATGTAAAATTTTTTTTTTTTCAAATTTCAAATGCTTAGACACCTTTTATCATATTGGGAATCAGTTTGATGGACCTTACGGGAAATTTTACGCTCTTTAAAATTGCTTTAGTGTTTTTTTCTGTAACTCACACTGGTTCGCCAGTAAGAGTCATCTAAATACAGTTTTTGGAATAAATAAAAATTTTTTTTCAATTTTTTTTTAGCAAACCGCAAAAATTAGGGAGAAAAAAAGAGCTGACTCGTAAAAAATAGTTTTTTTACCAATATTTAATGAATTTACAGCCATTTTTAGGCCTTAAAATGCAAGAAATTGATAAATACTAACTAATAATGCTGCATTATTAGTTAGTATTTAGATGACTCCTACTGGCGAACCAGTGTGAGTTACAGAAAAAAACACTGAGGCAATTTTAAAGAGCGTGAAATTTCCCGTAAGGTCCATCAAACCGATTCCCAATATGATAAAAGGTGTCTAAGCATTAGAAATTTGAAAAAAAAATTTACATGCATTTTAAATGGGAAAACTTCATATTTAAATTGCAAGTACTTAAAATAGGAATTAAGAGCTCAATCTTGGTGAGAATTTTTTTTTCTATATGTAGATTAAAATTTTGCTTGAGCACCTTGAAAAAAATGTTTTGCGGAAATGAATCACCCTAATATATAATTTATTAATTTTTTATATAATAATATAAAACCAAGAACTAGAAAAATCTAACTAAAATTACTATATTGGAAGAAAAAGAAGAAGATATTTATATTTTAACCATTAATATATAGAATTAATACGCTCAAATAATAAAGTATTTTTTGGAAATACACGAATAAAATCGAAAGTTTGTAAGTATGTACAACTTTTATATAATAAAACAAACTTAATATTTGTCTTGAAGTAAAAGAAAAACAGATCAAAAAAGTGAAATTATTGTTTTACTAATGTTAGATAAGACCCACATATTATAAAGTTTTTCGTCTTTGTAACTCAATAATAATATAAAAGATCTAACAGTTCGTTGAGTTCTTAAAGCTTTTAACAATTATATTCTTTAGACGGAAACTTATTTGAAAGTTGAAAAAGAAAATAAAAGTAAATTTATCTTGAATTTTCGAACCTAACAAAACGGTTGTAAATGATTGGTTATATTAAAAGAAAAAAATGGGAATGTATGGATTTTCATTTTAACTTTGTAATTTCAAAACATCAAAATACAATTATTTATACATGTAATTTTTTTTATGAAATTCGAGATGAATATTTTGTTGATTTTTCATTTTTAACATGTAGAAATTACAAAGCAAAAAATTTGTTTGATTTCTGAAAATACCGTTATTTACTTATAATGGAATTTTGATTTAACTTCAGCCTTTAGGAAAAAAATGAAAATATATTATTTCAAACAACTTGAAAAATATATATGCATATTTACACAACATCTATATATACAGGATGTTCCGTTAACATACCGACAAACTTTCAGGAGTTACTATGAGGACTAATTTCCATAAACTAGCCGTTGGGACAGTTGAAATTTTTTATTACTTAAAGAAATGATAGTTCAAAGTATGCTCATCAAAAGTTGTAATGGACGCAATCTACAAAAATCGATACTTTTTGCTCTAGGGGGCACTCAAATATGATTTTGTGTTTATATAAATTTATATATTTTATCTCCTAAAATATCAACTTTTAGAAAAATTTGAAATCATTCAAAGTACTTATAAATAGTTAAAGAATATAAAGAAAATTATTACACCTATAATTCTGTTTTTACACGGTTTTGATTTAACAAGGTCTAAAAAAATTGATTTCGTTTTTACACGATTTCATTCGATTTAGCACGATTAAAAAAGCTATTTGATTTAAATTTTAAAGAAAAATATTTTTATCCACGACTTATACATAATACATACATTGCATACGTAGTTTTTACTATATAATGCGATATATTAATCCCAGAGGAAACTATGACGAAAGAGAAATTTTCTGATTGGTACATTAGAGGGCAATAATGGTCATTATTGCCCTCTAATTCATTATTGCCCTCTAATGCACCAATCAGAAAATTCCTCAAATTAAATAATACCATGGAAACAAAATACACAAACTTTAAGTCTAAAAAATTTATTTACGACTGTCAAATAAAACACCTAGTGTTTGTGTATTTGTATTGAGATGGATAAAAATTCTAGTAAAGTTGTTGATAGTACAAAACTTGTTCAGTTTATTAACTGTAATATTACTAATTTTAATATTTTTGGACACTACAGAGTTTGTGTATTTTGTTTCCATGGTATAGTTTAATTTATATTAATTTGAAATTATAACAAAAATGCTTGTGTTTGCATTTCTTTGATTCAGTTGTGTTTTATTAAAGTAATTGAAATAGTCGTAGATAAAGTACAGTATACTACTCGCAATAATGGCTATTATTACCTCGGAAATTTTTTCTCCCTCGCCGCTATGCGGCTCGGTTCGAAAATTATTCCTCGGTAATAATAGCTATCATTATTGACTCGTGGTATAATATACTATTATTAACCGTAATCTTCTAGGAATTTTTTTTCTATCTTTTATTTATAAAATATGTAGTTAGGAAATTCTCCTTTCTAATTTATTTTCATAGCAGCTTAAGTATATATTTTAGTCTTGTACGAGTTTTCAGTTCCTAAACTTTATCTAAATAAAACGAACTAAACGATAATTTTATATTTATGTTACTTTTACTTTAAGAATTGAATTGCTTTTTATTTTTATGAAATAAACTGTGCATGAATGCACATAAAAATTTAATTTATAATTTTTTTTGTATGAATCATTTCATTTTACCTATTTTTTACAGGGTTGAAAGATATGAAACTAATCCCTTTTTTCTATGTACTTCATGTATTTTTTTTACATAGTTCTTTTACATAGTTTTTTTTTCTGGAACGTATCTACCGTGTAAAAACAGAATTAGGTGTAGGTATTTATAATTTTTGGTGACATTTTTTAGTTAGGCAGTTTAAAAAAAATTATTGATTAGTATACTTTTAACTATCAATTCCCAAGTTACAAAAAATGTCAACCAAAAGGAAAAAAATCATTGCTTTTATGCAAGATCTTTTCTTTTGCTCTCTAAAGGTTCGTTTGCGGATATGGGTATATTAACAAAAAGTGATTGTTTTAATGTCCTCAACAACTCCTGAAAGTTTGCTGAAATTATCTATGAATATCATTTATCAATATCGTCGCTTATCTAACAACACCGCTCAAGTCGAAAATTAGTGGTTTTTACATTTTAATGTCATTGAATAGAGCTACTCATTGCACATCGATCTACCAATCATTCTAGACGTTTCGGACAATAAGAGACCAGAATTAAAAAAATAGTGACAGCGCGCAAGCCGGTAGCCTACCTATATAAAACATATTTACACGTTTTTTTCGCTCTCCTGTAAAGTTGGTCAAAATGACTTGAGCGGTGTTGTTAGATAAGCGACTATATGTATTAATAAATAAAATCATATTTTTATAATTAAGTAACATAAAAAATTATAAATATTATCGATATTATTAAAGAATGAAGAATTTTATAATGTTATATTCTATTCTGTTCAAAATGGGAACATCATATGCATAAGTAACTTCAATATCAGTATAATGTATACCTATGTATATATCTTTCGATTTTCATCAAATACATATATACAAACAATTTTGTACCTTATTTTTTCAATCTACAATATTTGCTACGTGTTAGAAATAACTATTACTTGGGTTTAATATATTTTGTATACACTGTAAAAAAGATATAGTTGATACTGAACTTTTATTTATTTATTTTTGAATTAAGGTTATACGTCTAGCACACTAAAAAAAGAATTGGTTTCGAAAATTTTTATTTTTAATTTATATTCATAACACACGTAACCTACCTTTAATGAAATATTTTACTTTGTCAGTTATTAAAAGTAAAAAAAGTTTAATTTAATTTGAAAATTGAAATAGACAGAACGGTATATAATAATAGTAACATGCTAATTTGCTGTAATGGTATTATATAGCTAGTTTTTCATTATTTTTAATAAATTACACGTGAATGTATTTGTTTTATAATTAATTACTATAAAAATTTTTATAGTATTTAAAAGAGTTGAAGTTTCGAATAATTAGTTTTTAAAACGTCTGTATATAGCCAATTGTGTAGAATTTCAATAAATAGAGCACATTCGTCATGTTCTTCCATTTATCGTGTGTTAAAAACTCTATTTTGATTATCCAATTACTTGAAAACCATGCATACCTATGTTAATTTCCTAAATTTCTTTATTTTTTGTATTTTTTATATTTTTTTTTATTAATCTATCTGACATATTCAGCAATATTTTTATAAATAATAAATAAATAAATATAACTGTTGAGAAGAACACGTTTCTTGTACTTTTATTTTAAAAAAATCAACGATAGTAAAAATATTATATTATTATAATTTTACATTATTTTAAAAAGATATATTTATATATAAAAAATAAATAAAAACGTATCTATAAAAATTTCATTTCCTTCAGATTTACATAAATTTAATTATTATTAAAAATATTGTTATATTTATATTATGTAAAATGTAAACCTTATATAAAAACTCTTGAATTTTTCTCAAAGTTTTAATCATATGAATTTTAAACAGGGATAAAAATTTAATTTTGTCTGAAGCGAAGGTGTGCGCGCCTACATTATATTTTTTTTCCATGTATTGTGAACAATGATCAGAAGTTTTTTGTTTTAATTTATGCTACATAATTTAATCCACATAGTGACTTTTGTTGAAAAAGGAAATTTTCTTCGAAGACAATGAATAACAAACGATGACATTTTTTAATTAAGATTCAAATCTTTGAAAGCCTAAACGCAGTTAATGTAATTTCGGTTATGCTATTATTATTATTAAATATTAATCAAGACAATTATTTTGAAAACAAAAAAAAGTACGCCTACAGATTTTTAAACATAAAAATAATTAATAATAATAATAATAATAATAATTGATTTATTCATAAATAAACATTACAATGTTATTGAATATGTCGAGACAGAGAAGAGAATAACAGTATAATATAATACATATAAAAAAATAAAATAAAATAAAATATGAATACAATATTCTATGTTTTATTACATATTCAATTGAGATTTTGAATTAGGTTGAGGTTGTTTGCCTCAGATTCTATAATTCTGTCACATTATATATACATTTTCCTATTAGGTACTTTTGTAATTCTTTTTTGAATTTTTTTAAATCTAGATTTTTTATATACTGTGGTACCCTATTGTAGATTGTTATTAAATTGTTTATGGTATTTTTTGTTAGATATGTTGTACCATACGTAGGTACATAAAATTCAGATTTAGATCTGGTATCATGCTCGTGGTCTGTATTGTATTTTTAAAAATACTTAAGATTACTCTTTACGAAGCATGCAGATTCAAGAATATATATGGCTGGTAGGGTTAGCAACTCATATTTTTTAAATATGTCTTTGCAAGAATCTCTATATCCAATATTCATTATAATTCGTAGGCATTTTTTTTGCAGTCTGAAGAGCCAGATAGAATCATAGCTGTGTCCCCAGAAGATTATCCCATATCGTAGGTTGGATATCACATTACCATAATAAATTTGGAAAAGTAAATTTCTAGTTACTATATGCGATAGCTGGCGCAATAGATAAATATAGGAACTTAATTTTGTTCTAAGTTTAAATATGTGTGTTTTCCATGTTAATTTACTGTCCAAGTATAACCCCAAAAATTTTATTGGTTCATTACTAATTTTGGTAGTATAGTCATTATTGCCTATGGTTTGTGAAATGTTCTGGTTTCTACTAAAATTTATAGCTTGCGATTTATTTAAATTTACTTTTAGTCCATTCTGAGAGAACCATGTATTTATACACTTAAGTAAGTTATTAATTTCGATATTTAGTGTGTCAGGATTAGAATTAATGTGCACAATAGAGGTATCATCAGCAAAAAGAATTGTTTTTGAGTTGAGAACTTTTGGGAGGTCATTTATATATATAATAAACAATAAGGGGCCTAAAATAGAACCCTGAGGCACTCCTTTCTGTATGGTGGACTTCCATTTAGATGTGTTTTTATTCAGTGCTACACATTGCTCTCTGTTTGTTACGTAAGAAGTAAACCAATCTAAAGCACAGCCCCGAATTCCATTTTTTTCCAATTTATGAATGAGTATGTTATGGTCTATACTATCGAATGCTTTCGATATATCTACGAATATTCCAATAATATTTTTATTTTCAATTAAACCTTCATAAATTGTTTCAATGAATTCATATATTGCTTTATTTACATTTTTATTTTTTTGGAAACCAAATTGTGAATTGTTAATTATTTTAAATGAATTTAAGAAACTAACTAGTCTTTTTGCCATAAGTTTTTCTAAAATTTTTGAAATATTTGACAATAGTGCTATAGGGCGATAATTGGAAACTATACATTTGTCACCATTTTTAAATATCGGTTTTATTATAGCTTTACCGAGTTGTTGAGGGAATGACCCACTTTGAAATGATAAGTTGGTTATGTAACATAATGGATCTGATAGGATAGAAACACAATGCTTTAGTAACGATACCGGTATTTGGTCCCATCCTACTGATTTTTTTATTTTTTTAATGAATTCACTACTTCAGTAATTTCCGACTCTGATACTGGATTTATAAAAATGGAATTAGGATTGTATATCATATTTTGTGTCTGGTTATTAATATTTGCAGGAGGGAGTTTTAGGTTTTCGGCTATGTTTATGAAGTAATTATTAAATATTTCTGTGGTTTCGTATGGATTAGGTGTCAAATGGTCATTTGTTTTAAGTGATATTTCTTTGTTTGGTGAGTTTTTGTAAGAGTTTATTAGAGCCCATGATGCTTTATTTTGGTTATCAGATTTTTGTATATATTTTCCATTCGCGTTTAATTTTAATTGATTTATTTGTTTTTTTAAGGTATTTTATTTCGAAAACTAAGCTTTTTGTAGAAACACATCAGTTAATCCATTTGGGGGTGGAGGGGGATGAAATATAAAGATGATAGATTTGTTTTTTAAATGAGAATGTATATTTTTATTTTAATACGTGATTCTATGTAAGAAAAACATTTTTAATCCGAAAAAGTTGAGAACAAAAAGCATTAAGGGGGAAAGTTGCTGTAACGGAAAAAAATATTTTTTTCATACTTTTTTTAAGTATACATATTCATAAATATGTATACAAAAAATTGAGTTTAAATTCCAAAAATTGACAGCGGCCGGTTATGACATATCAAAATCATTAATCACGTTTATCTCGAAATGACATTTTTCGACCTGGTTGACACGATTCCTCAAAGACTAATGAACCGATTTCTTATATTTTCTATATAATTTTCGTAATTGTAGTAGCTATAGTTGCACGTAGCCGATTTTTGAAATTTTGATGATTACTATTTTTAAAACCATTCTAATGAAAAAAATAGATATTAAGAATTAAAAAAAAATTCAAACGATTGCCATTTTGTGAAATATTAAAATAAAAAAAACGGCTACGTGAAACGATAGCTACATTCATATAGATATTAACCCGTTTCATGCCAAATGGCATAAATTTTTTTACTGTTTTCAATCGTTTGCTTTTCAGTGAGTCAATCAACCAAAGCTTTCTAAGAAACATTTTCTATCGTAATTTTTTCTGCTCTTTCCGAATCCGGTAACAGGATTTTTCTATCTGCCGCCATTTTTAAAATATGGCCGCTGAAAGCAAAAAAAATGTGAAATTTCTAATATTTTTTTCCAAACAATCGTAAATTTGAACAAGAAGCACTTACGGTAGGAGGCTAATTCCTCATATCTGGTGGAATAATCGATTTTTCTTAAAGATAGGACCGATAAAGTAAAAAAATTCAATATGGTGGATTTAAGATGGCGGCCATAACTACGCAAAAAAATACGATTTTTACGAAGTCAACCGATTTGGACCAAATTTGGTATATTAGGGTTTTCGGGGTCGCTGATTATGGATTTGAAGTCGGATTTGCAAAATCCAAGATGGCGGATCCAATATGGTGGACGAATTTTCCAAATTTTAACTGATTTACGCTAAATTTTGTATATAAGGATTTTCGGAGTCGCTGGTCACAAATCTTAAGTCAGATTTACAAAATTCAATATGGCGGATTTAAGATGGCGGCCATAACTACACAAAAAATTACGATTTTTACAAAGTCCACCGTTTTGGACCAAATTTGGTATGTAAGGGTTTTCGGGGTCACTGATCATGAATTTGAAATCGGATTTGCAAAATACAAGATGGCGGATCCAATATGGCGGACGAATTGTCCAAATTTTAACCGATTTACGCTAAATTTTGTATATAGGGGTTTTCGGAGTCACTGGTTACAAATCTCAAGTTAGAATTACAAATGCCAAGACGGCGGATCCAATATGGCGGACGAATTGTCAAAATTTTAACCGATTTACGCTAAATTTTGTATATAGGGGTTTTCGGAGTCGCTGGTCACGAATCTTGACTTGAGATTTGTGACCAGCGACTCCGAAAACCCCTATATACAAAATTTAGCGTAAATCGGTTAAAATTTGGACAATTCGTCCGCCATATTGGATCCGCCATCTTGTATTTTGCAAATCCGATTTCAAATTCATGATCAGCGACCCCGAAAACCCTTACATACCAAATTTGGTCCAAATCGGTGGACTTTGTAAAAATCGTAATTTTTTGCGTAGTTATGGCCGCCATCTTAAATCCGCCATATTGAATTTTGTAAATCTGACTTGAGATTTGTGACCAACGACTCCGAAAATCCTTATATACAAAATTTAGCGTAAATCAGTTAAAATTTTTAAAATTCGTCCACCATATTGGATCCGCCATCTTGGATTTTGCAAATCCGACTTCAAATCCATGATCAGCGACCCCAAAAACCCTAATATACCAAATTTGGTCCAAATCGGTTGACTTCGTAAAAATCGTATTTTTTTGCGTAGTTATGGCCGCCATCTTAAATCCACCATATTGAATTTTCTTACTTTATCGGTCCTATCTTTAAGAAAAATCGATTATTCCACCAGATATGAGGAATTAGCCTCCTACCGTAAGTGCTTCTTGTTCAAATTTACGATTGTTTGGAAAAAAGTATTAGAAATTTCACATTTTTTTTGCTTTCAGCGGCCATATTTAAAAAATGGCGGCAGATAGAAAAATTCTGTCACCGGATTCGGAAAGAGCAGAAAAAATTACGATAGAAAATGTTTCTTAGAAAGCTTTGGTTGATTGACTCACTGAAAAGTAAACGATTGAAAACAGTAAAAAAATTTATGCCATTTGGCATGAAACGGGTTAATAAAATTTTTATTAATTTTTTTCATATAACCCTTCTCGAAAATTCGAGTGAACCATAGAAAAAAATATTTTTTTTGGTCGTCACATCGAGGCTTATAACTTTGTAAATATTTAATATTTTTCAATAAAAATTGATATTAAATAAGTTGAATATATACTTAATAACAAAAAATGCTAGTAACGCTTATGACTGTAAATAACACTAAACGTCAAGTAAAATCACACGACACCAAAACAGTCCGAAAAGTAAATAGAAAGTCCACAGAAGAAAAAATTACTTCTTATTTATTTTCCTCAAAAAATTATTAAAAAAAATAAAGTATGACGATTTTACTGCCCTTCAAACAATTTTGGTCTGAAAAAATCACTCGACGTGCAAATTATTTTAATCTATAATTTTACAAAGAAATTACCTACTAAAATTCTACCCATACCTACATAAATGTTAATTGCTGATAATAACATTTAACATTTAATAATTCAAATCGCTTTCAATAAAAATAATAATAAAATTGAATTACAGACATAAGCTGTCCGATTGCATTATATATTACCATTAAAATGTTCGAATGAACAATTCCTGACTATTTAAGCTCTTTGAATGATTGTTCCCCCTAATTTATAAAGCATATATAAACATAAGTATGATTAAAAATTGGCATTATCTATAATAAACCTGGACATTTTTAACGCAGAATATATATCTGGATAATCGGTCATAAAACATAGCTATCTTAATTCTGTTTTAACTCGACCATTTTAATTAAATTTGATGTGTATGTTTAATTCATTGTTGACATTAAATAAATTTCACTGTCAAATAAATCCCTTTGGTATGTATATGTTTGTTTTCATACTTTGAAGAATAAATAATAACATAGGTATTCTCTTTATCGATGTACATATCTGTTATAAATATTTTGAATTTTTAAATGTTTAATCAAATATATGCATGCATTATTAGTAGAGTAAAAAAAGATTTCTTGAACACAAAAATTCCTTCATTACCGAAAGTTAATGGTATGGGTACGTAGTTTTATATACCTAAACTTTAAGAAACCGTTGAGCATAGTCGACTAAGAGGTGCAGTGGTAGTTTGGTAGGGGGTGAAAGGGGTGAAAATATGTATTTTTTCATAAATGACATCAATATGGCTTATTTTATTGAAAAATATAATATTATGTATTATGTACTAGGTTTTTTTTACAAAGTGAATTCAAAAATCTTTAAGAATGTAGGTACCTATCTAGAATGTTATTTTAAGCAAAAAACTTTATACAAACATGTGTCCGGATATTCTTTTCGAGAGAGCTACAGCCAAAAAAATGATGAGTTTTAATTTAAAATTAAGATAATCCATACTGTGGACAAAATTATTAAATTTAATAATCCGATTAGTATTGTGTGAAAAATTTTTGCTCACGACTTGTATTTTATACTCACGGCGGGTCACGCTCGACACAATTTAATGTATAATATTTTATTTTACACTTTAAAATGTATATGAGTTGATATTTCTTTGAAAATTTTATATTTGAACCATAAAATTTAAGTCATTTTTTGTTTGTTTTAGATTTCGTTAGATGTATGTTTATTATATAGAAAAAGACGTGAAAAGTTGAAATTTTTAAACCGCAGGTCTGTATCTCAAACCGTTCTCGAGATATGGCCACTCAAAGTATTAGTTTTTTCAAAATTTTGGAGAAAAATGGCTATAACTTTTGAACGTGTTGACGGATTTGATTTTTGTCGACGGATTTGAAATCAGCGTGTCAAAATCTATATAATAACATGTATAATACTTTAAAAAACGAAAAAAAAATTTTTGTGAAAAGTCGATATTTTTTTAAGGTATACCCCTTCGAATTTTTTCGATTTTTCACAAAATTTTTTTTTGTCGATTTTCAAAGTATTATACATGTCATTATATAGATTCTGACACGCTGATTTCAAATCCGTCAACAAAAATCAAATCCGACTACTCGTTCAAAAGTTACGGCCATTTTTCTCAAAATTTTTCAAAAATCGAAAATTTTGAGAGAACATATCTCGAAAACGGTTTGAGATACAGACCTGCAGTTTGAAAATTTCAACTTTTCATGTCATTTTCTATACAATAAACATACTTTTAGCAAAATTTAAAATACAAAGTTTTGGGGTAAAATTTCATGCATGAAACTAAATTTGACATACAAATATCAACATAAAGATAAGAAAATAAGAAGTAAAATTAGAATTATTTACTATGTACATAGGTAGAAAGGTTTACTTGAGCCAACTAAACCTTGTTTTGTATATAACGAAAACAATATTTTTTTAAGATAAGAAATATATTCTTAAACCAGCTATAGTATTCTTGAACGAAGAAATAATGTTATTGGATTAAGAGTACTTTTCTTATATTAAGAAAATATTGTTTTCGTTATATACAAAACAAGATTTTCATGGTCCAATACAGTTTTTTTTGTGTGTGTAAACAATAATGTTAATTATTTTCATGCAGTTTTTCCTATATACAAATTTTCCATTATTTCCGAAACCCTTAATCCTTATAACACTATATAAAATCATTAGGTCTGGAGTACTCACTGAGACAAACATTTTCCCCAAAAAAAATTCAAATCAGGTTTTTTTACAGAAGTCATCGTGAATAAAAATAAAATTCAACATCCAGACACACAGACACACACACGCACAACCGCCATGCAGAAATCAACTTTTCTTTACGTTTTAAAATTAGTACAATCAGAATATTCTCTTATTACTATCATTAAATTTGATTTTTGGGACACAGCAGCAAAAATACTGTTTTTTTGTGATCAAACTAATATTATTGAAAGCATTAGCATGTTGGTCATATATACAAAGATCTCGAACGGATGTCACAGTGTAACATAAAGTTTTCCAATCACTGATCTCTAGACATAGTGGCGCCTAAGATACGATTCTAATAGAAGTATTCTTTGTATTGCAGCAGTTTATTGCAAGTTGTTTCACTTAAGGGAGATAGCCACTGCATGTGACGGGTCAAAAAACTGTCAATGTTTGGGAATTTTTTTCACAGATACCTATAACTAATTATTTTTGAATCAGGTAAAGGACGTTTTACTAAGTATATATTCAACTTATTTAATATCAATTTTTATTGAAAAATATTAAATATTTATTTATAAGTTATGAGCCTCGATGTGACAAAAAAAAAATATTTTTCTTTATGGTTGACTCATAATTTCGAGAAGGGTTATATGAAAAAAATAAATTAAAAATTTTATCAATATCTATATGAATGTAGCTATCGTTGAACGTAGCCGTTTTTTTTATTTTATGTTTTCACAAAATGGCGATCGTTTGAAAATTTTAAAAATAGTAATTATCAAAATTTCAAAAATCGGCTATGTGTAACGATAGTTACTACAATTACGAAAATTATAAAAAAAAATGAAATCGGTTCATTAGACTTTGAGGAATCGTGTCAACCAGGTCGAAAAATGTCATTTCGAGATAAACGTGTTTAATGTTACAGAAGAAAAGTGTTTAATAACAATTTTTAGTGGAAATATATAATAATTTAGAATCATTCTACATATTTATCTCAAATATATTTTTTTTAGTTGACACTTTTTGCAGAGGTGCGATATATTCATACTTACTTAAAAAAATTTCCTCGATCCACTGTCAAATTATACAATAAGCATTTGATAAAAAAAATATATATAACGTTCAAGCAACTCTTTCAAATAATTTAACATCATTTAAAAATCTTCGTTTAATTTTAAAATGTTCGCTGTAATCGTTAAGGGAATTAAAAAAAAAGAAACACAAATAAAACTGTAACGAGGCGAGTGAAGAATTTAACATAGTTTCATCTAAACGATTACTTTTTATAACTGAAAGAAAATACCACGTTTTATAAATCCTATAATAAATAATTACAACATCTTTAAAGGGCTTATTTCAACGCAGAAAACACAAAGTTTTGTTTCCTTGACGATAAATTAATTTAGTACGGGATAAAATAAACAGCGGTACCACATATATTTCCTTCTCACTCTGTGGTAAAAAGTTACATTAATTTTTATAGACTGTATTCTGAAACTGTTTGTAAAGAAGAATAAAGAAAAAAGAATGTAATGAGATTTTCAAGAAGGTTTATGTTTTCTTTAAGATGCTGTATTGTTGAACTGTGTAATTTAATATCACATCGTATTTCAAGATTTAGTAAACGAATTATTTAAATGCAATTAAGGGGGAAAGCCACTGGGCAGAAAAAAATAGTTTTCTCTTACATTTTTTTAAAGTACCTATATATATTCATATGTGTACAAAAAAATTAGTTTAAATTCCGAAAATTGACGGAGTTACAGTCAATTTAGTGAGACGAGGTAGCGCGGCCGATTATGACATAACAAAAACATTAATGTACTTCGTGTATACCTACCTACCGTCAAAACTAGCATATTCTAAAAAAATGTCACATTTTTATTTATTTTTTTAAATAATTATTTACTCATGCACTAAGCGTTTTATTAGTTACTATTTTTCAAACATCACAGAAATACTGAAATATTTAAATGAAATACTGTGTATCAGTCCTTTTCCTATACTACCTTTACAATTTTGATTTACCTAAATTGTTATAATTTCATTTATTCCTATTTCCTCAAAACTACATGATTTGAGTTGTGACACTTTTTTGCAGGGGTGCGATATGTCTTCAGAAACACTTCGAGAAGGAGCTAGTATCTAATATTATATCCAAAAATAGTTTTTATTTATTATTTGTAGCAATGGCGCACTCAGAAAAAAATTAGGGGGATTTTTTTGTTTTTTGGTAATCATATGTAATTTTTATTGTGTATCTATCATAGTTGTTATATCAAATACTTAATATAAAGGTGGATTCTAATCCCCCCCCCCCTTGGGCGCTTTATTGATCTGAAGAACATAAAGTGCTCCAGTAATATCCATGCAAATTAATATAGGGAATCTTGTTAGTACGTTTTTGAAGGGATTGCATGCAGAGAAAGCATGTACTAACGAAATATTTTAACATGCGGTCTTATGGAAAAATGGCGTAAAATAAAACAGAAAAAAAGTAAAACGTACTAATGAGGTTAAACTTTTTTGAAAATTGATATCGATTTTTAATATCAACAATTAGTTATTCAAACTAAAGATGTACTAAAGATTTACGAGAGACAGTTAATTCATATAAATATACTTTTTATTTTTTTTCCTTCTAACAACTTTATCACAATTGGTTCTAAAAGATATTAAATAAAAACTAATTTTGAGTATAATCTTTGAAGAATCACAAAAAACTTACGGTGGACAGAAACTTTTTTGCTTACAAAATAGAATAACTCCCTCGATCTATTGTTAAAGTTTAATACGCTAATTCTGCATCATCCTGTATAATGATTTTGTTTTGATAGTCAAAGAAGCTCGCAATATTAAGATCAAAAATATATTTACATAAATCCGATATTTAATTTCTTAACGCTACATTGTACCCGCCAAGTTTAATCAACTTTGAATTTTTAACGGTTCAGCAGTTTCATGGTTATTTCATTTGTTATAGAATAATAATTATTGTATTAATAATTAAGGGTCTTGATGTAATCAAAACATCTTAGTATCCGAAATAAGGGATTTAATACATCAATAAGATGCCCTATTCAAAATGCCTTTTACCATTAGACAAGGAAAGATATAGAGTTCATAACACACTATTCTAATGCGGTGTTTGTACTGAAAAAACAAAACAGAAACATCGTGTCTTTAAAATACTTCGTATTTAAAAATGTATAGGGTTTATTGCTTTTTTGTTATAAAAACACGTGTTTCTGTTTTGTTTTCTCAGTGTAAACACCGCATTACAATTGTTCTGTATAAAAAACAGCCTGTTAAATCATTGGCGTATCATACAGATATTAAAATAAATATCAATCAAAAATAAACGTTTTATAGTGCTTTTAAAAGTATTTAAGTGATAATTGATTAACAATATAATAGTACCTATATAATGAACCACCATCTCTCTTATAGACAAAATTCAATTGTTATTAAAAATATATTTACATAATATAAATTTTCAATAGACGCCCCTGGAATATTGGGTCAGTGGGGGGAAATAGTTGGTATGTTTTTGAAATTCTATTTTACGGGTTAAATTATTCTTAAACATTGAAAATTTAATACTCATTTGTTTTTATTTATTTTTATCCCGATTTTTGAATTTGAATGTCAAAAATAAAATGTCATAAATAAAATAAAAACAGTTTATCATTCATTTCCCCATTTTTCAGATAAAAAATTACATGTAAAGTTAATTTCTATAAGCTAGCTTTCTTTTTGAAATATTACATTAAGAAATTAAGATATAATAATGTTTTTTATGAATTTAAAAATCATCATCCAATTTTTTATAGTAGGGGAGTTGAGCCGAAAAAAAAATTTCTACCCCTCACTATTCCTGTATTTGTTTTCGTAAAAAAGAAAGGTAAAAATATAGCTTCATACAATTATATATGAAATTAAAAAAAATACCGACAAAAAATGTATTGTATTTTTTTAAATACAAAAAAAAACGGCAAATATATTTTTGCCATGCGTTTGTTACAGCTTCAAATGCATATAAAACAAATGGATTTTTTTTTAATACTACCTAACTATCCTTCCTTTATCCTAATGATTAGAAATGATATTTAATACAAAATATTCGCTCTCAAGTTTTGGTAACAGTTTCGTATATACTACGAACTAAGGTCGATTTTTATGTATCCATAATCTTTCCCAATCTAAGTTAATATCGGATATAATATATCTAATGAAAACAAAATAATCAAAAATATTTAAATATTATATTAATAATTTTTTATGTTATTTAATATTATTAAAAAAATTGTTTAATGCTAAAGATTAAAAATAAATCAAGAAATATAATAACTCGATCGAAGCAAAAAAGTAAATATGTATACAAGTAAAAGTTTTTGTTAAGAACGTAACCGTTATAATAATATTATTGTATCAAAAATAGCAGGCTCAATTTATCTTTCAATCTCGATGATATATATTTACAAAATAAACAGAAAAGAAGATAAAACTCTGGACAGGATATGAAAAGACGCTCGTTCAATGTAAGGCACTGATATTATATTTTGTGGGATTTATTTTCATGCTTCATTAAAAACATTTCGTCATTGACTACTTTGTCATGATTTATACAAAATTATTGTTAAGATGTCAAAAATGTATCACTACATATTTAAATTAAGTGGGATCAATACATATTTAAATTAATGTTTGGGAATTTTTTTCACAGATATAACTAATTATTTTTGAATCAGGTAAATTAAGTTTTATTAAGTATATATTCAACTTATTTAATATCAATTTTTATTGAAAAGTGTTAAATATTTATAAAGTTATGAGCCTCGATGTGATGACCAAAAAAAAATGTTTTCTCTATGGTTCACTCGAAATTTTGAGAAGGGTTATATGAAAAAAAAAAATAAAATTTTATCAATATCTATATATTTTTATTTATTATACAGGGTCCTCCAATAGTGTGTCCGGCATTCCTAGCGCACTTCCCGGAGGAGATAGAAAAAAAAGTTTGGTACATAATATTATTGGTTTGAAAAGATCAACGTCGTAAAATTATTTTCAATAATACAGGGTGTCCCATTTTTGCGCTGTAACAAAAACAAACATTTTTTTAAATGGAACCCCCTATAAATTTTTCAGTATTCCGATGTCATATTTTAACCTCCACATTATCATCTATTCATTTTTTGATTTAGTGACAGTGTTGCCAAATTATAATTTTTTTTTCAAAAAATAATCCATAAACAGGGTCAACTTTAAAAAATCATAGCGACGTCGTTTTTTTGAAGCGATTGATTTTTTTAATAATAATATTAGTCCTGATAAAGAGTAACATTTTGATAATAACCAATTTGAATTTAGTTATACAGGCTGTCCATAAAAAAATGTCTAAATTTGCAAACTTAAAAATGATAAAACTCATTTTTTTCAAATGTGACTACCCTTTTTTTATTTCACTATTCGATGGGGTTTTTTCTCCTTTTCAATTTGTATAAGGGATGTCCTATGTCTAAACCCCATAGTTTCTCAGATATTCAATACTTATAATAAAATTAACCTTTTTATTACACTTTTATGCACTGAAGTAGGCTGTGCTGATGAAAAACAAATGACAAAATGTAGTACTTAAGTATCAATGAAATATTTGATTAAAATTAATCGTTTAAACGGATAATACTTATGGAATAAAATTATTTCTTTTATTTAAAAAATATATGAAAAGTTACAAAATTTTAAAAACATAAAAGATAAAAGACCAAAATAAATGTTCTAAATGTCTTCTATTTTCATCCAGGCTCAAATCAATTCGCCAGCATGTGTTTTTCATCAGTACGGCCTACTTCGGTGCATAAAAGTGTAATAAAAAGGTTAATTTTATTATAAGTATTGAATATCTGAGAAACTATGGGGTTTAGACATAGGACATCCCCTATACAAATTGAAAAGGAGAAAAAACCTCATCGAATAGCGAAATAAAAAAAGGGTAGTCACATTTAAAAAAAATGAGTTTTATCATTTTTAAGTTTGCAAATTTTGACATTTTTTTAAGGACACCCTGTATAACTAAATTCAAATTGGTTATTATCAAAATGTTACTCTTTATCAGGACTAATATTATTATTAAAAAAATCAATCGCTTCAAAAAAAACGACGTCGCTACGATTTTTTAAAGTTGACCCTGTTTATGGATTATTTTTCGGAAAAAAAATTATAATTTGGCAACACTGTCACTAAATCAAAAAATGAATAGATGATAATGTGGAGGTTAAAATATGACATCGGAATACTGAAAAATTTATAGGGGGTTCCATTTAAAAAAATGTTTGTTTTTGTTACAGCGCAAAAATGGGACACCCTGTATTATTGAAAATAATTTTACGACGTTGATCTTTTCAAACCAATAATATTATGTACCAAACTTTTTTTTCTATCTCCTCCGGGAAGTGCGCTAGGAATGCCGGACGCACTATTGGAGGACCCTGTATATTTATTTTATTTTTTCACTAAATGGCGATCGTTAGAATTTTTTTTAAGATCTATTTTTTTATTAGAGTGGTTTTAAAAATAGTAATTATCAAAATTTCAAAAATCGGCTATGTACAACAATAGCTACTTCAATTACGATAATTATTTTAACAAAATATGAAATCGGTTCACTAGTCTTTGAGGAAACGTGTTACCCAGGTCAAAAAATGTAATTTCGAGATAAACGTGTTTAATGTTTTTGTTATGTCATAACCGGCCGCGCTACCTCGTCTCATTAAATTGAGTGTAACTCCGTCAATTTTCGGAATTTAAACTCAATTTTTTGTACACATATTTATGAATATGTATACATTAAAAAAATGTAAGAAAAACTATTGTTTTTCCGTCACAGTGGCTGTCCCCCTTAATATTGACAATTTTATTTTATTTATTATAAATAAATTGAATGGGGTTTTAATTCTGTTAACTATACAGTTGGTGATTGTAACCGTATTTGTAATACATATATACAGAGTGGTGCATAAAGACATCCACATTAAGAAGGGATATAAAAAATTAACAACGACATTTATAATACATAAAGAGCATTGTAAATATGTTTATCTGAAAAGCATCTAGTGAAACATAAGATTGCTTTTAATTGGTTTGAAAATCATATCATATGTTTTCAGATTTTTTTCTATGTTTGATACCACTTTATTTAAAGTGCTTCCTAGCAAAAAAAAAATATATATATATATATTCGATGTAAGTACATTTAATTAAGAATCATGTAGAAAATACGCCATAGATTATAACTATATTCCCTGGACGACGTACTTCCAGTTCTTGTCTATGAACACTTTAAAATGATGAAACATGCACATAAAGTTTTATTTTATCCTTATAAAGTAGATGAGCACCTGTTATTTCTGGAGAGCATCATTAAACTAACTCTTACATTTTTTTAATATTCTTTAAGTATTTTTAAACGAACCAAGATAATATTCTGAATTAAAGTAATAGAAAATATTTTTATCTACTATAATTAATTTTATATTAATTTTTTTAATGATACATTTACCTAATAATAATTTTGAATCCAAAACAATACCTCTTAAGATCAATTTAAGACAAATTTGCTTGGGGTCACATGAAACTACAAAACGACACTGGTTTTATTGAATATTTCGCTTTGATTTAAAATGATATAAATACTTCATTTCAGCGACAAATAATATCGGAAATGTTTATCACAAATGCGAACACTAGTATTCTGACAGCATTCAATTAATAGCAAATCAATCATTTACATTCAGATTAACATATCATTTAACTACCAATCAAGTTTTCATTACTTACTATAATTAAGCGATTCAATGAATATTCTAAAGTTAGCAGAATCATATGTAATCACAGTCACAATGTACATATAACTAATTAAAATATTTAATGTGATTATTTTAAATTAAATTATTAAATAAATTCTTATAATAAAAATTTATCAAAACCTACACATGGGTGTTACCGCGCAACCCACTAAAAAAACTCACAAAATACCCTTTCCAATCGATTCGTGAATCAATCCCGAGTTCAACGAGGTACATGAAGCCATATATGAAAAATTTTGAGGGGGGGGGGTCATAATTTTTTTTTAAATGGGCTAAAATAGAACACAGACCTACTATTTAGCGAAAGCCCGGTCAGGGGGTCGAGATGTCGCGGTGGAAGATAGACGGACGGATGTAAAATCGAGCATATAAGCAAAAAAGCATATAAAATGTTCTCATGTAACAATTTTTTATAAAGAAGGGTAGACCGCATAATATTTCTATTATAATATAGTACATACTAATTTTTGAACAACAAAATGGCAGTTTATACATAAGATTTATACGAGAAATTGTTAACACCAAATTATTAATTATTTATCGAAAGTTATGAAAATAAAATACGTTTTATGCACTTACTTAACGACATCAGTTTATTAGATGAACACTACACTACATAGAAATGTTATTTTAGTTAAATAAAACACCAGAAACTATACTAAAAAGTCACAAATAAAAAAAAACACGTTTATATTTATCTCACAGCAAATGTCCACTTTAAAATAATATATTATTATTTTAAACACCAAATTATTAATTATTTATCGAAAGATATGAAAATAAAATACATTTTATGCACTTACTTAACGACATCAGTTTATTAGACGAACACTACACTACATAGAAATGTTATTTTAGTTAAATAAAACACCAGAAACTATACTAAAAAGTCACAAATTAAAAAAAACACGTTTATATTTATCTCACAGCAAATGTCCACTTTAAAATAATATAATATGTATGTTCTGTATATCAACTGCTTACATTTATACTACTAAAACAAAAAAATTATTGCATGTCTATTCATGTTTCTATAAAAGTATATTATGCAATTCATTTATCAATTTATTTATTGCAATGCATTATCTTATTAACAAATAAATCGTTTTTATTATGCATTTTTAATTTATTAGTAAAGCAATTATATTTATTATAATTTTATTTGCAAAATAATATTTAAATCATGTTTATTAATTAAATATAGTGCGCAGTAAGAAAAATTTAAGGGGGGTCAATACTTATGAGTTAAATTTTGAATTATGAAATTATTTTGAATTTATCTTTTTTCAAAATATGTGTTTTATAGAACACTGAATATTTAGGGGGGGGGGGTCATCTATCTTCGCTTCTGAATTAATAACGCAAAATATAAATTAATTAAACCTTTTTTACTCTTTCATAGAAACATACAAATTAAATTTACTGTATAATAATGAACAGATGTCCCGTAAGTCGGTACACATAGGGAACAATAATATTCCATGCATTATAGCACAATAAATTCACTCATAACTTGATTTGATATTGTATCTCACGTAAAAGTATTCCAAATCCAAACTACAAAAAAAAATTGTCTATGTGTTAAAAAATGTAATAAATTCGTTGGCTCCGATAGAGGTTGTTTATTAATATGATAATTTTTTACCAATATGGAAATATCCACGTTTATCTTATTGATAAATGTATATTATTACTATAACAATGTTCTTATCACGGTGAATATTTTGTTTCGTATTGAAATCATATATTTTAAATACAAAAAAATACCTAATAAATGACATCACTGAATTTACCATATCGAAAATTGCACTTTCACTAGTTGGGTAGTGTAAAAATATTCACACTGATAAATATTTATTAATACAACCATTATGTTTAATCTACCTATTTGAGAGATTCGTTAGTTGGTGTAATAAATTATTTATTAATTTAAAAAATGAAAAGATTTTTTGATAAACATGAAGATATATTTTTCAAATGAACAAAATATCCCCAATAAGATTTTTTAAAATTATTATACTGAGAAAATATTGTTATATTAACAAGATAAATTTATTAAGCATTTTTCCATATCAAATTTTCAATAAATCGAGTTTTTTTCTGTGTATAATATCCGGAATCTTCTCCCCCACCCCCTGAATCGAACATTTACCTATTAATTCACAGGTCTATATTTTGAAATTTGCGTTTTGAAAAATCTTAAATTTTAACTCGCCAAAAAAATTTCAGATTTTTATTCTTCAAATAAAATAACCATAATTATTTCCCCCAATTAAAAATTATAATTTAGTTCTAAATCCATCATAGTGCGGGCTCTCTCACCGGCGCAATATAGCAAATAGCAACCAGCAACATAACTAGCGATATTATTGCTATCTGTCAATATCTATACATTGAATCGGACATATTGTCTCACACCAAAGCAATATGATATCGCTATATTTCTTGTTACTAATTGGTAGTTACTTTATTGCTGTGTTGCTATAGTAAAACATATATACTTAATAATTTTAATACGGCAGAATAACATCGTGAGATTTTCATGAATCTAGTTGGCACATTTTACAACGCATGCGCATTTGTATTTCCGAGACAAAGTTAGAGTTTATGTAAATAAATTATACACAATATATTTGTCGCGCAGCTAGAATACACACCGGTCATTATTAAAACAAACGCATGACGCCAGTCCAGATTATTATTATTTTAAGTACAGAAGTCCAAGGTGTCGACAAATACTATATAAAGGTACATTTTGGTTCCAGCTAGTGTTTATTTTAACCGCTGGCATAACTTTTCGGATATATCGACATTAAGATTAATACATTGAGGTACATTTATTTGTACCAAATTTATTATTTATTATAATACTTGTAGCCTGAGGCGAGTAGAATCCAAAGATATAAAAACTTCAAAATCTTAAATATGTGGATAGCAGGTTTTGCATCTGGACGACTCGTATTAATTATAGTTGGTTAGGTCAATTTCCGGGAGTAAAACTGGGAGGTAATATCGCACATCCGCAAAAAAAGTGTCACAACTCAAAAAATGTAGTTTTGAGAAAATAGGAATAAATGAACTTATAACAATTTAAATGAAAGTTGTAGAGGTTGTATAGAATATAATATTGCACAGTATTTAATTTAAATGTTTCAGTATTTTTGTGTGGTATAAAAAATAATTATTATTAAAACGCTTAGTTAGTATTTATTAAGTATTTAAAAAAAATAAAAAAATAAATAAACAGGATTCAATCTCCGCTGCAATAAACTATTTTTAAAATAGATCAAATAGTTTTGTTAATATATAATATGTTTGTACATTTGCTGATTAAAATGACATTAAATAGAATTATAAAATATTAACTGACATGTATTTAATTAATTAACAAATAATGAATGAGTAAAAATTTTAAATTCACAAATTCCACTGTAACACAAAATAAATAATTCTCTATTAAATTATTAAAAATAAAAAATAAAATGTATAATTTCCTCTTTTTAAAGTATATATATATTTTTTTAATAAAACAATATGTTTATGAATAATAAATGTAGTTGTACATATACCTACAAAAATATTTCGTATCTGCTACACGTTTAAAACTTATATGAATTAAATTCTATAAAATTTCATTAAATATTAAATTATAAAAAACTGTGTTGATTTTTTTTAATTGAAATATTTCTGCCTCTAAACAAATAGATGGTATACAAAAACAATTGTGGAAAAAGTAATTTTACGTCTAATTTAATATTTAAAAATTATATTTCATTTATATCGTTAACTATTTTCAACTTTTTGTTCTTTGTCTGAATACATCTGCTAAAAAGTGTTATAGATATTAAAATTTAAAATTAATAAAATATATAAATGTTTTTACCGAAAAAAATCTAAAAAAATTATGTAAAATTAAAAAAATTCAATACAATTCTGTAAATGTTTGACATAATATCGCAATATTAGAGAATATGCCAAAACTACTTCAACCAGAAAACAAATTTTTTTTGTTGTAATTAGAAAATTACAAGATGTTGAAAATGTTCCTATTTTCTTACAAAATTGGTCATAATTTTTAAACCCCTATGTATAATCCCATACATGATATATCAAAATACTCAGAAAAATGATAATGCTTTTAGATTATCAAATTTGATTTGTAACGCTGTTATAGGTCATCCTATATAAATGTAACTGTTTTTAAATTATGCCGCTCCTCTATCCTGACAACTTTTACATTTAAAGTTTTCTGCCAATTTTTATAATAAATGAAATATTGAGCTTTGACACAGTCCTGGGACACCCTGTATGTATACGGACTATACTAATTTATATGATAATAATAATTACTTATAACACATTCTAAACAAAATTACTATCTTTTCTTCTTTAAGCGATTTATTAAACCTTACACAATAATTTAAATTTTCCGGTTAATAATCTTCACAAAACTTTTTGCTGTTTCATTTCTACATTGTGAATCTTTTGTGTCTGTAAACTTGTACTATTTAGAATGAATAAATTTCAAAATAAAGAACCAGAAAAATTGTATACATATATATGCGGTACATGGAATAAAATGTAACGCACTGGAACACCATTTCGGTTCGTCATTCCAACTTTAGTGCCGCTCTAGTTCGTGACAAATTTATTTTCATTAAAAAGGGAATACCTAATTGCAAAACGTATCGACTTGTTTTATTTGTTATATTTTTCATTACAAAAACATAATAAATACATGTGGGGAGAGGGGGGATATGTTAATTGTATAAAAAATGAAGTGATAAGTTGACATTTTTAAACCGCATACAGTGGTATCTCGACATACGAGTTTAATTCGTTCCGCAACCTTGCTCGTATCTTGAATTACTCGTATCTCGAAGCAAATTTAATTTTTAATTTTTAATTTTAATTTTAATTTTAATTTATTGTTATATAATATATTAATTAATATATTGAACTACCATTAATCCGTTCCAACCTCCAAAATGTCACCCCAGTTATTTTTGTTACGTGGTTTTGAATAATAAAAACGTATTTATAAATGACAAATATTTATTGTACAAAAACAAAAAAGAAAATGTAAAGAAATAAATTAGATATCCTCACTGGTATTTCCCTTTTTCGCTACAATTTTCTCGCTTTCACCTGTAGGCCGTTTAGAAAAAAACATGTCCAAGGAGGTTTGTTTCTTCCTCCCTCTCAGAATGTTCCGGAAATGAGTTAGGCAAGTGCTACCGGCCGACCTGCTAAACTAAACCGAACTCGTATCTCGAATTTCGCTCGTAACTTAAAGCAAAAAATCACTCGCTCGCCGGCTCGTATCTCGAAAAACTCGTATGTTGGGGCACTCGTATGTCGAGGTACCACTGTATACAAATGACCTTAATTTTTTTTAAACCAACGTTTCAAAAATTAAAAAATTGAAATGTATAAATACACTTCAAAATTCAAAAAAAAACAAAGTTTTTATAAATTCATAATTTAAAGTTTTTTGAAAATATTTTTAAATATATCAAACTATCTATTAACGTATTAACTATGTCACAAATTACTATACAAATATTCATAATAATCTATATCTATAAAAGAGTTTGTCCTTAACCACTCACTCATTCACTCATATATCAACGTACAGCCCAAACCCCTGGACCTAGAAACGTGAAATTTCGTAGATGTCTTCCTTTTATGTTGTAAGCACCCATTAAGAAAGGATTTTTTGAAACTCAACCCCTACTGGGTTAAAACAGGGTGTCAAACTTTATAAATTTGTTTTTTTCTGATCGCATTTAATAGATACTTATACAACATATATACCTACTCTAAAATATAATTAATGGAACAATAATTTCCCAAAATGTAACCCCTAAGGTGAAACATGGCACAAGTAAGTACTCTACAAGATAAATATCAGTTACAAAAATTCAATGGGAATTGGGGGAAGGGTAAAATATTGATATACTTTATATTCATAATTATTCATGATAATAAAGTAAATTCGCACAAATTAATATTCAATTAAAAATGAAAGTTCGATATTCAAGCTCTAATAGCATGGGACGGGAACGAGAATGGCCTTAGATATGTTTATCTGCATAGCTGCTTACGTTATATTGGTGGAGTCGGGCAAAATAATCTGCAATAAAAAAATTTAATATTCAACCCCTAATGGGGAGGGTAGACAGAGGGTTAGTTTTTACAATTTTTAACTAAGATCCGAGATATTTACGTTTTTTTACAGGTAATGAATAAAAATCAATATAATATGTCATCCCTATCACGTATGGTGAGTTCTAATTAGTTTCGAAGTTTACGCGAGCGAAACCGCGGGATTCCGCTAGTTGTTTATAAGATAAATATGTAAGACTATGAAAATGTAATATCCTATAATACATATGTTATGTAAGCTTTTCAATTGTGTCTATAGAAAAAACTAATAGTAAAAAATATAAAACGTAAAATCTATTGATATTGTAGAATACTAATCTGATATATTTGTAATACAATACAATATCAAATACGGTATGTTTTGATCTTTTTATACTATACGTAATCCTTTTGTCTATTCCCGTTTAATAGTAAAGAAACTGTATCTTATTATAGTAACATAATTATCTTGCACAGATCATATAACAAATGAAATAAATAAAATAACATTGTGTCTACAGCATCCAATTATGCCAGGTTTATTTAGTATGCCTGCCTTTATTGCCTGAGGCAATCATATTCTCTCCGTGAATCTTTTTCGTAGAATTTACAATAGTAATGAATAATAAAGTAGACATAGTTTAAATATGGTATCAAGCTGTCTATTTTAATATTCAATCTTTTTAGCGCAACCTACGTTATATGCTCGATTTTCCATTAGTCCGTCCGTCAGCCTTCGACAGCGAGATCTCGGCTCCCTGACCATATAGAGACCTCGGGTTTTCACTAAATGCTAGATATGTGGTTCTAGTTTAGCCTGTTTTAGGAATTTTTCCGGTTATGATCCTTCATCCGACTATGTTTCATACAATTTTTTTCATATATGGTTTCATGTACCTCGTTGGATTCGAGATTGATTCACGAATCGATTGGCAAGGGTATTTTTTGGTTATGCAGCAAAATATGCACCCACGTGTGGGTTAATTTTGATAATTTTTTCTTTATAATTCAAAGATAACATTAATATATGAATGAATTTAGACAGTCAATTTTAATTAATGAATTATAATTAATCCCTAGGAATCTATTTAGATAATGTTCTGTCTGGATAGCTAAATGTAGAGTATTACTTCCAAGAAGGGAAGGGGGGGGGGGTGACAAGGCTCTAGCTTGGAAACTCGACGTGATAAGTGATCATGTCCAATCGAATAAATTTAAAAATCTATATATACGGTATGCTAAACTCGGCACGCACTTGACGAATTTTTAATAACTGTCATCATAATTTGAATTTAACTATTCTGTTTTATCCTGACAATGTGAAAGTTGTTATTAAATGTCAAAGAAAAATAATAGGCTAAAGGGCGTTGATGAGTCAGTCACACAGGATTCTTTTATACATATATGTTAACGGCGAAGTATGTAATTCAGGCATTGTATATAATTCCTAGGAAATAATATAATAATAAAGTATGAAATAATTTTTATTTATTGTTATAATAAATAAAATATTAGGTCAGACGAATATTAAGTATATATCATACAAAAAGTGTACAGTAAAAAATATACAGAATGTTCCATTAAAAAAAAATCAATGATGACTGCATATATTCATCTTGAGACACATTTCAAACGTCATTATTCCATAAACCGTGGATTTTAGAGATATGGTATGCTGTACAAAAAATGTTCAGAATTTATTGTATAATTCAAAAATGGTATAATATATAGGCTATTCTATTTAAAAATATCAATTATGACTGCGTATGTTCTGCTTGAGACACCCTGTATACAATTTTCTTATATCAAAAAATCCGCAACTAAAATACTAATCGACGTGTCCGAGCGTTTTGCTTGAAAATATTAAATGACGCAGTAATGAATTTTGTTCCTTACTTTATCAACACACTGTATAGTAAGCCAATATATGTGCCTGATCCAAAATTATTTGGTTCACCCAATTTTGTTTATATTTCTAGTCTATACATATCCTAGGAAATGTATATAATTAAATTATAATACATAGCCGGGTGATTTTTAGGCATTGTATAGAATACCTAGGAATTCTATACAAGGCCGGATTTCATACATTGCCGGTAACATATACATATTGATATAATTTTTTACTATTTAAATTAATAAAATAAAAAGGTACCTATATAAACAAATTTTTAGATAATTTCGAAAATTTATTTTCACACGATTTGGTTGTAAATGATCACAGTTTTAATTAATTTCAAAGACAATGTTTGCAATTAATATTTTCCAATAGGATGGTTTTAGTGGATTTAGGAAACCCAGCGATGCGTTAAGTGTTAAGCTTCCGAACATGTGTTGTTTGGATTAACATCAGATAGAGTATTATAGAACAACATACGCGACAAGAATGTACTATTGGAAGCTAATGCAATAGTGATTGCATTGATTCAGATTTGTAGACAATAATGTCACGTGATTGGTGTCATACTGTCATATGTTATATAATATTCTAGTAGAGGTATCGTTGCAGAATGCTAATTCGAAGAAAATTATTGTAGCGTGTATAATTTTAATAATAATATTCAGTTATTGTGATTGTGGTTTAATAATAATAAATAGCAATAATACAAAATTGTATTATCTATACAGTATATGCTATGTTTGTACAGTATTATTAAGTGAATACAGGGTGATTTGAAATTGATGTCTCAAACTTTAACAGTAGATCAAAGAATATATTTCATATTTAATAGGTACAGCTCCTTAAAGATATATATCAAAAAATAATTTGTATTAATTATAATAAATTATCTAAAGAACCAATTTTGAAATTAGAGAAAATTACGTTCCCTATAAATTTTATATTAATGTGACGACAATTATCGTTTTGTTATACCTACTGTCTTATATTGTTTTCTTGAAAGTTTTTTCCACAGAACTGTTGATAAGATGCATACAGACTGTGAAACTCTCCGGAATTATACTATTTAGATGTTAAATCGTTGAATTCCGCTGAGATGCTATGAGATGTTACGAGAAGTTAGCATCTAATTTTTTCAGAATTTTTTTTTTGTTAAAACTTATCAGGAACTGCAGAATTATGCTGGATGCAAGCAGAACTAAAGTTTATTTTTGATTTCCGCTGAGATGCTATAAGATGTTACGAGAAGTTAGCATCTCATTTTTTCCAAAATTTTTTTATCTGGGAAAATCAACGGAACTATTGTTAAAACTTATCAGGAACTTTAGAACTATGCTGGATGCAAACAGAACTGAAGTTTATTTTTGATTTCCGCTGAGATACTATAAAGTGTTACGAGAAGTTAGCATCTCATTTTTTCATATCAATTTTTTTCTAGGAAAATCAACGGAACTATTGTTAAAACTTATCAGGAACTATAGAACTATGCTGGATGCAAACAGAACTGAAGTTTATTTTTGAATTCCGCTGAGATGCTATAAAGTGTTACGAGAAGTTAGCATCTCATTTTTTCATATCAATTTTTTTCTAGGAAAATCAACGGAACTATTGTTAAAATTTATCAGGAACTATAGAACTATGCTGGATGCAAACAGAACTGAAGTTTATTTTTGAATTCCGCTGAGATGCTATAAAGTGTTACGAGAAGTTAGCATCTCATTTTTTCATATCAATTTTTTTCTAGGAAAATCAACGGAACTATTGTTAAAATTTATCAGGAACTATAGAACTATGCTGGATGCAAACAGAACTGAAGTTTATTTTTGAATTCCGCTGAGATGCTATAAAGTGTTACGAGAAGTTAGCATCTCATTTTTTCAGATTAATTTTTTTCTAGGAAAATCAACGGAACTATTGTTAAAACTTATCAGGAACTATAGAACTATGCTGGATGCAAGCAGAAATGAAGTTTATTTTTGAGATGCTAACATTTGAGATGCTAAGTTCACATACGTCTTATATTAAACATATTATTAAGGGGAGGTTCTCATCTAGCGACCCAAAAATTACGTGATTTTCGCGATTTTTTTTCTTATAGAAGGAAGTAAATAAAGTAGTCAAGTTTTTTGGTACTAATTAAGTATGTTATTAACTACTTTTACAAATTTTTATGAACAAAAATATTGAATAGTTTATTAGTTATATGCATTCAAAGATAGTCATCGAAAAAAAAGACACCTCCACGGGCGGAAAGGTAACGCATCCAATTTTTGTCTGAAATCAAAAAATCAAAGTTTTTTTATAAAATAGAAGACATTTGCTGGATCCTGAACTAAAATCACTAAGAAAAGTTAAAAATTAACAAAATGGCGGACTTGCAAAAAAAATTGTTTTTCGCACCTTTTTTGGCTCTAAAAAGTACTGTAACAATAAAAATAATGATTGTAAAATTATGATTTTAGTTCAAGATCCAGCAAATTTAATTATCTTTAAAATAAAAAAAAATTCATATCGATATCTATAGTAGTTTTTCAGATATCTTTCCGCCCGTCTCAGAAAACATGGTTTCGAGATATACGCGTTTAATTACTGAGGTAACGGTCGATTTTAGAATACAACATGTATATATGTGTGTGTATGTGTGTGTATATATATATGTATAGACATCTAGTGGCATTCGAGGTAGCTAGAAATACATATAAATACCATGCCATGGTCACAAAAGTGTGGGAAATTAAAAATTAATACCGAAAAAATGCGCTACCGCAAAAATTCCATTTTCGCGTAAAAAAGACGACTTCGGTTTTTTGACTATAACTTTAAAAAAAAATTGAATTCGGCAAAACGGGTTTCACGAGCGTATTCTACGAGACATATGCTAACTTTTTAAGCAAAAAAAAATCGATTTTTTGGTCGTGCTTGATGAGAACCTCCCCTTAAGTCAAATGCGGTACAGTATAAGAACATTATAAATACATAAATGTATAAATATAAAAGAAAATGTGTAGATATATTTACTTTCAATCGGAAATTCATTCACTGTTTTATTAAAAGTAGGAGAAAGCAAAACCGAATGTTTACTTTAGTAATCAATGGTTTGACCTAGTTTTAATTTGTAATCAAAACTATACCAGAAAGAGTATCGAGAAAATAACTCAACAGATTCGAAAGTTTAATGAATTAATATTGTCCGTTAAGACTATGGACAACTTTGACAATCATGAACTTTGTATAATACAGAGGCTCATGGGCATTAAATATAGAATATAAAGAGGGGGGGGGGGAGTATTATTTTTAATACATACATACATACGTATATCAGTTAAGTTAGCCTCAACATTTTTTTTCAAATTTAAATAAAATAACTTGCGCTTAAAATGCTCGATTTTTTCTGATAAGAAAAAAAATGTATGTATTTATGAACAATTTAGTTATGAGCCAAAATATTTTATTTCTAAATATATGTTAGCCCTGTAATTTTTTTTATCAATAGGCCTAAATCAGGTGTTCCCAACTTTTTTCCTACAAGACTTATTTAAAATTAATGATTTTCTTTATAGACCGCTTTTTTATTTTTAGATAATTTATGATTTTTCTTTTTATTTTCTTATCTTGAAGTCGATATTTCTATAAAAAATTTATATTTGGTGTATAAAAATTACTATAAAATTTTGAATTTTAGATTTCGTTTAAATTATGTTTATTTTATAGAAAATGACGTGAAAAGTTGAAATTTTCAAACCGCAGGTCTGTATCTCATCACGTTCTCGAGATATGGCCTCTCAAAGTTTTAGTTTTTTGAAAATTTTGGAGAAAAATGACCATAACTTTTGAACGTGTGGTCGAATTTGATTTTTGTCGACGAATTTGGAATCAGCGTCTCAAAATCTATATGATGACATGTATAATACTTCAAAACACGATAAAAAAAATTTCATCAAAAATCGATATTTTTTTAAGGTATACCCCTTGGAAAATTTTCAATTTTCGGCAAAAAATTTTTTGTTAAATTATCAAGTATTATACATGTCATTATATAGATTTTGACACGCTGATTTCAAATCTGTCGACAAAAATCGAATCCGTCAACACGTTCAAAAGTTATAGTCATTTTTCTCAAAAAATTAGAAAAAACTAAAACTTTGAGAGGTCATATCTCGAGAACGAGTTGAGATACAGATCGCAGTTTGAAAAATTAAACTTTTTACGTCCTTGTCTATAAAATAAACATAATTTAAACGAAATCTAAAATTCTAAATTTCATAGAAAATCGACATTAAAATAAAAATTAAAAGGAAAATTATATGTTATTATATAAATCAGGGGTTCCTTACACTTTTTCTTCTATTAAAAGAATGATTTACCTTATATACCTTCTTACATTTCTACATAGATTCTAAAAAAACATAAATACACTACAATCTTTTCGAAAAACTACAACCAATAAATAGCAAATTATATATCGAAAAATATAAATTTAAAGCAAAAAAAATATTAATAAACCCTCAATAGACTCTTCGAATACTATAGACCCTTTTTAAACTTCCATAGACCTCCATGGGGTCCACCTGACCCTGGAATCCCTGGCCTAGATAATTAGATATATATGTTTTTAGATAAAAATCATTTGCTATATTTAACTTGTTCATTATACTCAAAATGAAAATGGAAAATATTATTTTAACCCAACCTACAACGTTTTTAATATACACGTATTTATCTAATACTGAATCGATAATTTAAACATTTGTTTTCAGTTCATCAATAATATTGACCAGTCCATAATACTGATAATAATGTTATGCTATCACAAATCACCACTGAAAATGAATACCTACATGTATATAAAAGCACCCCTGATTCACTGAAAACAACTCCCTATAAAGTGTGACATGACCCATGTCAACATTATAATGTCACGATTTCAGATTTACGTGTATATCTCTCTACTAAATATATTTACTTGTTTAAAATAATTCTAATTACGAATATTGAATACACTATATGTATACTGACATTTCTCTTGGTCATGTTAGTTCATTATTTTCAATTAGAATCATATTACAAAGTTTACTTGCTTTGCGGCTCAAATTTGATATTTGTTTGTAGATTTGTGCAGTTTACTTACTGATAAACTTTCCTAAGGCAATAGTTATACATAAGTATATACTCTGCACATTAATTAAGGGGACTCCTAAAAAATAGCCTGTTTTTAAATGCTTGTAACTTGGTCAAAAATTAACTTTTTTATTATTAATTGGAGCAAATTTACTGTACTTTATGATGGTCTAATTCGTTCCTCAATATCATTCCATTTTCTAACTTTTTTATGTAATTATATATATTTTGAAAAAAAAAATCTGCATATTTTGAAACTTGACGCGGAGTGCATTTATGTATAAAATGAAATTTTAAAATATCCTTTTGTAGAGAATTTCAATACCTTGAAATCGGTATCATGGAAATTTTTTTGCAACAATAATTCGCAAAGGTATTACAATTTTAGTGAAAATTAAGAAAAATAATTTAAATGAACAAAGCCGGTGGTACAGAAAATAACAAAAAAGTAAAATGAAGGATAACTTAACACCTTTGATTATCTATTGTAATGAAAGATTTTTGATGAATTTCATAAAAATATTCTAATATTAAACAGAGTAAAAAAGTCAAGTAAATAAACAGTAAAACTATACCAAACAAAACATACCTTAAAAACTACATTTCAGGTGGCCCTAGCTAAAGTTCATATTGATAAGACATACTCTTTAAAATGCATTTTTATTTTTTCTAATCGGACCATATTACGCGAAGATATTCAATTTTGAAGTCTCAACATCAGAAAACCCATTTAAATTACAAAATTGGAATTTATTGAATTTTTTCTCGAAATAAAGCAGCTCATGAAAATTTTTAAGAAGTCAAAAAACTAAAATAATAGATTTTATAAAATTGTTACGTAACATGCATGTGTCGTTCTTGAGATATTAAAAAAACAATTTTGAGATATTACAAGCCAGACCAAACTAACAAGTTTTATTAAAATCGGTTCAGTAGTTCATGTGTTATACCAGTGACAAAAATTCAAAAAACAGACAGACACACATAGGTGGGCACAGTTAATCGAAAAGTTAACTTCGTTAATCGTTAAAGCGTTATAATTCCGAAAATTTTACGAAAGTTAAAGTTAACCGTTAAAAGTTAACGACCAAAAATATTTGAAGACCTTTTTTTCGCTATTTCGACAACTTTCTTATGTACTTGTCATCAAACAACCAATGTAACGGACTAAAGTTAACGGAAGTTAACAAGAACGTTAACCTTTCTTTGAGTTAACTTAAAAGTTAATCCGTTAAGCATTTTGTTAACTTCGTTAGTTAACGATTAACGGATTAACGTTTTAATGCCCACCTATGCAGACACAGAACGAAAAGTCCAGTGAAATTTATAAATTCAGAGAACTAAATTTGTTCTGTTTTCAGGTATGATCATATTGCTTCCTATATCGTTTAGATATGACGAAGAAGCAATGTGTTATTTATGCTTTTAAATACTTCCATTTATGTACAATGCTTCATAGTAAACGTATAAAAATAAACAAATAAATAGAGCAACAATGAGTTTAGAAACGTGGCATACATACGTATATGTATATAAACATAATATACTAGTAGTGACGTTAAAATATAATAAATAAAACAACTAATTGTCTAAACGTCAAAGATTTAATAAGCAAGGAAATGTACTAATTATTTTTCCAATCATCCACAACATATAAAAATTAATATATTAAACAATACTATAGACAGAGCACTCAAACTATCACATCCACAATTCAGAGAAGAAAATTTAAACAAAATAAAAACAGCATTTTTTAACAATAACTATCCAATTAATTTAATCAAACAATGCATAACAAAACGAGTTCACTTATTATACAACACAGTTAATAATGATAATAACAAATCTAAAACAACACCAACACAATACATTACAATTCCTTACATAAATAAAACATCAAATATAATAAAAAACACTTTTAATAAGTACAACGTAAAAACTGTATTTAAAACATACAATAAAAATATTAACAATTACACAAAACTTAAACCAAAAACAGACATTTTTAAGAAATCAAACTTGGTATACAGCATCCCATGTGGAGGTTGTAATAATATATACGTAGGAAATACATCACAAAAACTTATCAATAGAATAACACAACATAAATCAGATACAAGATTAAAACCGACATTCACAGCATTGGCAGTACATACAAATAGTACAGGACATCTTTTTGATTATGAACAAACTAAAATTTTAGATAATGAAAGACATAAAGCTAAACGTTACATCTCGGAAATGTTACACATAAAAAGAAACAACAATACAATTAACAAGAAAACTGACATAGCCACATTATCTACTATTTACAACACTATTTTAAATAATTAATTTTAAATCTGTCAAAATTTCATTTTTAAATATGTTCTTTCGTTCCTTAGTAACTATTTAGTTACTAAGAGATTTGTTATTTTTTCCAAACAATTCCGTAGCTAATGAAAATTGTTGAGATAACGACACCGTTCTCGCATTCTCCCCTTTAAATAGGTATATTCTGAATTTTTATTTTTAAAATACCAATATTTTGTATTATATTTATTGTATTTAATTACTATTTATTATTTTAGCCTGACGATGATTCTGTGAATCGAAAGCTCGCTACATTTCCTTGCTTATTAAATCTTTGACGTTTAGACAATTAGTTGTTTTATTTTGTATATAAACATACATAACTTTTCAGTGGGTGTAACTTTGTGAAAGTTTTCAACACAGTATGCGCTTTAAACTGCAATCCATGATTAATTTCAGAGTCATATATATTAAATACGTAAAACAAAACGAATACATTTACGAAATATTATTATATCATAAAGCTTTTCTAATTTAATAACATTTTGTTCACAGTATTGTGTTATTTGAACATTTTCCAAGAGAATTTTCAATGAGATTATGGTTTAAATTATTATGTTTAATTAATATGCATTGTAGTTCTACTTGATTAGGGATTATTTTGTTTGATAAATGAATGCAGGAAAATTATTACAATAATAGTGCTATTCATTATATTAAGGGGTTATATACAGTTAGAATTTAAAAAAAATATATTTAATTTTCGTAATGTACATATATTTAAGTACAGACAGGAAATATCAAGTTAATCCGGCGATTATTTTCGAAGTTACACGCATATTTGTATACAGGGTGACCCATTTTAAGTGCACACCTCTAATAACTTTTTATGGTGAATTGTTATCAAAAAACTTTTCAGATAAAAGTTACACGGTTTGGAGGGGGACATGGACGTACTCGGATGAAATTTTTTTAAGTGGTGTTTTCAGGGTGATATGAAGGTCAACATCATTTTTTTAAATGGGAACCTATAGTTTTAATTAAGTAATTTTATTTTACGTGAAAAAACACGTATCTTTCATTGAAAACTTTTTTTAAAAAACTTAGACCTTTCCAAGATATCTAACAAAATAATTCGAGATTTTGAACTTTAAATATTTTTTTATTCACAAACCATCAGGTTTAGGGAAAAAGTATAAAATACAAAAAATGTTTATTTTGGTCTAATAAAATTTAGTATTATTCTAATTTTTTTTAACAATTTTTTTTTTGCTTAAATAAAATGAATTGAAAAAGTTTTAAAATTTTAAAAATAATTCTTTTATTTTTACTGAACACGACAAAATTACATGAGGTGCTCAAACAAGTGTTTACATATTGTCTGTTTATTTATCAATTGTAAATAAGCAAACACACAAAGTAGTAACTTCACTATGGCAGGTTATACTACTGACTATTTTACAAAATTTAGTATTACAACGAACGACTTCGATTTTGAATGAATTTAGAGATTATTTTTTCTAATTTGTGAATATTTATAATTTCATTAATGAACACGGTTAAATCTCTAAATTGTGCAAAATCCGATCGGCAACCTCCTTGTGGTGCACGTCGGGTAATGCTAATGCCGACGGTATTCAGTTTTATCATAACACAGCGCCACAAAAAAGTGTCGTGATCAAGAAACTAAACCACACCTATCCTATGATAGTCCCACCAATTTTGGTTGTTTATTTTGATCTAATAAGACATGAAGAACTATTTTTTATATATTTTTTTTTATAAAAAGGGGGTTTGTCTATGAAACCTGCTGGTCTCTTTAGACAGCTTGTATGAAGAATTATTTTTTAAATTTTAAAACTTTTTCAATTCATTTTATTTAAGCAAACAAAAAAATTGTTAAAAAAAATTAGAATAATACTTTAAATTTTAATAGACCAAAATAAACATTTTTTGTATTTTATACTTTTCCCCTAAACCTGATGGTTGGTGAGTAAAAAAATATTTAAAGTTCAAAATCTCGAATTATTTTGTTAGATATCTTTGAAAGGTCTAAGTTTTTTAAAAAAAGTTTTCAATGAAAGATACGTGTTTTTATACGTAAAATAAAATTACTTAATTAAAACTATAGGTTCCCATTTAAAAAAATGATGTTGACCTTCATATCACCCTGAAAACACCACTTAAAAAAATTTCATCCGAGTACGTCCATGTCCCCCTCCAAACCGCGTAACTTTTATCTGAAAAGTTTTTTGATAACAATTCACCATAAAAAGTTATTAGAGGTGTGCACTTAAAATGGGTCACCCTGTATACGTCTCAAAGCGTTTGAATGTAGGAGGTCAGAGCGGTAGCACGTTTTTCTCAAATCTGTGTTTTTAAAGTCAGTGAACACCATTTCCTCGGAAACAAATTTTAACACAAGTTTCTTAAATATATTTTTTAGTAATTAATCGAAGTTTTTTTCTCACCGATAAATATTTTTTTATAAACAATTTAAAGTCAAAATTTTTGTCAAAAATCGATTTTTTTTAGAAGCCGCCATTTTGTCAAAAAAAAATCATTTGCTTATTCATTCGATTAAGTACAAGATTATACATTACTTTAACGAAATCCGTTTGGGTTTTTTATTTTAAATGATCCAGTCCAGAGATATCGTGGTCACCGCAAGACGCCTTTTTTGAGAGGACCTCCTGGAGAACAGCTGTAGCAGCTTTTAAAATTTTTATTTTTACAAATAAAAAATGTTAAAATACAATATAAAGTTACCATAATATGTGTAAAAAATTTTACATTAATAACTGTAAAAGTCTTCTCTTTTTACACTTTTTCTTTGGCCTTCTGACTGTGTATTACCCCTTAAAATATTAAATATAGTCAAAAAAATGAGATATATTAATTATAACAAATTATAAAACTAATTTCAGAAAATCCTTACTTAGTAGAGGCTCATGTCATAATATAATTCACATTTCTAATAAATACATTTCTATTAAAGGGGGTTTGGGTTGGGCATTTATGAGTCTATCTATCACTAAGGACTTTTTATAATAGAGAAAAATCAAATTAAAATTGCATTTAAACTCGTAGCTATCAATTATAAAAATATAGCACATCACAATGAAAAAACTAGCGCTTTTTATTGCTAGAATCTGTGATTCAATTTAATAAATAGAATAAAAACTCAACTATAGCAATTAAAGAACTATAAAAGTAGGTCGTAATTTTAATATGGAATCGGAAAAATTATAGTATATACTCGTATATGGAATAAATGCAAATTATATAAAAATATATGTTTTTTTTAAATATACTGCAAAGAAGATATGTTGCTTTTTGGATTGGTGGATTACTTTTTTGTAATTTTCATGAGCTACCTCTTTATTAAATCAATTTAATTATCAAAATACGCAAATAAAGTTTATTTTTTTATTTTGTATATGTTTTTTCTCGAGTAAAACCAGTGATGAATACTTCCTAATGATAAGTATTAATACACAAACGTTATAAAATAAAGAGTCGTAAAATGTAAAACAATATAAAGCATTAACATACGAAAAAACACTTTTCTTGATAATCTACCGAACTGCGATAATTATTTGTCCACTGTTTTTAAACAAAATGTTCAATTATCATCAAATCACGCTGCAAAACAGTTAAATGTATTAATATCCAATAACGGTAGAATCAAATATCAACAAATATTTTTAATTCAGTAGAATATTGGTACCAGGACCTTAGTTATTTTTTCATGATTATATTTTTTTCTGATTTGAAACTGACACTAACAGTTCTATGTTTCATTGTTATGAGAATTAGGATTCCAGAATAAAAAAATTAACGTTCATAGATCGATTTTAGTAATGACCTCTCAATGGAGTTCAAATGTCTCGATTGCAATTTATAAACCAGTTCAGTGGTTCTCAATAAGTGCACGTCCGTACGCTGATTTATTTGACCGCATTATAAATGGGGTTCTAAATGGCACATGAATTTAATTCTCATAAATTTACAGTCGTGGAAATTATTTTCTATCGTTTAATTTTAAAATAATATTTAAAAACATTGCTTAAAAATGTAATTTATTGAATAATTAATTATACAGGCCCACAAATAAAGGCCTATAGTTTTAACCGGACTATTATTTTTGGTAAAATCAAAAAATTGTATTTAAAAATATTTCGAAAATTGGTATGTATCAATTTTGAGAGCCTCCAAAGACGTGATATTTTTTTTTAATATGACACTTTTAGTGCATACATTTCTATTTTTTTTTCTATTGCTGTACAACCATTATTGATATAATAATATATTTATGTCTTTGTTTTTGTATTTGCGGGGGACGGTGCGAGTAAACGCCTATGGATAATCATAGAGTGAAGGCAAGGTGTGTCTTTCTTTGGAGCATGCGAAATAACATAGATGCGTCTCTCTCTTTTTTTCACACACAACATTTTTTAATTAAAAACACGGTTCCTAATCATTTTGAAAATTTACAGACAGATATCTCTATGTAAATGAATAAAGAATGTATGATAAAATTTTATTCAGTATAGAAGGTCTTCTCTGGGGTCGTCGAAAAACACGAATAATTTTCCTTAAATTTTTGTAATACCTAGAACTTTGAGTGCTTATAACTCAAACATTTTTCGAGATTTCGGCATTAGGTGCCGAGCATTATTAATGACACTCTTTTCTCTATTACAATTTAAAATTTCATTTTGAAATTCAATTAAAGACATATTAAACACAGCAGTCGAACGTAACTCTACTTTTCAGGCGTAATCTCCAAACTCGACGTCGCTAAGTGATTTTTTCGCAGGCTCCATTTCAATAACTATTTACGATACATAAGTTTTAAAAACACCATTTTATTCGTATTTTTATCAGCTTTAAGATTTATTTAACCTATTTTCTTCTAAAACTGACAGCCCCAGTGGTATACCCAAATAACTGATTTGAGACAGGTTTGTAAGCCTCTAGAAAGTGATTCAACCCCATTTTAAAGGGGGGGGGGGGGAGTTATCACCATGTTATATACATTGAAATCTACCAATTTCTTGAAAAAAAAAACGTACTTCGTCATTTTTTTCTAGCTCAAATATTATAATGACTGGACTATAGATGTATTTTCAATATTATATGAATCGTTTTTGAATAAACTTTGTGACGCAAAGAAAGGCGGATGATAATAATATAAAATATTAAATGAAATAATTCATAACCAAATATCTAACATACCGAATCAAATTGTATTAAATATGTCAAGGGAAATATATTTCACGGTAAACATATTTTACGACATCCCACACAAGCAACCGGGGCTATGTTTTCATCCAATAGCAATTAATTACATTCCGAGATATATGTCTACATAAATCCAGAGATTCCTAAAAATGTTATTTGAAAACAAGACACTAAAGGGGTGAAAGGTGACAGTGAACATGGACAGAAAACCCCTAATGTTTTGTTCAGATGCCGTTGTCCACTTTTGTTTTAGGCTGACGTTCGAATTTAATCTCTATGTATGACCTACTTAATAATAACGTAATATTTATGCTATATCTTAATATATATAAATTACGTGTCACATTGTTTTCTCCGCGATGGACTCCTAAACTACTTAACCGATTTTAATCAAATTTGTACACCGTGTGCAGTTTGATCCAACTTGAAAGATAGGATAGCTTACATCTCAATTTATGATCGCAATATTATTTTATTGCAAATTATTTGTCTTTATCTGTTAGCTCCAACATATGGTGACATCTGTTGACTTGATTGAGTAAGTATTCAATAGATGGCGCTATGTCAAACTTCCAAACGTTTCATATAACCTACAATTAAAGTATAGGTTAACCACAGCAACGCGTGGCCGGGTCAGCTAGTATTCTATAATTTCTAAATATGATTATTTATAACATATGGTTAAATAGTTAAAAAATAAAAATATAGAGTAGTTTTATTGAAACAACTTATTACATATACATGCACACACAAAAAAACGAAACAAATATTTCTATATACGGAGAGAATATTCTTTTAAAAATTAACAGAAAATGCTGTGAGCCTGAGGACAGAATCAACTTCTGAAAAAAATTAACAGAAAGGTCGGTAGAATTTAAAATAAAGTAAATGAAAAATTACAACGACAAACTGGTAAATTTTAACATAGTACCTATTAAAATTTATTTACTCTGAAAAAGTAATATACGCTAACGCTATTCTTTAATTTCATTTCTTGCATAAGAAAATTTCACGTACATTCTCTATAATTTTACTATGTTTCTATATTACTTTTCATATCTGGCCTATCGCCAAAATAGAAATTGCTATACAGTACCTATATTGAATTGTAATAGACGTTCTTTTAAATTTTACCATGCCGGGTGTTAAAAATTTCTAGGATCAAATTTTTTTTCATCAATCTATGCAGTTTTTTATTTTTTCCCCATTCCTACGCATCGTAAATAAATAAAAATTCTTAAATGAAATCGACTTACTTTTTGTTGACTTTAGCAAATTAGTTAATAAAAGTATTTTTCCAAAATCAATAAAACCTTTCAAATTAATTACACACGTAAATAAATTTATTACAGCTGTTTTCCGGAAAAAAGTAATCAATTGAAACGTTATAAAGACGCAAGTTACCCGGAAATCATCAAAATACATACAACATTACAGCAAATATAATATTACTTAATTTACAGAATATTAGGCCACTCACTCAGAACTATTTATTTTTAAGTTCATGTCAATATTAATTTTTGATTTATTTTCTAAGAAAGTCTAACATAGATCGTATAAATATTAACCAAACTAATTTGGAAACTTTCAAACTGATTACAACTTTTTAAAAGTAATAATTGCTTGTACAAAAAATATATAATCTTTTTAACACATTAATTACCAAATTTAACTTTAATATACCATGTTTACCTGTTCTCTTTGAATTATTGACAGAAAACTAATTAAGGTCATGAAAAGGAAAACTCTTTACCCATTGAATTCTAATAAGTTTTCTTAAAATACTAATAAATACAATTCTATAAATAAAGAAATATAATTTTATTAGATTTATTATAAATTTCATTCTTACAAGGGAACCTTTTCAAGTCGAAAATTTGTATCGAGTTTAAACTTTGTATATACTTAGAGGAGGTCAAGGTAAATAAGAAAAAAATTATCAAAGCTGCGGTAAAACGGTTTAAGAGGATGAAACACCCCTAAGAAAATGTGCAAAATAATCATATTTTTTAAATAACTCTGAAAGTAATAAAAATTTTAAAAAATCTATAACACAAAATTTTCATAAAATTTTTTTATGCTCTTTCGAATGGCGACAATCAAAATTCGAAAAAAAATAGACCGTTAACCCCCACCTCTCACCCACCACATTATTTATTAGTTTTTTTTCTATTAACTAGAATTAATTGTAGTATACAATAGTAATCCAAATATACAAGACATGTTTCACAAAAATTTTTTTTTACTGTGTTAGCGATAAGAAAAGTATTGATTATAGTTGAAAAGTTACAAATTTAGAAGGTTATTTACATTTCAGGGTCCCTTAGAATCCAGTAAAGAGATTTACTGGCCGGTTAAAAATCGTTATTAGTTATGTTTGTTCCTTGCATTAGTCTGATTTATTTTATGCGAATTCAATCCAACTTTAAATATGAATAAATTGTGAATTTCAACAATAAACCAATACATTTTATGATAGATATTGAAAGAACATATCATCCTGAAAATAAATAGATATATTATATCGGTCAGTGTGTCTATTTGCTGCCTGTCGGTCAGTCCAGTCCAGAGGTGGGCAATTATTTTTGATGGAAAGCCGATTTAAATATTATAACAGTAAGTTCACCAGTGATTCTAAAATAAAAAAATGAATGAGTTGTGTTTGATGTTTATAACTTATATAATTTATAATACTAATCCCCCCCCCCGTTAATATAAATCAGAAAAGACTAGAATGCTTTGACAAATGATATTAATAACAAAACATTAACGTGCTCATTATCAGATCTGACCCCATTCCTATACTTCTTTCACATACCCCCCCCCTCCCCATGTTTTCTTACGAAAATCAGGACCGCAACGCTACAGTCTACATGTAATATTCCAGGTTCAAGAACATAAATTATATCTATGACATTCGCGTAAGCACTGCTGTGTTAAAGCGGACGCCGCCTTTTCAGATATTCCTCCTTTTTCTCTCAAAAATAATTTATGTATGAAAAACACCGTAAAGAGTGTTTTATGAAGTGCCGTACAGATTACGTACTTTCCAAAATGTATTTCTCACAGTTTTGTTTTGTTTCTTTTACTTAAAACATTTAAGCTTTATTTTCTTTTCGATATTTTCTTAAATTATAAAGTTACTAATAACTTTTCTTATGATACTTTGTTATCCTTAATATATATAAAGCTCAACGTCTCTCTGTCTGTCTGTACGTTATTGCGTTTATCACTCGAGAACCACTTATCCGATTTACGTGGTTTCTTTTTTAATTCTTAGGTACATTTTCTGAACCAGCTTATAGGCTATATTTTGTTACGTTAGATAACATAACAACTAAGCAGTGACGATAATAGTAAATCAAGTCGGAAAAAATTTTGCAATCGGCGCGCTGATTTGCAATACGCTGCCTAAACCGTTGAATAAAGAACAAAATAATGTATTAAAGAATTATGTTGAATCAAAAGTCCGCGACACCATATATCTAACTTTTATATTTACCTAAGCCACAATGACTGATTTTATGTTACAAAGAAAACATAAAATATTTGGGTTCTGTTTACATGGACTTATGACCTGCAAAACTTTAATCCTTATCGAAATAAATGATTTCATCGTCATAAGTACTTAATGTAGATATAATTTGCCTTTTACAGAATCCAATTTGGTCTTTTGGTTTAGATCGTGATAGAGATTAAAACGTTGAAAAATCATTAATTTCACCGGCACACAAAAAAAAAATTGTCTGTACACCGGGCGCCACCTATCTACGGGCATGTTTTTCAACCCGCTGAATACGAATTTCAAGTCAGTTTAGGCCGTTTAGCCTTCAATTTCGAGTAAATTGCAAAAAAAAAAACAAAAAATAGCGAAAATTCGATGTTTTGGCAAGAAAAAAATTTTTTAGATCTAAGGCAAGCATAATTTTCATGTATTTTGATCTGTTAAATACTATTTTCGATCTTACTTTAATCATAAACCGTTTTAAATCTAAAAAAATTGTAAAAAATCATCAAAAATTGCAAAAATCGAAGAAAATTGGGATTATCTTGGTATAAAAAATTTTGTGGACCCGCATTGACGAAGATTTTCATGTAATTTAATCTGATTGATCTGATTCTGCAATAAATTTGGCCCATAGTCTCTTCAAACATAAAATTGCAAAAAATCGATAAAATAGCAGAAAATTGCTGCTGAAAAAATGGAAAAAAATCTTTTAATCACAATAAAATAAATTTCATGTATTTTTTATTAACAAAATACAAGATGTATTTTAGAAATAATTCTATTTTTTGGGGTTTTTTGCAATTTACTCGAAACTGAAGGCTGGACGGCCTAAACTGACTTGAAATTCGTATTCAGCGGGTCGAAAAACATGCCCATAGATAGGTGGCGCCAGGTGTACAGAATTTTTTTTTTTTGAAAATGTCTTCATCAGATACAATATTATATTCATGAAATACCGCCCTTCAGGGGAAACTGACAATGTATACGGACTTAAAAAAACCCAAAATAGAATTCCGCTCCCATACGGTTTTGTTAGATGCGTGCCGAGTTTTGACACGTATTTTATTATTTTTTTCCTGTGTTCTGAAAATATGTTATCATATATCGACGAACAACAAATCTTCCGAATTCAGAACTGTCTGTAACTATTTATGTTATTTCTCTTGTAATAAATTTAACGTTTACGATTTTTCATTACACGCTAGAAAGGAATATGAAATAAATAATTTAGAAAACAATCAGTACCTATAAATTGTAGATACACTGAAAAATTTTATTCATTCGTATTTCATACCAACAGTATCAAAAATTACTATACCGTATGTTAAAATAATTATATTTAAATAATTATTTTAACAAGTTATTAATAGTCAGATGGAAAAATTTCATTAACATTTTTATTTATTTACGATGTGTTGGAATGGGAAAAAATAAAAAATGGCATAGATTGATGAAAAAAAATTTGATCCTAGAAATTTTTAACACCTGGCATGGTAAAATTTAAAAGAACGTCTACTACAATTCAATATACTGTATAGCAGTTTCTATGACGTCGATAGGCCAGATATGAAAAGTAATATAGAATCATAGTAAAATTATAAAGAATGTACGTGAAATTTTCATATGCTAGAAATTAAATTAAAGAATGGCGTTATTACTTTTTCAGAGTAAATAAATTTAAATAAATAGGTACTATGTTAAAATGTACCAGTATGTTATTGTAATTTTCATTTATTTTAAACAGAAGTTGATTCTGTCCTCAGGTTCACAGCATTTTCTGTTAATTTTTAAAAGAATATTCTCTCCGTGTAAAAGTATATTTATGTACTCTATATTTTTCTAAAATCCATACTAATATTATAAATACGAAAAAAACTGTCTGTCTATCTGTTTGTTATTTTTCCACGGTTAAACCGCTGAACAGATCTTAATGAAATTTGGCAGGAAGATAACTTGCACCCTGAGGAAGGATATAGGTTATTTTGTATTCTGAAAATTGTTTGGATAAAAAAATGGTTTTGTAGGTTATACTATTTTTATCGTAATGTTATCTTTTATCGATTATCCAAACAGAAATCTGTATTACCACGTACGCGAACGAAGTCGCGGTTAACAGTTAAGGGGTTAGGTGTAGTCAGAGACATGAAAAAATGACAATTTTAAATAATTTTTTTTTGCCAGTAAATTATTTTATTTTATAAAAGTAAAAACGTAGCATCATTAAATAAGGTTTCGACTTGACTTGACAGAAATTTTAGAAAAAAAAAATTTATAATTTTAAAAGTAATGGCTGTTTGTGTTGATCCAGTTCCAACCGAAGCTCCTTGCGGTGACCTTCACTTATCCTTGGAGATTCATCCAAATTCAATCGAACAAAAAAAATTAGTTTTATTAATAGATAATCTAGTGCCTGATTGAATCTTTTTTTTTCTTTCTTAAATTAACAAAATGGCAGCCTCAGAAAATTTTTTTCAAGATTTTCGGGGAAAAAACCAACGGTTAATTGTTTATAACAAATCGAAATTTAAAAAAAAAAACCTTCGATCAGGCACTAGTTTTTCATGTTTTCAAAAAGCTGTATAAATTTCATTAAAATCTACTGAGCGGTTTTCGAGCTACAGTGTTCACCAGTTCAAAACACATAGTTTTGAGAAAAACGCATTTAAAGTTTTACACTCAATTTACGTAAAGTAATATACGTATTATTTAATTACTTACACCGAGTCAACTATTCCTGGGCCATAAAATAGTTCTTCAGCCGTTGTAACAGCTCCAAAAATGCAAAAAACAAAAATCGAATTCTTGAAAATTCTGAGTACACCTAACCCCTTAATAAAGAATAAATGTGTTATTCATAGTTATTATTTATAAAATTTAAATAATATAAAAATGTATGTAGGTATAATTTTAAATTAATATCAGCTTAAAATAAGCTAATGATTATACTATGTAATATCAAACTAACAAAATCAATCTATAGTAAGTGCGGATAATATCCACTAATCTAAATTTAATAAATAGGTTTCCTATACACCAATACATATATTAACTAAATAAATAATAGATTTATTTACATTCATAATGGAAACTAATCAGATTATTATTTATTTAGTATTTGATATATGAATACAGATTTGTAATTGAATGCAACTATTACAATTTATACATAATGAAAAACAAATATTATAATATGGTATGCATATTAATATAATAATTAAATTGGTTTTTATATGTAATAAATACTCATAAAAAATAAAGTTCATATCATAAAATAAACGATTATAAAGCTCGCATGGAAAAAATTATTGGCGAAAAAAAATTGTGATTTTTAAAAGAAGCGAAATAATCAGGGAAAATTGTCGTATAGCTCTGTAATTTAGACATTTCATGAAATCATATAAATTGATGGATAAACTGTAAACATTACAGTCTAACCTTATAAATACACTAGCTGACCCGGCCACGTGTTGCTGTGGTTAACCTATACTTTAATTGTAGGTTATATGAAACGTTTGGAAGTTTTACATAGCGCCATCTATTGAATACTTACTCAATCCAGTCAACAGATGTCACCATCTGTTAGAATCGTTTGGAGCTAACAGATAAAGACAAATAATTTGCAATAAAATAATATTGCGATCATAAATTGAGATGTAAGCTATTCTATGTTTCAAGTTGGATCAAACTGCACACGGTGTACAAATTTGATTAAAATCGGTTAAGTAGTTTAGGAGTCCATCGCGGAGAAAACAATGTGACACGTAATTTATATATATTAAGATTACAATTTCAAAGAGCAGAATATTATAGGTTTTCGTTTTGTTTAGAAAATTACGCGAAAAGATTAAGTATCAAATTTTCATTTTTTTCAAAACTTTGGAGATAAAAGTATTAAGGATAGATTTCAAATTCGTTAACGAAATCGGAAACTTAAAGGGGTTAGCAAGTCTAGCGTCCTCTGAAAATACTCAATATTTGGGAATTTATTGTGGTCAAATGAAACAAAGAATTAAAGCTAAATTAACACAGCTGTTTGATTACTATTTAAAGTACATTTTAACTTATTTTTATGAATGAAAATTATTAATCTCTGGCCGATGGTAGGTTTTCATCAAAATTTGGAGTTGACACTTTCCGTACTTGCTTTTAACCAAATGGTCTGATCTGGAACAATTTTACAAAGTGACTTTAGTTTTTGAAACTATCCTCTATGGAAAGAACCACTTTTACACCTCAGAGTTTTTTTTTTTTTTTTTTTTTTCCTTCCTTGTTTGGCTTTACTATATCTAGATGCAGCCAGTTATAACCGAACGAACACAACCTTCTCCCGACGTGGATGACATAATGGAAGGGAATTTGCCCTGGGGTAATCAGGGCAGGAGACGCTTATGAGACCCTTCGATTCACGGGGAGATTTATTTAAGGAGTAACACGATAGGATCTTAATCTATATCGTCTCGAGAGGGGCGCGGTTACATTCCCACATCCTATCAAGTTGATAAAATGTGGGAATTTCTATTCCCCTCTCTGACGATATTACAACTTTAACTGGCTGCCTACAAATCTATTTTACTAATTCTAATAAATTTATAAATGATGCTATACAACTCTATGTCTAACGAGGCCAGTATAGGGATCAGACTCAGAGGTGGATAGACACCTTTTTCTATTAGTTCTTCCAACATGATTGCTCTGTTTATATCATGCAGAGGGCATTGAAATAGTATATGTTCTAAATCTTGGGTATAAAAGTTATCGCACGTACATTTGTCTGTGTCTATTTTATTAATTTTGTGTAGATATTTATTTGTCTTTGCGTGGTTGAACTTCATTCTGGCTATGCTAACCATCATTCCCTTTGATATGTTTTCAACCTCAAACCATTGTTTTCTGGGGATACTGGGATGTATTAATCCATATCTATGACCTTTTAATTTTGAGCTTTCCGCCCATTTCCTATTCCATTCTATTCTAGCCTCTTCTTTGATTGAGCTTGTGATATCGCTGCCTGGGATCTTCATGGGAGAAGTGGTTTCTGTTGATGCATATCGGGCTTGCGCATCTACCTTCTCATTTCCTTCAATCCCGCAGTGGCTTTTTACCCATAGGAACATGATTCTGTTCCATTGAAGGGAAAGTTTATAAAGCTTACTTTGAATTTCGAGGAGGATATAGTTTGCAGTGATTTCCTTAGACTGAAGTGCTTGTAGTACTGATAATGAGTCTGAGCAAATGATGATATCTGTGTTTACGGTATGCTCTTCTCTGAGAAATTCAAGTGCTTTTAGAATGGCTACCGCCTCTGCTGTGAAGATGCTGGCTTCTTTGTGAAGACTGTACCTTTCTATGTATTGTGTATTTGAGACATAAAAGGCTGCTCCCACTCCAGAAGCTGTTTTGGATCCATCTGTAAATATTTGTAATGGCCAGTTTTGTGTTTCTAGGAATTCGTTATACACTATATTATTTTCAATCTCGTTGTCTGTGTACTTCAACTTATTGTGAATTTTAATATTTACAAAATTGGTTTCATAGTCGTGCTGATACGCTGGGGAGATGTCAAATTTGTGTATTATATCCCGGTACCTCTCCAATTTTGTTATAGCTGTTATGAGATTAGGTATATTCTTTTTGCGCCAGTATTTATCATTGATTTGAATGTTATTGCTCAAATTTTCAATTTCTCTTATTACTATACTGTTGTCTCTTTGTAATTGTTTGAGTACAAATTTTGACGCTAACATTTTTCTTCTTATGTGCAGGGGTGGTTCATTGGCTTCCACCAACAACGCGTTGGTCGGCGTGGACTTTAAGGCTCCTATTGCTATTCTAATTGCTTTAAATTGGCACCGATCTAGTTTTATAAGGTTTGATTTCGCCGCTGTATCATAGAATATGCTCCGATTAACGATCTATAAACTTGTAGCCCAATTTTGGGATCCGCTCCCCATGTTACCCCGTTGATAGCTCTTAGGATGTTTGTGGCCGTTTCACAGTTCTTTTCTATATGTTTAATATGCTCTTTCCATAGTAGTTTTCTGTCTAGAATAAGACCCAAATATTTGAATTCGTTTACTATTTTGAAGTTGATGTTACCGAGCTTAACTTCTTCCGGTAGTTTATTTTTTCTTGCGAAAATCATGATCTTGCTTTTTTCAGAACTGATGTCCAAGCCTGAATCTCTCAGCCAGTCATTTAAAGCTGTGAGTGCTAGGTCAAGATTTTGTCTGCAGTATTCTATTTTTTTATCTATATTAAAAATACACAGATCGTCCGCGTACTGAATTATTTTACAATTTTCCGGGATTTTCTGATGGAGACTTGATGAGTATATATTGAAAAGCAGCGGGCTCAAGATAGAGCCCTGAGGTAATCCTCTGTTTGTAGTATGAGGACCTTCTAGTTTTCGATTGTTTTTTATATATACTATTCTGTCTTCTAGGAGATGGTGAAGCTTGCATATGAAATTTTCTGGGATATTCATTTCTTCTAGTCTCTTTGCGAGGACTTCCATGTCTATATTATCATAAGCTGACTCTATGTCTGCGTAAAGTGTTAGCATACATTGGTTTTTTGTAAATGTACTTTGTATGTTGTTGACTAGATTGCTGAGCGCGTCCATGGTACTGAGACCTCTTCTAAAACCAAATTGGTTTTCCGGCAGGCACTTATGTTTTTCGATCCACCACTCTAGGCGGGTTTTGATCAACCTTTCTAGCGTTTTGTACACGCATGACATCAATGAAATTGGACGGTATGATGATGTAAGGCTTGGGTTTTTCCCATTTTTGAGTATTGGAATTACTTTGACTTGTTTAAAGCTTTCAATTCTTACTTTTTCGTGCCAGATTTTATTTAGCATTTTTAGGAGAATTTGTTTCGCCACCCCTGGGAGGTTAATCAGCATTGGGTAGACTATATAGTCGAGACCTGGTGCAGTGTTGTTATTTCTTTTTAGTGCATAACTTAATTCTTTCATGTTGAATTCATAATTCAGGTGATGGACTGCATTGTCCTCTCTTTTGCATTTGTGTGGTTTGTCCACTGTTGGAGGAGCTATTTTTGAAAGCAGCTCTTGTATGGCCTCGCTGTTATTGGATACATTGGTAGGAGCTACAACTCTTTTAAATGCTTTAATACTACGCCATATGTCTTTTATATCTGTTGTTCTGTTTAGTTTATTGCAAAATTCTCTCCAGCTGTCTGTCTTGATTTTTTTCAATATCTTGCTAACATAACATCTTGCTAATATATTTCAATAATTATAGGTATGTTTATACTTTATAATTTAAGCTTTATTTGAACTGTAATTTTCATTGGCCATAAAAATCTACAGGATTTTTTGTTTCCAACCAAAGTGGTTCATTCTATAGAGGATAGTTTCAAAATAAAATTGTTTCAGATCTGACCATTTGGCTAAAAGCATTTACGGAAGGTGTCAACTCCAAATTTTAATGAAAACCTACCATCGCACATTGGTTTGAAATCACGAAAAGCTGGCCATAATATGAAGATATTGTTTGATTGCAGTAAAACTCGGTATATGGGGGTTTTCGAGGTTGCTTATTACGAATATGAAGTCAAATTTTAGGAAAACAAAATGACGGATTCAAAATGGCGGACGACTTACTGCAATACTGTGTCTATTTTCACGTAACTCGGTATATGGGGGCTTTCGAATACGCTGATAACGAATATAAAATCAAATTTTTGAAAAACAAAATGGCGGATTCAAAATGACGGATAACTTAGTGCAAAATGGTGTCTATTCTCACGAAACTCGGTATATGGGGACTTTCGAATGCACTGTTTACAAATATGTAGTAAAAATTTTGAAAACAAAATGGCGGATCCAAAATGGCGGACGAATTACTGGAAAACCGGGTCTATTCTCACGAAACTCAGTATATGGGAGCTTTCGAGTGCGCTGATTACAATTATAAAGTCATATTTTTAGAGTTATTGCATACATATTACAAAGTTTTACATAGGTGAACACTTAAAATTAGTGAAATAACAAGTTATATATATACAGTAAAATTTTGATTACAATGAATTTTTCATAGGTAAACATTTATTGATATAAGAAGTTACATACATATACAGTAAATTTTTTATTACAATAGATTGAAAAATTACATGTGGACATAATTTTTGATTGAAAATTCTAGTTGGGGTATAGGAAAGTAGGGTTAAAGTAATTAACAACTATATTATCATTTAAATGTGGTTTCACGAGTACGAAAATTTCCTTCCTGGTAAGATTAATTGCAGCATCATTCTTTAGATTTTCTGTAAAAGTGAAAAAAAATCAATACTTTTCGATGGGGGGGGGGGTATGTACATATGTGTTAAATTTTGGAAGGTATTTTGAACTGATGTTTCCTCAAAACATACGTTTTTTTTAGAACACTGAACATTTGGGGAGGGGGGTTGTTCCCCCCCTCCCGTTACTACGCCACTGTCTTCACAGTACATTTTATAATGTACAAAAGTATAATTGAAGTAATTTTATAAAACTTGATCTAATATAATGCTACTAGCTGTATATACGGTATTTCTACATTCTCAGACATCATTGTACTAAATCTTACCTAAAAACTTAATAGGCACCATTCGGCAGCCAATTCTTTGATATGTTTTAGAAAAATGTTTAATAAACAGTATAAAGTTGGTTTCAAGACAGGATGTATCAAGAGTTTTGACTTATTGCTTTTTTATCTCGAGTTTTTAAAAATCAATCACCAAAATTACGTTGAAAAGATCATTAATTGACTCATTGACATGATGTATAAATTAATTTTGATCAACAGATTAATATTGTACTAACCTTCAGGAAAAGAATCCATTTTAAACAATTGAAAAACGTTCACTAATAAACTTTTTATCCGCGTTTGAAAAAACTTATTTTACACGTGTTCACGAGATCAGTTATTATGCGCTCGCTAGTTGCAAAAGAACATAATATTACAGGTAGGTAGGGACACGTGACCTTGTCTATTGCAGGTAATACATATACTAGATGTATCATTACAGCTATTCCAATAGTTAAAAGTCCCAATATTAAAAAAAAAAAAAACGACTTTTGGCCAGCTTTTCGTGATTTCAAACCAATGTGCATCGGCTGGAGATTAATAATTTTCATTCAAAAAAATTTAAATAGTAATTAAACGCCTGTGTTAATTTTGCTTTAATTCGTTGTTTCATTTGACCACAGTAAATTCCCTAATATTGAGTATTTTCAGAGGCGCTAACCCCCTAAATATTTCATAGAAATATCAACTTAATTATTAATCGCATTTATTTAATAAATAGTCTCTTATTCAGTAAGCATATAATGAACATCCTGTATAAAACAATATAAGGCTGTAATAAAATAATCAAATATATGTATTATGTATATGTACGTAATAGAAACTGCCGAAGTAACAGAAATCATAGAACGAAGGTTCACCAAAACGAGCAGCTTTGTACAAATACATAGGTAATGGGTATAATATTACTAATGCTGAACCTGCGAATTCACTTAGCTACATATGTACAATGTACATAAATGCTGACTTTCTAGTCTGGTTTTGTGTAAAATTAAACCCTTCTCTTATAATTATGTTATACTCTAGAATTATCCACTTCGCTTGCATTGTTTTATAAATGAATTTATTGTTTGTTAGTTATATCATGTATTTTGTATGATATGTTACATTTAATAATGTTAATTAATTATATATGAAATTTTAATAAAATATGTGGGGTAAAATTAACACATTGGATATTCTGAACCGTTGTGGAATATTTAACAAAACGTCAGAAATATAGGTATGTTCATTTTACATTGTATATATATTGTACATGTTACCGGCAAAGGCATTCTACATATATACCGTATATATTAGCCCGAATATAACGCGACATTTTTCGACCATTTATTTTCCGTTAAAAAATCGACTCGCGCTAAATTCGGGTTTTATGTAACCTGTGTTATTACCTATAATTACCTAAATAAATGCTTATCTGATTGAATTTTACTTTCTTTGAATTCTTTTATGAGTATTATTTTTTTTTCTAAATATCTTTATGAAAATTTCGGAGTCGCGTTAAATTCGGGGTCGCGTTATATTCGGGCTAGTACGGTAATTCCTAGAAATTCTATAGAATTCCTAACGATTTCAGATAAAGTATGAAATAATTTTTATTTATTGTTGTAATAAATAAAATAAAATATTAGTTCAGACGAATATTAAGTATATGATTTAAAATTGTTAAAATTAAAAACATACAAAAATATTAGATATGATTTAGTCATTTGATAACATATAAGGCTAAGATAAATGATCAGTATTTTTGTATTTTATTACGCCAATATCTGTACCTGATCCAAAATTGGTTGGTTTACCTTATTTATGTTTATATTTCTAGTCTATACAAATCCTAGAAAATGTATATAATTAAATTCATTTCATACATTGCCTGGTGATTTTTAGGCATTCTATAGAATACCTAGGTATTCTATACAATGCCGGATTTCATACATTACCGATAACATATTTTTTATTTATAATCATTTTTTAATATACAGCCATGTGCTAAATTACAAATTATTTTTTTTCACAGAGATAGGTGAATCAGGTTCTTCTAATATTCTAACCAAAATGTGGCAAAAATAACCATTTTTATGAATTTATTTATTTTTCTAAAATTTTAATTCGCAGTACCATTATAGTTTTAGTAGCAATTGTAAAAACGATGAAATGGTTAAGGTGACATTACATTTCAGCCAAAAAGAAGCAATCATACAAAAACGACAAACTGTAAACGGTCATTCAAAAACAGCAATCGATTTAAAACAAAACTGTAATTGCTAATCAAAATGTACCTGTTACTTTCAAGACCGAAGAAAGTGGTTTACGTACGTAATTTTGGCTTGAAGGCCATCAAGTCTAATTCGTTACTGTTTTAGACTAATACGAAAATAAATATATTGGATTTGGTCTGAAAGGAAATAAAAATCTAAGTATATCTATAAAAGAGTTTTTGTCCTTAACCACTCGCTCAATCACTCATATATCAACGTACAGCCCAAATCCCTGGACCTAGAAACGTGAAATTTCGTATGTGCCTTCCTTTTATGATGTAAGCACCCACTAAGAAAGGTTTTTTTCGAAATTCAACCTCTACGGGGTTAAAACAAGGTGTCAAAGTTTATATAAAAAAATATTTTTTTTTGTTCGCATTTAATTGAAAATTATTACATACTCTACAATATAAATAATGAAACAATTATTTCAGCATTTTCCAAAATTTAACTCCTAAGGTGTTAGGGGGGTGGAAAAATTTGTAAAATATTTTTTTTTGTATTCACCGAATGAAACATGGCACAAGTAGGTACTCTACAAGATAAATATCAGTTACGAAAAATCAACCTCTATGGGAATGGATCTATTTTTATAATTGTTCATGGTATCAAAGTAAATTCTGACAAATTAATATTCAATTAAAAATGAAAGTTCGATATTCAAGCGCTAATAGCACAGGATGGGGACGAGGATGGATTTAGATATGTTTATCTGCATACCTGCTTTACTTATAAAGGTAAATTCAGGCAAAATAGTCATCTATTAAAATAAAAATTTCGACATTCAATCCCTAATGGCGGGGGTAGACACGGTCTATGTTTTCGATATGATTATCTGCATAGCTGCTTACGTTATAATGGTAGAGTCGGGAAAAATAATCTGCAATAAATAAATTTGATATTCAACCCATAATGGCGAGGGTAGACAGGGGGTTATTTTTTACAATTTTTAACTAAGATCTGAGATATTTACGTTTTTTTATAGGTAATGAATAAAAATCAATTAAAAAATGTAATATGTCATCACGTATGGAGGGTTCTAATTAGTTTCGAAGTTTACGCGAGCAAAGCCGCGGGATTCCGCTAGTATATGTATTAAAAGAAGAAAACGAAAGACGAAGAAAAGGTTATGATAATTTTTTTTTCCTAGTTCAAATTACATTTGCAATTAATGCAGCTAGAATATATTTCCAAAATAAAACAAAATAACTAAAAAGTACCCATAATTTACATTTGAATAGCAACTTGGAATAAATTTCTCGTATATTTTAAAACACAAAAAAAACTGGTTGTAAGATTTATATAACATAAATTTTCAACGATCCATAAACAAAGAAAAATACAGTATAAATCATTGACATTTCTAGTACAAACCGTAAATATTGCAGGTCAAATGCAACAACTCTGTAATATTTCAGTAGAAATAGTGAATATTCAGTAGCGTTCGTGAAACTTAAGGTTGAACATGCTGTTTGAATTGCCATAAGATATACTATAGAGAAATTACGGTTTTGTATTTTAAGTTCAGCTCTGACCAGTATTAATAAATCATTTAGGAAAAAATACAGTGATAAACTAGATTAATTTTTCTATGTTACGACATACTTAATTTTTCAATTACATTTTTTATATATAAATAAAAAAAATCTGAAAATAAGTGTATATTTCTTGATGTGATAAAACTCAATATAGAACAAAAATTCTTGAAAAATACGGAGAAAAAAATATACCACGACATAGATATTTGTTTAAGCTTTCTAATTTTATAATAATTCTGCAATTTTTATTTGAAAATATTGAATGTAAGGCTAAAAACATAAGAACTAGTTCTATCCTTTGTAGCTTCATCTCTGTTTAGTTTCGAGAATATCCCATTTTTCATTCGACCATCAATTGTCACTGAATTACTTGTATCTGTCATTTCCCCTCAGGGCTAGACTTGTGTAAATAATTTTTGTTTTCTATGGTAGCGACATCTCGTAGAATTTAGTTTCGGAAAAATCGGCATGAACAGCCTTAAAGTAAACATTATTATCAACACAACTGTCAGAAACATTTTATTTTATAAAGGAAATATCTTATTCTAAAATAGTATACAATTTAAATTTTCTTATTTCTCTCCTGTTAAATTACGTGTTTTTTTCTTTAGATACGATCATTTTATGTTCAGCCGACGCAAACGATTTGTACTTTTGATTTTATAGCAAATGTCCTATTAAAGGACCGTCTTTTTCATGTTACCTCTCCCCTATGACTAGAGGAGAAATATTTGATTTGTCATCGATTTTGAAGACGTCAGCAATTAGATACATATACCTACTAATAATTGTTACAACGGTATAATGGCAATTGATAATAATATATATAGCGAAAGTATTGATAATTTTAATATTATGAATTAATACTGCGATATCTGCACTGCCGGCCGACCACTCTTTGTAATACATACATATAAGCTAAAATACGTCAGCTGGCGAAGTATCCACTGAAACGATGTCTTAATTGTCAAGGTTTTGTTATTGTGGGATAATTTACAAAGCCTATATTCATTTTGCTATTATTTTTGTGTCCACCTAAAGAGCAGTTAAGTGTGTTTAGAATGAATTTAAAAAAATTAAAAACAAAAAAATGTCATGCATTTTAAAGCAATACAAAAATAAATTCAGCACCTACGTTTAAGGGGTATGAACAGAGTAAAATTTTCAAAAAATCAATTTTTTTATTTGTTTATAAATTATTATAGTTTACACTCCAAAGAATATGTATCTCAAGTTTCAAGTGAAAATTCGAACGTTAAGTATTCGAAAAAAGTGTCAAATGCTGCCATGCTATATATTCGATTTATCTCTTCCAAAACTTTAAACGTCACTTACTCAAAAACATTTTTTTTTTACCTGGTTGACAGCACAAGTAAGATAGTTTTCGTCTTGGACGGTTTCGGCTACGAAATTACTTATAATTTAATATATGATCAAATCTTTGACATATTTATTTGATAGTGTAATAGCCGCCAAGATATCTGAAAGATAGTACGCCACTGATTTGATAATTCGATACTAAATAGAAAACACGTTGATTTAGTATCCAGAACAATGGAGAGCACCGCGATAGCTCTCTGTCACATACTAGCAACACGTCATATGAATTAGCTTGTCTCTATAAATCATTCATTCGACCGGCAATAATTAATAACTATCTATCATCACTGTACCCAAGCATCGGCCAAGCGATTCGCGGATGCATATTTAATCAAGTTCACCAACTGGTCATTGTTTGTTGAAATTTCAACGTTTATTTTATATTGCGTTTTACTACGGTTATGTATATATTTGTTTTAAGTCTATGAATATTGACCCTGGGATATTAGCGAAACTAAATTTAGCACGAGGATTGTATTGTACTTATAATTTATTTATGAAATAATTATCAAGCATAGAAGTTCATGAATACACCTGTATTTTTTACTGACTTTAAAAAAATGAGGTTCTCCTGTGTTTGTTTTATTTTAGTACATTTTTGAAAATGAAAAAAAAACAGAAACGTTGAAATAATGTCACGACTTGCTGATAAACATCAGTTTTTCAACTGGATTTTTTTTCATTTTATAACATTTTTGAAAATGTATTTATAGTCCAGGCAAAGAAGGGATTGAATAACTTCAAGACAAATAAAGATACAGAGGCGTGTCTTATATCAAAATTTTCAAAAATATTTACTTTTCAACAATATTTCAAAATTTATTACGATGCGTGCACCAACTTGCTGAAAAGTTGCCATGAATCCGAAAATTAAGTGCGTTTAATCAAAAAAACCTAATTTCAATAGAAATTTTCAAATGATCATAACTTTTCGAAAAAAATAATCGAAAATACCTCGGCGATCCCGCGTTGTTTTTGTCTTAGTAAGCCCTTACGAATAAGCCCCCATTCAACCCTATGTGCTATTTATGATTTCTTTGCTCCCCCCCTCCCCCTGCCACCCGGTGATATGCAGGTGGGTACTTTTGTGGTTAAATAATAGATACTTCATATATTTCAATAATCATATATTGAAAACCATTCAAAAGTTATTTAGGTGGCCCCGAACTTTTGGAAGCCACTGTATATTTTTATGTACTTTCGGGCTAAACAAGTACAAATATGTACCTATTCAATTAAATTTTGTTTAGTTTTGAAAGAGAACCTAAAAGTCCAAAAATGACGATTTTGGCAATGTTGGGGAATTTATTACTAAGTAGGTTATTTTTTTCTGAAGATTTCTTTCATGATTCTAAATAGTACTATGTTTTCTCTTTAAAATGATTTTTTACATTTCACTATGTGACTTTTCTTCACCGAAATATACTACGTTGAAGATTATGTAGTAAAGTTCATTGTGTCTACTATACTACACTCTATTAACAAAAATATCATATCTTCAAACTAGTACATCTCGGCTAAAAAAATCGTACAGTAAAAAGTTAAAACTCATTTTAAAGAGGAAAGATAATACTATTTGTTACCGTGACCGAAAACTTTAGAAAAAAATTACCTACTTGATACTAAATTCTATAACATTGCCAATATAGTCATTTTTGGAATTGTTTGGGTTAGAATATCTCAAAACCTTGACGTGATGAAACTAAAAATCTCCTAAATTACCTATTAAAATTTCTGTTACATTACAAAAGTAGTTTTTTGTTGACCAGTATAATTTATAATAACAGATAACTTTGTAAAACCATCAGCAAACATGTATCAAAATTCCACAACACACATTTTCTTTGCAGACATTCTAAAATACAAAACATTCCTTAAACAAAATTACAAGTTATCAAATTACAACGTTACAAAAACGAACAAAGCAAGATGCAAAACTTTTACAAATGATAATCGAATCAATTATTCTAATGCAATTTTTTAAACAAAATTTAGCAACATAATGGTATAAATGACATTACTGAGGTAATTTAATTTGTTTCTTAATAATTGTGTTAAACATTAAATAAGGAAACGCATTTAGGTTTATGTTAATTGTATCTACACTATAAATAAACTGAAAATGTGACAGTTCATCTAAATATCTAAAACATAAAATTAACATTCTTATACCGGGTGTCCCAGATAACTTTTCCAGCAGGGGGATCTCAGTATCTATAAGAGATACAGGTTTGGTTAAATGAAATGAATTATTTGTAAGAAAGGGGTGAGTATTATTACACCAAAAAATATTCATAATTCTATGTGGTTTAGGTGGTATACCCAAAAAACTGAAAATTCGGAATTTCTTTAAATGGCTATAACATTTTTGTTAAAGTAGATAGGTACTTTTTGTTTGCGGTTTCTTTAAGCACTTTTTTGTGTAAAATTGATTGGTGTATTTAGATTTTTTATATCACTTTTAGTTTCCGAGATACAAGCCCTAACATCAGTTTTTCTTATGGGCCGCTAAGTTAGCTATGGCATATTTGAATGTGTTTTTTATTCTACTTTACAACGATGTGTCACTTGCCATATTTATTATCGAAAAAAAGTCGAAATACTAAATATCAGTGATATTTATGAAGTATTTTATTACTAACTTTTAAGTGAGCCATGAAAAACAAAAATTGTAAACAAAAATCACAATAACAACAATCAAAATAACAAATGAATATTTGAAACAATGAACTATTTGAAAAAAAATATTATATTTTTTTTATCGATAATAAATATGGCAAGTGACACATCGTTGTAAAGTAGAGTAAAAAACACGTTCAAATATGCCATAGCTAACTTAGCGGCCCATAAGAAAAACTGAAGTTAGGGCTTGTATCTCGGAAACTAAAAGTGATATAAAAAATCTAAATACACCAATCAATTCTACACAAAAAAGTGCTTAAAGAAACCGCAAACAAAAAGTACCTATCTACTTTAACAAAAAAGTTATATGTAGCCATTTAAAGAAATTCCGAATTTTCAGTTTTTTGGGTATACCACCTAAACCACATAGAATTATGAATATTTTTTGGTGTAATAATACTCACCCCTTTCTTACAAATAATTCATTTCATTTAACCAAACCTGTATCTCTTATAGATACTGAGATCCCCATGCTGGAAAAGTTATCTGGGACACCCGGTATACAACTAGTGTAAAAAAAATAACAATATATCGAATATGTAATTTTAAACAATAACATTTATTTGAACATGTATCCGAAAATTCTTCGTGAGGGATCTATAATAGTGTTTATTTAATTAATAGAGAACCCATTGTGGTATAAACAATAATAATTTATAGTTGTGTAATTTGAAGCATCCGTATTAAGTAAAAATCTGCAATACTTTAATTTTTTTGATATTTCTCGAAAATTTTGATCTTATGACAAATCAACAAATTATATTTGGAGAAATTTAAAAAACAAAAAGTTACTTGATAAAAACTTGCGGGTTTCTGGTTTCAATTATTATTGTTTGATACTGAAAATCGATAACACTTATTAAGACTAAACCAGCAAAATCTTTGGAAGGTTTTAGCTCCCTCACGATGAATTTCCGGACACATGTTCATATAAAGTTTTTTTTATTAAAATATCATCCTCGATTTACTGTATTTTTTTACACTAGTTGTAAATAACCCTGTATACTATACAGTAGTCATATGTATAGTAAAAATACTAGAAGATCGCATCAATATTAGTTTGATACTGAAAGAAAAACATTTATTGTTTCTTGTTTTATCATTCTTTTATTTCACGATGCAGACAATTTCATGGATATAACAAAACCATAAAAGGATGTAAATACATATATATCAAGAGATTGAAGTAGCAACAAAGTATAACGGTACATAGTACACAAAGAATATGGTGGTATCGAACAACAAGATGATTGCAAATAGTTTTTGCTATCCAGTTTGTTCAGATATTAAGAGGAAAAAAAACATACAATATTCTCAGTAGGTTTTTACATAGTTTCGTAGATAAACGGTGTGTTTTTTTCTAAATAATAAAAAATAGAAGAATCCACACAACAGCTTGAATTTGTTTAATACTAGAAAGCCGGGAGCAGTCATTTGACGGTAATTTCAATTTCAATATTGAATAATTCAAAAACTATTTGACTTACCGTAATGAGACTTTGTGACTTTTACTAATACTAGTAGTTAAATGAAACTATGTATCAAAATAATTCACATCTATTTTCTTTATTGTTTGAAATGTTGATATACTGACAAAGACGGCGGCGGTCTTTTGACGGCTATGATCTGATAAATATGTTTTTAATTGTTGTATGAGAGGGTACAACAATAAATACGTATATGAATTGTCAGTCAAATAAACCTGTAATTGTGTATCGATATTATTGTGAGTAATTTGTGAAAAAAGCCCAGGAAATTCGAAGAAGAGGTGAGAATGTCTTATTCAGAAATGTAAAAATAAAACTAATAAAGTATGCGATACTTATACTTGTAAAAAACCGCTTTGCGGCTCTTGTAACATGTAAAAATTGTGTATAAATATTACAATTAAACATACATTACATCTACTTTTATTTCTTTACTTGACATTTATTAATCGCTCATAAAAAAAGATATTTAGTAAATTTGTAGTCATTTGACCGGTCGCCGTCTTTGTAGGTAGGTAGATTTTCCCGTCTTTCTAGTGTTAATAAACATGGCCAAATTAAAAATAATTTTTTTTTACTTTGGCTTATGTAACATATTTTTTTATGTATATCTCGGAAAATAATAATCATAAATTAATGAATAAAAAATTAATAGATAACTTAAACAGTCCAATTTATAATAATATTAACCCTCAATCCCTCAACCCTAGAATACAGTAGTATAATAAAATTAAATTAATTTTTATAGAATTTTATACACCGATTATTTTTTTAACGTTTTAATAATCTTAATCTATATCTATAAAAGAGTTTGTCCTTAACCACTCACTCATTCACGTATATATCAACGTACAGCCCAAACCCCTGGACCTAGAAACGTGAAATTTCGTATGTGTCTTCCTTTTATGATGTAAGCACCCACTAAGAAAGGATTTTTTGAAATTCAACCCCTACGGGGTTAAAACAGGGTGTCAAATAAAAAATAGTTTTTACAAATTTTAACTAAGATCCGAAATATTTACGTTTTTTTATAGGTAATGAATAAAAATCAATATAAAAAAATGTAATATGTCATCCCCTATCACGTATGGAGGGTTCTAATTAGTTTCGATGTTTACGCGAGCGAAGCCGCGGGATTCCGCTAGTTAAATTTATAAGTGTATACTCTCTGCTGAATTTAATAATATAGTTAGTCTATTATTAACTCTAGACGTCTAGAGAGGATCCCTTTGTCATAACAATCATCAAAGGAATATCTTTAGACATATTATTTATTCTTCGATAGGCTTCAGTCGACTGTTTCAATAATGTTTATTATATAATATTTAATAAAATTCATATAATTTTCATCAAATACACCGATTAAATTCATAATATATTTCAATTAATTTCATTAAAAAATATTTGTTCAGTTCAATATCTGAAGTTAAAAAGATACAGTATTATTAATTTTCATTATATTATATTCAATAATATGAAGAATCTAATAGGTAAAGTACGTTAGCTAAGAAATGGAGTACCAAACCTATATATTTTCCAATAATGAAAACCTACATTTAAGTGACGAAATTGGTATAACCAATTTTTGTACTTTGCACCACAGAAAAGATGATTTTCAAAATAAGATATATAACTTTATGAGATTTATTGCCACACTCGTAGAAATGATTTCTCAAACCAAATAAACCTTGTTTTGTATATAACTAAAACAATATTTTCTTAAGATAAGCAATAATCTCTTAAACTAATTATAGTATTCTTGAACGAAGGAATAACGTAGTTGGATTAAGAGTATGTTTCTTATATTAAGAAAATATTGTTTTCGTTATATACAAAACAAAGTTTTCTTGGTCCAATACAGTTTTTTTTCTGTGCATATCATATATCCCCCCCCCCCCATCGCAAAAAGCTATCTACGCTACTATATTAACGTGTTTTTTAGCTAACAAATGTTAACCCTTTATACCTAGGTACTATACGTAACACCTTATTAAATCTTTATAACTTTCTAATGTCTGCAACTATTTTAAAGCTTATCAATGTTTAGATTTCTATACTATTAACATATTAATTACTCCATGTAAACGGAATCAGCTGACTATATGCAAATACAAAGGGTGCTTTTACAGAAACCCTTGATTAGTAACAATACTGATTATATGATTTGCTATATGGTATAATTGTGTACATTATGCAAAACATCACCACTAAATGTTTTATCATATGGTTTAATGACATTCAAATCAAAATCAAGAAATAACATAGATTGCTGTGGATGTCAATCATAATCAAGTTAAGAAAAAAAAATAATCCAACCCATTTAAAATACTAGCTCCAGTGTTATGCAATTTTTAATAAATAGTACAGTAAAAATAGTAAAGAATATACATTATAAACACAAAAATTCCTTCATCAACGAAAATTTTATTGTATTTTTTGTTTACCTTTAAACCGTTATATCTTTCTTAATTTTCAAGATTTTGTAATTTTACAGATACCAACGTAAAGAGAATTTAATTGAAATGCGAAAAATATAAATATCCTTTAAATTGATCGATTAGTGCAGTAGCAGTGCGAATTATAAACGGGAACCGAGACAAAAATTGAATTATCACGCTTCGCATATTAACAGGCCAGATTGTAACGACTGTATCTCGGTTAATTTTTATTGTATTGGAACAAAATAAAAAACAAATTAAAGGTCTAACACAGAGCTTCAAAAAACACCTGAAATATTTTTCAATAAAATAAGCCATCTTGATGTTATTTATAAAAAAAAATACATTTTCACCAGTTTCGCCCCCTACAGAACTACCCCTGCACCCCTTAGTCGACTACGCTCAACGGTTTCTTAAAGTTTAGGTATAAAACTACTTATGTACCAATTTTCGTTGATGAAAGAATTTTTATGTTCAAAAAATTTACTAATTTACTTAATTAAAAAATATTTGATCACTGCAATTACTGAATATTAATCTATATACATTTAAGCGAGATTTCATGAAAATTGATCATTTTATTTAAAAACGGTAGACAAATAATTATCGAAGTTAATTAGTTTGTCAACACTATCAAAAAAAATGTATTTTTTTTTACGTAAATGCTTTATTTTATAATTTTGTGTCGTAGTACTTTTCATTTTGTAAACATTAGTAAGAGTGTTCATAACTGGAGAAAATACATAAACAAAATAAAAAACTATCATTAAAAAATATATTTACAATGATATTCTTATATCTTTTGAGTCTATGGTAACGTATTCCGACGTTTCCAGACACATAGGTATTAAAATAAAATCGGGTTTTAGTAAAAGCACTGAAAAAATTACATATGAATACTAGCAAGACACTAAAACAAAATACCACTTTTAGTTAAAATTGATTTAAAAGTGAGATCTGAATTCGGCCCATTAACTTTAATAATTAAATTGATAATTTATTAAAGAAGTACTTGTTTTATTAGTAACATGAGTTCATGAAAATAACAAAAACGAAACCCAAGAAACAGTATACTTTGCTTTTAAAGTGCCTATGACTTGCGCCAGTATCTTATAAAGTAATAAAGAAAAAGAAAAATAGTTGGTAGACACATAAGATGAATATTATGATTATATGGAGTGTAAAATATACAAATTTAGCATGCCGTTTTCAGCGAATTGTGAATTCAAAACACGAAGTGTCATTTTCCCATGATTATTTCAAGATTCCCTTCTCCCTTTCCTGAAGATTATTCCAAGTCACATTTTGTCGCTTTTAAGAAAAACCAAAAGGAACTACACATAAACATAAAGACTTGACGTTCTACCTAAAAAATATATCACTTTTAACAGATACAGGTCGGTTTAAAAGTCCTTGAACTCAATTAAATAAATAGACACGTATTAATTTTTATAAATAATCGAAAAACATTCAAATCAAAACTATATATCTAAATAAACTTTAGAGTAAAGTCGGTATATATGGATCAGGCGGGTAATATGGACACCTCCTTTTGTTGCTCCATTTAACATTTTATAAACACAAAATTAATATGTACATATCTAAGTTTTCACCTCTAAATAACTGCGTCAAATGATATGACAGTGTTTGGAGTAACGGTATGTCATTGAGGGCAACTTAATGAAATTTGTCATTTTTGATTATTTTCGTTAAATTAAGTTAGTTTAAATTTTTATTGTATTAAATTGTTTAAATCTATATCTATAAAAGAGTTCGTCCTTAACCACTCACTCATTCACTCACTCACTCACTCACTCACTCATATATCAACGTACAGCCCAAACCCCTGGACCTATAAACGTGAAATTTTTTAGGTGCCTTCCCTTTATGATTTAAGCACCCAATAAGAAAGGATTTTTCGAAATTCAATCCCTACAAGGTTAAACAGGATGTCAAAGTTTTTATAAAAAAAAATTTTTTGTTCGCATTTAATTGAAACTTATCGAACATAATCTACAATATAAATAATGAAACAATTATTTCAGCATTTCCCAAAATTTAACCCCTTAGGTGATAGGGGGGTGGAAAAATCTGTAAACAATTTTTGTTTGTAAAATCACCGAATGAATCATGGTACATATAGGTACAATACAAAGACAAATATCAGTTACGAAAATTCAACCCCTATGGGAATGGGGGGGGGGTAAAATTTTGACATATTTATCTTCAAAATTGTTCATGATATTAAAGTAAATTAGGACAAATTAATATTTAATTAAAAATGAAAATTCTATATTTAAGCTCTAATAGCATGGGACGGGGACGAGGATGGATTTAGATATGTTTATTAGCATACCTGCTTTACTTATAAAGGTAAGATCCGAGATATTTACGTTTTTTTATAGGTAATGGATAAAAATCAATATAAAAAATTGTAATATATCATCACCTATCACCTATGGAGGGTTCTAATTAGTTTCGAAGTTTACGCGAGCGAAGCCGCGGGATTCCGCTAGTTAATTATATTGCTGTTTAAACATGTAGGTACAAGGGTTGGCCGTATGAACAGTGGTTTTATTCCACGTAATATTTATTGCCTCGGCGGTAGCAATTTTTTTTTGAATACACGTGGTTGCGGGTATTACGGACTATGAGGTATTGCGTGGCTTTGAAGTGTTATAATTAACTAGAAACGTGGTAAGACAAATAGTATGAAAAGTATATTAATCATCCAGTTCTTCAAAACTATTCACATCTGCAAAAATCCTACCTCTTTCACCCCCCCCCCCCCCCCCTTCATATGTTAGTTTAGATATTTTAATTTTAGATAGATTTTTTTTTATTTCCAACACAATTTCTTACAAATAATTATTAAATTGTGAATTTTAATACAAATGAAATTATTATTTTTTTATAATTTGAAAAATACATTTTCAAATTAGAGGGGGGGGGGGGATTGCTTATGTCTGAAATAACATTGTAAACCCTATTACCGCAGTTATATTCAGATACAAACAATTCATTATCAATTCTTGTGAAATACGGCAGTAGAATTAAATTTCTTTTACAAACTAATATAATTTAGCAAATATTTTGTAAGAGATATCTTCTGTAAATAATGAAAATATATACAGAGTAAACAATACCAGTAAATAAATTTTGGTCTGCTTTTGTGCTTCCAGTTCATGAAATTGCTTCTGATGGCACTTAAAATGTTCTTACTCAAGTGTTGTATATGATTTAGTAGAATTGTTTTCAGTGGCGTGGTTACAAGGTATGATAAAAGGTATAGGGTTGCCAGAATATCTCTTTTAATGAAAATATTTTATCTTTTTGAGTTTCGGTCCTTCTTTTTCTTTTTATTTCATTTTTTTGATTCATTATATTTTCACATAATCCTAATTTTTCATTTTGTAAATACAGAGATGCCTCGCATAACGAACTTAATTCGTTCCAGGAGCAAGTTCGTAATGCGAAAAGTTCATTATGTGAAACGCGTTTTCCCATAACAATACATGTTAAAATTTTTAATTCGTTCTGTTGCATAAAATATGGTACTATGAACATAAAATAAAATGTACACACGTTTTTTATTTTTTAGTCAGAATCAGATTAAGTAAAGTCTACCGAGGCTTGCAGGGTTAAATCCTCACACACAAAATTACATTTATTAAAATAAATACGTGTGTGATTTAAGTGCAGAAAAGAACGACCGACGCACGTTAATGCATGTTTGAACATCGACTGCGTGCAACCTGGGAAGTTTGGGCGACTTCATGATACGTAGGAGCGTTCAGGCGGCAAAATGAAATACGATGCAGTTTGTTATGTGAAACGAGGTTCGTTGTGTGAGTCGCGTAATGAACGAACAGAAAGTTCGTTATGCGAGGCATCACTATAATTAAATTTCCACATGCTTAATTTTGAGAAGGGTTACATTTTAAAATAAAAATTACAAATTCGAAAACCAAAAAAGGGTTTAAAAACGAGTTTTAAAATATTTTTTTCATTCCGCTTTCGTAAAAGTTTTTCACCATATTTATAATTATGAAAAAGTATACTTAATATATCAGGGTTAAATTTGAGGGTTTCTTTTATGCTGCCGGAGACAGTGAACTAATTTAAAAATATTTTCAGTTTATACGTATGTAAAAATACAACTATAAGAAAAGTTACTTATTAAAATAATCAATAGAACAGAAATGTACTATTTTTTTAAAATAAATTTTCTTTGATTTGAGTTTCTGGCAACCCTATAAAAGTTATTACATCAAATATATATGTTTTACTCTAACGCAATTTCATCTTCAAGAAATAATATAATTTAATATACAGGCTGTCTCTAAAGTTTCGTTCCATTTTGATGGAAATATAATTATACTTACATATTATAAAATACAATGTACTATCTCTGTCTGTACGTTAGTGCGCTTATCACTTGAGAACCACTTATCCGATTTACGTGTTTTTTTTAAATCATAGATATGTTCTTTACCCAGGTTTAAATATACATATATGTATTTTATTATATTGTATGTATTTGGTAATAGTATATCAAGTCGAAAAAAACTTGTCGCCAGCGCGCTTTTTTGCAATACAGTTAAATATTGAAAAATATAATGTACCTATAGTCCGTTTCATTTAAGTTTGCAGTAGTTGCCGGGGTTTTTGACGGTACTATACACTATTTGTACCATCAAATCCTCCGGTAACCATTGCAAACTTAAATGAAACAGACTATAGTAAATAATTGTATAGAATAATTATATTCAACTATAATTTTTTTAAATCCTAAACAATAATTCCGAAGACCACGCGAGTGAAGCTAGGTTTAGTATAAATATAAATTGTAGTCACATAGATAGTAATTGTGTTAAAATAAATAAGTTTTTTTTAATACATAAAATATTTATAATTCCCTATTCGTCTTCTGCAATACGCCCATGACTTCAATACAAAATGTTAATTTTTCTTTAGCTTTACGTTTTATAGAATTAAATTTCAAGTTTTCAATAGAACTGTTTATTATAAGCGTTGAATGTTTTTAATGCGAAAGTAAGTAGCTCAAGATGGTGATAAAATTATATACCATTGTATAGAATCGCTTATATTTGTATATCGATTTTACATTACATTTTTTTGTACGGAACATATGATTTTATAAAAAATATTTTTTTTATAAAATTACTTTATAAAAAAATTGTTTTTTTATAAAATTACTTTATACCTATAAATAAACGGATTTTATATCTAGGGGTTATAAATTTTTTGTAAGGTTTTTAACATATATTTTGTTAGATTGTTTCAATAAAAAAACAATATTATTAGAGAAAGATTTCAATAGATTTAGGTACCTGATTTTTATCTTTTCTCCTACCCCAGATAAGGAATACTGCCTTAGGAAGAGGGATTCGAAGTTTTGTAGTGACACTCATTCGGTCTGATTTTGTTCTGCTCCAAAATTAATGTGAGTTTTTCATAAATATTGTGTTTTTTGTTTACCTTAAAACCGTTATATCTTTCTTAATTATCAAGTTTTTGTAATTTTACTGATACCAACGTAAAGAGAATTTAATTTAGATACGAAAAATATAAATATCCTTTAAAATTGATGGATCAGTGCAATAGCAGCTCGAAATATAAACGGGAACTGTGACAAAAATTGAGTTATCAAGCTTCATACATAAACAGATCAGATTGTAACGGCCGTATCTCGGTCAATTTTTATTGTATTGGAATAAAATGAAAAACAAATTTATGGTCTAAAACAGAGCTCCAAAAAATATCTAAAATATTTTTTGAATAAAATAAGCCATCTTGATTATGAAGAAAAAACATTTTCACCCCTCACACCCCCTACCAAACTACTCCTGCACCCCTTAGTCGACTACGTTCAACGGTTTCTTCAAGTTTAGGTATAAAACTACGTATGTACAAAATTTCGTTGATGAAGGAATTTTTGTGTTTTGTTTGTATATTTTTGACTATTTTTATTGCTTACAATAAAACATGCAAATTAAATAGTTTTCAAAATTACCGACATACAGCTAAGGCGGCTATTACACTATCAAATAAATATGTCAAAGATCTTTGACAAAGATTTGATCATATATTATATTATAAGTAATTTCGTAGCCGAAACCATCCACGAACACTTTTCAGTCGCCATTTTGATTTATCCGTCAAAAAACTTTGATTAAATGTAAGAAACTGTCATTATCTATGATAAAAGAAATATTATAAAGGTAAATATTACGTAAATATTATAAAAGATGTCTTACACTGTCATATTTCTTTGATTAAAGAAATTTTATCACATTTCTTTGATAGTGTAATAGCTGCCTAAGACACATTGTGTATATTATATTATGAGCGAAAAAACTTTTGAAGAAATTATATTTAAAAAGTGAATATTGTGCCGTAATGTGCTAGGTCTGTCTACTTTGTTCCGTAAATGAAAAACAATTTAGTGCGAATTTTTTTTAATTTTATGTACAATGTACATGTATTTATTTCAAAAAAAAGTAAATTCTAATAAAAAATGCGTACCTATTATTAATATATTCAATATTAAATATTAGGTGCGTTTTTAAATTACAAAAACTGGCAATAATGTAAGATCAAACACAATCCCTTTGTTACACAAGACAAAAGTAACACCGTCCATAAAGTTACAAAACAATTGAATAAATCATTAAACAACACCTGACAAAAAAACGTCCTTGACACCCACAGACGTTCAAACAGGAATTACTTTCTCATTGACACATACGTGCCTTTCAGACAGACCATCAAAAATCTCATAAATCCAACGCAAACGGCAGGTTTTTTTCTTTCTCTGCGACGACGCTCAGCATGTCGCGACGCGGGCGTTCCCCTTTCCTACATTCTACCCCCCACCCTAAACCTTTCCATTCCTCTCACACCAACGTTCCTTCGTCATGCTCTTCATCGTCTCGAATTTCTCAACGCAGACGAACCTCATGTCTATAGGGAAATGTTCCAAGATCTTTCCGCACTTTGAAGCGATTATGGACATAAGAGGGGAGATGCTTTAGTTACACATAAATCGTTTTATTACACTTCATGTGTAAACTAATTCATGAACGCATGTATACAATTTATATTTCATGTGTACACACGATTATGAATACAAAAAAAATAGGATAAGTACTGTACGTTTCATGAAAAATGACCGGAGCGGTAAGGGAATGAAATTCGAACTGACGTCAGTACATTGGCGTAGTCAAACACAAATACATTTATTGAATACCGGGTGTCCCAGCATAGGGATCTCAATATCTATAAGAGATACAGATTTGGTTAAATAAGGTGAATTATTTGTGAGAAAGGGGTGAGTATTACTACATTAAAAAATATACATAATTCTATGTGGTTTAGGCGGTATACCCAAAAAACTGAAAATTCGGAATTTCTTTAAATGGATTTAACTTTTTTGTCAAAGTAGATAGGTACTTTTTGTAGACGGTTTCTCAAAGTACTTTTTTGTGTAGAATCGATTGGTGTATTTAGATTTTTTATATCACTTTTAGTTTCCGAGTTACAAGCCCTAACTTTAGTTTTTCTTATGGGCCACTTAGTTGGTTATAGCATATTTGAACGCATTTTTTACTCTACTTTACAACGATATGTCACATGACATACTTATTATAGAAAATAAGTCGAAGTACTAAATACTGGTGATATTTATAAAGTATTTTATTACAAACATTAAAGTAAGCTATGAAAAACAAAAATTGTTAAACAAAATTCGCAATAACAACAATGAAAATAACAAATGCATATTTAAAAACAATGATCTATTACAAAAAAAGGTTTTTACTTTTTTTAATAATAAGTATGACATGTGACATATCATTGTAAAGTAGAGTAAAAAACACGTTATGATATAGCCAACTTGGCAGCCCATAAGAAAAACTAAAGTTAGGGCTTGTGACTCGGAAACTAAAAGTGATACAAAAATTCTAAATACACCAATCAATTCTACTCAAAAAAGTGCTTTAAGAAACCGCAAACAAAAAGTACCTATGTACTTTACTAAAAAAGTTATAGCCATTTAAAAAAATTCCGAATTTTCAGTTTTTTGGGTATACTGCCTAAACCACATAAAATTATTAATATTTTTTGATGTTGTACTACTCACCCCTTTCTTACAAATAATTCATCTCAATTAACTACATCTGTATCTCTTACCATTTAGTATATCCCCATGCATTTCACGCTTATCTTGGTATATATGTAAAAACAAAACAAAAATTAAAGCACCTCAATTTAATGATTACAAGTAGAAAGAACTATAAAAATATTTACGATTCCTAACTTATGGCACACTAACATTAACTGAAGAAAAAGGAAGTTATATTAAATCCCCAGATTATTTCAATTGGTAAAGTACATCCGGTAAAATTTCATAAAACTATATTTTAATACCGTTCAAATGCAATTCTATTCACCCACTCATATGCACTAAAGCATGTTATGGCTTGACTATAAAAATTGTGGCATAAAGGCAAGAATTAATGTATTTTTGTCACGTATAAAAGCTATTTATACAGACAATTCAATTAGCTTAGTTAGATACATAACATGGGTTCGTGGCTAGAACAAACACAGATTATTGGACTCATTGGTCAACAAAGTTTTATGGTTTAACGTTTAAATACACGCATATTTTATAGGTTTGTAGTCAAAATGGTGGTTATCTATTTATGCAGGAGCGTATACCTTTATTTATTGATCTGAATAGTATACTTTACTCAGAATGTGTTCAAATAATGTTCCTTAAAATAAATTGATTATGAACTCTTGTAATTTTTAAGGTTATTCGATCATTAGAGCAATGTATAGATAAAAGTCTAAAATTTTAATGTTATTTATGGATAGCTTATATTTTTTACTATTTTTTATTTAAAATATTGAACGTATGGTTTTTGAGTAATAGGATATTAAAAATAGAGTTTTTAACACACGATAAATGAGAGAACTAAAGTTCGACACAATTGGCTATATAGAGACGTTTAAAAATTAATGATTTGAAACTTCAACCCTTTTAAATACTATAATAATTATAAAACAAATATATTCACGTGTAATTTATTCAAAATAATGAAAGACTAACTCTGTCATTACATTGTACAAATTAGTACTTGTTACTATTATATACCGTTCTGTCTATTTCAATTTTCAAATTAAATTAAACTTTCTTTACTTTTAATAATCAACAAAGTAACAAATTTTTTTTTAGGTACAATGTGCTAGACGTAAAACCTTAAGTAAATATAAGATACAATAAATTTTTAAATGGATCAAAAAATTTATTTTTTTAATGTTTTGATCGTTTTTCTTCATTGATTTTTGAAAGTTAATCATTTAAATAAAATAAATATCATTGGAAGATGTATCTAAATAATCATACTAAACGCCAAATCACTATTTTCCAAATAAAAAAGGTATTTTCCTTTTCGCAATTCAAACACATTGATATCTATAACTGAGCTTTAAGTGGGCTGATACATTACAGCATAACATAGTCCACATATCATCTACACACAAGTAAACAAAACTATATATTATATCTAATTTTAATATTTCAGTCACTGCAGAAGTTTTTATATAAAATAGAAACTTGCTATAATTAATTCAATATAACGTAGCAAATATATTATGTATAAGATATAGATTTAAATTTACTACAATATTTCCCGGAGTTTATAAATTTTCCCGTTTAACGATAATTACTAAACCCTGTATTGGTGATCTAACTTTTCACCATACAGTGTACATTATTCCCCACTTGATGAGTCGTGTAGAGTTACGCGTGGTGACAGAGGTGGTGGGGGTATAGAAGGCGGGGACCCCCCCCTCTCTCCACCACATGCAACAACATCCATTTGCATGTTATAGTTTATCACGTACACCGTGAAGCTCTTACACTGTCTATGATTTATTGTTAATTTGGTAACCCTGTCAATACGCATGAAAATTAATTTAAAAACGATGTTTTCATATACAATGAAAACATTTTTTTTTATTTGTTTTTTTTTTCTATTTTGAAAAGTTTGCAAAATTGTATTAAAGTAGGACGTTTTAAACATAAAAAAATCAAATATGTTATTTTATCTTGTATAATAAATTAATAAAACATTTTTTTTCATTATGGTGGAGATGCAGGGTATTCATGAAAAGTTATTCTGTTATAAATAATGCTATAAGTTATATAATTTAAAATATAATTAAAATCAGGGATCTGGACCTGAACTCGAACCGAACCACTATATTTCAAAGTCAGCGAACCTGAATCTGAACCCAAATGTTTTCGTGAATATCTGGAAATCCATATTTTTTTGTAAATGGTTAAAGAAATTCTTAATAATATTTTATCAATTTTCCTCCATTGATTTTTTAAAGTGATTGTAAAATGTACAAATTGGAAATATGTTTGAATTTCAGTGTATGATGTGACTTTTCAAGTCCACTACCAAAATTTACATTTTTTTTGCTTAATTCTATAACTTTGTAAAAATTAATTTCTTTTCAATTTTCAAAAATCTGAAAAATAGAGACTTCAATCTTTAAAATGTATTATTTTTTACTAATTTTTTCTAGCAGTATCTTCGTCCCTTCATTGTTTTGACAAATGTATATTATTATACATATTTATAAACTATAAATATAATAATATACATACATTTGTTATAATAAGATTGACGAAAATAAATTTTATCTCAAGAAATGGAGATTTGAATAACTTGAATACAGCTGAACAATAAGAAAACGAAAAATATACCGTTTTTAATGGATTTTTATTTTAAACCGCATACATATTGTTTTGTGAGCCCACAGCAGGATATCTTTTTTATTTTCAAATAGTAATTTATTTTTATTATTTAATTTGAATCGAACCCGAAACTGAACCTAAAAAAATAACGGTTTTTAAACCTAAACCCGAACCGAACCTGAACCATTAATAAATTCTGGTTCAAATCCCTGATTAAAATAAAAAGAAAACGATTATTTAAATATGGTGGAGGTGCAGGGTAGTCATACAAAAATTAAGTGACTCATGTATTACGAATTTACTATTAAAATACAAAATATCAGTTTTTAGGTCATAAAGCTCAGTAGTTTGAATGCTGTAACAGACAGACGGACACAGTATTAATTTCAGTACATAAAACTAACACTGTTTACTTCAGTAAATGGAATCAATTAGCATAGAATTTTAATAAAAACCGTTTTAATTTATTTAATTATATGCAAGCCTATTATCATAAAACAAAAAAAAACGTGGTTTCTTATATGGTGTTTACACCGAAAAAACAAAACAGAAACACGGTATTTTTATAACCAAAAAACAATAAACCCTATACATTTTTAAATACGAATTATTTTACACAATGCACTATGGGCCAGGATAACCTGTTCTGTGGCCAAAAGTCGAGGAGTTATCCAATTTAATTAAAATTCATTTTTTAAGGGTTTTTTGGGACGCAGATTTCAATTTTTTTATAAAAATTCAAAAATTCAAAATGGCGGATCCAATATGGCGACCAATATACTTCAAATGTTATCCGATTTTAATGAAATTAATTTTATAAGGGTCTTTTGGATCACTGATTTCAAATTTTATACAAAAATTTAAAAATTCAAAATGGCGGATCCAATATGGCAACCAATACATTATATATTTTCAAAGTTATCCAATTTAAATAAAAATTATTTTATAAGGGTTTTTTGAGACACTATTTTTAAATCTTTTATAAAAATTTTAAAATTCAAAATGGCGGATCCAATATGGCGACTAATATATTTAAAAAATTATCCGATTTAAATAAAATTCATTTTATAAGGCTTCTTTCGGACATTGATTTCAAATTTATATAACTATATTATTTTTCTTATACTAGCTGACAATATCTATTTTTTAATATAAAATTATAATTTTTTCAAAAAGTCAATTTTATTGAAATTTTAATAAATGTATTCAAATACACCTCTGGTCTAAATAATAATTAGTTGATATTGAAAATGGATTAAACTTATTAGTAATAAGCATTCTACCAATTTTCATAACATTACCATAATGGGATATCCAGATAATGAATGAAAACTAGTTGGGGGTATAATTTTTAAGGGGCTTTAACTCCCTCGCGAAGAATTTTCGGATACATGTTCATATGAAATTTTTTGCTTAAAATAACATCTTCAATCTAGTATTAAAGTTTGAGACACCAATCCTAAATAAACTATAATTTTATACATTAGTACCTATATCTATGTAAAATTTGATATGTATCAATTTTGCATAACTAACAATGTGGTTCTACTTAAGTAAAACTGAAAATAACGCATTCATGTGACATTTAAAATTATTTTTGAACTTCAACGAATGAAAAAATCCAAACATACGGTTTGGAATTTATGAATTTGCAATAAATATTGTATTTTACCAACGACAGTAACATTACATTTTTTAATACATTTTTCGACTTTGAGCCACTGTCATTTCAACAAGAATTGATTAATCAACATGAAATTTTCAAAATAACTACTTCAACTAATGTTGAATGCAGTGATCTAATTCGTCTCCTCAACTTCTAAAGTAGACTTTTGGCCACAGAACAGAGTATCCTGGCCCATAGTGCAATGTTATGTTTTGTTTTTTCGATGTCAACACTGCATTAGGTATATAAATATAATATATACACCTTAACCACAAGAAAACAATGTTACTCGAGAGTCTCGACTAATCTGGTTAAGTTTATGTATATATAAATAGCTAATTAAGTTGTATGAACAAGTAATACCCTACAAAAACATAAAGTAATACCTTCAATAAACATTGCACTTAAATAGAAAAAAACATGGCTACGCACATATTACATTGATTTAAATAATGTGCAGAGTTCAAGTACCTAGTCAGCTGTCATCATCAAGTCGCATGCATCCAACAACTAACGCTGAAATAGTAGATTTATAGCGTTGACTCGACGCGCCCTCTATGTGCTGTAAAATTATTAATTAATAACAGCTTCAGAAAGTTTTGCCACAAAACGGAACAATAAGTTCATTGACTTTGCGCGTACTTGCTAAAGTATGTAAATATTTAACGTTTAGTACCATTTGCGCAATAATAAGTGTTAACTTATTATTAAAGTTTTGAAAATTAAAACTATTTACTTTTATATATTATGTACGAATGTATTTTAAAATAATAAATAATTATTTAACTAGAAATCAGGATTCAGGACTGTACACAAGAATTAAGGAAGTTTCTTCTGGATCTCGTTAAAATTTAAGCCATCTCGTCTCGTTCTCGGTTACGTGTACGAGACGAAGTACACCCAATTCTGTTTTTTTACACGGTTTTCATTTAACACGGTCTAGAAAAAAAATTGATTCCGTTTTTACACGATTTCACTCGATTTAGCACGATTAAAAAAGCTATTTGATTTAAATTTTAAAGAATAATATTTTTACTAACCGTAATCTTCTAGGAATTTTTATTTCTATATATTATTTATAAAATATGTAGTTAGGGAATTCCCCTTTCTAATTTATTTTCATAGCAGCTTAAGTATATATTTTAGTATTGTATAAGTTTTCAGTTCCTAAACTTGCGATAATTTTATATTTATGTTACTTTTACTTTAAGAATTGAATTTTATTTTATTTTTATGAAATAAACTGTGCATGAATGCATATAAAAATTTTATTTATAATTTTTTTTGTATGAATCATTTCATTTTACCTATTTTTTACAGGGTTGAAGGATATGGAACTAATCCTCCTTTTTTCTATGTACTTCATGTCTTTTTTTACACGGTTTTTTCTGGAACGTATCAACCGTATAAAAACAGAATTAGGTGTATTTTATTTTTATTTTTAAATATAACCCATCTTGTAGTGTACATTTTACGTTATTTATAAATATTTTATATCAAGTAAAAATATACAACAGTCACTTTAAAAAATACAGAAACAATGTAGGTAGTAGTAAATATATAGTATAATTATAGCATTCACTACAATGCAAAGTATGTACAATTAAACTGAAAAACAAAACACCTACAAGAAGGTGTACTAGTATAAATACAATATACAGTGATATATGTTACTTACAGATGAAAAAATGAAAAGAATGTAATTTTTAAACGCAAATTACACGCACGGAAAAAAGGGACTATCTCAAAGAGAAACAGATTAAATTCCAAAGCTATAATTAACCACCCCCACTACAATTTTATATTACTTTAGTACACACACACACATACACACTTTTTATATAGGTACATATTACAGTGCATATGTAAGCATGTATGCATTGTATATTTATTTTTTTACTTAAATCATGGTGATGATTTAAATAAAATAAAAATAAAAATAAGTTAATAAGAACTCCATGTCTCTGGCACCCCCTTTTTTGAAATTCGAATTTTATTATATGCAGTTCGTTTGTGCTTCGTTTGTGCACGTTTGTGCAGGAAATCCTTTCGTTTGTGCTTCAACCCTTTAGACTTTAGGAGATATTCAAAAAATCAAATGGGGGGGGCGTAGAATGTGCAGTTCGTTTCTGCTTCGTTTGTGCACGTTTGTGCTGAAATTATATTCGTTTATGCTTTAACCCTTTAGGAGCTATTCGTATAAAAAACTGTTAATGCTTTATAAACATGATTGTATCTGAATATTAGTTTTCGAAAAAAAGTATACGTCTTGTGTTCTTATTTATTTAACTAGAAGCTCTGTTAACGCTTTAAGTTTGTTAGTTTTTTTGAGATAAATAAAAACCGAAATTTTATAATTATATTTTACTGATTTTTACTACTTAACAACTATTTTATCTAATAATTATTTACATTCTATTTTTTGATGATGATTTTATATATCTATAGTGCCATAGTGTAGGGTTGGTGCCTGAATGTTTTCGGTATTTTTAAATATAAATAACATGGAAAGGGTTAAAGCACAAACGATGAAAATTTCTGCACGAACGTGCACAAACGAACTGCATATAATAAAATTTGAATTTCAAAAAGGGGGGGGCTCGCATGTCCCAAGCACCCCCTTTGATTTTTGTGAATATCTCCTAAAGGGTTAAAGCACAAACGATAGGATTTCCTGCACAAACGTGTACAAACGAAGCATAAACGAACTGCATATAATAAAATTCGAATTTCAAAAAAGGGGGTGCCAGAGACATCGAGCCGTTAATAAGAACCTAATCCTGACTTTTTCTAAAATGCTAAAAGCGAATCTTTAGCATAAATTACTTCATTATACCAGGTTTTTGAGATATTTTAACCTGAAATTGCATACAATGACAATGTTTATTACCAGATATTTTTTTATGTGTAAACATAAACCGATTTTGATGAAACAAACCTTTGTGTTCCTTGAAATTTCAATAGTGTTATAAAGTACATAAAATCACTGAAAAGAACTGAGCAAATAATAAATTAGCTACACAATTAAAAAGAAAATTACAATAGAGAAAATCTAGCTTAAATTATAAGATATACACAGAAAAAAAGAAACCTAAAGAATTACAGTTTTTTCTCTGTACATCCCGGATAGTAAGCAACAACCTATATCATTATAAAATATTTTTACAGTCTGAAATTGTAATAATGTTTGCATCAATGTTATCCATCAATATAAATTGACGGATAAACTACAAACATTACAGCCTTAAATTACAGTTTCAGAAAGTAAAATATATTTTATAATAATAGGTTGTCACTTACTATCTGGGATGTACAGACAAAAACTGTAATTCTTTATGTTTCTTTTTTTTCGTGTACGTCGAAATTCTGTATGGTCGTTTTGTAGAGTTTGGGAAACGCTTTTTATTGTATTTGTAACATATTAAAACAAAAATAGGCATGACGCTATTAAAAAGTATCATTGCAATTATGAAATAAATAATGAAATAGGTTAAAAAGATTCTAAAAAATGTATTTATTTTTATATTAAAAGCGAGATTAATATAATTTTTCTTAAAATAAAAATGCAAAATACAGTAATCCGTCATGTTAAATGGAGCACCAATCAGAGCGAATGTAAATGTTTTATTTTAGACAAATAGCAATTCCTCTTACAGGAATACATTATTTAAGAACTTATATACTTTGGAATACATTTTTAACACACAAAATAATTAAGTTATTGTCTAACTCTGAATGTTGACAAGGAGTGTGACGTCACAACTCTCAAATGCAGACCCGGATTTGGAAATTTGCCGCCCCTAGGCAGTTGCGAAAATTGCCGCCCTCTCCATGTAGTACTAGAAGTTTAAAAAAAATTGTTTTGATAATAAAAATAAAAAAGTTAAGGTTTTTTATATCGATGACCTTTTTTTGGTTTTCATGTAAAAAGTTTTTTTTTGTGTGCTAAATTTGCCGCCCCTTAAATTTTGCCGCTCTAGGCACGTGCCTACATTGCCTGCATGGTAAATCCGGACCTGCTCAAATGTCACCTGCCAGCGTTTTGGCGTCAAATTCAAAATTAGTTTTAAAAGAGTCAATTTTTGCGATTAAACCTTTATTTTTTCTGCAGAAATAAGTATTTTTTTGGAAATAGGAGACACGTAAGATCATCATAGGATACTTTTTTTTAAATTAGTCATCATGCCTATTTTGATATTTATTTAAACTTCATTTGATTGGCATTAAATCGGTGTAGTTTGTACTTTCTTGTGACGTTAATTAATCAAAATTCAGAACAACAAGGAAAACGTATTCAATATTGTAAAATAACACGCATAAGTGAACTACTCCCGCTTATAGATGTTACTAGAGGATGAGCTCCAAGTTTAGTCAATTTATCATTTCATGTTAAAGAACGTTTGAAACTATTTCACATACGAGGATTAGTGCGTGAGGGTAACTTGAACGTGTATATGTGTGCGTGACTATACCTATATGTATGTATGGGTGACAGTAGTGAGCAAAATCTAGTAGGCAAGAACACCCTTGTAAACTTCTTATACTCATTCGGAACTCGGCCGACCGTAGTTCTATAGTTAGCCCATAGATGTTAGACGATCAATCTTTTACAAGTGATGACATGAGTTTCACGAAATCATATACAAACAATAATTTGTCAAGCCAATGAATTGTTTCGTTTTTGACATGTACTTTAGAAAGTTTTGGTTTTGAAAATAAAAAAAGAATGATTATACACTAGAAAAGGCAGTCATTTGACGGTAATTTCAATTTCAATATTGAATAATTGAAAAACTATTTGACTTACCGTAATGAGACTTTGTGACTTTTATTAATACTAGTAGTTAAATGAAACTATGTATCAAAATAATTCACATCTATTTTTTTTATTGTTTGAAATGTTGATATACCGACAAAGACGGCGGCGGTCTTTTGACGGCTATGATCTGATAAATATGTTTTTAATTGTTGTATGAGAGGGTACAACAATAAAAACGTATATGAATTGTCAGTCAAATAAGCCTGTAATTGTGTATCGATATTATTGTGAGTAATTTGTGAAAAAAGCCCAGGAAATTCGAAGAAGAGGTGAGAATGTCTTATTCAGAAATGTAAAAATAAAACTAATAAAGTATGCGATACTTATACTTGTAAAAAACCGCTTTGCGGCTCTTTTTACATGCAAAAATTGTGTATAAATATTAAAATTAAACATACATTACATCTACTTTTATTTCTTTACTTGACATTTATTAATTACTCATAAAAAAAGATATTTAGTAAATTTGTAGTCATTCGTCTTTGTAGGTAGGTAGATTTTCCCGTCTTTCTAGTGTTAACACAAATCCTCAAAATTAATTTTTATCTAACTATAAATCTTCTACAACTGTTTGAATAAATACATATAATAAAATACGTATTTTTTAAGCTTCATAGGTGTTATATATTTTTAACTCATTAACGCCCGCCGTACAAATTTATGTACACCTCATTTTATAATTAATGCTGCTGTCTATGGATATTAATTCACAATATTTCCTTAAAAATCAGTTAGTAGAAGTGCAAGAAACAAGTCTGTTTACGTTATTAGTTTCATAAGTGTTTAAATGTGTTTTAATTGTTCTGAATAATTTTTATATGAAAAGAGGTACGTGGTATGCTAATATATTTTATCGAACTAGAGCATGTGATTTCGAATTTTGTTCAAATCATATGAAATAACAACATGACTTTTAACTGAAGTTTATCTAAATAAAAATTATATCAGAAAAGCAGTCTCACACAAAATAGACTTCATATCTGGCCAATTTACTCGCTTGAGTACACACTGTTATTTTTTTTTTAATATTAAAAAAAAGTTTGTGTTGTATATTAAGGTAAATATATAAAAATATGTACTTAATTTCATTATAAAAAATCTTTTGCATGTTTTTGTTTTCTTTTGGGCGTTAATGAGTTAATAATTAATAATTAATGTAATTGTGTCACGTATATAATAAAATCATTAATGCATGATAAGGATAACATGTATATGATTCGTGTGGAATTTAGGTTACATAGGAGCTGCCAGATTAAGAAGAATAAGTAAAAGGTGATATAATACAAATTTCTGTTATAATCGATATAATCATGTCCTTTTTTAGAATGCAAGTTATCTCCCTGCCAAATTTCATCAAGATCGGTACAGCGGTTTAGCTGTGAGAAGGTAACAAACACACTTTCGCATTTATAATATTAGTATGTAGTTTTATGTATAAGCATCCGTTTCTAGGTTATAAGATGTAGGAATTTAAAAAGTGTACACGAATCTAAAGTTTAAAATTTCATGTTTGCAATTTTCACTGCGGTGTTTTATTCAAGTTAAGACAATCGCAGGTATATTTTGTTATAAATTCATACTAGAACAAAAAAATATTCAATTCTTTTTCCTATAGCTACGGAAACATCAAATAAATGCCAGACAAAGATTATCCGATCCAGTGGTGAAGATTGACTGCATCTGAAAGGATTCAAGTGTGAAAGACTTAATGGATTGACAAAAAATCCGGACGTTCTTAGAGATTTATATAGAGTGAATAAGGTCATATATCTTTTTGTAAAAAAATGCACACAGGTACATTAGTTAATAAAAAAGTTCTATTTCAATATTAAAAAAGTTATAAGAACTACACTGAAAAAAAATTACTGTTAATTTTTAACATAAAAAACAACGGGAGGACGAAATTTCATTCTGTGAAAACTTAATCGGTAACGTAGTAATATTACATATTACATACCAACAGTATCGAAAATTACTATACCGTATGTTTAAATAATTATAAAACTTAAATAATTATTATGAAAATTATTTAAAAAATGAGCAATATCCAACTTTCGTAATAACGACAAAAATTTCAGAAACGCAACTAATAATGTGACCAAAAAAAATTCTTTTTCTTCAAATTATTGTAGTTTCGATAAAAATCCATCAAACTTTAATTATTTGAAATAATTGAAAAGTAGACATTTATATTTAATTTACAGAGGCTCATGAAACGTAAACGACGATTTTAGATGAAAATATAGTAAAGTGTAGAAAAGTCGTAGAATTTTTTTTAAAGCTGTTGATCTAACTAATTGTAAGCTTTGTAAAGGAAATAAAAGATATTTTAGTACTAATTTCCTTTTTGAAGAAATTTTTAGTAATCATTTTTACTCAAGTGACAAGTATTTGAATATTTACACCTTTTTTTAAAGTAAAAATCTTATTGACAAAAGTATCTTTAATTTAAAAGAAACTAGAGTTCAGCTTCACAGGGGGGGCGAAGCCCCCTGGTATAATATCTGGGGGGGCGATCGCCCCCCTCGCCCCCTCGTAGTCGGCGCCGGTGGCAGTTTCTATGACGAACATAGAAACATATAAAAATTATAGAGAATGTACGTGAAATTTTCATATGCAAGAAATTAAATTAAAGAATAGCGTATATTATTTTTTCAGAGTAAATAAATTTTAATAGGTACTATGTTAAAATTTACCAGTATGTCATTGTAATTTTTCATTTACTTTATTTTAAATTCTACCGAATTTTTTTCAGTAGTTGATTCTGTCCTCAGGTTCACAGCATTTTCTGTTAATTTTTAAAAGAATATTCTCTCCGTGTAGAAACTAAAATATAATATATAAATTTATTTCAAAACAAAAATAAAAGAAGTATTTTATGAAATTAAATTTGATATAGCAGACAATTTCAGGTTAACCCTGTACATTATACATAATAATAGCACAAACAGAACAAAAATAGTCCGTCTAGGAATACTAAAATGTAAATTCGAACTCCAAGCTACGATTCTAAAAAATGTATTTAAATTTATTTATACATATTTCATACAATGCAAACGATACCACCATTTAAAACAGACAACAATTTTCCTAATAAAACTAAAATTCACAACTGGAAAATACGTACATTCTAGGAATTTTATCTCAAATATAAAGTGAAACAAAATATTGTTTTATCTAATAAATAGCTATCATATATGTTGAGAAATTCTCCAGCGCGGAAATAGAAAATGTAAAATATGTTTATACAACATACATTTATAAAATAGACATATATATGATATTTACTAAAGTTTTTTTTACTTCCTCTTTCCGGTATGTAAGCTATGAGTAAATCGTGATATTTCATATACTGTAAACAGACCATTAGGTTAGAGAATATAAGTTAAACAATTAAAAACCCGATTAGTCAGATAGGGTAAAATATAATGGCCAAGAATCCACTATTAATGACTTACGTCACCTAATCATTGGCCCGGAAACGAGTAGATAGAAGGTGGTTTTACCAAAATGTTGCACGGATTCTCAATTTATGTTTAACAAATTTTAATTTAAAAACTATGCCTAAGGTGGCTATTACACTATCAAATATATGTCAAAGATCTTTGACAAAGATTTGATCATATATTTAATTATAAGTAATTTCGTAGCCGAAACCGTCTACGAACACTTTTCAGTCGCCATTTTGATTTATCCGTCAAAAAACTTTGATGAAATATAAGAAACTGTCATTATCTATGATTAAATAAATATTACGTAAATATTATAAAAGTTGACGTATTACAGTGTCATATTTCTTTGATCAAAGAAATTTTACCACATTTCTTTGATAGTGTAATAGCCGCCTTACACCAATAGATACATAATACGTCTACCCGGGAAAAAATTGTAGAACTGTAGAGATCTACTCAGATCTAGACGGATCTCCATTTTGAGACAACATATTTTTCACTGGTTTTTGGTCTGTGGAGATTTGCAAAGATCTACAATGGTCTACAAAGATCTAAAACGATCCATAAAGATCTACAATGATTTACAAAGATCTCTGAAGATCATTGTATTGTATAAATTCATGAATATTCAACGTTTACACCTCTATTACGATCTACAACGATCTTTAGAGATCTTTGTAGATCCTTTTAGATCTTTATAAGTCAATGTAGATCTTTGCAAGTCTCGATCCACTGATCAAAAACCAGTGAAAAATATGATGTAGTCTCAAAATGGAGATCTGTCGAGATCTGAGTAGATCTCTGCAGATCTACAATTTTTTCCCGGATATTTAACCCTTTATCACTCGATTCTTAAATAAAGTGGAATATTAAAGTGCATTTTTCATAGGTTTTTATATTTTGTACTCGCAACACTATTTACTAAGATTTATTGTTATCGCCGAGTTGACTGTCGCCGAGTTTGACCCGTTGCTGAGTTGACCTGTCCCGACAAAATCAAGTGTGATGCATAAAATTTTACCTAAAAATTTTGTGATTTAGATTTTATTAAAAATATGTTTATTTTATAGAAAATGACGTGAAAAGTTGAAATTTTCAAACCGCAGGTCGATATCTCAAATCGTTCTCGAGATATTGCCTCTCAAAGTTTCAGTTTTTACAAAATTTTGGATAAAAATGGTTATAACTTTTGAACGTGTGGTCGGATTTGATTTTTATCGACGAATTTGGAATCAGCGTCTCAAAATCTATATGATGACATGTATATTACTTCAAAACTCGACAAAAAAATTTTTGCTGAAAATCGAAATTTTTCCAAGGGGTATACCTTAAAAAAATATCGATTTTCAGCAAAAAAAATTTTGTCGAGTTTTGAAGTATTATACATGTCGTTATATAGATTTTGACACGCTGATTCCAAATTCGTCGACAAAAATCAAATCCAACCTCACGTTCAAAAGTTATAACCATTTTTATCCAAAATTTTGAAAAAAACTAAAACTTTGAGACGTCATATCTCGTGAACGGTATGAGATACAAACCTGCGGTTTGAAAATTTCAACTTTTCACGTCATTTTCTATATAATAAACATACTTTTTATGAAATCTAAAAATCAAAATTTTTTAGTATAATTTTATGTATCAAACTTCAATTTGTCATAGAAATATCAACCTAAAAATACGAAAACAAGAAAAAAAACATAAATAGCTATATAATCAATACATTTAATTATTTGTCATGTAATTTTTAATTTAATCCACATTTACTTTTATATAGAGCGCTTTTGATATAAATAAATTCAAAATTGTGAATATCCAATCTATTGCTCAATTTTACTATTATTTATTTCTAATACGAGAGTTTAGATTAAAGATGGTCTTTTTCAAGACTTAGTACATACGTATTGGTCGATGTGAACTTAGCATATTTACGTTTTATTCATTTACAACAATTTATCCCGATAAACGAATAAGTACATAGTTTTTTTTAATTATTCATCATCTTATTATTTTTCGAATAGTACCAAAAACTGATATAAGACAAAAAATATAATAACAATAAGCACACATTAATATTCAAATCTTTGTAAGGCATTGAAAAGTAAAAGTTTCAAACTTAAAAATGTTTACACATAAATTTTCCTCTTAATAACAAAACTATTTTCTAAAAATATTTCAATCTCTTAACACTTAGAGACTCGTTACTGGGTCTAACGGACCCAGTCCTTCGTATTTTGGTTAAAATCTTTTAAAGTTTGAAGTGTGCGACATTGCCGCTTTCAGTATCTTTCAACGATAGAATAGCACGGCAGATGACGGTTATAGTCGTCAGTTTGTTCAAATTGTCATAGCTAAATTTGATACAGAAAGCAAATGAGATGTGATTTTATCCCAAAGAAGATATTTTAATTTTGTTAATTTTCAAAGTTTTTTTTTTATAATGATTGATCTCTCATTGTTAATTCATAAAAGTACATTATAGTAGTGTAAGAAAATATAGAAGATTTTGTTTAAAATAAGTTTTTACAGAAATTTCAACAATTACTCTAAATCTTGTCATAAAAGTATGGAAAAATTCCTTTTATTTTTGTAATGACTGTTTGATTAAGTAAAAACAATAAATATTAGTATATGATTAAATATTATCTTTCTTTATTGACAAATTATCCTTATAAGAAAGTAAATGTGCACTTCTATTCAGCAGTTTTGGAATAAACATTTGATATTAAACTGGGTCCAGCACACCCGATAGCGAGTATTTATGTTACAAATCAAGACGCGAGTCCCTAAGTGTTAATAAATCTGACTAGTGTATTTAAATTAAATCAACGACAAATAGAACTAAAATAAATCTTTAAAAAAACAACGATGAAATCGCATCTACAAAAACAACAAATTGAGTTGTAAATGGTATGCATAGCAGCACGCGTACGACATTTTTCTCCCATTATAAACTTGTTCAAGCTAACTTGACACAAATAAATGCCGTAAAAGTTTTCGTATAAAACGCCCAGCTACCAGATAATTGGGACGATGAGTTATTAAATAATTAGGACCATAATAACACCATAGAATTTTGGTTACAGGATGTTAAAAGGCATTTTATTTATACGTAAATATTGTTATGACCATCACTCATTAGTTATACTCAGTGGCGTACTAAGAAAAAAATGGATGATAATAGATTTTTTTAAATATGTAATTTTCATTTATTTCTATTATGTATAATTTATTGTTAAATTAATGTCCGGTATTATAAACGTCCTAACAAATTTGCAAGCTAGCAAGCACTCTCAAATGGGGTATCAAACTTATATGACAGTTCTCTTTGAGTTTTTAACAGATAGTTGCAGGTGCAGCAAGTTTGTTTTTACCATTTTTTACGCAAGGTTAGCAAATACACTTTAGTAAATACTTTACATACCTTTTTTTACTTTCTATGTATGAAACTATCTGTTAAAAACTCAAAGAGAACTGTTATATAAATTTGATATCTCATTTGAGAGTGCTTGCTAGCTTGCAAATTTGCTAGGTCCTTTATAATACCGGACATAAATATTGTATATTGGCACATTCGGGGAGGGGAGAAGGTATAACCTCTAAATCACCCTCAATGTGTGCGGCACTGATTATATTGCCGTTCTAAGTTAACAGTCAGTTTCTATAAAACATTCCATAGACGTTATTTCGAAAAAAAAAAGGATAACAAATGGTTTATCTACCAACGAGTTTTACTGCCGTTCGTAATTTGGTAGCTTATCAAAGTGAAAATGCAGTTAATACTCGTTAAAATTTTGGTGATTTATAAGACCCCTAAAATATTTATACGATTTAGTAAAATCTGAAGTGTTAAAAACGTTGATCCCTTTTTTCTCAATTTTTACATTTTGCTTCTTCTTGTCTTTAACAGTTTAACCCTTAGCTGCTCCATCTCTCCAGAATAACGTACCTGTCGCACTGGGGTCACCTCGTACCCCAGACACTAAAATGCTAACTACTAGTAAGCTATTGAATATTTTAATCCAATAAAATTCATCTATCATCTTCGAACAATACAGAATGCACTCCAATCGGGTATTTAAAAAATATTTATTATTTAATATATTTAAAAAATTGAAAACCTTGTTAAATTTAAACAGCTCCCATTGAAGTGGAAACAATAAAGGGCGCCTGGTACCCCACTCTGACAGCTAAGGGTTAACCTAAGGCTATAGACGTAAACACAAAAAAATTGTATTGGACCAAGAAAATCTTGTTTTGTATAAAACGAAAACAATATTTTCTTAATATAAGAAAAGTACTCTTAATCCAACTACATTATTTCTTCGTCCAAGAATACTATAGTTGGTTTAAGAATACATTTCTTATCTTAAGAAAAAATTGTTTTCGTTATATACAAAACAAGGTTTACTTGGCTCAAGTAAACCTTTCTACCTGTGTATATGTAACTTTTTGATTACAAAAGTCGAAGTTATTTATAACGTAGTATAATAATATAAAAGTTTCAAATAGACAATAGAAGATCAATCAATTTAACGAAATTTTATGTTTATTTATATTTGTTTGTCACAGTTTATATTATTCATGTGTCGTATCATATAATATAATAAAATTTCAACTTTTTAATTTGATGTCTACATAAACGTGACGGAGAAGTTTGCAGTTGTCAAGAGTTAATATTTTTACTCTTGGAAAAATGCATGCACTTTTATCAAACTTACTTTTGTAAATGTTCTTTATTGTTTATGTCAGTTGTTCTTGAAACTTCTGAATTGCAACAGTAATTCTGTTGATACAAAAACTTATGCATACAAGTACTCTTACTTAATCTTTAGATATACATAGAATTAATCGTCGATTATTTTAATTTTATACATATTTTATAATACTATCCTAAAGGAGAGGTTTCACATCGGTACCAAACAGGAAGGCGCATTATTACGCTCAGACAGGAGGTATAGATTAAGTAAGTATATATCCTTTTGTTGAGCAACCTGGAAACAAGCCATGATCCTGTGTACTTCATGAACATTGCCTGCCTTGGATGCTCCAGGATAAATCGATCATTATCCCGACAGGCTTTCATATATGGGTTACTTGTAATGTTTATTAACACAAGATATGCATATTAAATATGTTTTAAAGTCAAAAGAAAGATTAAGGAACAAAAAATTAAATACGATTCTCTATGCATAAGGAAAAATATATCTTCTATTTATAGAAAATTTTAGGTCCAATAAATCTCAACAATAAATAGATCGTTCATTTGCTACAACGTTGAAATAACTAAAAAAATGTGATTTTTTAGGAGACACGTTTAGAGTTTTGAATTGGTTTAACTTTATATAATAATTTTCAAATGTATTTATGCCCTCTCGTAGTTAATTAAATAAGCTCAGATATGTAAAAAGTACATGTAAGAACGGTATTTTCTGTAGATATGAACAACACAAAAATAACCAATTTTTGAGTTATGCTATGTTCATCTTTGGATTACTAGTACAGTGTTGCCAGCTCTACTCTCTTAAGGGGGCAGACACAGTTGAGACTTTTTTAGGATTTTTTTGGCCACGCATTAAAATAATTAATAATAAATGTTTTTCCACATGAAAGATATGTATTTACAGAAAATATTATAATTTTTTTATGGCAAAATATCAAAAAATAAGTCGGATACAGCGAATTTGGGAGGGGTTAAAAAGAGTGTTTTGCCGTGATCACTGCTGCTCGTCACTGGATCATTAAAAATAAAAAAAGGGATCATTATTTACTGACATAATGCTCCGGATGGACGAAGGGATTAATTCGACTAAAATTCACTCGCATTTTCGGTTATAAAAAAATCGTCCCAAAAAATAAATCCTTCGTCCATCCAGAGAACAATTATGTATAGAATAAGTGAGAAAAATTTCAAACCGATCGGTAAAGCCGTTCTCAAGTTACCATGATCATCGACTTCGAAAACATGGTTTCGAGAAAAAAATCGCACAGCTGCCTCTACCTGCCTACTTTTATACATTAGAGACGGCTCCGTTCAAAGTTATATATCTTCATAAATAACGGTCCGATTTGTCTGAAATTTTCAGAGAATACGTTTGAAATAATCTACTTTGAGAAAATGCAACAAAAAAAATATTTTTTCAAAATTCTAACTGGGTCTGCCCCCTTAACGGTGAAGTTATATCCTGTATTACCAATATTTCAAAAAAGTTACTAAAAAGTGATCTATTACCCATTTAAAAAAAACACATGCCGATATTTGAAAAATTGATAGCAACTTCGTGCTAATAATATACATATATGCACTAACATACGATGGAGTCAGTGAATACTACATGTTTTGTATTCTGCAGTAGTTCATTTCCATTATGTGCTAGTTCATATAATGTATGCACATTCATATTTATGTCATGTGCAAGAATTGTGTTGTTGTTCTCAATTTCATAATGAAGTTCATGTCAACCAACACAGAGTGTTTTATTAATTTGTATCTACCGGTTAATAGAATCTTCCGCTTAATGTGATCAACTAAGTTACATGTGTATTTTGTCGGTCATATTTGATACTTGCAAAATTTTAACAGTCTGAAAAATGAGGTCATAAAAGTACACTCAAATATCTAAACGACGACTATCCTATTAACGTACGCTCCGAGAAACGACTGTCCAATCGCTCCATGTAACTCCTTCCCCTATCCCTACTACAATACTACCGTGACTGCTGTATTTCTGCACGAAATTTGGTGGTGGGTGCCCTTCTAGCTGACGATAGGAGATTTTGAATTAACGATGCCTACGTTGTTTGGAGCGACGAGTGTAGCTACATCTTATCTTTTAGCTAATTTTCTAGGTTATAATCTACGGATTGATGTATTGCTAGTAGCAGCACAATATTTCGTAAACTATACTACCATTCTTAGGTAAAAATGTAAAAATCGATAAAAATTAGATTTTTGGTATTCAACTGTGTCTATTTTACAGCCTAATTGTTTTTTAGGTCCAAATTAACTACTTACATAGTTTGAGGGTGATTCAACACTAAAAAAAGACAGTCATTTGACGGTAATTTCAATTTCATTGAAAAACTATTTGAGTTACTATTTAAATTATTCAAAATTTAATTTGAAATTAACTGCTCAAGTCAAATGACTGCTCTAATTTTTCTTGTGTTAATGCTAGTGTCTTATTTCTCGCCAAAATTATAACCTTCCATGCCTTTATTTTTTGAAAGGGCAGTAAATAAAAAAATCTTATATCTCGTTAGTAAACCATATTTTATTGCTTTTTCTCGTAGTAAAGCGTATACGGAATCGGTTATCGAATTTGACTCTACCATTAACAAACATTTTGAAGAAAAAAAATTATAACTGCCTTTGACTTATATAAGCTAGAAACTTTTTAACTGAAAATTAGCACTAAATAAATGAAAAAAAAGGAAATTATTTTCTTCCAGGGGGACGCCAAGTTAGGTAAAACAAATAAATACCAAGACATGCGAATTTAAATCTATGCCTTTTAACTCAAAAGTGGCACCTTCATAAAATTGCAAAGAGTATCGAATCGGCCCCCCCTCCCAGTGTTTTTTTTTTCAACCTAACATAATTTTTAAATTAGTAATGGGAAAGAGGGCCCTTTTATAAGTTAAACACAAAACTGCATCTACTGTTTTAATGATAATTCTATTAAAATGAAACTGCATATGTAGGTTAATTATGACATTATATGAAGTGGACTTTTCATTTTAATTTACCTTTTTCTTTCTATTTTATTTATTTTTTGAAAAGGTAGTAAATTAAAAAGGCTTCTATCTCGTGAGTAAACCATATTTTATTGCCTTTTCTTGCTATTACATATAGGATAACGTTTATCGAATTTAACTGTACTATTTTGAAAAAATGTTATAATTGCCTTTTACTTATATATTATACAAGCTACAAACTTGAAGTTTTAACTGAAAATGACCACTAAATAAATTACGAAAAAAATTAAGTAAATTAAATAAATACCAAAATATATGAATTTGAACCTACGTTTTTTAATTCAAAAGTGGCACTTGCATAAAATTGCAAAAAGTAACGACCTCTCCTCCATAATATAATTAATAATAATGATTATATTTTTTTTCTTTCAACCTAACATAGTTATATATTTTTTCATTAGTAGTGAGGAAGAGAGGCCCTTTATAAATTTAGCACAAAACTGTATCTGTTGTTTCAATAATAATTCTATAAAAATGAAACTGCATATGTAGGTTAATTATGACATTATATGAAGTGGACTTTTCATTTTAATTTATCTTTTTCTTTCTATTTGTTAAATGTGAAAATTTCCCACAAACATCACTGACTCTGGCGGGTAATTTCACAAACTGAGAATTAATCCATTAATCATAATTGTATATAAAAACAGAGCAGCTTGAAAAATTTAGTTATTTTTTAATTACATTCAATGAATAAAATACGCGTTGAATAGAGCGTTAATTCAAATGAGTTTTCCCTTGATAATTAAAATGATTATGAATGGTGTTGTATTAACAGAAAATTTTAATTTTATAACATATACAAAGCGTCACTTTTTAATTAAAGTGGCAACATGTGTAATCTTATAGAAATAATATAATTATCCTTTTGTGTGAAACAATTGTAATACCTATTATAAAATAAATGTAAACTTTTCAAATTTTATTCTCTTTTAATCACGGAACAGAAACATTTATTTTAATCGGATTTATGAAATTATTTATTAATATTTTTATCGTTTTTTTGATTTTCAAAAGTTTTTATGGTTATAATCTTATAATGTAATTGGAATAACATCGACACATTATAACGACAGTTCTTTTAGATGAAACGTTAAAGGAAGCGTGCATATGTGTGAGAGAGCGATGTGTATATGTTTAATCAAGTTTATGAAATTATTTTTAATATTTGGATCGTTTTTTTTATTTTTATTAGTTTTTACGGTTTTAAAGTGAAACTTCTATAGCGAGCTAGTGAATTGGAATAACATCGATAGTTATTTTAGATGAACCGTTAAAGGAAGCGTGCATTTGTGTGAGAGAGCGATGAGTATATGTTTAATCAGGTTTATGAAATTATTTTTAATATTTTTATCGTTTTTTTGATTTTTAAAAGTTTTTACGGTTTTAAAGTGAAACTTCTATAGCGAGTTAGTGAATTAGAATAACATCGACACACTATAACAAAAGTTTTTTAGATGAAACGTTAAAGGAAGCGTGCATATGCGTGAGAGAGCGATGCGTATATGTATAATCAGGTTTATGAAATTATTTTTAATATTTTTATCGTTTTTTTGATTTTTAAAAGTTTTTACGGTTTTGAAGTGAAACTTCTATAGCGAGCTAGTGAATTGGAATAACATCGACAGTTATTTTAGATGAACCGTTTAAGGAAGCGTGCATATGCGTGAGAGAGTGATGAGTGTATGTATAAGAGAAAGATAGATGCGTAGAAGTCAGTTTACATCGGTTATGCGTAAGAAAGCAATAATTAGATGTATGGGAGAAAGATGGATGAATGATTTTTTTTTAGTTAATCCATTATTTTTGGTATAAGGGGTAGACAGCAGAGAGGTCACCGATACCTTAAATGGGAAGGTGGAAATAAAAATTTTGGAACTAATAAAAAAATCAATTTACGAATTATATTATTTAAATCAATTCCCGTTTGTAAAATAGGGGAGCAATATAGGTTACTTTCCCTTACTATTTTTATGAAGATATTATACAATACATGCACTAATTTGTTTTTTTTAGAAATCGGTCGAAAATTGAAATTGTTATTTCGAGTTTTATATAAGAGAGTCCGCGGTAATCGATACCAGATAGTTAAAAAAATATTTTACGAAAATAAATACTAAAATATAAAATTACAGGCTATTTAACATCAATTTTCATAAACCGAAGGAAAATTAGAAAAATGTTAGTTAATTTTCAAAATATCTAAAAAAAAATCCAAAAAATTTCCAAAAAGATAACAAATAAGGTAAAATCACAATAACTTACTTAAGAATAAGTGACAATCATGGCAAATTATTAAAAGTCTTTGACAATTACATACAGAACGTGGCATTTGACCAAATTAAAAAAAAATTACCCTCACCAACAATAATGACTAAGGGTGACCGCATTTATTATAAACTTAATGAGTCTATTGATGTATTTGATAAATAATTGTTATAAGAATTAGTTGATAATATCAATAAGCAATTAAACAAACAAATATTACTCTTATTGTATCCTTTTATTCAACGTGTCACACCCGTCACAATGTTTGTTGAATAATAACCAGTTAAATAGATTACGTACATATTTACCTGATGCTCTTGTGTTACTAAAAAATAATGTATTCGAAGATATTAAAGTATGATTATTATAAAGTAACTTCAATATTTTCGCTAAACTTTTGAGATTTTGAATAGAGGTCGCAAGACTTGCAATAGTTGGCGTCACACCCGTCACAGGGCTTTGAACGCTGGCATTTTTTTGTAAAATAATCATAGACCTTTTATTCTTTCAATATACATGTAGATCTACAGAAAAATAGTAAAACCATGTTATTCACTAGTGTTATTTAGAAATTATGAACTCTAATCCGAGTTGAAATGTCACACCCGTCACCGCGGACTGACTCAAGAATAAAATATTTTAATATGTTTATATATTCTTACTTTTCTGTATCTAAATGTGAAGAACAACTAAATCATACAGGATTATCTACCCTAGCGTATATAAAATACAAAATTCTACATATTTTAATAAAGTCATTCTCTCACACTCGACAGAGCATAAACTCGACAGCATTACCAACGTTACAAATAATAAAACAAAAAAATATAAAAAAAATTACCATAAAAACGGTATAATCTTTAATTTAACAGCAGAAACAAAACACAAAAAAAAACTATCACATGGATGTCCGTACAGAAAAACCTTTAGAAAAAAATGAATTACATAGTATACTTATGTCTACTCAGCGTTAATATAATGAGTTATTTTCTACAATAGAAAACAGGGAATCTATATGATTACAGGAAGGTCTCCAATTAACATGTAAATTGCTTTATAGTCAGCGGACGAGGAATGACATCGATGTGACGTTAAAAAACCCGCTGCAATGGGAATCGGAGTGTGCCTTGCTTTGTTCAACGCACTCTTAATTGCATTGAGTAATTATTCGACCCGTGTTGTCAGCCACTACATTACAACCGTGTTATCGGTAAAGTAGAGAACGCATTTAATGGTGCTTTTATCTGCTAGAATGCATTTGTTTTTTAACGATTTTTACAAATTTTGTTATTTGGAAGAATAATAAAATATATTCATTTTAAAACATACCCCATCCTTAGATCGGATTATTAAAATCAATTATGATATTTAAAATATTTAAATAAGATATAAAACATTCATTTATCATTAATTTTATTTTTTTACTCAATTTAATATTGAATTTTACGCCGCTAGTTTTACGGAGTATATTTTTGCGGAGCACACTGGTAACAATAAAAGGTAACGTGTTATACATATGTCCCATATATTTCCTTGTGTAAAGTGTATATTGAATTTCTAAACTCCATTTATTTAAATATCATAGTGACCTTGAAAACAATTGATATATTTATAGGTTAACTAATTCCCGGTATTATAAAGAAATTGCATGCAAGCAATTTGCTTCCATGCAAAGCAAACGCTATCTACTAGGAGTCAAATTGTCTTGATTTTTTAAAGCTACAATCTGTGATTGGTTGTCATTTACATTTGACTCCTAGTAGATAGCGTTTGCAAATCGCAAATTTGCATGGAATCAAATTTGCTTGCATGCAATTTCTTTATAATACCGGGCATAATTCCTTTAGAGTAAGGCTGGCTATTAATTTCTTATTTTCGTATTTCTTTAAGGTCACCTCCCAAACTTAAAGGTAAGAAAGAAATAATGTAGTGATTGAATATTATTAACACGTGCTCCCGAGCGATCAAATATTAACACATAAAATGCTGTATCTTTGTGAAAATTTAATAGATTTTGATTTTATAAAACGCATCTTAAAGCTGACACTTTATAGTTTTTGTACATTTGATTCGATTTTTTTAATCGCTTCCTTGAGAGCTTTCAGAAAAATGAAAGAAGCTTAAAATTTAAACTTCAACAGTTGAAAAAATTATTTTGAGCAAAAAACTTAATTTAAACATGTCTCCGAAAATTTTTCGTAAGAGAATTACAGCCCCATAACTAAAAAGTGTCAGCTTTAAAATACGTTTTAGAACATCAAAAACGATTAAATTTTCATAAAGATACAGCTGACAATACAAATTAAAAAAAATCAAACACATTTTACGTGTTAATATTCGATCGATCGGTGGCATGTGTTAATAATATCCAATCACTTTAAAATTTTGTATACATTACTTTTTTTCTTACCTTTAAGAAATTTGGGAGGTGACCTTAAAGAAATTCGAAAACAATAAAATTAATGGCCACCCTACTGTATATTGTGTAAATGCTTACAATTATATCGTTCGGATAAAATATAAGTAATCAAAGTATTTAATATATCCATGAAATGAATTTCAACATTTCAACGAATATTTTTATGATTTATTGCTAAAGTTTAAAACATATCAAAAGCTTGCAATATCTTATAAAAGGTTACTATCGTAATCATGTTATTTACTGTTAATAATTCTAAAAGCAAATTCACTGAAGTATAGAGCATTACAAAGAAAACTTTTAAATTGAATTACGTATCGAGTAGAAATATTCATATATATTACTATAAAAATTATATGTATGGGCTATTAAAAATAAGAGTTTTTAATACATCCAATAAACGTTACAAGAAATTGATAAAATGTATATTTAAAAGCCTCATAAATTGTTAAATTTTATGCTTATACATTATACATATATTCAAACTTGATCTTAACCCTTAATTACTCGCGCTGGTGTATTTTGTACACCAGTAATGCATTTTCTGCAATTACTAAATGCATAAATTTTTATGGGACTGTACACCACAATCTAACCGTTGTTTAGTCATTATAGAGTGTGATAGGAATCCGACAGTCAAAATTTGAGGATTGTAGCAATTTGTATTAATTTTTTACTTACTAAATGTAGGTGGTATTAATGCACAAATAGCAGCATTCTAAGCGAAGACCGCGTTTTTGAAGATATTAGCGATGCTGCTGATGGAAGACATCTTGTCAAAAGTGCAAGACTAAAAAAATTACCAACAAAAATCAAATTTTTGTTGTCCGATTTATTGCAAGATGAATATTGAACAATTTCTGTACTTTTTTAGATTTATTTTGGTTAGTTTTTCATTCATATCCTTAATTTTTAGTTGGGTAAATTTTTCTTAGTTCCTCAAAAATAAATAGTACCTACATAATATGGATTGGGCAAAGAAATTAGTAAAATACCTTCAAAATTCCCAAAAACTAGCTTTTTTATGTGGTATATAAAATACACGGCGCGAGTAATTAAGTGTTAAAACTAGGTGAGTTTCTTTGTATGCAAACAATATATAAATATACATTTTATCTTAAAACAAATGCATTCAAAATGAGAAAAAATTTATGTATGCAGTTTATATAAAATATAATTTTAGGCGAAATAATTTTAACTCAAAGCATTCACATAAAAAACTCCAGTAAAAATAAAATGTATATAATTACCATTTCCATCAAAAGTTATACAACAAAAAAACACAAAGGATTTCCGGAAAAAATTAACTAATTGTCACACATTTGTATATGTTAACAATTAGATTCATTGTCATATTTCATTTTGTTTTTCTTTTTTACAACTATTATCATAAATGTCATATCAGTTACACATATATGTATTTAAATATGTATATTTGACAATTTGAACATAAATTATCTATAAAATAATAAAAACACACACGAAGAAAAACATTTAATAAAAAACATTCAATTTTTAAAAAAATATCTCTGTTTAACGTGGTAATCTGAAACGGTCCGAAATATTGTAATTTTTGCTGGACCACGTTAGACCGGGAGCCAGGCTACATTCCGTTTGAAAAACCGTTAGGATTCACAAGAAGTGGTGATTTACATTCAGAAAGATGTAAAGAATGAAATTCTGAAAGTTGCCGGAAAAAAAACTCGGAACTTTTTTTGATACGAGCATTATATACTCAAAAGGGGCAGTAGCATCTGTAGAAAAAAAATCCATTTTAATCTCACCCCCTTCATAGATTCTTTTTACTTTGAAAATAGTTAATTTTGGAGTTTTTGCATTTTTTTGATTATTTTTAAATTTCTGGCAGCTAAAAAAATTAAAATAACAAAACGAATCAAATTGCCCTTTTTAGATAATTATTAAGAGCATTTGCAAAAAAAAATCAGCAATTTATCTTGCCCCCCCCCCCCCACATAACTTTTATTTGCTTCGAAAACAGCTGTTTTTGGTGTTTCCGTGATATTTGTGATATTTAACTTAATTTTTTTAATAGAAAATGTGCATCAATCAAGCTGATTTTTATGGGTACTATATGTGAACATAACTTACGCATAATTACAGCTTTCTCGGTTAAACCAGAAAGCCACTGAAAATTTTGAAGAAAAGATAAAATGACAATTTCATAAATGAAATTGAAAAGCCTTTTTTACAAATATCTACAACGAAAGTAACCTAAACTTAAAATTGAGTTAAATCATTTTAAAGCTAGACTCTTTAGGCTTTCAAATGACCCCAAATTCATTATAATTGTTTAATTAGAACGCATGCTATAGCGAGTCGAAAAAACGTTAAAAATCGATGAAATATTCATATCTTACGAGGGTAAAACGATCACCACCTTCAACCTTAAACATTTAAAATTTTCTAATTACAGTTTTTGCTAACTACTACGTATAATAACAACTGACTAAACTTTCATCAAAATTAAAAATGGTGCAACATCTATTTTTTTTATAACTGGAAGGACTCCATTATAATGCTCGTATCAAAAAAAGTTCCGAGTTTTTTTTTGGCAACTTTCAGAATTTCATTCTTTACATCTTTCTGAATGTAAATCACCAACTCTTATGAATCCTAACGGTTTTTCAAACGGAATGTAGCCTGGCTCCCGGTCTACGTGTTACTAAAGTTACAATATGAATAAATAATTTTTGCGTGCAAGATTGAAATCTATTTTATTGGTATATTAATTTGTTATACCTTATACCAATAAAAAAACTTGTTGTTAAAATAATTAATTTGATATAACCTTAGTATTTATAGTATTATCTTTTAATTAAAACGAAATAATTTGTCTTTACAAATAATTCAACTTAAGAATAATTAGTTGAATAAATCATGTATATAATATTAATGAATATAGTAAAAATTGCGTTTATTTTAAAAGCGAAAGAAGTAAAGAATATTTAAAAGTAATTCATTATGATTTCTAATTAATATTAGTATGATAAATTAATTTGTAATCACCTGTAACGAAATTAATTTCGACGACAACCTCAAACAGCTTGGTATATGAATTTTGTATCTGGGCCTTCGAATGTCAGTTTTGTTGATTGTAGTTTCAATTTCAGTACCTGAAAAATCAATAAAACATTGTAAGTATGAGTAAAATGTATTTTTTCCAATATCTTAACGAATGTTTACAGAAATATGACCAAATTGGATAGAAATATATGTGCTACGCTGAAATCTTAAAACTGTTTACATTTTTTTGGAACTGTACACATGTTACTCTGAATATAAGATTAAAAAAGTTATAAATCAAAAAGTAAAAAGAACATTCCATATATAATAAAGAATACTATAGCTACTTTTAATTTTTCTAAGATTACTTTTAAATATATATACCGTGCAAAAAATTTGGACACTCATTTTTTGCGTATTGTAAATATAAAATTGCAAAAATGGTTGACAAACAATCTTAAATGTTGATAAGAGAACTTAATTACAACTTTTGTAATAATCCTAGCATATCTAAAATACAACATTTACAATTTTCCATGTTAAAGAATTTTTTTTAATTATATGCCTGAAAGGTCAGGTTCACTCAAGTTGAAAGTATTAACGCACAGTGTCTTTCAATCTAACGAGAAATTGTTTTTTTACTATTTTGACTGCAAGTAAACATATTCTTTTCGCTATTTTGGGGATTTTTATTGACTGATATCTGTATATTTACATTCAAAATCACAGGTGTCCAAATACTTTTGCACGGCACTGTACATGATTGGTAACTTAAAAATAAAAATACGGAGATTTAAGAGCGCCGTTATTGCGTAATGCTACTGTAGTATTTAGTATACAGTTGTGTTCTAAAAAAATCAGCTTTAGATCGACTTATAAACAATTGTTTAAGTGCAATTTAAAAAAAATGCAACAAAAAAATATTCATGTCTGTCTTTAATATCAAGACAAAAAAAATAGAAAAGAATCACCTTTATTTCATCTATCTATGTTAAAAGTATAACCTCCTTTGTTACTCTTTATATAATAATGAAAAATTAAAGCTTAATTGTATAAGCCCTTATAATATTTCTGAACTTTTTCTTATAGCGTAACCACAAATCTCTTTAACGAACTTTGAAATTTTAAGACACACTAAAGTTCTTGAGATGATAGTCTTTATTCCATATTAAATGTCCTACTTATAAGTAGCATGAAACTATAAACATATAAAGTTAGCAAATCAGATTAAAGTTTTCATTTTGTCTTGGGAAATTTACATTGTTTCATTTCAGTTGCAGCGTGAATGTTTTTCATTGTAGCTTAACTATGAAAATTTTAAACCTTACTGTGTTACAAGGTGACCCATTTAAAGAGTTAAGTTGCACAGTTTGAAGGAAGACATCGATTTACTATTGTTAATTTTTCTTTAAGTTGCGGTTTCAGAATGTAAGAGCTAACTTTTCGGACTATTGTCCACGTCGTTGTTGAGGTTTCGAATTTCATGTCGAAGTTTTTTTCAGAAGTATTTCAGTTACACTAATAAGATAAAGTGGATAACAGCACGAAATGTTAAATCTTGTGGACGACGACCATGAAAGCTTGGAGAAAGTTTCAGAATGATTTGAAGGTCATTTTATTTTATTTTTAAATGGAAACTCCATTTTTTTAATGTAGATTTTTGTATCACATGAAAAAAAAAGATCTGCCAAGTAAATGCATAGTGCTTCTTCGTGCTAAATTCATCAAAGGTAGTTAATTATTGAACAATTTAAATAAAAACCGATAAAGTATTCAGATCAACTGCCTGTCATTGGTTAACCATTTAATTTTCATACAATTTTAATAAAAATATTAATTTGACATTTTTCTTTGGAAGTGTCTATTCGTCCGAATATCGGACGATTATTTTTTTTTTTAAATAATACGATTGTCGTATGAATAACTATTATTTATTTGTCCGACAATTTTTTTTTGCAATACGCTGCCTAAACCGTTGAATATAGACCAAAATAATGTATTAAAGAATTGTGTAGAATCAAAAGTGCTACAATAAAGTCCACGGCACCATATGTCTAACTTTTATATTTAAACCACAATGACTGCTTTTATGTTACAAAGAAAACATAATTCCGTAGTCCACGCGATCGAAGCCGCTTGTGCCAAGCTAGTAAATGTATAAATAAACAAATAAACAATTAATTTATAATCAAATAAATAATAACATATTAAAATATTTGACAGCAGTCATTATATTAATTGAGATTAATTATTATATTGTAATAATTCAATGGGTAATTATAAATTATTAAAATAGATAAAATATATTTTATAATAATAATAAAATTTTCTGTTCAGATTCAGATTCAGAAATAAATTCTGATATTGATACTGTATGCGATGCAAGAAATTTTTTTATCAAATGTAATTGTTAAACCTGCAATAAAACGTCGAGGTCGACCTAAAGGAACTGATAGTACTGTCATAGGATTAACTAAAAAACATAAATACAGTAAACAAAATTCAAAGATTCAAAAAATTATAGAAGAAAAAAAATCAGATGAATGGGAATGCAAAAAATGTAAATTAGATTTGAATAAAACAGTAGATACTAGTGAAATAAGTGACAAAAAAAGCAAATATAAAATATCCATAGGGTGTGCTGGTTTAAAAAAAGGCCAAAAAGTTAATTATGGATGTGTGAATACTGCAAATGTGATAACTAACCGATATTTTTGAATCTAAGAAAATATTTTTCGTTGATTTTATGTTACTATATTATATATTATGTTACTATAGTATACAGGGTTACACATTAGGAGTGGATATCGACTTTATTTTCGAAACTATAAAAGTTAGAACAATATTTCAAATCGTAACTACCCTTCAATTAGCATTTGGAAGAATAATAAAAAATCATGCAACCCCCATCCACACTCGCATCGCCCACAGGCCTCCCAACTTTGAAATTTCAAATGGAACCCCCCATATTTTATTTCAGAATTTGAAAGATCAATTTTATAAATGAACATTTTACTTCAAACAATTTTTTCTATGATGGACCATTTCGGAAATATTGGGTAATATTTCTATTTTTTTATTGTATAGTATTTTGGTCACATTAGGGTGGATATCGACATTATTTTCGAAACTATAAGAGTTAGAACAATATTTCAAATCGTAACTACCCTTCAATTAGCATTTGGAAGAATAATAAAAAATCATGCCACCCCCATCCACACTCGCATCGCCCACAGGCCTCCCAACTTTGAAATTTCAAATGGAACCCCCCATATTTTATTTTAGAATTTGAAAGATCAATTTTATTAATGAACATTTTACTTCAAACAATTTTTTCTAAGATGGACCATTTCGGAAATATTGGGTAATATTTCTATTTTTTATTGTATAGTATTTTGGTCACATTAAGGTGGATATCGACATTATTTTCGAAATTATAAGAGTTAGAACAATATTTCAAATCGTAACTACCCTTCAATTAGCATTAGGAAGAATAATTAAAAATCATGCTACCCCCATCCACACTCGCATCGCCCACAGGCCTCCCAACTTTGAAAGTTCAAATGGAACCCCTCATATTTTATTTTAGAATTTGAAAGATAAATTTTATTAATGAACATTTTACTTCAAGAATTTTTTTATATCATGGACCATTTAAGAAATATTGGGCAAAATGTGTATTTTTTTAGGCATAGTATTTTTGTCACATTAGGAGTGGATATCGACTTTAATTTCGGAACTTTAATAGTTAGAGTAATATTTCGAATTATTACTACCCCCACCCATATTCGCATCGTCCACACAAATAAAAATACTGTTATAATGTCGATGTCCACCCTAATGTGACCAAAATACTATACCCTAAAAAAATACACATATTGCCCAATATTTCTTAAATGGTCCATCATAGAAAAAATTGCTTGGAGTAAAATGTTCATTAATTTAATCGATCTTTCAAATTCTGAAATAAAATATGGGGGGTTCTATTTGAAATTACAAAGTTGAGGGGTGTATGGGCGATGTGAGTATGGATGGGAGTTGTATGTTTTTTTATTATTCTTCCAATTGCTAATTCAAGGGTAGTTACGATTTGAAATATTGTTCTAACTCTTATAGTTTCGAAAATAAAGTCGATATCCACTCCTAATGTGACCAAAATACTATACCCTAAAAAAATACACATATTGCCCAATATTTCTTAAACGGTCCATCATAGAAAAAATTGTTTGAAGTAAAATGTTCATTAATAAAATTGATCTTTCAAATTATGAAATAAAATATGGGGGGTTCCATTTGAAATTTCAAAGTTGGGAGGCCTGTGGGCGATACGAGTATGGATGAGGGTTGTATGATTTTTTATTATTCTTCCAAATGCTAATTGAAGGGTAGTTACGATTTGAAATATTGTTCTAACTTTTATAGTTTCGAAAATAAAGTCGATATCCACTCCTAATGTGACCAAAATACTATACAATAAAAAAAATAGAAATATTACCCAATATTTCCGAAATGGTCCATCATAGAAAAAATTGTTTGAAGTAAAATGTTCATTAATAAAATTGATCTTTCAAATTATGAAATAAAATATGGGGGGTTCTATTTAAAATTACAAAGTTGGGGGGCGTGTGGGCGATACGAGTATGGATGAGGGTTGTATGATTTTTAATTATTCTTCCAAATGCTAATTGAAGGGTAGTTACGATTTGAAATATTGTTCTAACTCTTATAGTTTCGAAAATAATGTCGATATCCACCCTAATGTGACCAAAATACTATACAATAAAAAAATAGAAATATTACCCAATATTTCCGAAATGGTCCATCATAGAAAAAATTGCTTGGAGTAAAATGTTCATTTATAAAATTGATCTTTCAAATTCTGAAATAAAATATGGGGGGTTTCATTTGAAATTTCAAAGTTGGGAGGCCTGTGGGCGATGTGAGTGTGGATGGGGGTGGCATGATTTTTTATTATTCTTCCAAATGCTAATTGAAGGGTAGTTACGATTTGAAATATTGTTCTAACTTTTATAGTTTCGAAAATAAAGTCGATATCCACTCCTAATGTGTAACCCTGTATATTAAATATAGAATTTTTTTTAATTTTGTTTGTAATATTTTTTCAAATAAGACAAATCCTAAAAATTGTGAAATGTCTCCTAACTTTATTCTCATGGGGAAGAAAGAGAATTTATTTTTAAAGTTGTCGGACAAATAAATAATAGTTATTCATCCGATTATCGTATTAATAAAAATAAAAATAATCATCCGACTATCGGACGATTATTTTTATTAATACGACAATCGTATGAATAGCAACAGCCTTTTTCTTTATGCGATCCTCGTTATTATTTCGTATATTTTTAATTGTTTGACAGTTTCAATCAAAATCAATATTTTTCTGCTAATCAAATGTCAAAATGACAAAAATCAAGCCAGACCCAACCAACCGACCAAGTATCATCAATATCGGTTAAGTGGTTCATGAGTTATGCGGGTGACAAAGATTGGGTGACAGACACGGAACAAAAAGTGTTTGTCTTGACCTGAAACGGATAAATCCGGTAAAATTTTTAAAATCGAAGAACACTTTTTTTTCTCATTTTAAAACGACCACATTCTCGTATCTTCGATATTGCGAGGAAGCAATAAGCAAGTTTTACCTGAAATATTTTTTCCTAAAAATACAACCTGAAAACTTTGCGAAATGATAAAATAAAATGAATACCGTCGGTATTGGTATTATCCGATCCAGTAGCTTCATTTTTCCGACTAAAGTACCGAATACGAACAATTTTAGAACCCCCTCCTTCTAACCTTCACACGATTTTGATGATTTTTGTAAAGAATCATCTACTTGCCAGACTAAACATCTAAACCAAGTTTCATTAAAATCGATACAGTGGTTTATGAATTATACATCTGACAAGGATTTAGACCTACAATGATCACATAGTATCCCTATCTTTCGGATACGGCGAAGAAGTAAAACCATAAAGAAACAGATAAATGAGAGTGAATCTTTGTATTAATACAACCGTCTCTTATAAACGACTACCATCTTTACAGATCTGAAGGATTAAGTTGCAATAATTACACATTTGTATCGCGTTATTTATATGACAGATGCACTTATCTTATTTTATATGTCTAGTCGTGACGGTGGTCAATTAGACGCAGTGTAATAGTAACACGCGATCGTTATACAAGCCTGTCTGATTCATCATCTACAGCATCCATTATCGTCATGTTCTCTCGTGCATTCACCGGCTGCTAATAGAAATTTTCGAGCTTGTTTTGCACACGTTGCACCAAGAAATATTCGCGGTTGAATATTTTTAAATAGGAAAAATACTTTTTGAATCAACGCTGTGTCATTCTGTCTGCCAGAGTCTCTAGAAAGCTGCGATTTGGTGTAATTTTAGTGAATGATGAAGTGAGGTTATAAAAAATATCGTTCTTTTACATTACTCGTATATTATATTGCCGAAATTAATTCAAAGTGAAAGTCCTATAAATATTAGTTTAGTAGTTTTCGTGTCAAATAAAAAACATCTGTCAAGTAAATGCAAATTGCTTCTTCGAGCTAAATTTATCAAAGGTAGTTAAATATCGAACAATTTTAATAAATATTCACACAATTTTTATACATTTTTAATAGAAAATATTTATTCGATATTTTTCAATCTAAATCTGAATTTTTCTGCTATGCAAACGTCAAAATGACATTTAATATGTCAAAATAAAAAACGAATCATTGTAAGGAAATATTTTACAACAAATATTGTAGTAACCTTTATTATAGGAATATGAATGCTCTACAAAAAAAATCTATAAAATATTTACGTATTTTTGGGTGTCACTCTTCCTCCCTACTCACGATTTTAATGATTTTTAAATGGAATCGTCCTCAAGTTTGGCCAACGTGTGACAAGGTATCAAGGTACAGACAGACACGGAACGAAAAGTGTGTGTCTAAAATTTTGAAATTGTAGAATTTTATTTAAAGATCACAAAGCTTCTCGTATCTTCGATATGACGAAGAAGCAAAATGCAATAACTCAAAATGGATTATATTACATTAAATTCAAAATATTTTCATGGAATTATAAATATTGATTAAAAACTAAAATTGTTAATAGAAACTTAACCTTACTATACCCGCGTCTAATAGAATAACACATATATACGGTGTCTGAGACCAAAAGTTCTAGAGCCTGTTTTTGTATCTTCTTTTTATGACAGCCTAGTAAAATTAATTTTTAATAATAGTAAAGGATGTGTTGAAATAAATAAACCAAAGTTATAGACAATATTTTGATTTAATTACTGACTAACATTATTTTATTACAACCTCTGAAAAAAGGTTACTTTTTTGAACGAGCTACGAAAACTTGAAAAAAAATGTTTTTCTTAAAATAAAAACTAAAAATATTCTCACCATAACATTCGGAGCATACTCAAAAGTGTAACACCTATACCCGCGTCGGTCTTACCGACCAATTGATGTCGTGTACTGATACATGTCCTTTTCGCACGAATGCTCGCGCTGCACTAAATTGAAGATCACGACAAATCATGAAGCTACCAGTACGCTCATTGTCTTATCATTCTCCGTTATTGAAAAAAATATATAAAAAAGTAATCAGTCGACCTGACAGACCAGGTTACCATTATTCAAACAAAACCCAAAAGTTAAAGTTGGCACATCTTTGCTCCGAACTAACCGTGTATAATTCACTTTAATTAACCAAACTTCTAAATTGTTTGTTTCTGTAAACATCTTCAGTGTGAAACAGCCCTAAAGTGTGTGAAGACAGTTAGAATAGAACCAGCAGTAGGTAGTATAGGCAGTGGATCGTAAATCTGTCTAAACGGATGCGCCGCCAATACATCGGCTTATCAAATAACACCATCGTCCAATGGCCACACTTACGCATCTCTATACCGGATACGTATGGCTGTGTTTTATGTTTTGTTTTTACGGCCAGCTTGATTTCATTGCTCTTTTACAAGCGATACAGAGACAGAGTTATTTTTATTTGTCCTTACGGTACTTGATTGTTTTGGTCATTAATGCTAGATAATGATGAACTATCTAATAAAATTTAAGGTCTAGACTACTTCATCATTTTTGTAAATGTTGTAATTTATAACTAACTCCGAGACAAATTACTCAATCATATATCTAAAAGAAATCGAAGTATCAATTGATTTATTTGCATTTTTTAATAACAGAGTAAATTTCCATAAGATGATAATTTTTTAATTCTTATTTTTTTGCATAACAGTTAATTTTTCTATGAGAAATTTAAGTTTTATGCATGAAATATGACCCAAAATATTTGTGTTTTCGATTTCATTAAAATTAAGTTTATTTTATAGAAAATGACGTGAAAAGTTGAAATTTTCAAACCGCAGGTCTGTATCTCATCACGTTCTCGAGATATGGTATCTCAATGTTTAAGTTTTTTCAAAATGTTGGATAAAAATAGCTGTAACTTTTGAACGTGTAGTTGGATTTAATTTTCGTTGACGGATTTGAAATCAGCGTGTCAAAATCTATATAATGACATGTATAATACTTAAAAATCCGACAAAAATTTTTTTGCCAAAAATCGACATTTTTTTAAGGTATACCCCTTTGAATTTTTTCGATTTTTCGCAAAAATCATTTCTTGAAGTATAATTCATGTCATTCTATAGTTTTTGACACGCTGATTTCAAATCTGTCAACGAAAATCAATTCCATCCACACGTTCAAAAGTTATGACTATTTTTCTCCAAAATTTTGAAAAAAACTAAAACTTTGAGAGACCATATCTCGAGAACGATTTGAGATATCGACCTGCGGTTTAAAAATTTCAACTTTTCACGTTCTTTTCTATATAATAAACATACTTTTAATAGAATCTAAATCACAAAAAGAATTAGTCAAACAATTTGAATTTTAATAGAAATATTAAAAGAAAATATCATAATTTACTTAAAATAAACAATTAATTTTATTTAAGATAAGAATTCCACAAATATCCGGTGGCAAACGCCACCGTCAGTGCCGAAAGGGTTAATATACCTATACATTCAAACGAGCACATTCACGAACCAAGATTTGAAAATCGATACCTCTCACTTCAGTACCTAATTCACGATCCGCGTCCAAACACCTGATTCTATTATCAATATTTATATGTACCTACGTCTGTACGTTTAAAACGATAGTTTTAAAATAAAACAATTCGTTTGTCTGCTTACTGCAAGAACAGTAGAATTTTCAATTGCCACGAGTATAATTATTTATTAAGGTTCACTGCTAAAACAAACAAATAAAGTAAATGTTCACTGAAAAGAATTTTAACAGTTTGATTTTATGTCTCACTTCTCTTTGAGAGTTCTTCTTTTCATTTTCCGGTCGTCTAAATTGAGAATTCACGACTCTTGAATAATTGCAAACAAGAAAACTGATGTTTACAGATTTTTTTACTTTAAAACAACTATATTTGAATTACAGTGGTGCCTCGCATAACGAACGCCTCGCATAACGAACGCTGTGCACAACGAACTTTCTGTTTGTTCATTGCGCGACTCGCACAACGAACCTTGCTTCGCACAACGAACTGCATCGTATTTAATTTTGCCGCCCGAACGCTCTTACGTATCACAAAGTCGCCCGAACTTCCAAGGTCGCACGCAGTCGATGTTCAAACTTGCATGAACATGCATCAACGCGCGTCAATCGTTCTTTTCTGTGCTTAACTCACACACCTGTTTGTTTTAATAAATGTAATTTTGTGTGTCTATATTATTAGTTCTAAAATAAAACGGGCAAGTGCGTGTTGGGCACGCACATGATAGGGTTCCGTAGTCATTCTCACTACGATTCATAAAAAGTATTTTTCAAAATTTTCGTGACTGAAGGGTTAAAATCAAAAAGTCATTTGGCTTTTATTATTGCATTTTAGGAGACCTATCAAATGACACCCCACTCAATGGGGTAAATGAAAAAAATGTGAGTTCACTTTTCAATCTATGAAAAGGGGGTCCAAAATATTTTTGACAATGTTCGTTATAATTTTCAGTGAAAGTACTAATTAAAAGCTACATTCTGAATTTTTTTCAGATTTTTTTAATCGATAGTTTAGAAAATAGAGGGGGGGGATGCTCTGACAGTGACATTAAAAAGCAAATATATCGCGACTGAAGGGTTAAAATCAAAAAGTTAATTGACGTTTTTTATTGCATTTTACGAGACCTATTAAATTACACCCCACTCAATAGGGTAAGTGGGGAAAAAATGTAAGTTCAATTTTCAGTCTATGAAAGGGGGGTCCAAAATATTTTTGACAATGTTCGTTATAATTTTCAGTGAAAGTACTAATTAAAATCTAGGTTCTGGAATTTTTTCGAATTTTTTAAATTGATAGTTTAGAAAATAGAGGGGGGGACGCTTTTTTAATGACTTTGGAGAGAAAATACATCGTGATCGAAGGGTTAAAATTAAAAATTTCTATTACATTTTTTGTTGCATTTTAGGAGACCTTTCTAACGACACCCTACTCAATGGTGTAGGTGAATTTTTTTTTTTTAAACACTTTTCATTTTATGAAAGGGGGGTCTAAAAAATTTTTATTTTCAAAAATCTTAACATTTCTGTTTTTGGGTCATCAATCTACGGCCGTATACCAAATTTCATCTTATTATGACAAAATTTTTCAGGACGGACGGACGGACATGGAGAAACTATAAGGGTACCTAGTTTTCTACGGAACCCTAAAAAGCAGGAAGGTGATTTCTGTTGAAATGAAACAAGAAATAATTAGAAAGAGGATTTGACCCAGCAAGCCTCGGTAGACTCTCCGAAATATGATTCTGACTAAAAAATAAAAAACGTGTGTACAAACTTTTTTATGTTACAGTACCACATTTTATTCTACAGAACGAGTTAAAATTTTTAACATGTATTGTTATGGGAAAACGCGTTTCACATAACGAACTTGCTCCCGGAACAAATTAAGTTCGTTATGCGAGGCACCACTGTATATCTCAATATTATTTTTTTTAAATAATAATAAAAAGATTGAAAACTACATCTTTTTACCGCTATTATGGACTATAACCTAACTCTTTGGTTCAAACAAACTTCAAAATTTAAGTATCTTAATTTATTTTCTAATATTAATGGGTCAGTGAATAATATAGCATAATAAAACTGGTTATAAATCGGTGCTTATTGTTAGTAAAGTTATTTTCAACAGTAATTCAATACATCTCGGTAAGTATCTAGTTGCTACTGCAAATAAAACAATAAGAAATTAATTAAACGCGCTTCGAAATACGTCTTCTAGAATCTAGAACATAAACAGTAGGTACGCTGTATAAAGGTAACAGATTATTTAATTAATATTATATATTTTTAAAACTATATAAAATTAGAACAACACTTAGATTTGGACGAAACTATAGTCTGAGAAAATATTGGTTAGATACGTGCAAAAAAGGCTCCATGTCTCTGGCACCCCCTTTTTGAAATTCGAATTTTATTATATGCAGTTCGTTTGTGCACATTTGTGCAGGAAATCCTTTCGTTTGTGCTTTAACCCTTTAGGAGATTTCGAAATTCGAACTTTATTATATGTAGTTCGTTTGTGCTTCGTTTGTTCACGTTTGTGCAGAAATTTTCATCGTTTGTGCTTTAACCCTTTAGGTGGTATTCACAAAAATCAAAGGGGGTGCTGTAGACATGCGAGCCCCCCACTTTTTCGAAAATCGAAATTTATTATATGTAGTTCGTTTGTGCTTCGTTTGTGCACGTTTGTGCAGAAATTTTTATCGTTTGTGCTTCAACCCTTTACATGTTATTGTGACACCTAAAGGGTTAAAGCGTAAACAGAGCTTCTAGTTAGATAAATAAGAAACACAAGACGTATATTTTTTTTCGAAAACTAATATTGAGAATGTAATCATGTTTATAACGCAGTAACAGTTTTTTACGAATAGCTCCTAAAGGGTTAAAACATAAACGAATATAATTTGAGCACAAACGTGCACAAACGAAGCAAAAACGAACTGCACATTCAAAAATTTAAATTTCAAAAAAGGGGGTGCCAGAGACATGTTTTCGGTATTTTTAAATAAAAATAACTTGTAAAGGATTAAAGCACGAACGATGAAAATTTCTGCACAAACGTGCACAAACGAAGCACAAACGAACTGCATATAATAAAGTTCGAATTTCGAAAAAGGGGGGGCTCGCATGTCTACAGCACCCCCTTTGATTTTTGTGAATACCACCTAAAGGGTTAAAGCATAACGATGAAAATTTCTGCACAAACGTGCACAAACGAATTACATATATTAAAATCCGAATTTCCAAAAAGGGGGGGCTCGCATGTCTACGGCCCCCCATTTGATTTTTTTAAATATCTCTAATAATTTTCGCACAACTATTTGTATGTATTCCCAAAGACTTATATAATCGATTGTCACCATAAAAAAGTAAACTTTTCAATTCTTTAGCCAATGGCAGTACTTAAATCTTATTATTACGTTTTTTTTATTATAAACCAATTTTTATTATAAAAACAATGAATTTGTTTATAATTAAAAAAACGTAACAATAAGATAAGTGTTGTCATTTCTCAATGAATTGAAAAGTTGACTTTTTTATGGTGGCAATCGATTATAGATATCTTTGGGAACACATACAAAAAGTTGAGCGAAATTTAAGGTTCTACAAAAAAAATATTGTAAATTAAAGACAATCATGATCCCCAACTTCAGAGGGCTATATCTTAAAAGTTTGAGTTTTTAGGACTTAGTGCCTATTGACACTTTTGATCTACTCATCAAGGACTATCATAATCCAAAGTTTCAAAGAGTTTGACCGAAACCCCTTTTCCATAAGGATTCTGCGGGGTCCTTTGTTTAGAACCACTGTTCTATCAAGAAACTCATTAACTATGTGAAAAATATAGAACCAAGTCGATAACAAGTTGAAACAGGTACGGTTAAAGAAAATGCGTACATTACCCCACTTTAGATTACCCTTAAAACCGTACCTTAACTACCTACAATGGCTGTTCTAGAAGTGAATTAAACTATTCTGTACCGTTGAAGTGATTACCTGTTATTAATGTAATCGATAGTGTGATATCAAATACAGGAGCTGTTCAAACGTGAAACCGACTATAACCACATAACAGATAATCGACAAGATTAGAATTTATGTGTATTACCTACTATTAGTGATGTAACGAATATTCGCATTTTTAAACATTCTTATTCGCATTTGCATTCGCAGGAAAAGTTACGAATATTTTTGCGAATATTGAATATACTATATAATAATAAATAAAAATATAGTTTTTCTAATATATTTTGTTTAGTTATTTTTTCAGTGAACATAGTAACGAAGCAACATCTTTGTTTATACTAATTTAATATAGTATTTATATATTAACACATATACCCGCGCACGGTCTCAGGGACCAAAAGTTCTAGAGCTTGTTTTTTTATATTTTTTTATATTATTTTTTTTTGGTTGACAGTCTAGTAAAGTTAATTTCTATTAGAAGTAAGGATGTGTTGAAATTAATAAACCAAAGTTATAGATAATATTTTGAATTAATTAGTGACTAATAGTCTTTCATTACAGCCTCTGAAAAAAAATTAAAATATAAATGTAATTTGTCGGTCTGACAGACCAATGCGCGGTTATAGAAAGGTTAACACCCGTAATAGTTAACAGTTTATTAAATTATCTATTATAACAACAAAACTATAAAAATTATTTCGTTTTTATTAATTGAATTCGGTATTTTAACTGTGGAATACAATATAACCATAGGTGGGCATTAATTCGTTAATCCGTTAATCGTTAATTAACGAAGTTAACAAAATGGTTAAAGGATTAACTTTTAAGTTAACTCAAAAAAATGTTAACGCTTTTGTTAACTTCCGTTAAATTAAACTTCCGTTAACTTATTCCGTTACAATGGTTGTTTGATATGAAAAATACATTGTCGAAAAAGCAAAAAAAAAAGGTTTTCAAACATTTTGGATGGTTAACTTTTTAACGATTAACTTTAACTTTCGTTAAATTTTCGAATTTTCGGTTGACTGTAACTTCCGTTACTTTTTCGGAATTTTAACGCTTTAACGGTTAACGAAGTTTACTTTTTTATTAACGGATTAACGATTAACGAAGTTAACTTTTCGATTAACTGTGCCCACCTATGCGTATAACCATAAATCAACATTTTTAAATAATTTATTTGAACAAGAAAAAATTAAGGCTAACTATGTTACTTTTTTATATATTTTAAATAAATTATCAAACAAATTAATTTGTAATTTCTTTTATTCAATTAATTTGTCATGTTTTGAACTCAATATATACAGTTTTTAAAAGTATCTATTAATACAATTATTTATTTTAAGGGCGAGGAAATAAATTAAGTGTAACTGTCGGTAAAACTTAAAAAAATAAGGTATTGCATAGCTATAAAATTTATAAGTTATATTATTTAAGTTGTTAATTAGAGATCCTTAAAATTTGGAACTCCGATTCTTAATTCTGATAAGAAAATTCTAAATAACAAGAAAAAGCATATGTATTCTATTTGCATTTTTTTTACATACTTACAAGTTAATATTCGCCTTCGCATTCGCATTTGCAAATACATTCGTTATATCACTACCTACCACAAATAGATCAGCGTGACTTCACCCGCGTATTAAATAAAAACGGTTAAATATTAAAATTAGATAGATATAGTTTCCCTGACTTTTATGTAGAACTAATTAAACATTAAAAAACGTTTATAGATTATTTTCATGTATCTCTTATATAAATCTTGAATTCTGGGTGTCAGCCGCGTTAATTACATCATATTATCGGCCAACGTTTCGTCACACATTGCAGTGGACATCTCGGAAGTATCAAGAATTGTATTATAGATACTGAGTTCCCCCTGCTGGAAAAGTTATCTGAGACAACCCTGTATATGTATATACGTTCTTCACGTTGACTATAAATATTTGTTTGACACATAGCAGAATGCGAATAAAGTACAGAACTGCCAAAGTGTTAGAAAAAGTGTGCCAAAGTTTAACTTCATTATGATAAATCTGTGTTGCATATGTTAACACAACCTTCACAACTTTATCAGAAGTTTGTTTGAGATTCTAGTAAATATATCAAATATATATTTCACCAGGATTCGTGGGTTACATATTTAATGCGTAACAAAGAATATATGTATACATAAACTTTCAATTTTTTATTCTGTTTGGTATGTTAAACATACAAAGCGGGTATTTTTAAATAATAATAATTTTTAAGAACTTTTTTATTAATTAAATTTTGTTTTAATATAAAAAATATACAATATTTAAAAAAATATACAATTTTTACAAAACATGTGTCGTTCTTAAGATTTTTTAAGGACACCGCCCCTACCCAAACCTGATTTTGAAGATTTTTTAATGCAACTAATAGGCAGACAGACAGACACAATAATTACATAGCTTCCTTCTAAACAACTCTGTAATCCAATTTTTTATAATTTGTAAGGGGTTATATACAGTCAGAATGCTCAAAAATAGGTTTTTTTTCAAGAATTTTTTGAAGAGAAGACTTTTAAATTTATTAATGTAAAAATTTGTACACACACTATGGTAACTTTTAGTTGTATTTTAACAATTTTTATTTGTAAAATAATAATTTCGAAAACTGCCACAGCTGATCTTATGAGGTCCTTTCAAAAAAGGCGCCTTGCGGTGACCACGATATCTCTGGATTAGATCATCTAAAATAAAAAAAACAAACGGATTTCGTTAAAGTAATTTATAATCTTGTACTTAATCGAAGGCATAAGCAAATTCATTTTTTTATAAAATGGCGGCTTCTTGACAAAAATTTTGACCTTAAATTGTTTATAAATAATCTGCCGTGTGCCACAGGACTTTCTTATACATAATAATGACAGTAAACAGTGTACGTGATAAAATTATAGATAATAATGTTACCTACAATTTTCAACTTGGCCATTTTTCTCTAATTCGCACTGTTTCAGTGTAATTCGAAAAATTCAAAACGATGACCACTGCAAACTAAATGAAATAGAGTATACAGTGTTTATTCTCAGTATTACGTATAAGAAAGACCCATGGTACCTATGGCAAACACGTACAGTCTCTGTAATACGTATAAGAAAGTCCCATGACACTCATGGCAGATATTTCTTCTCTATTATGAACCATTTGAAATGTACTTAAAAACAAATACTTGGTAAAAAAAAAAAAAAAAATTGTTTTTTCGAAAAAAATGAATAGAACATAAATTATAGATAATAATATTACCTACAATTTTCAACTTGGCCATTTTTCTCTAATTCGCACTGTTTCAGTGTAATTCGAAAAATTCAAAAATCGATGTAGGTAAACATCCGTTTCCGGTTGAATGATCGTTTTCAAAAATAGGAGGTTTTCTTCCCAGGCAAAAATCAATCTTAAGTATAAAATTCCACCTTTCTACGATTTGTCGTATTTGAGTTACAGCGTCTACAGACAGACCGACAGACAGACCGACAGACCGACAGACAGACCGACAGACACACAGACATCATAGCGAAAATAGTCAGAATGGATTCAGGGAAGGTCAAAATTGATAATTCCATCAAAAACCGGATTTCGAAAAAAATCGCGTTTACTATACTTACTTATACTATATGTATGTATATTTCATATACATTGGTATAAGGAAGTAAAAAAATATCTATCGGTGAAAAGAACCATCGATTAATTACTAAAAAATATACTTAAGAATCTTGTGTTAAAATTTGAGAATGATCGGTTCAGCCGTTTCCAAGAAATCTGTGTCACCTACTGACACACAGATTTGAAAAAATTGCGTTTTACTCCGGCCTCCTACTTTCAAACGCTCTAAGACGTCTTTACAAATATGCGAAAATAATCGCCGGATTGGCATGAAATTTTCTGTGTGTATACTTAAATATATGTACCTATACATTACGAAAATGAAACTAAAAAAATCGATTTTTTGAAAATTCTAACCGTATATAACCCCTTAAAACAAAACCAACTTTTATTTTAATTAAAATTTAGAAGATTAGGGTTAGGATAAATAATAATTTTCTTATTGTGAGATACATACGCCATTGTTATTTATGTTTAAATCAAACTTTCGAACAAAATAAGAAAAGATTTTTATAATACGATTATTGATATATAGATCCTTCTTTTTACAAATCACAAAACACATAATAGTATTTGATACAATACGACAAATTTCTATCAGATGGAAGATAATAATTCGTTTCCTGTATCACAAAAAGATACATCTAAACATATAGATCAATATTATCTGTCGTTTTCAAACCCGCGGCATTCTGTCGTTCCTTCAGTTCCGTAAACAACAATTGATATTAGATATAGCGGAAATGGTAAAACTTGATTACAAATGTCGCCACCCGCATGGCGTGGCGCTGATGGCAGGTCTTAATCTGATTTACACATAGTGAATTTGATCACTTGTGTTGTATATTGAAAAAGTAACTAAAAGACTTGTCTGGAAGATTGTTATCTTCACTGACAGCGGTTTCAGAAAGTAATTTTATTTTTTGATTTTTTTTTTCGCATTTGTCAGCTGAAATTTTTTCTGACATTTCATTTGCGATTGTAATTTATTCTTGAATATATTCAGTGCAATTTAAGGATTTTTTGGTACGTATAAACTATGGGTCAGTCTGCGGTGACGGGTGTGTCATTTCAACTCGGATTGGAGCTCATAATTTCTAAATAATACTAGTTAATAACATGGTTTTACCTTTTTTCTGTATATCTTAATGCAATACATGTATATTGAAAGAATAATAGGTCTACGGTTATTTTACAAAAAAATACCAGCGTTTAAAGCCCTGTGACGGGTGTGACGCCAACTATTGCAAATCTTGCAACCTCTATTCAAAATCTCAAAAGTTTAGCGAAAATATTGAAGTTACTTTATAATAATCATACTTTAATATGGAACGAATAAATTATTTTTTAGTACCTAACACAAGGCATCAGGTAAATACGTAATCTATTTAACTGGTTATTACTCAACAAACATTGTGACGGATGTGACACGTTGAATAAAAGGATACAATAAGAGTACTATTTGTGTGTTTAATTGCTTATTGGTATTATTAACTAATACTTATAACAATTATTTATCAAATACATCAATAGACTCATTAAATTTATAATAAATGCGGTCACCCTTAGTCATTATTGTTGGTGAGGGTATTTTTTTATCTATTCGGTAAGTGGGACTAGTGTTTTTAACATAACCTATAATAAAGTTTATTTTTATTCTTAAAATATAGTGAAATAATACAAAAATGCATGAACGATGACGTTTAAACATCGCTCGAAATACTCAAAATAGTTAAAATACACAAATTAACTAAAATTATTTTTTGGCAAAACAACGTTTGCCTGGGCAGCTAGTAATCTATAATATTAAACATGAAAATAAGTTACCAATGTTTAATATGAAACCATATATATACCTACGTATAAACAAAAAATTCAAATATACACATATGAAGTTGAGATTTCGAAATTGGAAAACGCTACAACAGGTTTTCCACATCCTGAATAGAAATAGCGATATTCCCGCAAAAGGACAGTAACCTATTTGAATATTGCCAACATATTTATGTCAGCACTATACCCCGCTGCCATACTTATACTGACGCGTTCACAAGGGTTGTTTGACCGGAAAAATACAAGGGTCTTAGAACATACTACATCCATAATTTACAGAGTTAGTTCGTAGCAACACTATTGTTGAATATAAACTTGAAGACTTGGGTTAGAATTTGTAATAAATGGGGGTAACGAATCGAACAAAGAACATTTTTTTTAAACTTCATTTGATAGTAAGTACACTGTTTTTTTTATGACCATATACAGTATGTGTGAAAAGTCTGTTGAGTTTTACTAAAAATGTTTCAAATATTTTTCTGCCCGATTTAAGGTTATTCGATCATTAGAGTAATGTATAGATAAAAGTCTAAAATTTTGATATGTTATTTGAGTAGTCCAGATGCAAAACCTGCTATGTGTGTTTGAACAGATTTCTAGCAAAATTACATAAACTGTTTTTGCAGCTTCTAGGTAAAATATCCTTACGCCTTTTTCATGAAAAAACTTGTCATGTTTTTTTTTTTGTCTCAATTCGATACAAAATTTATTACTTTTATTAAAATAATTTTTATGTTAGTTCACCAAAAATATAGCAATTTCTGCAACCGACTTAATCTTTCAAACTTAATTTTAAGAGATTTTTGCCGGGTTTGCAGCTCAATTTAGTATAATACTTGTAGCCTGAGACGAGTAGAATCCAAATATACAAAAACCTCAAAATCTTAAAATATGTGGATAGCAGGTTTTGCATCTGGACGACTCATTTATGGATAACTCGTATATTTTACTAATTATTATTATGTATGGTTTTTGAGTAATTGGATATTAAAAATAGAGTTTTTAACACACGATAAATGAGAGAACTTGTCGAAAGTGCTCTATTTATTGAAATTGGCTATACAGAAGCGTTTTAAAAACTAATTATTCGAAACTGCAATCCTTTTAAATACTATAAAAATTAATAAAACAAATATATTCACGTGTAATTTATTCAAAATAATGAAAAAGTAGCTCTGCGATTACAGCATATTAGTACATGTTACTATTATATACCGTTCTGTCTATTTCAATTTTCAAATTAAATTAAACTTTTTTTTACTTTTAATAATTAAGAAAGTAAAATATTCCATTAAATGTAGGTACATGGTACATGTGTTCTAAATATAAATTAAAAATTTTTCGAAACCAAAAATACGTGCTGGACGTATAACCCTATTTTTTTTCTTATATTTAATAAAATAATTAAATAAGGGAAAAAATAAACAACTTTTATTTTAATCGGAAAATACTTAGGAATAAGTATTTCACGACATAATCGCGTCTAAAAGGTTAAAAGCATTCTTTTTTTCCGTCTATAAAAAATCCTATTTATTTAACAAAATATTAAATTACACTTATAAAATAATTTGAATTACTTCATAATCTTTTTCGGACGTTAACACAATACAAATGTTAATCCAACACAACGGTAAATTTTATATATTTTTTTGAACACGGTCGGTGCTAAAGGGGATGAAAATGCAACAACAAATTAAAACCCTGTCGTTGACAAAGAGCTATGACATAAAACCTCATGAACGTGTAGTACCTAGGTATGTTTGTAAAATGCAGAACTCAATGGAAAAGAGTGAACTTTTTGTAACGCAGTATATAATTAATACGTGTTTTTTTCCAAATGAGGATACCATGCTCTTAGAAGAGATATATGTATAAAATTTTAAAGGTACAAAAAAACACATTTATAGTTAAACTAGTGATCTTAAACAAAGGTGATCTGTCATTATTTTTGCTATATTTTTTTACTAAAACAAGGTAAAATAAAAAATAAAAATGTATTTCCGGTTATCCGGAAGTTAGGTTTAAATGATATATAGTGAATTCCGAGCGAACCAATGCAGTTCGCAACATTCCATTTTTTACATCTTTTCGTATGGTTGTTTTCGAGACAGTTCACTAGACATTTTTTTTAAATAGATACACAATTAATTGTTATACAGGGTGTTTAGTTCGGCGATTGAAATATTTTAAAGGCAGGTAGAATGAGTCATATATACAAAGTGCTACAGTTTTTTAAATCGGCCTTTTTAGTAAAATTTTGAGAAAAACCAGATTTATACATGTTAATGGCAAAAGTTCAAGAGATAAAGGGCCCTTTTTTTCAAACATGATTTTAAATATTGCTTAAATGCATAGGTGGGCACAGTTAATCGAAAAGTTAACTTCGTTAATCGTTAATCCGTTAATAAAAAAGTTAACTTCGTTAACCGTTAAAGCGTTAAAATTCCGAAAAAGTAACGGAAGTTACAGTTAACCAAAAATTCGAAAATTTAACGAAAGTTAAAGTTAATCGTTAAAAAGTTTACCATCCAAAATGTTTGAAGACCTTTTTTTCGACAACTTTCTTATGTATTTTTCATATCAAACAACCATTGAAACGGACTAAGTTAACGGAAGTTGAATTTAACGGAAGTTAACAAATGCGTTAACTTAAAAGTTAATCCGTTAACCATTTTGTTAACTTTGTTAATTAACGATTAACGGATTAACGAGTTAATGCCCACCTATGCTTAAATATCTATGCTACACTTTCAGATCAAAATAAAATTTATGAATAACAAAAACAAAGAATGGCTGCAGATTTGAAAACATTTGAAAATTTATAAAACTTTGATAAATTTATTTCTTTAAATAATTATTTTATAAAATCTAGCATACTTACAGATAAATATGTATAAATAAACTATTCTATGATATTTTTATTATAATTATCAATTATAATTAAGAACGGTTACTTTTCATGTAAAACCAATTCTTTTCTAATCACTAAAGAGAAAAACTTCTTAAGGTTATTCGATCATTAGAGCAATGTATAGATATTTTGGGTAAATGGATATTAAAAATAAAGTTTTTAACACACGATAAATGAGAGAACTTGTCGAAAGTGCTCTATTTATTGAAATTCTACACAATAAGCTATATAGAGACGCTTTAAAAACTATATATACACAGGTAGAAAGGTTTACTTGAGCCAAATAAACATTGTTTTGTATATAACGAAAACAATATTTTCTTAAGATAAGAAATATATTCTTAAACCAACTATAGTATTCTTGGACGAAGAAATAATGTAGTTGGATTAAGAGTACTTTTCTTATATTAAGAAAATATTGTTTTCGTTACATACAAAACAATATTTTCTTGGTCCAATACAGTTTTTTTGTGTGTGTACAATTATACACTCTTTTAAACAAATAAAAAATCATCTAAACAGGTGAATATTTGTCGGAATTATGCCCAAACATACATAAAAAAATATATACAGCCGAATTGAAAACCCCTCCTTTTTTAAAGTCCATGGTGAGATTCTAATGAAATTTTTATGAGGTCACATCGGGAGTATACTCTTTCAAATAAAATCGTCCAAATTGGAGTATACCCGAACATTCATAAAAAAGTCGGTTATTAATAATGTAAAAGATTACCAATATAAACAATTGAAAACTATGACTTTTATTTATTTATTTTTGTTCACAGTATATCTTGAATAGAAAAATCTTATTTCTTCCACAAAATATTACATTAAAAAAATAAATCTTGACGTAGAGGTGTCATAAATTAAGATTATTTACAGCAGCGATGAAATTCTTGAAAATAATTTCAGTTTTACAACGTTCGCTGTAAAAATGAGTAATAGTGCAAGGAGTGTATGTGAGCGAACTGTTACAGAGCAAGTATTATTGCTATAAATATGTCTTTACGAAACTATATACCTATATATTTCTTATTGAATTCAGTGAAACATGATATATGAAAGAAAGATATTTTACGAAAATGAATACTAAAATATAAAATTAACAGGCTATTTAACATCAATTTTCATAAACCAAAAGAAAATTTTAAAAATTTTAATTAATTTTCAAAATATTACAAAAAATTTAAATTTTTTTTCGAAAAAGACAACAAATAATGTGAAATCGCAATAACTTACTTGATAATAAGTGACGCTCGTGGCAAACTATTTAAAGTCTTTGACAATTACATATCAAACGTGACGTTTGACCGAATTAAAAAAAAAATAACCCTCACCAACAATAATGACTAAGGGTAACCGCATTTATTATAAATTTAATGAGTCTATTGATGTATTTGATAAATAATTGATATAAGTATTAGTTCATAATATCAATAAGCAATTAAACACACAAATAGTGCTCTTATTGTATCCTTTTATTCAACGTGTCACGACCATCACAAATTTCTGTCACAACCGTCACAATATTAATTGGGTAATAACCAGTTAAATAGATTACGTATTTACCTGATGCTCTTGTGTAACTAAAAAATAATTTATTCGTATTATATTAAAGTATGATTATTATAAAGTAACTTCAATATTTTCGCTAAACTTTCGGGTTTTTGGATAGAGGTTGCAAAACTTGCAATAGTTGACGTCACAACCGTCACATAGCTTTGAACGCTGAAAATTTTTTGTAAAATAACTGTAGATTTTTTATTCTTTCAATATACATGTATTGCATTAAGATCTACAGAAAAAAGGTAAAACCATGTTATTTACTAGTATTATTTAGAAATTATGAACTCCAATCCGAGTTGAAATGTCACGACCATCACCACGGACTGACCCATATATACTCACCAATTTTACCTAATAATACCCATAGATTATGTAGATAGGTACATTAGAGTAAATATAGTTCACAGTGTAATAGAATTTCATAGAAATGATTTATTTACACTAATGAATATTGTCTATATTTTTAAATGTTCAAATTACATGGCTTGGAAAAATAGGTTAGAATTAGAGCTTGCAAAAAAATTATAAAATTTCAAAAACTAGTTTTTGGTATTTTCAATAGAGAAAAATCGATTAACCGGTTTTTAGTGTGTTTTTTTTTTTAATTGAGTATGAAAAACAAATTTTTTTAATTTATTTAAATAAAACAATCAATAATTAAAAAAAAACGATTTATTGAACTAAATCTTTTCAAATTCAAATTGAAACTAATCAATTTCAAATTGGGAATTATCATTTTTAAATTAATTAAGTTTAAAAGCTAGTGTTAAAAGTGATTTAGGCACTAAAGTACCACATATTCAATGGTGAAGATAGAAAAATGACTGAAAGTAAGTTTCGATTACAGCAGTTAAAAAATATTGCACGAGAAAATATCACAAAAATTATTGTTGCTAATTTTATTGTACTTGTCACTTATGTTCAAAGATTCAAATCTAATACATTAATTTATGCTTGTTAATTTGGGTACTAGTGAATACAATTGGGAATCCAATTTTAAATAAAATTAAATAATGTAATAATCTAAATACTCAAAATCCATTTACTCCCCTATAAGATTTTTATTTACACATCGCACGTTCGTTCACATAGATGTCACCCTTTTTATTTTTATTTGAATTTAAATCAATTCACAACTTAAATAATAGAAGAAAAATAAAATAAATTTATCACTTGAAGAAACAAAAAAAATATATAATTGACTTTTCGGTTTTACGGTTTTGGTAAATTTTAATGAAAATCCAGTTAACCGGTTTCGATTTTAACCGGTTTGCAAAATTTTGTTAGAATCGAAATCAAAATACATTATTGTAGGTAAATAAGCAATTTGGTCTCAATAATAAAATAGAATATAAATATCAGTTTGTAAACAAATTCATATATTAAACTTTGAAAACAATTGAGTTACTCAAATATGCCACAAATAAAAATGTAGAGAACGGAATGACATGCAGTTAGTGTTGGAATGCGGTCGGACTTTTCTGCTTAGATCTGAATCAAGACATCCGTGCATTCAAATGTTTTTATTTTGTGATAAAATTTATATCTGGCATTTGTTTCCATCTTCTATATATGCACCATGTGTCATATATTTATTTTATTGGAGTTTCCAAGAAAGCTTTCGGTAATCAGATTATGTTTATGTAATATTTTATTACTTTAATATGCAATTTTTGTTTAGATAACTAAAAAATAATTAATTATTAATTAAACGAAATCGATCGCAGTGCACAATGTGGCCAAAAATATCACTATTGGTGGACTAACTGTCATTTTTAATAGAATCGTTTTTAACTGAAAATTGAAAGGTCAACATGGTTAACCCCACTATAGGCTGTGTGCAGAGGGGTGGAGTTAGAAATAATGTCTATGCAAGTGTTCGTGGTGAGCAACATTGCAAAATCGTCGGCGTTATAAGTTGAGGTTATGCTGTCAATGTAAACGAATTAATTATTTCTCTATTATACGTCATAATTAAAGAGAAAAAATACCCAAAGTAAATAATTTTCACGTACCTTTTATGCTATGCTATTTATATTATATGCAAACAGCTAAATTAAATGATATTTGTTTAGTAAAAAAATTTCACGATATTCAACAATGATAAAAAGAGAGTTCAATCCTTCTCTATTACCCGCTAGCGGCGATAATAGACTTCGTGCACATAGCGATTAGTCATAAATAATCGTCTAAAATATATATGTATATTACGATATTTTATTGAAATTATTTGTTTGTTAATATGTCAAAGTCCATTCTAGTTACAACCGCTAGTTGGCGCTGTCATCGCACACGCTGCAAATAGTTTCAATGTGTAAACGTGGTCAACTGAAATATTTATGGCGAGATAAAATGTGTTTTTTGATTCAATATTCTTTTACTTCACAACCATCCTTTGATAAATACTTTACAAGATTCGATATAACTTCCGACACACAAGAGACCTCTAACGTGCTTTTAAAGAAGCAACCAACAAAGACGCATATAAAGGTTTTAACACAAATGAAACATGTTTTACGTGCTTGTAATTTATAGAACGTTATATTAATAAATTACAAACAAGAAAACGAAATCGCAAGTGATACATCGCAAAGCATTTCCATCTAAAGACCATAGAAAACTGAGCAACATAAATTTGACGCACAATTCAAGATATAAAACAAAAGAAGACAAAAACGATCACAAACGACAAAAAACTATCGCTGTAGTTTGTCGTGACGTGTTTTGTTTTTATTGTTTTTGTACGAAATAAACGTAAACAAGCGTGACAGGTATATGTGTGCGTAACGTGGAATGAATCTTCTATCTCCTTTGAACGAATCAGTATTGGAATGTTATAGATTTATAATCAATTCTTTTATAGTAGTATCTTTCCGTTCTCGTGGTAAGAAATAATTGCTTCTTTTATACAAAGATAGTACGATTGTGGTGGTTGTATGCATGTCACTGGCGTCGTGGGTTGGGGGTAAAGTGAGAGAAATGGAGTATGTGCAAGCAGTAGATAAAATATCTTCTACAATAGAGAACAATCGAATGTTCTAGCTTGGTTTACTGATATAGATTTCACAAATGCAGTCTACATGCTTGCTGATAAAGTTATATGGGAATCTATTCAAGTTCATTGATTACTTCATTTGTTCTAAACTTAGATTAAAATTCTATGCAGTGCAGTTGCAATTAACCTAACATAATATTTTGTTTTGATAAGTGATTAAATCAAAATATTTCTCGAGGAAAGATAAAGAAGACTTTTAAATTTATTAATGTAAAAATTTGTACACATTTTATGGTAACTTTTAATTGTATTTTAACATTTTTTATTTGTAAAAATAATAATTTCAAAAGCTGCTACCGCTGTTAAAAAAGGCGCCTTGCGGTGACCACGATATCTCTGGACTGGATCACTTAAAATAAAAAACCCAAACGGATTTCGTTAAAGTAATGTATAATCTTGTATTTAATCAAAGGAATAAGCTAAATAACATTTTTTGACAAAAAGGCGGCTTTTAAAAAAAATATATCGATTTTCGACAAAATTTTGACCTTAAATTGTTTACAAAAAAATATTTATCGGTGAGAAAAACCTTCGATTTATTACTAAAAAATATATTTCAGCCGTTTCCGAGGAATCGTGGTCACCTACTTTAAAAACATAGATTTGAGAAAAACGCGCTGCCGCACATTCAAACGCTCTGATACGTCTTACTTAAATATATGTACATTACGAAAATGAAATTAAAAAAATCGATTTCTTGAAAATTCTAACTGTATATAACCCCTTAATTCATATTACTATACAAAAGCTTTTATCTATGGATTATTTAACATTTAACTCACCCAACATATTAGAAGATATATGCATACAAAACCAAAACCATTATGATCTCCGAAATCGAAACAGTATCAGATAGTTTAACTCCAAAATCCAAAACCAAAATCCCTACACATAAATGGTCATACCTATTAATTAATATCATGTACAATGATCCATCATTGTACAAGTAATATATACGATCAAATATAAACATACATATATGTTCGTATTTCTCTCATAAGATTCCTTATGTATGTTCAATGAAGTTAAACACATCGTTTAATGCTGTTAATGAAATCAGCAGGTAATCAGAGAAAGCTATGTAATTAGACACACTTAATAGGACATGTTGATCTAATATAATATAGGAATTACATTCCTAATACATACCATTAGCTTTGTGAATATCCAAATTGATTAATGGATTACCCCTACTGTATACAGGTTGTGCCAAATAATGCGTTACATTTGATAATAGCTGAAATTGAATAAAAAAAAGATTGATAACCCACCCTGCCCCCCCCCCCTCCCTTAAAAGGTATATGTATTATTATCCATGTAGTTAATTATAGTTTTTTAAATCAAACGCTAGAGTAGTAGTTGATTTCATAAGTGTTTCTTTTTCCTATTTCGATATGAATCAATATTAATAAAATGGGCTAAATACTTGTTAATATTAAAAAAATTAATAATATAATTAAATTCAAACGTAAGAAGGTAATTATTGATTCGATAGATGAAGTTTACTTAAGGTTATTCGTCTAGCACACTGTAAAAAAAGATTTGGTTTCGAAAAAAGTTGTTTTTAATTTATATTCAGAACACATGTATCTACATTTAATGGAATAGTTTACTTTGTCAGTTATTAAAAGAAAAAAAACTTTAATTTAATTTGAAAATTGAAATAGACAGAACGGTATATAATTATTTTGAATAAATTATACGTGAATATATTTGTTTTATAATTTTTATAGTAGGTATTTAAAAGGATTGAAGTTTCGAATAACTAGTTTATAAAACGTCTCTATATAGCCAACTGTGTAGAATTTCAATAAATCGAGCACTTTCAGCAAGTTCTTTCATTTATCGTGTAAAAAAACTATATTTTTAATATCCAATTACTCAAAAACCATACGTCTAATATTTAAAATAAAAATTAATAAAATATATAAGTTATCCATAAATAACATATTAAAATTGTATCTATACATTGCTCTAATGATCGAATAACCTTAAATATACAAAAAAAAATGCGAAATATGTGTATTATGACATTGAAACTCGTAATATCAAGTCCAGTAGAGAAGTTTTGATTTTAACATTTAAAAAGTTAGTAGAATTCCACGCGGTTTAATTTTGTACATTCTTTCTCTGACTATTTTCTGGTTCTAGACTTACTCAACTGGAAAAGTCAGAACATTCTTAAACTAATTTAATGTTTTAATACTTAAAGAGGAAATTTAAAACTTCTTAAAGGATTTAAAATTTATTGTTTGTGCGTAGGTATACTTTATTTTCCAAACATTGGATTTTAAAGGTTTATTTAAATCGTTTTTGCGTTAGTTTGTGAATAAATATAGTTGATAAAAAGTTTGTTAATAAATCTATGCTATTCGATAATTCTTTGTTTCAATTTTATAGGAAGAATTGGATGTTATAAATTATTACAAACAAGTCGATATCTCTATCAGCCATTTTTATTACGATTTAAAAATTCATAATTTATTATTCCGAATTTATCATATTTAACACTATCCATGTATAAATATTTATTTAATTTTTTTCTGTTTTCTGGATAAAAACTCACTATGAAGATTTTCAAATCTCTTTTATGTAAGTTAGCGCGGACTTGTGAAAAGCAACAAACATTTTTAGCTCAAAAAATTGCTCCTTAATTTCTCCTCATGTATCTGAAATTGTTCCAACAATTAATATTTAAACAAAAGTTATTAACTAAACAAAAAAAATAATTGTTATATGATACTTTATAAGAAATTTAAATTTAAATTTTGACTTAAAAATATTGACAATTTTGAAAAACTAAGTAGAGAGCATTTTGGAGCAATTAGGGAGCAATTGATTGACCATAAGAATTATTACAAAAAACGATTAGTTTTTCAAAAATACCATATAACAATTATTTTTTTTTTTGTTTAGTTAATAACTTTTGTTTAAATTTTTTTAGAGTTGGAGCAATTTCAGATACATGAGGAGCAATTAAGGAGCAATTTTTTGAGCTAAATATTTTTGTTGTTTTTCACAAGTCCGCGCTAACTTCCTGACGGTCAAATCTAGGCAAATATAATAGTATAACACGGAAGACTTATGGAATCAGTTTGATGTCCGTCCGTCCGTCTGTCTGACACAGGTAACTTTCTCTATGACTATTCAACGTAAAAATTTAAAATTTAGTACATAAATAGAGTGTGGTACCCTAATTATAGACGTGAAGTATGAAAAGTTGAAATATAAGGAGGTAAATTGAATAATTGAAAAATGGAAAAAATTGAAGTACGAATTCAACAATATATGTTTATGTTTTTTTATGATTTTTTTTTAATTTCGCGGAAAATGCTTCAAAACTGCTGCCCCCACCCTTGTCACTAAAAGGATCGCTTTGAAAAATATTAATAAATATTGAAAATTAGGTGTAGATTGAGCCAAAATTGTCAGGCGTGAAAAAATTCTAGCACGATCAATTGTTATAAAGAATTGAATTGTTTATTTCCTTGTAACTGCTGAACCCTTTTCCAACGAAAAATATTTCTCGCGATATTAAGAAAAACTTTTGTCCTTAACAGTTTTTTTTTAATTTTCAATAATTTAAGTGGGGGGGGGGGTCATAGCATGGAACACTAATTGTCCAAATAAAGCTTGCACTTGTCTTTTGTATCATAAATAAAAATACTCTGCCTTGTAAATGCACAGTGCTTCCTCGTGTTAATTCATCAAAGGTAGTTAATTATTGAACAATTTAAATAAAAACCGATAAAGTATTCAGATCAACTGCCTGTCATTGGTTAACCATTTAATTTTCATACGATTTTAATAAAAAAAAATTAATTTGACATTTTTCTTAATACGCGCCTGGTTATTATGTCGTATATTTTGAATTTTTTGACAATTTCAATCAAAATCATTATTTTTCTGCTATACGAATGTCAAAATGACATTTAAAACGTCAAAGTGACATTTAATATGTCAAAGTAAATAGCAGTTTAAAAAAAAAACAAATGACGATTTTCTTAAGTCAAATTGAGATAGATCTTTGTAAGGGAATATTTTACAACAAAAGTAGGTGATCTATATTATAGAGAATTGAATGCTCTACAAAAAAATAAAATATAAAATTTTCACGTAACATGTGTCTTTCTTGAGATATCTTCAAATCAAAAAATAAATATTTTGGGGTGTCACCCCTCCCCCTTAAACACGATTTTAATACTTTAAAAATGGGACCGTCCTCAAACCAGACCCAACCAATCAACCAAGTTTCATCAATATCGGTTCAGTGGTTCATGAGTTAAGCCGTGTGACAAGGATTGGGGGACAGACACACAGACAGACAGACACGGAACAAAAAGTGTTTGTCTTGGCCTGAAACGGATAGATCCGGTAAAATTTTTAAAATCGGAGAACAAATTTTTTTTCTCGTTTTAAAACGATAACGAAGCTTCTCGTATTAGACCGGGAGCCAGGCTACATTCCGTTTGAAAAACCGTTAGGATTCATAAGAGTTGGTGATTTACATTCAGAAAGATGTAAATAATGAAATTCTGAAGGTTGCCGGAAAAAAAACTCGGAACTTTTTTTGATACGAGCATTATAACGGAGTCCTTCCAGTTATAAAAAAAATAGATGCTGCACCATTTTTAATTTTGATGAATGTTTAGTCAGTTGTTATTATACGTATTAGTTAGCAAAAACTGTAATTAGAAAATTTTAAATGTTCACAGGTTGGAGGTGGTGATCATTTTACCCTCGTAAGATATGAATATTTAATCGATTTTTAACGTTTTTTCGACTCGCTATAGCATGCGTTCTAATAAAACAATTATAATGAACTTGGGGTCATTTGAAAGCCTAAAGAGCCTAGCTTCAAAATGATTGAACTCAATTTTAAGTTTAGGTTATTTTCGTTGTAGATATTCGTAATAATGGCTTTTCAATTTCATTTATGAAATTGTCATTTTATCTTTTTTTCAAAATTTTCAGTGGCTTTCTGGTTTAACCGAGAAAGCTGTAATTATGCGTAAGTTATGTTCACATATAGTACTCAGTGCCCACAAAAAATCAGCTTGATTGATGCACATTTTCTATTAAAAAAATTAAGTTAAATATCACAAATATCACGGAAACACCAAAAACAGCTGTTTTCGAAGCAAATAAAAGTTATGTGGGGGGCAAGATAAATTGCTGATTTTTTTTTTACAAATGCTCTTAATAATTATCTAAAAAGTGCAATTTGATTCGTTTTGTTATTTTAATTTTTTTAGCTGCCAGAAATTTAAAAATAATCAAAAAAATGCAAAAACTCCAAAATTAGCTATTTTCAAAGTAAAAAGAATCTATGAAAGGGGCGAGATTAAAATGGAAATTTTTTTTTACAGATGCTACTGACCCTTTTGAGTGACGTAAGTTGCCGCGCGACGCCTATATGACTTTTTTAAGTCCACGATACAGTTGCATTGGAGTTACTAAAATTGTTGATTTTTATTTTATTTTTCATTTTTAATGCGTAATTTTGACGTTTTTCAGTCTAATTGCAGGACAATGAGTGGCTAGAAAAATTAAAAAAATCAGAAAAACACCAATTGGCCTTTGAACCTTACTACTGTAAGCATCTTTAGAAAAAAATTCAGATTTTAATCTCACCCCCTTCACAGATTTTCTTTACTTTGAAAATAGCTAATTTTGGAGTTTTTGCATTTTTTTGATTATTTTTAAATTTCTGCCAGCTAAAAAAATTAAAATAACAAAACGAATCAAATTGCCCTTTTTAGATAATTATTAAGAGCATTTGTAAAAAAAAATTCAGCAATTTATCTTGCCCCCCACATAACTTTTATTTGCTTCGAAAACAGCTATGTTTGGTGTTTCCGTGATATTTGTGATATTTAACTTATTTTTTTTAATAGAAAATGTGCATCAATCAAGCTGATTTTTTGTGGGTACTGAGTACTATATGTGAACATAACTTACGCATAATTACAGCTTTCTCGGTTAAACCAGAAAGCCACTGAAAATTTTGAAAAAAAGATAAAATGACAATTTCATAAATGAAATTGAAAAGCCTTTATTACGAATATCTACAACGAAAATAACCTAAACTTAAAATTCAGTTAAATCATTTTGAAGCTAGACTCTTTAGGCTTTCAAATGACCCCAAGTTCATTATAATTGTTTAATTAGAACGCATGCTATAGCGAGTAGAAGAATCGTTAAAAATCGAAGAAATATTCATATCTTACGATCACCACCTCCAACCTGTGAACATTTAAAATTTTCTAATTACAGTTTTTGCTAACTAATACGTATAATAACAACTGACTAAACTTTCATCAAAATTAAAAATGGTGCAACATCTATTTTTTTATAACTGGAAGGACTCCGTTATAATGCTCGTATCAAAAAAAGTTCCGAATTTTTTTTCCGGCAACCTTCAGAATTTCATTCTTTACATCTTTCTGAATGTAAATCACCAACTCTTATTAATCCTAACGGTTTTTCAAACAGAATGTAGCCTGGCTCCCGGTCTTCGATATTGCGAGGAAGCAAAAATAATCAACAATGAAATGTAAATATTTTAAAACTGATTTCTATTAAATGTTACTACATATAAATTCGAGGTCTATAGTAAGTAACATACATACATGAACCAAAAATATGTGGATGCATCATCGAAGGGTTAGTAACATGATCTCTGGGAACATCCAGAAAACAAATACACCTGAGATTTCAATTACTATTTCTTCAACTGTATATTTGTACATTCTTGAAAGTCTCGATTTCTATGCTATCAAATGTGGCAATATAGTGTGAATCTCTGCAGTTGATTGCGTTGCACACAGTTGGCGTGGTCGAGACACACCCACACCGGATGTTCCGCGTGTATGTATGTATGTATGTGTGTAAGGTTAGAAGCTTCAACATATTATAACGGTCGGAAAGGATTCTCGGAAATTCTACGTGCACTACCTTTTTCAAATATTTCACCTAACTTTATGTAAAGTGTATAGAAATATTGCTGAATTAAATATGCACATATTCGAAATCTATACATATAGTATAAAATCAATAAAGTCCCTCGCCGTGTCTGTCTGTCTGTCTGCATGTACATGATTTTATCAGTAACTACACGGAAAAAAAACCCTGAAAAATAACAGATTTTTCCTGTACATCCCGGAGAGTAAGCGACAACCTATCATTATAAATTACAGTCTTGGCCAAAAGTATTTGCCACCCAGATTTAATAAATAATACCAGTTGATGATAACGGAAATATTTATTACTAGATGTACCCACGCGGCTTCGCTCGCATTAAGTACAAACACGATTAGTTATTATTGTAATAATAAAAACAACACTTAAATTTAAATTTAATTATTGAAACAAAACTGACGGTCAAATGACAACGGCCGAGCCGAGGGAGATCGAATACCGGCGTATTTAGTTCGCGCGTTATTAATAATATTTTACCGTATAAAACTTATTTAATGTTATTTCCTAAACTATACCACCAAATTGGATGCTGTAAAGGGCAAATTATATCTACATTAAGTACTTATGACGATGAAATCATTTATTTCAATAAGGATTAAAGTTTTGCAGGTCAAAACTCCATGTAAACCGAACCCAAATATTTTATGTTATCTTTGTAACATAAAAGCAGTCATTGTGGTTTAAATATAAAAGTTAGACATATGGTGTCGCGGACTTTATTGTAGCACTTTTGATTCTACACAATTCTTTAATACATTATTTTGTTCTATATTCAACGGTTTAGGCAGCGTATCGCAAAACAGCGTGCCGTCGGTGAAATTTTTTCCGACTTGATTTACTAATATCGTCACTGCTTAGTTGTTATGTTACCTAACTTAATAAAATATAGCCTATAACCTGGCCAGAGAATGTACCTATGAATTAAAAAAAAATCACGTAAATCGGATAAGTGGTTCTCGAGTGATAAGCGCACTAACGGACAGACAGACAGACAGACAGACAGACAGACGTTGAGCTTTATATATATTAAGGAAATAAATTAATATTTTGTACAGATACCTCTTGTTATGATAACAGCAGTTACTTTTTTTTTTTAAACTCGATACTAAGCATCGTCATTATTGTGGAGTAATTATAGATATTGTTTATATTTTTATTTGATGTGATTGAGTGTTCCCTAAGTGTGTGTTTTAATATCGACCAAAGATGTTCAATGGGGTTGAGGTCCGATGATTGAGGAGGCCAAAACAGGAGCTCAATCCCATTATCTGAGAACCACTTCATCGTCACTCGCGATTTGTGACAGGCGCGTTTTCTTACTGTAAACGGGCGCTGTTCATGTTGGTATCACCGGACATTTTATGAAGAGATGGTTTTAACGCAGTTTACAGTACTTGGGTGTCTTTTTTTAACCTATTTGACCCTTTACACAATACGATTTCGCCCACTCCATGTCAAGTCAAAAAAAGTTACATATCTAAGAATTGACGGGGGTAGCAAATACTTTTGGCCAAGGCTGTATTCTTTACATTCTTAATTGACCACTCTCTTGAAAGAGACAAAGCGAACGTGTAGCCAATACCTGTCTCTTTTCTGTAGGTCTGTCCTGTGCATTTTCGATAAATATACTACTTTTATTTGAATTAATAGATAAAATGCAGAAAATTATAATTAAGATTAATGAAAAAAAATTATTTACGATCAAAATTAATAATAATGGAAATAATATTTTTTTAAATTGACAATCATAAAAAATGTATATATCTTTTTCTTTCATATATATTATTTTTTGTTTTAAAATATTAATTTTTAATATATAAACATATAAATATCCTGCAAACTTGTGACGTGACCAATTAGAATTTTAGAAAGAGACAACTACAAGCTACTTTATCGCTTTATCTCTCTCACACTTTTCGCCAAATTTTACTTCACAGATGGATAGTCCATAAAGTTTTAATTTTTTCACCTTCTTTAAGAGCTATAGATTATGTCAAGAAAGTTTATAAACATCTGTATACTCATTTTTATACGACTGTAGTAAATACGTCACCAGCTCTTTGTCTATAAAATAACAAATATTCTTAATTATGAATAATTATGAAATAAGAAACATATTTCCCTTATAACGATAACCGAAACCATTATTATTTGTATTAATATAACCCTTATCAATTGTACATTTATATATCAATTCAGATAGAATTCAAAATCAATTGAAACAACACAAATTGTACAGATATTATATTACATAACATTAATAAATTAATATACCCTAGTAGATATCACAAACGCATAATATAAGTGGAAACAATGATTCCTAAAACAATGATAATTGAATTTGCGCTCATCTATTGACTTTTGTACTGGCAAATCCAACTTAACTACTTAAAACCGAGTGAACACAGCAGTATTATCATCATGATTTCAAATAGCTTTACGAAATTCTCCTAACTAAATCCCAAAGTTATAATTGAAAATTTCAGATTTCCCAAAACGTGAATAGTTCCGGTTCGAATGTGTTAACACAGGAGAGTTGAAATTAGAAACAAAAGGTTGACCGCATATTGTATGCTAGGTACCCGGAAACGAAATACGAGTACCAATCTAAAAGCTACTGGTTCGTATTACATCGTATAACACCTAACTGAAAAGTCGAGGATTTGACGGTGAATCAACGCTAAGAGCTATTTCAGATAAATGGGATCTATTCAACTTAATTATTTGAACTATTAACTTTGTTGATTTAGTTCAGTTTGTGTATTTTAGATTTCTTTACTAGAAAATATATTTAGTAATTCTTTCGAAAGTGAACCTAAAATAACTTCTTTCCTAATTTTGATAAGATAATAGAGTAAAGTCGGTATACAGGGTCCTCCAATAATGCGTCCGGCATTGTTTTATGACCAAACTATTGAAGATAGAGTTTTAGGATAAAAAATTTATTATATATATTGACCCTAAAGAATTTCAGGAAAATATTTTCAACCCCCTAAAACCGCTCCTTGGAGGGTAGTTTGAGGGGTACATACCCGTTTCTCAGTAAAATCAAATGGAATGGTATATCAAAAAGTACATATTTGTAAAGATCATAAAAAAATAAGAAACTTCCGTAAAACAAAAATTTTCATACTTTCATTTGTTTAAAAAATATTGTTCTCAAATTTTAGAGTTTTACAAAAAGTGCTCTAATTTCGTTAAATATTAATGGAATTTTATTATTTTTTCAAATTTAGAAAGTAGAAATAATGAATTTTGTAAAGATGTATGACTATTTGTGATTTTGATAGTTTAAAGTGTCATACGCGATATATCAAAAATTCAAAAGTTCAACTAGGGATAATTCGAAATTTTCAAATACAACGGTATATCAATTAGTACTTTTTCTTAAAAAGGATATGTAAATAAACAACTTTTGTTAAGAAAATTTAAAATTATAATTTTAAAATTGAAAACTGAAAATTAAAATTTTAAATTTTAAATTTTTTTATCAAAAGTTGTTTATTTACATATCTTCTTTAAGAAAAAGTACTAATTGATATACCATTGTATTTAAAAATTTTGAATTATCCCTAATTGAACTTTTCAATTTTTGGTATGTCAAGTATGGCACTTTAAACTATTAAAATCTCAAATAATCATACATCTTTACAAAGTTCATTATTTATTCTTTCTGAATTTAAAAAAAATAATAAAATTCCATTAATATTTAGCGAAATTAGAGCACTTTTAGTAAAACCCTAAAATTTGCGAACAGACTTCTATTTTCTTCAAATCTAAATTTAATTATTCAAACTTAAAATGTGCAATGTCAACTTTCAATTTGTAAATTTTTGGCCGAAGTTCTTCGTCATCAACGATATATGCAATAATAGCGGCTGTCAAAATAAAAGTAGCAGACCTTGTTTTATTGGATCATGGTGCGAATCCAATGTTTTTAGTACAGAGAGTTATGACCTGTCAGTCAAAGAGTACATTGCCCTAGCTATTTCACAGGACAGATTTTCTACACTGAGTTATCACTCCAGTAATGTTCTTTCTCAATGGGAAGTACTAACTCAAACGTATAGTAACTGACTCTACAAAAATACATTAAGCTTTTACGTAACTTTTCTTATTACTTATGCTTCAAGCTTTAAAAAGCTGTGGTAATGGTGTATGCAAAGATGACATACGGAATGTATATTTTTAAATCTTAAACAAGTTGCACTTTTGAACAGTCTCTAAGATATTAAGTTCAGTGGAAGGTAAAGAAGTAAGAGGCTCTCAAGTCTCAACTGAGATTCGTTTCCTGAATTCATAATTATCTTTATCGTATTTTCTCTTGCAGAATTTCTAAATAGACATAAATAATATGAAATTGCACAGTACTTCATAAACACACAAACTCTGTTTACATTTGTAAATAAAATTTCTACTGATAAATTAAATTAAAAAGTAAACGACTTCACAAGAAAGGTCTATACATAAATGAAATGAATTTTATGTATGTACATTTTAAAGAAACGATAAATCGAAGTGTGCTGATCAAAAGCTATTATAAGCGCAACCTTCAAAATATTATGTTTTTTTTATCTCAAGAATTTTTTTACACCGAAATAATTTAGATCAACACCCCATCTGGTATACCCTCCCTAAATTATAATAAAGTATAAAAAGACGTCAATGTTTTGTTCACTCGAGAGATATTAAAAAATTGTATTTTAAAAATTTTGGGGAAAAATGGCCATAACTTTTGAACCCATTGTCGGAATTGATTTTTGTTGACATATTTGAAATTAGCGTGTCAAAGTGTAAATTATTTTATTTAAAGATATTAACATATTAACTTACCAAACACAAAAAAAAATTATGTGCTAAAAAATGTAATCAATGTAAAAAATCCGTGATCGATTTAGCTCCGATAGAGGTTGTTTATTCATATGATATTTTTTACAAATATGGAAATATCCACGTTTATCTTATTGCTAATGTATATTATTACTAATAATAATGTTCTTATCACGGTGAAAATTTTGTTTCGTATTGAAAACATATATTTTAAATACAAAAAAATATTTTATAAATGACATCACTGATTTTACCATATCGAAAATACGTGTCATTTTTTCCGGGACGAAATCTCGAGAATAAAAAACTCTATTGACTTCGTTGTGGTGCTAATCGAAGCGTCTTTACGTAAATATGATCTGAAAGAAATGATTTTTCGAAATTCAACCCCTACAGGGGTAAAAAGTGGTGTTTTTTTTCATTTTTATTTTTTTTCTTGATCGGATTTAGCCGAAACTTAGAATAAATATTATACAATACAAATAATGAAACGTGTATTTCAATAATTATTTTTTATATGGGTCCAAACAACAAGGGTTGAAAACCTCCATCAAAATTAGAATTTCAAAATTGAATACTAATAAATACGTCTAATAATTCATAATATAACATGGTAATATTAATTATGGAAACAATAAATAATCAGTATTCAAGTATTGATGTTAGGAAGTTGATTGTGTGGACCTCAAGGATCGCACTCCATGGCATTATACGTTATATAGTTTAATTTTACATCCCCGGGTAAAATTAGATCCGACGGCTAGTTTATTATTATATTGAGGAAATATTGTTATATTAACAAGATAAATTAATCAAACATTTTCCTATCACAAATTTTCAATAAGATCGAGTATTTTTTTCTGTGTACCAAAGAATCCTGATACGCAATGCATTCACCCATTTTGTTTGTATAAAATTGTTCTGACAGGTAACGTGTTAAGTTGTGAAAATCAATTCATAAGAATGTAATAAACTTACAAATTTAACAAACACCTGATGTTTCCGAAAGAACGAAAAGCCTTTAGATTTGCGTATTTAAATTATTTTATGATTTATTGATATCAGACTTACGTAAGATAAATAGCACCTCATTATTACAGAAGATGTTTAAAAGGAAGGAAATAAGGAAGCTTGATTTCCCATGGAATTCTTTCGTCAGTGTCACATATTTTATTCCAAAGATTGAGATACAAAATTCTAATTTAAGGTAAATTGTTTTATATGTAACGTTTTGTTATTAAAGGACAGATCTCGTAAAAGTTACGGCTTTTAATATAAATACATAAATATTAAATTCTTATTCTTAATTAGTTTCTTGAAACCTTATTAGGTACTATTTGTAAACACTGAAGACTTACATTTATATAAATTCATAAGTAAGACCAGGACCCCTATTCTCAAGCTCACTCGAGAATATGTCAAATTGAGTTTTTCGTTCGAGATTTTAAATCTCGCATACCCAGGAGCAATCGAGATTTTTCATTCGAAAGGACCCCGCAGAATCCTTATGGGAAAGGGGTTTCGGTCAAACACTTTGAAACTTTGGATTCTGATAGTCCTTGATGAGTAGATTAAAAGTGTCGATGGGCACTAAGTCCTAAAAACTCGAACGTTTTTTTTATTATAAACCAATTTTTTATTATAAAACAATTGGATTTGTTTATAATTAAAAAAAACGTATCAATGAGATTTAAGTGTTGTCATTTCTCAATGAATTGAAAAGTTAAAGACATTTTTATGGTGGCAATTGATTATAGATGTCTTTGGGAACACATACAAAAAGTTGTGCGAAAATTAAGGTTCTATAAATTTTTTTATTGTAAATTAAAGGCGAGCATGATCCCCAACTTTAGAGGGCTATATCTTAAAAGTTTGAGTTTTAAGGACTTAGTGCCCATTGACATTTTTAATCTACTCATCAAGGACTATCAGAATCCAAAGTTTCAAAGAGTTTGATTGAAACCCCTTTCCCATAAGGATTCTGCGGGGTCCTTTCTATAGTAAAAAAGTTTTGCATCGAGATTCGAGAATATGGTATAATTTACACAATCGAGATTCTAGTTAATAATTTAGTGAGTTTTAGTTTTAATTTAGTTATCTCGAATAAGATAAAATCGAACGAACTCGAGAATAGGGGCCCAGATCTCTAGCACCGGCCCAAGCAAAAAAATAATAATATACCGATCCGTGTAAATAAAATTTAGTCTAAATTATTTGTTATGCCGTTTATTCGTAACCGAATTTTTTAAATTTTGATAATTAATATTTATAAGACCGCTTGAATTAAAAAACGGTGTTAAAAATGAAAAAAAAAATCAAACCGTCGCCATTTTGTGAACAAACTAATAAAAAAACTACTATTAAAAACCATATAGCTATATTCATATAGATATTGATAAAATATTTAATTTTTTTTCTGATAACTCAGCGTTTCCTAACCTTTTAGTATTTGCGACCCAATTTTCAATAACAATTCTCATCGCCCTCGTTATTTTCTGCGCTTAACTCAAACGCATGTTTGTTTTAATAAATGTAATTTTATGTGTGAGGATTTGACCCTGCAAGCCTCGGTAGACTCTCCTAAATCTGAGTCTAACTAAAGAATAAACAAACGTGTGTACAATCTTTTTTATGTTACAATACCACATATCTTATGCTACAGAACGAATTAATTTTTTTAATATTAAAATGGGAAAACGCGTTTCACATAACGAACTTTTCGCATAACGTACTTGCTCCTGAAACGAATTATGTTCATTATGCGAGGCACACGTCTATATTAGTGGATCCTATAAGAAATATGTGTCCGCGAATGTGTTTTAAATACAGAATTTAATAGTGTGGCAAAATCCAATTGTATTATATGAATAAATAAAATATATGAAAATTGTAAATATTCAACTTTATAACGAGTCCGCATTTACCACGGTCACATTTTAATATTTATAATATTCTACACCTACATGTGAAATGGGGTTAATTTTAATAAACAAGTGTTTATGTCTGTTTGTTGACAATGTAGTGAACGGATATTAAAAACTCTTTTGTATAATTATTGTGTAAATTGTATAATATTTTATACTGATATACACTCTTTAATGTTTAAAAAATTCATGTTTATTTTATATGTAATGTTACTCTAATATTTATTTACAGTGCAGTCCGTTTTTTAATGTTATTCCATCATTAGAGCAATGTATATAAAATAATATCCAGATCTTTTTGTAGATAGTATTCAGATTCACCAATACCCGACGAGAAATAAACACCAATTGAAACTAAAACAAACAACAATAAACACCATATATAAGGGACCATACAATACTATAGTAAAAATTTTTAACAAATTACCTGAAAACATAAAATCACTATCAATCAAAAATATGAAAACAGAATTAACAAAATTCTTGTTGGAACATTCTTTTTATTCTATAGATGAGTTCTTAAATAATTAAAATCACCAACATATTTTTAATTATAATTTTAAATTTTTTTTTTTTAATCATTATTGTTTATACTTATATACTTACTTATTATACTTATTCCATTGTCTTGACTTATTCCATGCATTATAATGTATTTAAAGGAATGAAATATATTATTATTATTATTATTATTATTATATAGATAAAAGTCTAAAATTTTAATATGTTATTTATGGATAACTCATATATTTTACTTAAGTATGGTTTTTGAGTAATTGGATATTAAAAATAGAGTTTTAACACACGAATTTGCCTAAAATGATCTATTTATTGAAATTCTACACAACAGTTTTAAAAACTAATTATTCGAAACTTTAACCCTTTTAAATACTATAAAAATTATAAAACAAATATATTCACGTGTAATTTATTCAAAATAATGAAAAACTAGCTCTGCCATTACAGCAGTACAAATTAGTACATGTTACTATTATATACCGTTCTGTCTATTTCAATTTTCAAATTAAATTAAACTTTTTTTACTTTTAATAATCAACAAAGTAAAATATTCCTTTAAATGTAGGTACATGTGTTCTGAATACAAATTAAAAACAATTTTTTTCGAATCCAAATCTTTTTTTACAGTGTGATAGCCGTATAACCTAAAAGTACATATGTAAGTAAATATGATATTTTTTTTATTCTTTAAAACACAAAATCATCTGGAAAAAAATTGAATTAACTAAAATATTCTATATAATTGAAGATTAAAAAAAGAAAAATAATATAACCTATTTATATAACTTATTTTGAAATGATTTACATTCTATATATTCAAATTTATTTAGAGAAAAAATCTTTTTCATCAACAAATAATGTGAGAGATAAAACGAAAAATTTCACAACATACTTTAATATGTTCTCTAAAAAATATTCTTTCATAAAAATTAATGAGACTGGAGGGGGTTAACCAATTTTACAAAATTGAATGTTATGACATGTTGACGTTATAACAAAATGTTATAGACGAAAGTTCTTCAAGACGCCATGTGGTGACGGTTCTTCAAACAAGATGTCAAGTTAACAATATACAAGTTATTTCATGACAAGAATATCAACAAATTACTTAACCTTCTTCTTTTTTTATGTATTTTTATACTAAACATCAAATACATATATACATTTTATATTTTGTCACATAGAAACATAATTTCTAATTTATACAAGTATATTTTTTGCTTTTTATTTAAAAATATTCTATTCAAAAATTAAATATTTAGATTAGGTACATAATTTTAATGAACTTTTTGAAAAAGACCTCCATGGGTACCACGGAACTTTCTTATACGTTGTACATTTGTGTTATATATATTTAAAAATCTTTTTGGCTGAACATAATTAATATTCTCTTTTAATCATTAACAGTTTCAGAAATAATTCAAAAATTTATGGTGTAAGATCGTTATATATATATAAAAAAGAGTTTGTCCTTAACCACTCATTCACTCACTTACTCATTCACTCATTCATCAACGTACAGCCCAAACTCCTGGACCTAGAAACGTGAAATTTCGTATGTGTCTTCCTTTTATGATGTTAGCACTCACTAAGCGGGCGTGTAAACGTTTATATGGGAATTTTTTTTTTAAACATAGTATACTCTAGATCAGCGATTCTCAACCCGTGGTACGCGTACCCCTAGAGGTACGCGTTTCATGACTTGGGGGTACGCGAAAAAAATGAGTAATGTCCGATGTTAAAAATATAACTATTTTCCTCTCGTCTCGATTCAGTTTCCCGCTGTTACGTAACTTTTCACATTAAATTAAAGAATAATAAATATACAGAAGCCACACTCAACAATTGGATTTCAAATCTTTTCAATGTAGAATACTTTCGAGTAGCTAAATTATCTATCAAAGAAAAGGAGAACTTAATTGATCTTTCAAATGACTCTACTTTGAAAGTCGAATTTAAAGGAAAATGTCTTATTAACTTTTGGTCACATATCAGCACCGAATATGAACAGCTTTCTGCTAAAGCGCTTAACGTTTTGTTACCATTTATAAGTACAGTGCTGGTGGAAAGAGCATTTTCTTCGTATCTCTTTATTAAAAACAAATACCGTAATAAGCTGAATGCAGCTCCAGATTTACGATTGTACCTTGCATCAATCGAACCTGATTTCAAAAAATTATGTGCCTCAAAGCAAGCACAAGGATCTCACTGGATATAATAAGTTAAGTTAAAATTAATGTAAAATTGCGAACATTTAACTTTATATTTATAATAGTTTATATTTATTGTGTTTTTTATTAAAAAATTATGTATCTATAAAAATCTTTTAGTTTTCATTTATAAACATTTTTGGCACACTCCTTGACACGTTATTGTTATTTCTTTAGTGTTAGAACAAGTTTAAAATAATAACAAGTACGAGTATTTAAATTATAAATATTTTTCTAATATAAGGGGTACAATTTAGGATAATGAACTGCCAAGGGGTACGCAAGATAAAAAAGGTTGAGAACCGCTGCTCTAGATACTCTATAATATAAATAATAAATCACGTAGGTATTTAGGCATTTTTAAACCGCTAAGAGGTTGCAAGGGAATGGAATAGAACAAATAGTTTCGGTTGTTTTCACGTATGGAATATTTGAATTAGTTTTCATTTAATCCGGCAAAATAATACCATAAGGGTATGGATTTTAGGATGAAAAACAACCACTATCTCGCATAGAAGCCGAGATATTTACGATTTTGTATAATGAATAAAAATCAAAACTAATAAATAAAAAGCAAAACTGCTTTTTATTTATTAGTTTTATTTTAATATGGAGTTTTCTTCTCAGGTAAAAATTAATCCCAAAACCCCTTAATCTTCGCTGTTGAGTTGAAACGTCTACACACAGACAGACAGACACACAGACACCATAGCGGAAATAAACATATAATGAAAGTTTCATAACATTTATTAACATACGCGGTACATACAAAAACAGCGGTATACAAAAAATATAGTGAACGTGTAACCAATTTTGTTTTATAAAATTGAAGTACCACTGATCTTAATTCCAAAATAAATCCATAGAGAACATCACAGAATAATGCTCCATTTTTATAACACCGAACACAATAGCAAGGATGGTTGATAAAAATACAAAAATATTATTTTATTAAAACCAAAGTTACAACAAAACTTATTAAACTTGCTCGCTGCGGTGTACTTTTCATTTGTTTCCAAATATAATGGAATTTTACCGAATACTTTTTCAATCAAAATTCAGTACAGATTCAAAACCGAACATGATTTATGGAATTATTTCAATAAGCCACAGAACATGGTTTACGTGTACCTATATCAATTATATCCTACACAGGATAAAACTAAATATATGTCGTTCGTTTCCTGATTTTTATTTAGATCACATGATCCGTTTTGTAAACAAAGATATCAACAGTTTGTACCTGCTTGGAATTTTAAAATCAGTTTCGATGTAAATAAGGAATGATTTGCATTTTGAAAAACACCACAAAACTAATGAAGAAACGTATTACATTCGCTGGTGTGCTTTTCGAATATTCTTTCGGTAATTATGAAAAAGGTGTTTTTAAATTAAAATAAAAAAAGAGTACATTGATATGATTTATTCATAATACTACAATGGAAGGACAAGTTAGAGAACTTCCCCTTATTTTATAAATTTAAAATAATTACAAATACAAATAAAAATAGTAAAAAACAAAGTATTATATGTACGTATACATATTATCTGATTAAAAAAATTAAAACAAGAAATAAAAAGTGTGATTAACCCATAACAAATTAAAAGGTTGAATTCGTATAAAAAACTACAGCATGATGACAAATAAAAAACTATTCTATGATGATCTTACGTGTCTCTTCTTCCAAAAGAAATACTTTTTTTGCAGAAAATAAAGGTTTAATCGCAAAATTTGACTCTTTTAAAACTAATTTTGATTTTGACGTCAAAACGCTCGCAGGTGACATTTCAAAGTTGTGACGTCACACTCCTTGTCAACAATAATCAAACATTCATCAAACAACATTATTTATTTTGTGTGTTAAAAATGAATTCCAAAGTATATAAGTTCTTAAATAAGGTATGTACCTAATAATGTTGTAAGAGGAATTGATATTTGTCTAAAATAAAAGTCAATCACTTTTGATGTTTACTGATGCGCGACGTCATTCTCTCTGATTGGTGTTCCATTTAACATGGCGGATTGCTGTTTTTGCATTTTTATTTTAACAAAATTTTATAAAAATCTCGCTTTTAATATAAAAAATAATACATTTTTTAATATATTTTTATTATATTTCATTATTTATAATCATAATTTCAATAATACTTTGAACTGACATCATGCCTATTTTTAAATTTATTAATTTTTGAAGTCGGTTTTCTAATATTAGTATTTTATTGGCTTTGTACCGACTTTAAAATCTGTTTTTTATTTTTATTTTTTAAGTTTTTAATTTTTCCTATTTTGAGGAAAAATCGATTGACAGATTCTAATGAAATTTATATAAGACCATTTTGGAAGTATATTCTTTCAAACAAAATAAAAATCAACTGAATAGGTGCAAATTTGTCGGAGTTATGCTCGAAATAGATACATTAAAATATATATATATATGGGACGTTCTTTGTCAAACGGAACAAGGCTGTATCCAAAATTCATGTTGATGGATTTTAGTGATCTTAGGCTTAAAATGTTCGTTATGGATCCTTCTTTATGGAGAAGTGTGGCCTTTTGGAAAATTTCAAAATGGCGGCTCAATATGGCGGCCAGAAGTCAGCAAAAAATCAAGATACTGGAGGAAAATATTCGTAAAAGAAAAAATTTACGACCGATTCGATTGGTTTTTGGTGCAAGTTGTTTGTAATTGACAGCCCAAAAAAGTTGGATAGGTAGGTTGGCGAAATCCAACATGGCGGATCCAAGATGGCGGCTGAAAACTGAAAATGAAAAATCAAGACATTGACTAAAGTTTTTGACATTTAACCTAATTATATTGGCCTCAAATGTTGAGTTCCAATCACTCATTACATATACAGGTTATTATGAATTCAAAATATAAAATGGCGGCTTCGATTAATCTCAAAATGTAATAAAATCAGTAAAAAATGGTGAAATATAGGTGGAAATAGTCCCGAACTAGTATATTGATTAATTATATATTATTATATTATATATTATATATTGTCGGAGGTGGTTGCGGTTAGCACCCACAAGCACTGAGGCCATAGGCCCATTGTACTAACTCCGCTGCTTGTCCTACTCCCTTAATATCAACCCCGTCCCTTTGATAAAGTTCACGAGTGTTGTCATCGGGAATTTGGCTATTTTTTCTGGTTCGATGAAAAATTCTCCCAGATATTTTAGTCTTCTGTCCATCAACGCGGGGCAGAAGCATAATAGATGTGTGGGCGTTTCCTCGTCCTCTTCACATTTCCTGCAGATACTAGAGTTCTCAATTCCTAATATTTGCATATGCCTTCTAAGGTAACAGTGACCAGTTAGGAGTCCTACTGCTATCCTCAGCGTGTTTCTATCCATGCCCATAAGTTGTCCAGTTCTCTTACGATCTGGTTTGTCTATGAGCATTTTAGATTGTCTCATGCCAGGTGCATTTTCCCATTCCCTCAGGTGTTGTGTTTTATTCCACTCCCTGATATGGGATTTTGTGTGGCATGTTGCCACTGCTACTGCCGGTTCCGGTCCTATAAGTGGAGTCGTTGACCCCATTCTTGCAAGACCGTCTGCCCGTTCGTTACCCTCAATGCCTGCATGCCCAGGTACCCAAAGTAATGTTACTCTGTTGTTGGTAGCAAGTTCATCAAGGGCAGTCCTGCAGGCCTTCACCAGCTTAGAGTCACATTGGTACTTCTCCAGTGCCATTAAGGCGGCCTGGCTGTCGGAACAAATACTAATGTTTTTGTTCCTGTACCCCGAGCTACTATTTTCTTGCGCACAGGCCAGTATAGCAATCATCTCGGCCTGAAACACAGTACAATAGGTTCCCAGAGGAAAACAGAGTTCCCTCTTTGACCCTTGTAGGCAAACTCCGGCTCCAGTTCCTTCTTCCATTTTGGATCCGTCTGTAAACCAGACTAGCTCCTGTCCGGAAAGTGGTCCTAGGTTCGTGTCCCATTCTTCTCTTTTAGGATATTTTACCCTAAACTTCTGGTTGAAGCAGTATTCGACTGGTATGTCATCCTGCCGCATTCCAGCCGTAGGGCTTATTCTTCTCAGCCTCACTCCTATCTCAGTGTGGCTGTTATTGGGCAATTCTCCTCTCCACTGCCCCTTCAGTTGCAACCTATAGGCGGTTGCCATTGCTACCCCCTCTATCTCAATGTACAGAGGTGGGAGGTCCAATAGCACTCCCAAGGCTGCTACTGGAGTGGTTCGCATGGCCCCCGTGATCCCTCTGCATGCAAGTCCCTGTATGTGATTGAGTTTGTTTATCACCGCCTTCAGCGATGTTCTCCTCCACCAGACCAGGGCCGCATGCATGATCATCGGTTTCACTACTGCGGTGAATAGCCATTGCATCATCTTGGGATTTAGTCCCCATGTTTTGCCACATACTCTTCTTGTTGCCCACAATAGGGCACAAGATTTTCTGCTGACCGCTTCCACCTGCTTTTCCCAGCTCAGTTTAGTGTCTAGGATCACTCCCAAATACTTCACTGAGTCCGAGGGTTTCAGTTCTTTACCATAGAAGGTTGGATTTCTCCAACCTTCCAGCTTCCTCTTACGTGTGAATATCACTAGAACCGTCTTGTCTGGATTGACAGAAAGTCCTGTGTCATCACACCACTTTTCTACTGTTTCCAGGCACAGTTGTATAAGTCCCCCAGCCGTGTTAGCGTCTCGGGTTCTTATAATTGTTGCACTGTCATCTGCATAGCCTTGCGTATACAGGCCTAGATTATTCAATCTGCGAATGAGGTCGTCAACCACGAGGCTCCACAGTAGAGGTGATAAAACACCTCCCTGCGGACATCCTCTGGTTACCACAACTCTGCTGGTTGCTTCCCCTCTTGTCACAGTTATTATACGATTAGAGAGCATGTTTCTTAGCCACCTTCTGGTGGTTCTGTCGAGTCCATGTCTCTCTGCCGCTTTATCTATCGATTCTATAGTGGTGCAATTAAATGCTCCCTCTATGTCTAGAAATAGCCCTACTCCCAGTTCATTCACCGATCGAGCTTGCTCCAGTCTGTACACCAAACTGTGCAAAGCCGCGTCAACCGATTTCCCTGGTTGGTAGGCAAACTGAAGGTCATGAAGGGGTGCTTCCTTTAGTGCACCCTCCCGTATGTATCTATCCATAAGCCTCTCTAACGTTTTCAGTAAGAAAGAAGTAAGGCTTATGGGGCGAAAAGCGCTCGGTTGATCGTAATCGATCCGCCCCGGTTTTGGTATAAAGACTACCCTTGTCTTCCGCCAAGGTATTGGAATATACCCCATGGCAACACAAGATTTTAAAATCTTTGTCAAAGGAATTAATATTATGTCTAGACCCTCTTGCAAGAGTGCCGGAAAGATACCATCCTCCCCTGCACTCTTGTATGGGTCAAACCCTTTAATTGCCCATTTAACTTTGGATGGGGTGATTATTTTGGATGCCGTGTCCCAGTCTTTTCCCGCTTGATGAGCGTGAACTGTCAGCGACCCGGTATCATTTACATCCAATTTCCTGTATCCTGGGAAGTGCTTCCCTAGTAACACCTCAATTTCATCTTCCCAGTTGGTAGTGTACACTCCATCTGGTTTCCGAAATGGTCCTATGTTTCCTCCTGGGTCTTTTGCCAGTACTTTCTGCAGCCTAGCCGCCTGTGGGATCGTTTCTATCTCCCCACAGTACTTTTCCCAGGATCCTTGTTTAGCCTTTCGTATAGCTTCACGGTACTCTCTTTGGTGTTGCTTGTATGCATCCCAAGCACCTGTCTTTTTTGCTTTATTGAAGGCCTGTCTTACAAGTTTCCGTAGTTCTTGCAGTTTCCTACTCCACCACGGCACATTTTTGTTGCCCACCATCTTAAGTGGGCAGTTGTTCTCAAATGCCCCTAATATCGAGTCATTCAAAATATTGACTGCGACCTCGATGTCTCCGGGGTTTTTGTAGCTTGAGATGAAGTTATTCATTCTCTCTCTTAACTCGCCTGCGTACGAGGCCCAGTCGGTAGCCCTTGGGTTTCTGTACGAACCCGCCCCCGTTCTGGTTATCTCGCCCTTCAATCTAAATTCTATATGTCGGTGATCCGATAGAGACGGCTCATCAGACACCCTCCATTCACTAACCCACCGCATAACCCCTGGTGTTCCCAAGGTAAGATCGATTACCTCTTGTCTATTAGTAATAATAAAAGTAGGCTCCTTACCTTTATTTAGAAGTTCCAGGTTTGTTGTGGCTATGTATTCTAGAAGATTCTGCCCTCGTCTGTTGATGTCACTGCTTCCCCATACAGTATGGTGCGAGTTGGCATCAGCTCCGAGTAGCAATTCTCTTCCTTTATTTTTGCAGTCCTGTACCAATCCAGCCGTCACCACAGCCGGCGGTGGCTCAGGTGAATCATAGGGCATATATATCGATGCTACCACAACCTCTCCTCTCCACTGTCCAAGAGTTACCTGTAGCTTTACAGCAACCTGGTCCCTCCCGCAGTACTCAAGCAGCGGTGTGGCCGCCAGATTTTTAATTAGTATGCATGCCCTAGGTCTATCTGCAGCGTTACTATAGTAGATCACATGATCCGTTTTGTAAACAAAGATATCAACAGTTTGTACCTGCTTGGAATTTTAAAATCAGTTTCGATGTAAATAAGGAATGATTTGCATTTTGAAAAACACCACAAAACTAATGAAGAAACGTATTACATTCGCTGGTGTGCTTTTCGAATATTCTTTCGGTAATTATGAAAAAGGTGTTTTTAAATTAAAATAAAAAAAGAGTACATTGATATGATTTATTCATAATACTACAATGGAAGGACAAGTTAGAGAACTTCCCCTTATTTTATAAATTTAAAATAATTACAAATACAAATAAAAATAGTAAAAAACAAAGTATTATATGTACGTATACATATTATCTGATTAAAAAAATTAAAACAAGAAATAAAAAGTGTGATTAACCCATAACAAATTAAAAGGTTGAATTCGTATAAAAAACTACAGCATGATGACAAATAAAAAACTATTCTATGATGATCTTACGTGTCTCTTCTTCCAAAAGAAATACTTTTTTTGCAGAAAATAAAGGTTTAATCGCAAAATTTGACTCTTTTAAAACTAATTTTGATTTTGACGTCAAAACGCTCGCAGGTGACATTTCAAAGTTGTGACGTCACACTCCTTGTCAACAATAATCAAACATTCATCAAACAACATTATTTATTTTGTGTGTTAAAAATGAATTCCAAAGTATATAAGTTCTTAAATAAGGTATGTACCTAATAATGTTGTAAGAGGAATTGATATTTGTCTAAAATAAAAGTCAATCACTTTTGATGTTTACTGATGCGCGACGTCATTCTCTCTGATTGGTGTTCCATTTAACATGGCGGATTGCTGTTTTTGCATTTTTATTTTAACAAAATTTTATAAAAATCTCGCTTTTAATATAAAAAATAATACATTTTTTAATATATTTTTATTATATTTCATTATTTATAATCATAATTTCAATAATACTTTGAACTGACATCATGCCTATTTTTAAATTTATTAATTTTTGAAGTCGGTTTTCTAATATTAGTATTTTATTGGCTTTGTACCGACTTTAAAATCTGTTTTTTATTTTTATTTTTTAAGTTTTTAATTTTTCCTATTTTGAGGAAAAATCGATTGACAGATTCTAATGAAATTTATATAAGACCATTTTGGAAGTATATTCTTTCAAACAAAATAAAAATCAACTGAATAGGTGCAAATTTGTCGGAGTTATGCTCGAAATAGATACATTAAAATATATATATATATGGGACGTTCTTTGTCAAACGGAACAAGGCTGTATCCAAAATTCATGTTGATGGATTTTAGTGATCTTAGGCTTAAAATGTTCGTTATGGATCCTTCTTTATGGAGAAGTGTGGCCTTTTGGAAAATTTCAAAATGGCGGCTCAATATGGCGGCCAGAAGTCAGCAAAAAATCAAGATACTGGAGGAAAATATTCGTAAAAGAAAAAATTTACGACCGATTCGATTGGTTTTTGGTGCAAGTTGTTTGTAATTGACAGCCCAAAAAAGTTGGATAGGTAGGTTGGCGAAATCCAACATGGCGGATCCAAGATGGCGGCTGAAAACTGAAAATGAAAAATCAAGACATTGACTAAAGTTTTTGACATTTAACCTAATTATATTGGCCTCAAATGTTGAGTTCCAATCACTCATTACATATACAGGTTATTATGAATTCAAAATATAAAATGGCGGCTTCGATTAATCTCAAAATGTAATAAAATCAGTAAAAAATGGTGAAATATAGGTGGAAATAGTCCCGAACTAGTATATTGATTAATTATATTATATTAATATTAAAAAAAATTTTTTTTTGAAATTAAAAAAAATTTTTTTTTTGAAATTAAAAAATTTGTTTTTTTGATTCTGACCAATTCTGAGCGCGGATTCGTATTCAGAATGAAGAAAACAACAAGTTTCGCTTAAGAATTTCAAGACAATGGGTTGTGTGAGTTCATTTGACGGTGGGTTTTTCCTTATATATGGCATTTCTTTACGCCATTTTGACTCCGCCATATTTGATTTACAAAGTTTGATTTCATGATACAAAAAAGCAATCATTTGACGATCTATGAACCATCAATATACTCGTTCGGAACTGTTTCCACCAAAATTTCACCGTTTTTTACCGATTTTACTACATTTTGAGATTAATCGAAGCCGCCATTTTATATTTTGGATTCATAATAACCTGTGTATGTAATGAGTGATTGGAACTCAACATTTGAGGCCAATAAAATGAGGTTAAGTGTCAAAAACTCTTGTCAAAGTCTTGATTTTTTCATTTTTCGACGATTTTCAGGTTTCAGCCGCCATCTTGGATCCGCCATGTTGGATTTCGCCAACCTACCTATCCAACTTTTTTGGGCTGTCAATTACAAACAACTTGCACCCAAAACCAATCGAATCGGTCGTAAATTTTTTCTTTTACGAATATTTTTCTCCAGTATCTTGATTTTTCGCTGACTTCTGGCCGCCGTATTGAGCCGCCATTTTGAAATTTTCCAAAAGGCCACACTCCTCCATAAAGAAGGATCCATAACGAACATTTTAAGCCCAAGATCACTAAAATCCATCAACATGAATTTTGGATACAGCCTTGTTCCGTTTGACAAAGAACGTCCCATATAAAGCCAAACTGAAAACATCCTCCTTTTGAATCAGATTTTAATAAAATTTATATGGGACTGTCTCGGAAGTATACTCTTTCAAATACTTATACAAAAAAAGCGTCCAAAACCTCATCATTTTTTGGAACCAGTTAAAAAACAAAATAAAATATAATTCTAAAACATCGACACGTACCCCGGATAAATTGAAAAATCGGCACCTATGCATACATTCATTACAAATATATAAATTATTTTTATTATATTTTCTCTGAAGATATATCAAACATATTATGATCAAATTTGATACATGTAGTAATTAGAAATAAATATTTAACCAATAATTATAAACGTAGCACATTCGTATTCCGTTTTTCAATTAAACTTCAAAAACAAAGACATGTTGAGTTACATGCAATTTTCCAATTTTCTCTTAACTCAATGATTTGTGAGTGAAATGAACAAACATACTTTTCGTTTTTCTACTACATAGAAAATATATTCAATTACAGTCACGTGAAAAGAAATAATATTGTTATGTAGATTTTAGATTTTCATTTTAATATTGCTTTATAAATTATTAATTTTTTTATATCAATAGTTGGTCTTTCATAGACCGTATCAAAAAAAATATAAACTACACTTTTTATAGATTTTTTATTTAAATATGATTAACTTTCAATTCGTATTTGTATTTTTCGAATAAGAAAAATGTCGTACACGAGTGTAAAAGGTACTATATATGATAATTTAATTATCACATCTGAAACCAATTTTATACTTTAGAAACAATACAAAAAACTAGGGGTATAGTAGCAACTGTGGCGCAACTTTTAAACTCACTTTTTTATCATAGAAAATACGTAGTATCAATGTATACAAAATCATAAGGAAATTAGTTTAACTCCAATTTGGAAGGTGAAAATAATTTTTATTATAAATAAAACAATATCAGTTATCTTTTGGCGTTTTATTTATTGCTCTTATCAGAGGTTCCCTACAAGGGGTCCAGGCACTGGCGCCGAATATGGGGGGGGGATCTCCCCCCCCCCTGTGAAGCTGCATTCTAGTTTCTTTTAAATTAAAGATACATTTGTCAATAAGATTTTTTCTTTAAAAAAGGTGCACTTTCAAATACTTGTCACTTTAGTAAAAATGATCAGTAAAAATTTCTTCAAAAAGGAAATTAATACTTGAAACATCTTCTTTGTTTCCTTTACAAAGCTTAGTTAGACCGTCAATATTTAAAAAAATTCTTTTCTCCACCAATTAACTGTAGTTTTCAGTTAAAATCGTCGTTTTCGCTTCGTGAGCCTTTAAAAAAAACTATTGTACAAATGAAAAAATATATATTTTAAAGATACAAATGTCCACTTTTCAATTATTTCAAATAATTAAAGTTTGATCGGTTTTTACCGAAACTACACTACAAATAATGAATTTTGTATCGTCGGCATTAACGTTATCCAAGTGTATGTTGCATGGTCAGTTTTACGATGATTTTAGGAGCAAACTTCAATAATTTGATGAAAACAAATTGTCATTTTTTTACACTAGGTACACGCACTATTAGTTGAATTGTCTGAAATTTTTAGCGCAAAAAAATTAAGTTAAGTAACTTTTTAAAATGCAAATGAAAATATTTTTTTAAAGAATCTTAAGTGAGATTTTAAACTTTATTTCCTCTTTTTAAATTTCATTCTGTTCATTTTGTCGTTATTATATGAAAGTTGGATAATATTGCACAATTTTTAAGAAAATTTTTACCCCCCCCCCCTATGGCCGTCCAGGTGGACCTCTTAGAGGTCGATGGAAGTTTGAAATGGGTCTATACTATACAATTATTATTAATATTATGATTTTATTAATTATTTATTAATATTATCATTATTTTAAAGAGGGTCGATGAAGGAAAAAGGTTGGGAACCTCTGCTCTAAATGATTCTTAAATGACAAGATCTAAGCAAGATCTATTGTTCCCCAGAAGTCACCCCCCTCCTAATACCGCTGGAAAAGACGCAGTTCTATATCAAAACACAAAACTTCAATTTGCTTTCCATATATCAAGGGAATAACTTGAAACAATAAGTTAATACGCAATACCAGAATATGTGTTTTAATTTTGTGTATATCATTGACAATGAAAAACATATTTTCTAACCGAAACTGTTAAATTTGCTGATTTAACAATAAATTATTTGTTGGTTGGTTTAATATTCGACAATAAAATTTCTGAAACATGTGTGTTTAAAATAAACTTTACATTCACCTTGATATAAACTCTGCACTGCTTTTCAGTTTAAATCGATATACATATAAAGGTCAATGTCAGGTAGTCAAACCGTTCAGAATTAAAAGTTACGGGCAATACAGTGATTATTACAGGACATAGGGGTCAGTCCGCGGTAATCGATACCAGATAGTTAAACAAAATTTTCAAAAAAATTTCAAAAAAGACAACAAATAAGGTGAAATTACAATAACTTACTTAAGAATAAGTGACGATCGTGGTAAACTATTAAAAGTCTTTGACAATTATATACATATCAAACGTGACGTTTGACCAAATTAAAAAAAATACCCTCACTAACAATAATGACTAAGGGTGACCGCATTTATTATAAATTTAATGAGTCTATTGATGTATTTGATAAATAATTGTTCTAAGTATTAGTTAATAATATCAATAAGTAATTAAACACACAAACAGTACTCTTATTGTATCCTTTTATTCATCTTATCACATCCGAAAAAATAATTTATTCGTAACATATTAAAGTATGATTATTATAAAGTAACTTCAATATTTTCGCTAATATTTTGAGATTTTGAATAGAGGTTGCAAGACTTGCAATAGTTGGCATCACACCCGTCACAGGACTTTGAACGCTGGTATTTTTTTGTAAAATAACCGTTGAAAAGAACCGTTTATTCTTTCAATATTCATGTATTATATTAAGATCTACAGAAAAATGGTAAAACCATGTTATCAACTAGTATTATATAGAAATTATATAGAAAAAAAATAAAAAAATAATATACTAGTAGTGACGTTAAAATATAATAAATAAAACAACTAATTGTCTAAACGTCAAACAATTTAATAAGCAAGGAAACGTAGTGAGCTTTCGATTCACAGAATCATCGTCAGGCTAAAATAATAAATAGTAATTAAATACAATAAATATAATATAAAATATTGGTATTTTAAAAATAAAAATTCAGAAATATACCTATTTAATAGGTCATATTCATTCTCAGTGATTCATTTTAAGATAGGAGAAAAACAATTACTGCCATTGTTATGAACTAGATACTAATTGTAAGTATCTACATCATATAATAATTAAATTTCCATTAGCTTAAATGCAATAAATTTAATAATATGAGTTAAAAATCATAGAATATAAATTGAAGAACTTTTTTGCATAAAAACTCCATTAAAACTACTGCATAGTCATGGAAGACAATGTTCAACTGCATAAAACTAATTTAAAAAATAATCACAACAACAAATATATGCAGCTAGCTTTGTTCGAAAAGAAATAGGTACTATTTTTAGTCGACAAGAATTTAATTTTGTGTCACAAAATAAAGGATTTCTTAAGGATACATATATTTTGTGAATTCACGACGAAGAAATTTCGGTAAAAAGTCTTTAATCTGATTTAATTAATGGATTATATTCAACATTTTGTCAAATATGTTTCGGATTTTAATGAAGTTTTTTTTTGTATTTCTGAATAATAATAATAATTAATAAATTAATAATTTAAATATCTTAGCGAATAAAAAAATAACATAATTTATTCTCATGTTACCAACTTTGGAAAATAAATGTAGTATATATTTATATTTAAAACCTTTCCAACAATAAATGTTTAGTGGGCTCTCACAACGGAGCAATATAGCAATATAGCAACACAGCAATAAAGTAACTACCAATTAGAAACTAGCAATATAGCGATATCATATTGCTTTGGTGTGAGACAATATGTCCGATTCAATGTATATTGACCGATAGCAATTACATCGCTAGTTAAAAGTTGCTAGTTGCTATATTGCTATATTGCTCCGGTGTGAGAGCCCACTTATGAGTATTGTAGATATTATAATGTATAGTGTACTCTATTTATATACTACTATAGTGCATTATGGATATCGTCCCTTAGCTTACAACACCGCTCAAGTCGTGTTTATTAACTTTACAGGAGAGCGAAAAAACCGTGTATGTTTTATATAGGCTACCGGCTTGCGCGCTCTCACTATTTTTTTAATTCTGGTCCCTTATTGTCGGAAACGTCTAGAATGTGATTGGTAGATCGACGCGCAATGAGTAGCTCTATCCAATGGCATTAAAATGTAAAAACTGCTAATTTTTTACTTATGTGGTGTTAGCTAAGGGACGATATCTTAGAAACTGATGTCCAGTATTATAAAGTAGCTAGCAAATTTGCAAGCTTTCTAGCACTCTCAAATGAGACATCAAACTTATATGACAGTTCTCTTTGAGTTTTGTGATGACTTTGACAACTTTCGCGCAAGCGTTGTATGTAAACACCAACGGTATTAAAACAGTGGTGATATTATGAAATTTATTTTATACGGTCAGAGTCGCCAACTGTATTACAATACGTTGAAGTATCACTCTAAATTCCATAGCTAATCCATAGATACTATAACAAAATTAATAACCTAATTTTTGATGCAAATTTGCTAGGTTCTTTATAATACCGGACATAAGAATTAGAGATATTTTAAACGAGACAAAAATTACCTTTAAATGGTATTAAGCCATAATATTTTGGATCAAAATCTAATATTGAAATTAAAAAAATGTCATGCTTTTTTAATTCAATTTTATGTTTTTTTTTAAATAAAAGTTGTTTGAAATGTTTTTCTAATTGTTAACATCTCAACATTGTATTTCCTTTTATGCAAACATATATCTTGTTTAAATTTTTATTAAATTAATTTTAAAAAGATGGTTATAGTCATCAACAAAAAGATTTAAAAGTACCTATTCTCACTTTAATGCCAATATTTTACTAGATTTTATTTTATTTAGAAATGTATAGCTATAATAGAAATCCATAAATCCTAAAATATTATAAAAAAGTCGACAAGTAACAAGAGATTTATTCACAGTTGACAACTCAATAATACTAACCAATGTTCATGTTACAAAATCGTACAAACTTCTTTTCAAGTAGATACGCGTTTGATAAGTAAAAAAAAAACTCTAAAGATTCTACCTTACCGTCATCAAAAAGCGGATGCTTACTTTTTACATTCAGAAAAAAACTTTGGACGGTTATACAGTCCAGTATATAGTTTTTATCATTTTTGATTATAGATACACTTATTTCGATTGTAATTTACAAAAAAAATGTCAACTGCGAGTCAAACATCATGTATTAGAGTCACGTACCGTAGATTAAAAACTTATAGTAAAGATAAAAACTAATTTAAATTTTAATTACACGTGTTCCCAATTTTTTGTTTTTACACGGTAGATACGTTCCAGAAAAACCCGTGTAAAAAAGGCATGAAGTACATAGAAAAAAGGGGATTAGTTCCATATCCTTCAACCCTGTAAAAAATAGCTCAAATGAAATGATTCATACAAAAAAAACTATAAATTCAATTTTGATGTGCATTCATGCACAGTTTATTTCATAAAAATAAAAGGCAATTCAATTCTTAAAGTAAAAGTAAAATAAATATAAAATTATCGTAAGTTTAGGAACTGAAAATTCGTACAAGAGTAAAATATATACTTAAATTGCTATGAAAATAAATTAGAAAAGAGAATTCCCTGACTACATATTTTATAAATAACAGATAGAAAAAAAATTCCTAGATTACGATTAATAAACATATTTTTCTTTAAATTTTAAATCAAATAACTTTTTAAATCATGCTTAATCGAATAAAATCGTATAAAAACGGAATCAATTTTTTTTCTAGACCGTGTTAAATCAAAACCGTGTAAAAAAGACCTTCCAAAAAATTCCTTTCATTTGATACCCCACTCGCTGAGATTAAACAAAATTTAATTTTGCCCCTCCTCAAAAATTTTATTTTTATAACTTATTTTATCATTTATCCATCATTTACTATAATTATACCAAATGTCAGACTTATATGTCAAACGATTCAATAGCTAGAAATCTATGAAATACAGACAGATTTAATTTGATTAAATTTTACCACATCCGGAACGAAATGCCAAAAAAAAATCAAATTTTTTATCTCTTCCTTAACCTCATTGATCTCAAACGACCACTTGAAAAAATTAAAAGCTATATATCACAAAAAATACAGAAGATTTCTTTATTAAAGAATATGTAGATAGGCAAATAAATTTTCATTTTATACATAAAACTGTATAAATGGCGGCGACATTTTATGTAAGTAGATATATCGAGTTTGTAACGTAAAATAACATCGTACTGATACCCCGAAAGTTTTTTATTCAAGGGTTGTAAACTGAGAAATGGTCCATCGACCACAAAACTCTCAACCACCGTTGTTGTTAAGTAATTGCTTACGCATTTTGTTTTTGTTTTCGCAACTCGTTTGGTTTGTTTTGTTTTCTTTTAGCGACACCTAATGTGTAATTATGCTTGACTGTTGGCCAGACGCTATTTGTTTAAATGTTCGATGGATAAATGCAGGGATGTATCCAGAAAAATTAAAAAAATATTTTTTATTACAATTTTTTGTATTAATAAATTTCACTATACAGGGTGAGTCATATCAGGTGGAACAAACTTGAACAGTTAATTGAGAGAGATATTTTAAGCAAAAAAGTTCATATAAACATGTGTCCGGAGCTTCAGACTACAGAAAAAAAGTACATGTAAATATACCTCCAAAAATGCATCCTTCTCAACAGATAACAATTTTTAGTTTCGTTTTTTAATCAAATTAATAAAGTATGTATTAAAGTAATACAACTGGCTATAGGTCTATAAGAACTCATATTAAAAGAAATATTTATACCAACTTTTTTTTTATTTTAAGTTCTAGGACAATAATATTTTATTTTATGTAATTTGAAGCATCCGTATTAAGCTAAATTCTGCAATATTATCTTTACCATCGTATTTCTCGTAAACGGTTGATCTTATGATAAATCAACAAAGTATATTTGTATGTATTTTGTGACATACAGGAACCATATAAAAGTACCAAACATTGGAAAAATATTAAGAACAAAAAAAATATTAGATAAAAATCAGAGGGCCTTCAGGCCCCATACATCCCTGGTTTAAATAATCATTGTTTGATACTGGAAATCGATAACGCGTATTAATACTAATCTGGGTATCAATTTTCATTACTGTATCACAATGGGTTCTCCAGATATTAAATAAAAACTGATTTTGGGCAAAATCTTTGGGAGGCTGGAGCTCCCTCACGAAAAATTTCCGGACACATGTTCATTAAAAGATTTTTATTTAAAATATTTTTCTCTATTTACTGTTCAAATTTGGCACGACAGTTCTTAATCATCCTGTAAAATGTTTATAAACAGTTAGTTTTCATAAATATATTATAAAATAAATTTAATTATTGCAAAGTAAAACGTCAATAAATCATTAACAATTTAACAAATTCATCATCTCTGGAAAGTTTTATATAAAGTAGTTTACTCGTTATCTTTTTATACCAGATTATAAACAGCTTAAAATGAAAATTCCTTTTAATATTTTTAAAGTTTTGGTAAAATATAAAACACAAAAATTCACCTAGTTTCATGAAATATTACAAACAAGAATTTTCACTTAGATCTTAATAAATTATATTCTTTGCTCTAGGTAGAGGCACATTATAATTAAGTTTACTCGATAAAATCACAGTGTAAAATTAAAACAATAAATCTACATCATAGACATAGGTGGGCATTAAGTCGTTAATCCGTTAATCGTTAATTAAAGAAGTTAACAAAATGTTTAGTGGATTAACTTTTAAGTTAACTCAAAAAAATATTAACGCTCTTGTTAACTTCCGTTAACTTTAGTCCGTTACATTGGTTCTTTGTTGACATGTTGTCATTATTTGTTTGAATTACGCGCTACGCGGGCACACGGGCGCGGCGCGGCGCTATTTCTCAAAAGAGCAAAACTCCAAAACCGAGAAACTCTTAAAAATAAAGCGACCCTGTTGATAACTTGCTCTGTGCCAGTGAATACAAGTTATTATAACCTGACGTTTTAGCGTTTGCGCCATTTTTAACTGACTTCATTTAAAGTTTATCTTTTTCTTTCATATTAGTATAGTAAGTAAAGTATTCATGAGGAAGGATTAAAGATAAAAAGATAGAATTTAGGTGTATAATTTAAATCATTAAGGTTTAGTTTAGGTGTGTATATGTTCTACTACCAGAGCGGGTCGCTACTGTCGCTTGGAATAATTTAAAAAAAAAATAATTAATCTATCTACTTGTATTTGTTTTATTTATCTATGTTTCCCATCCCAAAAGGCGCCAAAAACAGTATACGTTTTGGATGGTTAACTTTAACTTGCGTTAAATTTACGAAATTTTAACGCTTTAACGATTAACTTTTGGATTAACTATGCCCACCTATGATCATAGATTTATTTTTTTAATAACTTTTAAGCTTGGAATAGAACAGATAATTTCCTATTACTTCTTAACACTAGAAAGACGGGAGCAGTCATTTGACGGTAATTTCAATTTCAATATTGAATAATTCAAAAACTATTTGACTTACCGTAATGAGACTTTGTGACTTTTATTAATACTAGTAGTTAAATGAAACTATATATCAAAATAATTCACATCAATTTTCTTTATTGTTTGAAATGTTGATATACCGACAATGACGGCGGCGGTCTTTTGACGGCTATGATCTGATAAATATGTTTTTAATTGTTGTATGAGAGGGTACAGCAATAAATACGTATACGAATTGTCAGTCAAATAAGCCTATAATTGTGTATCGATATTATTGTGAGTAATTTGTGAAAAAAGCCCAGGAAATTCGAAGAAGGCGAGAATGTCTTCTTCAGAAATGTAAAAATAAAACTAATATAGTATGCGATACTTATACTTGTAAAAAACCGCTTTGCGGCTCTTGTAAGAACATGTAAAAATTGTGTATAAATATTAAAATTAAACATACATTACATCTACTTTTATTTCTTTAGTTGACATTTATTAATTACTCATAAAAAAAAGATATTTAGTAAAGTAGTCATTTGACCGGTCGCCGTCTTTGTAGGTAGGTAGATTTTCCCGTCTTTCTAGTGTTAAACAAGAAAACCGTAAATCAAAAATGAAACAAAGAATTCAAAATAGATATTATCAGATAATTTGTTCTATCATCATAAACTCGTCTAGAGTGCGCTGAACCAAAATCAATATCTATAACTCTTGTAGCGCCAGGATTTTGTACAGTATTCTTTACAACGGTGTGTAAATATGTGTTAAGAAAAGTAATCTTCATACTAGCACAGTTCATTTGTTGTAAGAAGTATTGAAAACTTATAGACTGTTTCGCGGGTCTTTCGTTAAATCTGCCAGCACATTTCTTTCGCACTATTAGTTTCCATATATAGAGTGAGATAAAAATGAATAAAAACTGTTTATTTCTGTTATAGAAGTGAGTCAGAAAAATAGAAGATTTTTTTAAATTCAATACGTAAGGGAATTCTTATTAATTTTTTTTATTATATGCAATTTCTTTCTCTTAAAAATAAAATATTTTATTATTGCTAAGTTGTTAATTCTATAAAAAAAGATTGATGTATGAAATACTGCCTCAAAAATTTATATTTTTAGATTAAGACTTAATCTAAAAGTATTATATAAAAAATGGCGTGAAAAGTTTAAATTTCAAACCACAGATCTGTATCTCAAACTGTTCTTGAAATATGGCTTCTCAAAGTTTTAATTTTTTCAAAATTTTGGAGAAAAATTGAACGTGTGGTCGGATTTGATTTTTGTCGACAGATTTGGAATCAGCGTATCAAAATCTATATAATAAGATGTATCATACTTTAAAATTCGAAAAAAAAAATTTTTTCTGAAAATCGATTTTTTTCCAAGGGGTATACCTTAAAAAAATGTCGATTTTTCGCAAATTGTTTTGTGTCGAATTTCAAAGTATTACATATGTCACTATATAGATTTTGACACGCTGATTCCAAAACCGTCAACAAAAATCAAATCCGACTACACGTTCAAAATTTACAGCCATTTTTATCCAAAATTTAAAAAAAAACTGAAACTTTGAGAGGCCATATCTCGAGAACGGTTTGAGATACAGACCTGCGGTTTGAAAATTTCAACTTTTTACGTCATTTTCTATAAAATAAACATACTTTCAATGAAATCTAAAATTCAAAATTTTTTCGTAAAATTTCATGCATCAAACTTCAATTTATCATAGAAATATCAACTAAAAGATATAAAAACAAGAATTCGAATTTGATTTTATATGACGGATTTAAAGTTTGCTTGTCGAAATCTATATAATGACATGCATGTATAATAGATTAGAGATGCAACGGATAGTGTTTTGGCCGGATACCGAATACCGAATATCCGGTGAGCTGTAAGGCCGGATGGCCGGATATTCGGCGGCCGAATATCCGGCCTATTTTGACGGTGAAATTCACGATTCGTACCGTCAAAACCCAGGCAACCTCTGCATTCTTAAATGAAATAGAGCATAGGTTTCCAACCTTTTGAGCTTTGTGGGCCGCAGAGCGCAAAAAAATAGCGAACAAATTTGTTAAGGGCCGCAAAAAAATTTGAAGACTTTTTTTTTCGTTGTTTACTTAATTAATTAATTTATATCTCTGTATCTATAATTTATATTTTATAGATTTATTAGAAATATTATATTTCTATACTTTGAAAAAATCTGATTTTCATATTTCACTTTTTTTTATTCTAGTGCGGGCCGCACGAAAATCACTCGGGGGCCGCATGCGGCCCGCGGTCCGCGGGTTGGACAAGCCTGAAATAGAGTATAGATAGTAGTAAATTGTGTTGTGAAGTATTAATTAATAATCAAAATTAATGAGTAGTTAATTATTTCCCTTCTTTTTCTTCTATCAAGGAAAGAAAATTGAAATTTGGTTGTGATTGAATTTCTTATTTTAATAAAATTCGTTATTTTAATAAAATTCGTTATTTTACAAGTCAATTTCTTATTATTTGCTTCACGAATATTTTTTTCTTGCAGTTTTTAAATCAAAAATTGTAATTTTTAAATATCCGGTATCCGGCCGGATAATGCGTTACTATCCGGTACTAAGCCGGATAACAAAATAAGGCCGGATAGGCCGGATACCGGATAGTTACCGGATATCCGTTTCATCTCTATAATAGATACAAAAAATTGGTCAAAAACTGCATTTTTTTATTTTCAAGCAAAAAATTTTTTTTTTCGATAGTTTCAAAAATCAAATTTAAATGTTACAACAATTTTAAATCAAAAATTTAAAAATAAAAATAACACAATAATTTCTCGACAACATTTTGAGATACATCCCATTTTAAAATCCTATTGTTAGTGATCATTTTTAACAATGAAAGTAAACACATTTTTTTTCCACCCAAAAATTCCATCAAAAACCCACCTACAATTTTTTCGCTTGAACAACCTGATACAAACATAAACAAACACAAAACAAACCAGACTAAAAGCAGAGTAAATAAAAATTTAGAATTTCACATTCAGTAATACTAGAAACATACATTTTACAAGATTTTTTTTATACATACTCCATGTAATAGCGGTGAAAACGTAAAAAAAAAACATCATAGAAGAAATATTTCTCTTTGAGTGGTAAATGAGTGTTAAGAAAAGCTAAACTCCCAAGTCAACACCTCATCTATCAACGAAACAAAAAAAAGAAATGCATAAGAGAGAGAGAAAAGTATAACTTAGTTTGATATATGGAAAATAAAGACGGATGAACGGACAAATTTCAGAACAAATACTCTGTAGGAATAATAAAAACTTTTGTAATAAAGAGGCGTGGTTTATGGCCAAATAATAACGTTAATAGCTTTCTTTATACACTGAAAACTTGACTGTTAAATTATGTACAAAAGCTACGCATGTTTAACTCCTACTTTTTAACTCAGATTTGCTATGGCACGTTTTCATTAAAGTCTTAAAAATATTTTATTATGTAGCAAATGCAGGTTTAAGATATTTTTAGAAAACTTTTAAAAGAAGTATATTAACAAAAATAATTATTATATAATCAGCTTATACATTTTTTTTGTTATAAACTTAAATTTACTGTAAGACTCTCAAGGGAACGTTACTGTCATTTTTCATACATTTAAGTCAGCTTTACTTAAGTAACCGAAATTTTTATAGAATTTCTATATTATAATTTTCTATTAAAAAGGTCATTATAACTTTTGTTCTCTTATAAAAATATATATTCCCGCTCTATAACGGCGTTTAACGTTAATTGGTGAATTTAAATTTCACGCAGAAATAAAGCAGTCACGGCCGTTGCATAGAATGATCGATTAGTCTATGTCGTTAAGTAGAAGGCCGTTTTATAGAGCGGTATTTGCAGAATTTAGTACGAGAAAGTATTGTGCCATTATTGGCAGAAGTTTTTTTTACAAATTCCAAATTATCACTGCCTTCCGCTTAAGGCATAGGTGTCGCGTAAAGCATTATTTCGGTAGAATTTAAAAAAAAATACGAAATAAAATTTTTAAGAGATCGATCGTTTTAAACTCGAGATAATTGTCGTTAAATTTTGTAACTTTTATCTGTATCCGTTATACCAAGTACGTTCTATATAGGACCATTCTTTAACGTCATTTTCATTTTTAGCGCAACTCACCAAGTGATATAGCGCTTATATGCACGATTTTCCGTCCATCCGTCTGTCTTCCCCCGGGAGATCTCGGCCTCCTGACAACCTAGAGACCTCGGGGTTTCGCAAAATGATAGGTCTGTGGTTCTACTTTAGTCCATTTTAGGAATTTTTCTGGTCATGACTCCTCTCCCCTTAAATTATTTTTCATATATGGCTTCATATACATCGTTTGACTCTGGATTGATTCACGAATCGATAGGCAAGGGTAAAATTGTGTCAAGTGGGTTGCGCGGCAACACCCACGTGTAGGTTTTGATAAATATTTTTATAAATCAGATTTATTTACTTTTTGAACCTACACTGTATATAACAAATAGAAGAGTTGATTTTACTTTATTATTTTTGAATATATGCTCAGCTCTCTGAAAAGGCTAAGCCAGCAGGCAAGAATGCATTAAAAAGAAGAAGAAGAAGATATGCTGTAATTTATTGTAACAAGATTTATCATTATTGTTTTATCAATTTATTTATAGCAAAGCCAAAAATATTAAATAATATATACATTTATTTATTTTATAATAAATTATTATTATTTTGGTGAATTCCTGTTATGTAGTATTTTTATAAAAATACTACATTTTTCAAAAACTAATTGGGGTATTTTAGTCATTATAGTTTAACTGGTGTTGAATTGGACCACATTGTTCTTTTTTTATAACTGAATAGTTCCATAAAATGCAGAAAAGAACTCATGAAAAATAATATTCTATTCCGATACCAAATCAATAAAATATCAATACCATTCAAAACTCGAAAGACGGCGTAAAAAATTCAAACTATTTCCATAAAATACATCGTGCACTAAATATTAATCTCACTGTAATAAAAATAAAAGAAATATAAAAAAACACCACGTACAAGACAGCGATATATTCGAGTCATACGGCGGCGCGGGCAAATGACACATATTGTATATGAAATGTTCAGAGGTCATGCCTCCACGTTTGATGACAAAAATTTATCCAACAAGTCGTGAAATAACGCGGTTCTGACGACAGCTGCGGCGACGGCGATAGCGGAAGGATGGTTGGTCGGAAGAGATGCAGGAGTGAGAGAGAGGAAGAATGTCGACGGCGCGTCGCCGAACGCTTTGCAATCCTCTACAGATATTAATATTGAGATAAAGTCAGTAACTCTCTCGGTGAGTCGATAGTTTATGCAACTGTAAGGATGGAATATGTTTTAGTAAATTGTTTCTATAATATACTCGTTTCTACATATGGTTTATTTGTTAATTTTACTAGTTTGGTTAATGAAGTACCTTCAAAATATTCTCAATATACAGATATTGTGAAATTACACGGAGAGAATATTCTTTTAAAAATTAACAGAACATGTTGAGAACCTGAGGACAGAATCAACTTCTGAAAAAAATTAACAGAAAAGTCGGTGGAATTTAAAATAAAGTAAATGAAAAAATACAATAACATACTTGTAAATTTTAACATAGTACCTATTAAAATTTATTTACTCTGAAAAATGAATATACGCTATTCTTTAATTTCTTGCATATGAAAATTTCACGTACATTCTTTATAATTTTACTATGTTTCTATATTACTTTTCATATCTGGCCTATCGTCGTCATATAAACTGCTATACAGTATATTGAATTGTAGTAGACGTTCTTTTAAATTGTACCATGTCGGGTGTTAAAAATTTCTAGGATCAACATTTTTTTCATCAATCTATGCAATTTTTCTCCCATTCCTACGCATCGTAAATAAATAAAAATGTTAATGAAATTTTTTCATCTGACTATTAATAATTTGTTAAAATAATTATTTAAGTTTTATAATTATTTTAACATATATACGGTATTGTTATTTTTGATACTGTTGGTATGAAATATTACTACGTTACCGATTAATTTTTCACGGAATGAAATTTCGTCCTTCTGTTAACATGTTTTTTGCGTTAAAAATTAACAGTAAATTTTTTCAGTGTATTTAAAACGGATGTATTTAATTTAATCAAAAAATAATTAAAATTCGGTTATTCGTAAATATATTCGAAATACATATCTACAAAAAAAAAAAAGTTTAGAATAGTCTATTGATGGTCAAACTTTATTGAAATATATGTTCAAATCACCGAAAAAATTTGTAATTTTCACAACATATCACAACAAATACATTTTAAATATTAATGTTTGTAAAAGTGGTGGATTGGCAATAACTCACTGAAGTTTGAGTTGGACCAACTTAGGTTCCAGGGAAAAAATGTAGATCTGTAAAGATTACTCAGATCTCGACAGATCTCCATTTTGAGACAACATTATATTTTTCACTGGTTTTTAATCTGTGGAGACTTGCAAAGATCTACAATGACTTAAACAAATCTAAAATGATCTACACCGTTATAGATTATGTTAGAGATTAAAATGTTGAAAATTCATGAATTTTTCAACGTGAGAATGATCTTCAGAGATCTTTGTAGATCGTTTTAGATCTTTGTGGATCGTTGTAAATTTTTCAAGTCTCCACAGATCAAAAATCAGGGAAAATATGATGTTGTCTCAAAATGGAGATCTGTCTAGATCTGAGTAGATCTCTACAGATCTACAATTTTTTCCTGGCTTACCATATTTTCTACTTTTAACTGTAATTTGTTACTCATATTATTATTTGCTAAGTACTAATATTCTAAATATTATTAAATAATATTTTCTTTTTTGAATTCAATTTTAATGATATGATATAATCCTTTACGTTTTATATTTCTGAAAGAAATAACCAAAAACTACAAATAAAAAGTTTCATATTAATAACAAAAATCATATTTTTATGGCTTAAATAACAGTTAAAATTGCAAAACAAGATTTTAAACTTTAAACAAAAGTATAAAAATATTGTTTAAGTACATAGTTTATCAACGAATTTTATTTCCTAAATACACATAAAATGAGTTTTTTAAATAGTGATTTCAAATTTTCATTGCATCTAGATTTATATTACTTTCGAAAGAAACTACACTGTTTGTCACAATTAGTGGGACATTTTTTCAATATAACACAGTTTTGTTAAAAATTGTTATATTCATGAAAAGTCAGATAAATCATTAATGTGGTGTTGTTTCACAGCCCAAAGAGTTACAGTTTTGTCCCTTCATCAACAGGGGGTGTGCAACCCTTAGAGTGGTAAAAAATTGAAAATGGCATTTCAAGTATTGAAAAAAAGTTTGAAAACTGATTATTCCATAATAAAATTCACAATAATTATTATTTGTATAATTTACTTGCACTATCTTATTAATGTAAATAACAATTTATTCTATTTATTTTTGGTTTCATCTCCTTCAAGTTTAAGTCAACAAAAATATAGGAAGATATCATACAAATTTAATTATTTGTTAAAAACAATCACAGTTAATATAAATTTACAATTTCAATAAAATCCAGTTATGTTTAACATTTTTTCTACCCTTAATTATTTCAACCCTATTAAATTACAACTAATTCAACCGACATAGGTAAAGATACAATTCTGAAATTAACAAAACGGTTAATAAACGTTATATACAACGGTAACATATTTGTATTTTTTTAACACAGCTTTAAATAAAAACATTTTTTTCTGTTACCAACCGTTTCACAAATAGGGTAACCAGGACTCTAGTTTTGACCCGGAGTCTCAGGGTTTATATACTGTTTCTCCGGGCTCCTGGTTTCGTTACAATTTCTCTGGGTTTGGTAAAAATGATGAGAACTGAAAAAAGGGCGCAACAGTAATGTTTGCGAAAAACGGTCTTCATTTTCATTTCGCGAAACCAAAAATTTGATAGGTATATTAGAAAAAGAAGGTCTTCATGTATTAACGTGGGCAATTTTTGTTTCTCCGGGTTGGCGTAATCCAGCGATTCTCAACCGGTGGGGCGCGCCCCCCTAGGGGGGCGTGATAAAACTGAATGGGGGGCACGAGCATATCGAGAAAAAAATGATAAAACATATTATTAAAAAACGTATTTAATTTACTGAAAGAAAAGCAATAAAATACATTCAGACATAATGAAAAATAAAAAATAAAATACACGTCTACATTTACTCTGATATAATACACTTATAAATAGGATTGTATCAGTACTGCATAATGTATTTAATAATTAACTTATCAATAATAAATTTAACACAAAATTATTATTAGTGACTCCCTTGGACCTGTCTTGCAGAGCAAAGTTTTTCGAAAGAAGGTTTAATATTAGAAATTTACATTCTAAACATTTTTTTTATATTTAGCTGAGATCTATTTTTCAGTGAAAATTTTTGTATAAGGGTGGAGGGGGGCGATGACAATTGTGATTGAAAATTGGGTAGCAAGTACTAAAAGGTTGAGAAACGCTGGCGTAATCTTAAAGCGGGGTTTACATAATCTGAAAACTTGTCACCCTATTCACAAATAATAAATAAAAATAATATTCAGTATTTCATCAAAAAAAAACTATCAAAATGATATCATCCCATCCATCCAAAAATTTCCGACAAATGTATTACATCTTACTAGGCTATTGATTATAGGTTTTTGAAAGGAACAATTGCGTTAAAGGGTTTTTATTGTTTAATATGTTTGTTTGACACCTACAGATGATAAAATCATAAAATGCTACCGAATTTACCCTTGCGTTTTTTAGGGGGGTTCAACTAATCACTTTTCAATATTTTAAGTATAACTCGAAAACTACGCGGATTTTGACAATTTTACAGGGATAATTTTTTATAGAGAATAAAATTTTCCATCAAAATAAATGATTTAAAAAATAAAAAATAAATAAAAAAATTTAAAATATTTCTTGCATAAATTTTTTTTTTAATTTTTTAAATCATCTATTTTGATGCGAATTTCTATTCTCTATAAAAAATTATCCCTGTAAAATTTTTAAAATCCGCTTAGTTTTCGAGTTATACTTAAAATATTGAAAAGTGATTAGTTGAACCCCCCTAAAAAACGCAAGGGTAAATTCGGTAGCACTTTATGATTTTATCATCTGTAGGTGTCAAACAAACATATAAAACAATAAAAACCGTTTAACGTAATTGTTCCTTTAAAAAACCTCTAATCAATTGCCATTAAGTTACGATTTGAGAAAAAATGACAAAAAATGGTAAACTTTAAATTACTAAAGCTCAGCCAATTTTCATAAAAAAAAACTTCTCGACTCAACATTTTAACGGGCGTGACCTCTACTTTTTTTTCTCCAAAGCATGTACTATACCTATCTTTACTTAGAAAAAATTTATGAGCAATTTAGTAAAAAATAGAAAAAATTGTGATTTTTTGATATTTTTTCGATTTGTTTTTTAAATATTTCTTGTATAAATTTTTTATTTTTATTTTTCCAATCATCTACTTTGATGGTAAATTTAATTTTCTATAAAAAATTCATTCTTGTAAAATGGTCAAATTCTGCTTAGTTTTCGAGTTATACTTAAAACATTGAAAAGTGACTAGTTTAACCCCTCCCTAAAAAACGCAAGGGTGAATTTAGTAGCACTTTGTGTTTTTATCATCTGTAGGTGTCAAACAAACATATTAAACAATAAAAATCCTTTAACGCAATTGTTCCTTTCTACCTATTATTTTCCGGTATAATCAATAGCCTATACATCCATGCATGTAAAAGGAAATATCTTAAAGATAAGAGCATGATATATTATATACAATACTGCAGACACAACATCTTTGTGTATTTGTTTGTGTACGTACGACACTGAATTAAAAGTGACCCCGCTACGGTGAAGAACCCCATACAACATACAAACTGAACAAATGCATGTCATCTGACTCATGATCTCAATTCACTCTCACGTATTCTCGTTGAATAGAATATATATGTACGTAGAAGGAGGGCGGATGCATTTTCCAGATTACTGGCTTGAGACGACGGGTGGTGGTAAAATTTTATGACAGGATTAATGATCTTAAGTGCCGTACAAAAAGGACATGCTGTTTTAAAGATTAGTTTAAATCGTTTACGGTTTCTTTAAGGTAAATGTTACATTTGAGGACATATTTTGTAATTTAATTGCTTAACGTGACATTAACGTTTCAAAATAAAGTGGTTTTAATTTATCATTTATATTAAATCTAAATGTTACCCACAATTTCGTTAAAAATTAAAGTAAAATATACATGTTTTGCCTGTAATTTAGGTTAGGTATAAGCTGTTACCAGTGAATAAGAAGAAGTAGAAGAATGTTAGGTAATACAGATTCCTGTAACAGTCGATAAAACAGGTCGCACATATCTACAAATATCAAATACACATTTTTTTAATCTAATAAATTTTTTGGCCTACGTTAGCTGTGAAAACGTAACAAAAAGACAGAGAGACAGACACACTTTTGTATTTATAATATTAATATGAATTAATTGGTTTAAGTAACGTAATTTTAAAGTTGTTTTTCACCGAAAGTCGTGGCATCTAGTGGAATTGAGAATGAACTACAGGGTTTTGTTGTGTCGGTAAAAGAGAACAAATAGATCTGGCAACAATTTACAATATTAGACAAGATTACAAGATTTATTTTTAACTATATTATAATTATTACTATTGCTGACAATAGTAATAATTATAATAACAATAGTAACTATTATTATTATAAATAAAAACATTAAATGTTAATCAATAATAAATTGCTATTTACAACGCGCGTCAGTTATTCATACCACGTTTTTATATTTCGAAGAGTGCGCCGAATGCGCTGTTGCTATATCGTATATTTTCGTCATGTGTACGGGAATTTATCAAAGTTAAAAATTAATAATTATTTAAGGAGGTGGTAAATCATTCTGGAATTTTATATATACATTCTTTAATTACTAATCTATAACATATCAGTTTCTGGTTAAAATCTGACGTTTAGTTTTAATACACGAATTAAACGAATATCGAATTCCAAGTGGATCGATCCTTATGCTTTCAATGTATAAGAGGCCAACTTTGCACGTTTATAATTAATAAACGAAATGGTAAACTGATCTGAATTTTTAGCTTACTTAACACAATATTAAAATTATAATAAATTCTGTAGTGATCGATTTTAGTGAACAACAACCTTAACAGTTAAAATTGTTCAAAAAAAATATAGGGAACCATGGATGTAGTTAGGGTAAACATGAGAGGCGTTTAAGCCCTCCTTCCATTTTTTCACAGGCTTGTGGGCAAGAATCCTGTCAACATAAAAAAAAGTCAATTATTATTTAAATCTATATTTTGGGCCGAGAAATTCTTATATCCATTATTTTTTTAATTTCTAACCTAACGTTGCAACTAAAGATGTAGTTAAAAAAATAAGCTTTAGTATCTATCTCATAATGCTAGGTGACGCATACATTACGTGGCAAATGCCCACAGTCTAATTGCAACGTAAGTATTTGCAAAACTTACAAATTACTATATTTTAAAGATAGAATGCAGAAGTAATGGGTTTCTAAAATATAATTATAATAATTAAAAAGTAATTTTATATATTATTTCAACGTTTATTTCAATCCTTAATTACTATGTATGTCATACGCGCAGAGTCTAACTACTAGAAATTATATTCATTACACTTAGCAACAAAAAATAGTTTACGTATATAGCTCTTTCCTGAATAGATAGTAGAAAAACATATTTTGATCAAGAAAGTTCATTATAATAATCTATACTAATATTATAAATGCGAAAGTCAATCTGTCTGTCTGTGTGTTACCTTTTCCCGGCTAAACTGCTGAACTGATCTTGATGAAATTTAGCAGGGAGATAACTTGAATTCTAAGAAAGAAAATAGGGCGAGTATTTTTTTTTAACTATATGTAACTATATAACCGTTACCTGCAACTTCGTTCGTGTGGTAAGAGCTGTCAAAAAGGAGAAAATCCACTTGATGAAGATGAGAAAAAAGGAAGAATAATAAGAAGGTTAGGTAATATTAATTTCTGTTATTTCAGTCGATAAAACAGGTCGCTCGTACAAATATCACGCTCCCTAATACAAAGTAGCAAAACTCGATCTTTTTGAAAATTTGAGATAGAAAAATGCTTAATCTGTTAATATAACAATATTTCCTCAATATAATAATAATAATAAATTCTTATTGAGGATATTTTATTCATTTGAAAAATATGTTTATCTAAAAATCTTTTCAATTGTCAAATTAATAAATAATTTATAACACCAACTAACAAAACTCTCAAATAGATTAAACATATGGTTGTATTGATAAATATTTATCAGTGTGAATATTTTTTACACCACCCAATTAGTGAAAATGCAATTTACGATATGGTAAATTCAGTGATGTCATTTATAAAATATTTTTTTGTATTTAAAATATATGTTTTCAATACGAAACAAAATTTTCAACATTGTTAGTAATAATATATATTTATCAATAAGATAAACGTGGATATTTCCATATTGGTAAAAAATTATCATATTAACAAACAACCTCTATCGAATTTTTTTACATTTATCACATTTTCTAACACATAGATACATTCTTTTTTTCTGTGCACTACCATAAAATTGTAAAAAAGCTGCCATGTGTGCCACGGGATTTTCTTATACGTAATAATAACAGTGAGGTTTTCATTCCAGGCATAAATGAATCTTAATTATAAAATTTCACCCTTCTACGATTTGTCGTATTTGAGTTACAGCGTCTACAGACAGACAGACAGACAGACAAAAAAAGACATCATGGCGAAAATAGTCAGAAAGGATTCAGGGAAAATCAAAATAGATAATTCCATCAAAATCCGTATTTTCGAAAAAAAATCGGCTTTACTATACTTACTTATACTATATGTTTATTTCATATACATGGTATAAAAAGGTAAAAATTATTAGATAATAAAATATAGGTTTCACACGAACGAAGTCGCGGGTAATATCTAGTATTTTATAAATATACACATAAAATATGTAGTTCAAAGTTCGAAAACATGAAGACGTTTTATTATTATTCATTTTTCGTTTACAACATAACTCAATGTCCGCACGACAGAACTTTTTCAATGACCAAGTTTTGAACAGATCTCTGCCGATTTGTCTGGAACACAATTGTGGTGGCCAGTAAAGGTTTGCAGTCGTCGTACTCCAGATAAAGTTGCAGTCAAACAACGGCAATGAGCCCTGTCTGATGTTCTTCCAAGTCATTTCACAACTTATTTATTATCATAATAAAATCCTGTCTTCACTATTGTCTTGTATTATTTAATGCTGTCATTAAAATTGCAGTTAGAATTTCTGGATGAATTATTAGAGCGATATTAAAAAACCGATATTTGAAAATAAAAATTCCAGTTTTTGAATTTTACAAAAACGAATATTACGATCGAAATAATTTTTTCGAAAATTTTTAGTGAAGACTCAATTTAATTAAATCTGTAATTAAAATCAATTTTTTTTAAATAGGTATAGACATGTTTAACAGTATTTGACAATAGGAAATATTTTTATAAAATGTAATTACATATAGAGCAAAATTAAAACTAGTTTATAACTTATTAAAAAAAAATAGATACTGATGAAGACAAACAAATGTTGAAACGTCTGAAAGTAGTTGATCAAAAATTCTATATAATTATTTGATTTAATGTGCAAATTTTCTACTCTTACCTTATATCAATTTATAATTCATTTCTTATTTTGCATAAGAATTTTTATTCATACATACATATACATATACATACATACATATGTATAGTCTTTATAACACCCCGCGCTTTTAATGGTTTTAGTCATGAAAACCTGAAATTTTTTGATAACTGAAAATTTATTTTTTACATTATACAAGACGTATATTTTTTTTCGAAAACTAATATTCAGATGTAATCATGTTTATAACGCATTAACAGTTTTTTTACGAATAGCTCCTAAAGGGTTAAAACATAAACGAATATAAATTCAGCACAAACGTGCACAAACGAAGTAGAAACGAACTGCACATTCAAAAATTTAAATTTCAAAAAAGGGGGTGCCAGAGACATGTTTTCGGTATTTTCAAACATAAATAACAGGTCAAGGGTTAAAGCACAAACGATGAAAATTTCTGCACAATCGTGCACAAACGAACTACATATAATAAATTTTAAATTTCAAGAAAGGGGGGGCTCGCATGTCTACAGCATCCCATTTGATTTTTTTAAATATCTCCTAAAGGGTTAAAGCACAAACGACGGGATTTCGTGCACAAACGAAGCACAAACGAACTGCATATAATAAAGTTCGAATTTCGAATAAGGGGGTGCCAGAGACATGGAGCCGTTAAATTAAAGCTTGTAAAAAACCAATGACCAAACCTCTAATAATAAGCCCATTAAATTAAAAGTATGTTCATTTACATAAACTCGAAATATCTGTATATGTACAGTAAACATTGTACAATATAAGTTTTCAATTTAAATTAAATTATGTTACATGCCTCAATAATAAAATTCTCAAATAAGCTGTGTACTTTGAGGAGTATTGGAATCAAATGTTGAAAATACATATGTCGTTTTTAAATTCTCATCAGTAAATACGATATTTGTGGAAGAAAAATCAAACTAATGATGAAGTATTGTGCTTCAATTTCTTTCAAGTATGTGAGTACATATATGAAACTTTTTCATTCCAGTTAAAAATTGTAAAGAAAATTTTTAAAGAATTTGATATCAGTATTTCACAGAGCTTTTTTGTATCCATAAAAAATATTACGTTTTGCTTGCTAATTAGGAAAAATAAATAACAACTTTAAAATTATCTTTTAGATAAGGGGGTACGCTGGTAGAAAGGATTTCTCAAACCAAGAAAACCTTGTTTTGTATATAACGAAATCAATATTTTCTTAAGATAAGCAATAATCTATTAAACAAACTATAGTATTCTTGAACGAAGGAATAACGTTGTTGAATTAAGAGTATGTTTCTTATATTAAGAAAATATTGTTTTCGTTATATACAAAACAAGGTTTTCTTGGTCCAATACAGTTTTTTTCTGTGTAGACATCATAGAAAAATAGCAGAGACATTTCGATGAAACTTTGAAAATAACAAGACATTTATATTTAAAAAAATCCTTGCAAATATCAAGGTTATTAGAAGAATAGTTTAAGAGATATTAAATAAACAAATTAACAAGTATTCTTATGAGAATTGCACAATTTTGAGATATTTCAAAGTGTTGTGACAAAGAGAATGTAATGAAAATTTGAGAATACATTCCTTATTCATTAACAAAGATATCTGTAAATTTTCAGAATGATTAGAAATCGCGTTTTTTACTTAAAAAATTATAAGTGTGTGAAAAAAAAGAGAGAGACGCATCTATGTGATTTGACGCACCAATTTTTCTATAGGTAAGTATAATTGAAATTTTGATTTTAAATAATGAAATAGTTGTATAAAAAATGTATTTATTTTATATTAAAAGGGAGATTAATATAATTTTTGCTAAAATAAAAATGCAAAATACAGCAATCCACCATGTTAAATGAAACACCAATCAGAGCGAATGACGTCACGCATCAGTGAACGTCTTTTATTTTAGACAAATATCAATTCCTCTGACAAGATTATTAGGTAATTATCTTATTTAAAAACTTATATATACATTGGAATTCATTTTTAACACACAAAATAATTAAATTAATTAATATCTGAATGTTTGATTATTGTTGACAAGGAAAGTGACGTCACATCTTTGAAATGTAACCTGCGAGCGTTTTGGTGTCAAATTCAAAAAATTAGTTTTAAAAGAGTCAATTTTTGCGATTAAACCTTTATTTTCTGCAGAAATTGGAAGGAAACACAAAAGATTATCATAGAATAGTTTTTTTTTTAATTAGTCATCATGGCTATTTAGAAATCTTAACAAATATTCAAACATCAAAATGAATCGTATCGCAAACAAAAACTAGAGTGTTATTTCTTTTGATTAAAGTATACGTCTAAAAACGTTAATTAATTAAAATATATATTTAGTTATAAATGTTAAAATTTTTATCAATCATCTGAACAGAATCGATTACTAAATTGAAAAGTATTTTTGATATTCAATCTCTATAGTATAACATACAAAGAATTATTATTAAATTATGAAATCGAAAACACAGCATACAATAAATTTGCATAAAATGTGTAACATAATTTTATCATCGAACATATAGAATTTAACTTAATTAATTAACACAAGTAGGCTTTGTGATTTCAATTATTTTATGGAAATTTATTCAAAACATTAAAATGTGACAAACTGATTGGTAATTTAAACGTTGAATTCCTCGCTAAATTGAAATGAATTTTCATTTTGAAAACATCGATTTGTTCCTATTAAATATATTGATAAATCAAATGTATTTACAAATAAACATTTTGATATGTTTGCTGTTTAAATGAAAATCAATAAAAAAAAGTTTTACAAACAAAGAATTTTCACAGAAATGGCGCAAACTTAAATCTTTTGATTGAAAAATTAAAAATCATCCGTTTAGTAATATTTGTTTAAGTTGTCATCAAGGTAGAATCGATATTATGAAAATAGACAAAAGATTTGTTCTGCGTATGTAGATTTTCAAAATAAAACAAAAACAAATACCTTTTTGTTCGTATTTTCAAGAATCGACGTTTGATGTTGAATAATAAGGCAATATCGCTTGTATTTGAAATACGCTTCAATACTGAAATACAAAATATCACTATTTAAAATACTTTTTCGTCTTACACAATAGAAAAGTATATTGCATTGTTTGTTTCTAATCAAAATAAATTTTTGTTTAATATTTTGAATATTACAAAATACTATGGCTAGGCCATAAAATGCACACCCCTTAAACATAAAAAAATGTATTAACTTATAATATCAAATAAATACGGTAGAGGTACAATATAATTGGTGAAACTTAAAAGGATGTTTGAAAAATAGATTGGAGGACTCATTAAGATTTTTTAGAAAATCAACAATGAATCTTGATATCAATCGATTATTACCTTTTTTTATTATTACAAGCTTTTACTTAACTCAAATGCTATGTAACTATGTATGAGACGGAACACAAATCTTACGACCGTTTTTTAACTAACTTCCCGTCGTACGATTTTCGTCAAATTTTCAAATATGGTGTATTCTCCGTGACAATGCACTTTTTTATCATTTTTATAGCTATGTTATTTCATTATAAGGTCTTTTTTGATGTATCTAATATAATAAAATATCCTGCCTGCGCGATCAAGTATTATTTCATAATTCAAATTATTTCGTAACCATGGTTTGCTTCGACAATAACATTAAATTATGTTTTGTCAAAATATTTTGCAATATAATACTCATAATACAAATAATTCATAATAATAGAAATGATAATTATTATTGAAGATTATAAATTATAAATTGAAGAAAATTATTGAAAAATTATCGAATTTTATATAAATATCAGGTATGTATTATAAATTTTATTTGTAGTGATTATATTGACATATAGAAAAGATTTAGCCGTTTTAGCTTTATTTCTTCATTTAAATGTATGTATACATAAATATGTATTATAGTATCTCATTTTATTGTCATTATATCATCCTATATGCATACATGTAATGTATATGTATTATATTGTTATGGCATTATTGAAAAATATTAAATATAAATTAATTTATGTTAGTGTAATTTTGTAGATCTAAATAGGTAGGTATTGTTTTTCTAAGAGACGCGAGTCTAACTTTACAATGGAGGAGGGGGTCATGGTCTGTGAAATAGACAAAAAAATTTACTTTAGTATATTTAATAAGCATTTTTCTATTTAATTTGCTTTACTTTTTAGGTTTGTGTGGGGTGTCATTTCACCATGCCCCCTCCCCTGGATCTGCGCTTCATTTCTAAAGAAGCGAATATACAATCAAATTTTTAGTGTTCATTTTAAAATAAAAACTAACGATTTTTTGACGTATTGTAATAACAATACTTCCATTTCTTCGAACATGGAAGTAAAAAGGGTTTTTAGTCTTATGCAGACCCTGAGAGAGCTTCAACGTAAGGACATTCCAAACAACTTTCGTACTAGTAAAATTCTTGTTTCTTCCTGATATTATTTAGTATTAAAAACCGTGAGGTTTTTTTAAGTACTTTTTCTAAAAGGTGTGTTTTTTTGTAGTATATTTATGTTTTTTAAATAATCTCTATTAAAAATAGTATTAGTATCAAAAAATGTAAAAATGTAAAGTATAAATAATTTTCGGGACGCCGAGGCCCCTGATAGCAGGACCCGGGCCATATGGCCCTCCTAGCCCCCCCCCTATCTGGGCCTGGTCTTATGATGCAATGAATATAATATAATATAGTAAAAAAATAAATAACTTTAGACTAAAAATGGATAAAATAAAATTAGAAAAAAAAATTTTTTTAAAAACAAGCTTTTACATATGCACTAAAAAGTAAAAAATAAGTTTTTTTTTCACAAAGTCTTCCAGAATTCGTATGACTAAAAAAGCTTGTGGCGTTCATTTAATATTTAATGTAATATTTAGAAATATAAAAAATGTCGAAAATATCAATATTGGAAAAATCTATAGTAGATCAAATATTAATGTAATGTTGATACTAAATAAACCTGAAACTCAATGTATGTTAATGTTTTGAAATATTAATTTATAAAATAGATAAGGTAGTATTTCTTTTCGGTATTTCTTAGCCCTTTTTCATATGATAAATCTTGAAGCCAAAATATTCCTGTAGTTTATATCAAATTATCCAGGAATTTAATGTACAATTAAATAATATTAATTGAAAACATTCATTTAGGTTGAATATAATTTCAAAATATTCACAGGATATAATATTTTATATTATATTTGATATAAATTATGTACATATATGGAATTTTATGGAATATTTCGAAATATTCATTGAAAGTAGCTAATGTAGTTTTTCCATTGAGAAACTCTTAGCCCTTAATTCTATTTTGAATCTAGAATTCCAAATATTTCATGTAATATTTTGAAATAATAATTTAAGGTAGATAAAATACTGTTAAGACTTTTTTCCTATGTTGAATCTAGATTACTAAATATTTCTTTCATGTGCGATAAATTAACCAGGAATTTAAAATACTAAATTACACTAGCAAAAGGTTCTTTGTCCTATTTGAATCTAGATTTCCAAATATTAATGTATACATATATGATATGTATATATACATTATACAATATTATACATATATGCATTTTAACATAATATTAATGCAATTTAATGGAAGATTTGAAAATATTAATTTATAGTAGAAAATGTAGTTTTTCCTATATTGATATTTTCGACATTTTTTATATTTCTAAATATTACATTAAATATTAAATGAACGCCACAAGCTTTTTTAGTCATACGAATTCTGGAAGACTTTGTGAAAAAAAAACTTATTTTTTACTTTTTAGTGCATATGTAAAAGCTTGTTTTTAAAAAAATTTTTTTTTCTAATTTTATTTAAATTTAGGATGTATTGTAATAAAACAACAATCATTTTAATTTACAATTTTTATATAACATTTTTTTTGTAAAATGTATAAAGTAAATAAATTAATTGATATCTAATAATAATTAAAAAGATAAATACATCCACATATTGCAGCGATAACAGCTGTGTTCACCTGATGTCACAAATCACACATATATAGATAATCAGCTCTTATGGGCGGCTTTGAGTCAACCTGCATGAACTAGAGGGGCAAGGGGAATGCGCGCAATTTGTATATCACCATGAAAACGGTGACAATATAATTTTGTTTTGATTGTCAAATATGTCATACAAGTATTTTTGTACAACCAAGTTGGTGAACCAAGCCAATGTGTAGAAAGATGGTCATATTCGCTTAGTTTGCTCCAAATTGCCAAACATGGCCAACATCAAATATCTATCCATCTTGAGTCAGATTTTTTTTAGTGTGCATCAAAGGGTTTTAATACGCAAATATAGTTCGTACACCATGTGTGGATGACAATTTTGAGGCATTCAAAAACGTAACAAATATTTGCCACATCATCAATACGCACCACCAAATGTGAAGTACCGGATATGTACCTACATACTATCAGGTAAAAATATTTTTATACATGAATAATTTAAAATAGTAACTCATAAATATTAAACTTAATATTTTTTATTGAATTTTTTTCAGATTGTACGTTTATTTGTATGGAAGCAAAGGAAACAAGCAACTCTTTCATATTTGGATGAACTGTGTGACAACATAAACAACAGTAAAAAGTATATTAGAGGAAAACTAATTATATTATATTATTATTATATTGTAACGTACGTAACTATATCATATTTTATCAGTATGTACTGTATATATTGTATAATAACTGTATTAATGCACAGATTTCGAAATAATATAAATATATCAATAACTTTGTTGAATTAAAGTTGTTTTTTTATGATTTTTTACCTTTGCATTTGAAATTAAAAAAAAATACGGTAATCTGTATAGGCAACACGCATAACAAACCTTCCCGCTTCCCCTCTAGTGCAAGGCCCCCCTCACCTAAACTATGGAGTTAAAATTATAATGGTAGTTGCCTATCTATATATGAGTGATTTGTGCCTGATGTCTAGCATTTAAAATGAAACAACAATGTAACGTTTATAGGTTATATGACGTATATTATATATTTGTTTTAAAAATGCAAACTTAGCAGATTTTATCTTGATTAAAAAGATTGATTGACTTTGAATAAAATAATTAAAATACAGCACGTATTGATGTACATGTATTTATATTTATATATTAATTAACACAATATAATAATTATGGAATTTAAAGTGACATATGAAGAAATAGCGCCTACTACTATTAATAAATTATAAATAGCAACTACTCTATTTGTAAAAAAATTTCTTCTCAAAATATGAATTTTTGTTTAAATAAACTGCAAATTTCGTTACTTCTAGTTATCCAATTTTGTTGAGTTTTAATAGGGTTCTATTCTGATAATAGATGAAGTGAATTCAAAAGGATTGGTGCAAATTTATTTCGAATTGTAGCCTGTAGTTCGGCGTTTCTATCAAAAAGCGGGTTAAATCGACAAATCGAACTTTATTTATATTTTTATAACAGAAAATTAAAACCGATCGATATTAAACTAAGCAAAAATGGAGACTGTAATGTTTTCTATCAGAAAATGTAAAAATGTAAGTGAGATACTGAAGAAATTTAAGATATAATACTCATTTTATCAATTTATATACGAAAAAAATTTTAGGACGAGAGTAGAACACACTTCCAAGCAGAGCCTGCTTGGGGTGTGCAATATATTTTGAAAATATTCATTTTTGGGCTAAAATTCTGAAAAAAATAAATTTTAACGTGTTAAATTCGAATTCATAGTCCCAACAATTTTAATATAGATACATTAATCTTTATACTGATTTGCATAAAGCAAAATTAATCTTACTGTCAATTTTCAAACCATTAATTCTTAATACAAATCTCAGTTGAGTAAATGGTTAGTTAAACGTCTGTTTATTAACCGTGATTATTTTTGCTTTAGGTGGCTATTACACTATATCAAATAAATATGTCAAAGATCTTTGACAAAGATTTGATCATATATTAAATAATAAGTAATTTCGCAGCCGAAACCATCCACGAACATTTTTCAGTCGCCATTTTGATTTATCCGTCAAAAACTTTGATTAAATATAAGAAACTGTCATTATCTATGATAAAAGAAATATTGTGAAAGTAAATATTACGTAAATATTATAAAAGTTGACATATTACACTGTCATATTTCATTGATCAAAGAAATTTTATCACATTTCTTTGATAGTGTAATAGCCGCCTAAGAAACCACCATTATTAATATGTATATTTGATTTCTATATTTTCTTTAAAAACAAAACACCATATTCATGAAGTTTAATTAAGTTTTAGGTACCCAAATAAATGCCTTTGATTCATATACATACGTAATAACTTAATAAACTTTGTAATTATACACATATATAAAATTGAAATACTTCATGTAGTTATTAAACAAAATAAATACTCGTATAAACTAATTGAATTATCAACAAATTAATAAATTTTTACGTACATAAATAAATTTATTTTGTTTTTATTACTTTACAACTATACAGAATGAACTAAATAAATTAGTATAAAGTGTATATGAATATTCAGCCCCCTCTAAATAAATTGTTGATGAGTTTTTGGTGAGAACAGAGAGGGGGTAATTTTATTTAATTGAATAAAGTACAATATTTAATTATTTCATTATAAAATTCATAATGATACAGTTTCTAACACCTGTTTTATTATATTATTTATCTTCAATACAGGATGAGTCATATCAGGTGGAACAAACTTAAACCGTTGATTGAGAAAAATATTTCAAGCAAAAAAGTTTATATAAACATGTGTCTGGAAACTCTTCGTGAGGGAGCTACAGACTCCCAAAGATTTTGACTAAAATTGTTTTTTATTTAATATCTGGAGAACCCATTGTGACACAGCAATGAAAATTAATACCTGGATTAGTAATAATAAGTGTTATCGATTTCCAGTATCAAACAATGGTTATTTAGACCAGGGATGTATGGGGCCTGTGGGCCCTCTGATTTTTATCTAGTATTTTTGTGTGCTTCACTTTTTTCCTATGTTTGGTATTTTTATAAGGTCATACGACACAAAATACATATAAATATACATTGTATAGTTGTCGTAAGATCAACCGTTTACAAGAAATACGATGGGGAAGATAGTTTTGCAGAATTTAACTCTATACGGATGCTAAAAATTACACAAAATAAATGTATATTCTTGTTCTAGTACTAAAAATAAGAAATATAGTTGGTGTAAATATTCCTCTTAATATGACTCCTCATAGAATTATAGTCAGTTTTATTACTTTAATTCGTGCTTTATTAATTGGCTAAAAACGAAACTAAAAATTGTTATCTGTTGTTAAGGATGCGTTTTTGTAGGTATATTTACATACACATTTATTCTTCTTTTTAATTATAGAACAAGAATATAAATTTATTTTGTGTAAATTTTAGTATCCGTATTAAGTTAAATTCTGCAAAACTATCTTTCACACCGTATTTCTCGTAAACGGTTGATCTTACGACAACTTAACAAAGTATATTTATATGTATTTTGTGTCAAATGACCTTATAATAATACCAAACGTAAGAAAAAAGTGAAGAACAAAAAAATACTAGTTAAAAATCAGAGGACCCACAAGCCCAATACATCCCTGGTCTAAATATCGGTAATATCAACAGACTAAACATTATTTTCGTTAAAAATATAACCTGAAAAATACATACTATTTTATGTACAATGACATACATACCGATTGCTATCGATGTCGTTCTTTTCCGAGAAACATCATTTATTTTCTATTTGTTAAATATGAGATATTCTGTCAACAGTAAACAGCTATATCACGATATTGCGATTTTATTATGGATTATTACGTATTTACGATTATTACGTATAAAACTACTCGACTATATCGTGTACTTCATTGTATATTCTATAGAAGCAATAGCATTTGAAAATATTCAATGCTACTGGGAAATGAATGTTTTCCATTGATAAAATACGTTCATATTTAATAATAAAAAAACATTTATCGGTAATGAACTATATTCAACAGCAATCTACAAGTTGGAATGTCTAACTAACAAAGGTTTAGATTTAAATGAAAAATCAAGATCATTCTAAAATTAACTCACGTTATCAACGGTATGTTTTTTTACTTACTGTGATATAAATAAGGCTAAGAGGACCGTCAGGAAGTTAGCGCGGACTTGTGAAAAACAACAAAAATTTTTAGCTCAAAAAATCTGAAATTGCTCCAACTCTAATAAAATTTAAACAAATGTTATTAACTATACAAAAAACAAAAAAATCGTTAAATGACATTTTTCAAAAACTAATCGTTTTCCGTAATATTTATTATGGTCAAACAATTGCTCCCAAATTGCTCCAAAATGTTCTCTACTTAGTTTTTCAAAATTATCAATATTTTGAAGTCAAAATTTAAATTTAAATTTCTCACTTTAATTGTTGTAAATCTGCATTAATAAGTATGCAAAATGACAATGTTTTGTATAGGTCAAAAAATTGCTCTTTAGGTATATGTAAATATACAGATTTCAATCAATAAAAATCCCCAAAATACCGAAAAGAATATATTTACTCGCAGTCAAAATAGTAAAAAAACAATTTCTCGTTAGCTTGAAAGACACTGTGCATCAATACTTTCAACTTGAGTAAACCTAACCTTTCAGGCATATAATTCAAAAATTTTCTTTAAGATGGACAATTGTAAATGCTGTATTTTAGATATGCTAGGATTATTACAAAAGTTGTAATTAAGTACTCTTATCAACATTTAAGATTTTTTATCAACCATTTTTGCAGTTTTATATTTACAATACGCAGAAAAATTAGTGTCCAAAGACTTTTGCACGGCAGTGTAACAATAAATACTCTGCCTAGTAAATGCACGGTGCTTCCTCGTGCTAAATTCAAGGTAGTTAATTATTGAACAATTTAAATAAAAACCGATAAAGTATTCAGATGAACTGCCTGTCATTGGTTACCCATTTAATTTTCATACAATTTTAATAAAAAAATAATAATTTGACATTTTTCTTAATACGCGCCTGGTCATTATGTCGTACATTTTGAATTTTTTGACAATTTCAATCAAAATCATTATTTTTCTGCTAAACGAATGTCAAAATGACATTTAAAACGTCAAAGTGACATTTAATATGTCAAAGTAAATAGCACGGAATAAAAAGTGTTTGTCTTGACCTGAAACGGATAGATCCGGTAAAATTTTTAAAATCGGAGAACAAATTTTTTTTTCTCGTTTTAAAACGATAACGAAGCTTCTCGTATCTTCGATATTGCGAGGAAGCAAAATATTTACTATAAATATTATTAATTTTTCACAATCGAAATACAAATTATTTCATTTCAATTAAAAGACGATACAATAAAATACAAAAAATAAGTACAAATAATTAAACTTAAGAATAATTCATGATCATTTACGAATATAGTAAAAATTGACAGTTCATGTTAAAATGATAGTATTTTTTGATACAAAATTGAAATTTTAAATCGGCAACTATAATTTTTATAAAAAAAATCCATTTTACTTCCATGTTCGAAGAAATGGAAGTATTGTAATACCGTCAAAAAATCGTGTCCGAGATAAGAGCAGATTCCGATTGTACTAACTTCAAAACGTAAAGAAAAGTTAATTTCCGCATGGCGGCTGTGCGTGTGTGTGTCTGTGTGTCTGTGTGTCTGTGTGTCTGGATGTAGAATTTTCTTCCGTGTACGATAACTACTGTAGATATGCATCGATTTGAATTATTTTTGGGGAAAATGTTTGCCTCAGTGAGTACTCCAGACCTATTGATTTTGGTGCTAATCGAATTAGGGGTTTCCGAAATATTCGAAATTCTGTACCTATTATCGTCTGAAAAGTGAGTATTATCTCACCAATTTTGATAATACTTGGTACACTTGTAGTTCAATCCAATCTAAGGGGCACTTATTTCATAAACGTGCTTAGATAGCCACTGAAGGGGTGAAAATCACCCTCAAAATTTTAATTTTAAATACTAATAAATTCATGTTGCCATGGAAACAATCGCAGTTAAATTCAAATGTCAGATAATTATTATTTTACAAAAATGTCTATTCTACAACTGTCATTAGAATATTAGAAAACTAATATTTATAATACAAAGGTGAGTTTTATATTAACAATTATCTATTGTAAAAGATATTATAGAACATGGAAGTCATGTATGGTTCTCCATACCGATATTTCTCTGTGAACTACCGTATTTAAGGTTTGAGAGATGGAAGGTTAAAAGTTAAAACATAGGCTATATTTTGGATTTTTCTTTATTGCTCTACACAGTTATCAGTTCCGAAAATATAAGATTTCAAAGTGTTACTTTTAAAATTCTTAAAAAGATGAAAAAGTTAGCATATCGAGTGCTCTGTTTGGAAACAACTGCTATAAATCACAATAATTATACTTAGTGTTGATAACGAGAAAGCTAGACTGAAATTGTTCAAGAAGATTCTTAGATATTACAATTTGCACAACAGGATATTCTAACAACGTTTACATTCTATATGCTTATTTTTGCTTGTTAATTTCTACAACGGTTAAGAGAGGTTTACAAGGATGCTTCAACTTCTCTGAGCAAAGTTGAATAACGAGTTATTACTATCTTGCTCATACTAGAAACTTTTATTAAGTTTTTTTTTATATTGGTTGGTTTGTCCCTTGAGTCGAGTAATTATTAAGTTTTATTAAGAGGTTTATCGCAATTTTAATAAAATTAAGTTTCGAACTACGCAAATAATAATTCGAATAACGTAAATAATTTTTATAGTTTATGTAAACAGAAAAAAATGTCTGCGATTTAATTTATTGATTTATTATTTGGTTTGACTTATAGATGATCACATATCAAAATCAGGTGAGAGTGGTATTCATTTTTTTTTTCAAAATATCTCAAGAACAATACGTCTTACGTGAAAGTTGTATGGAATAATTTTTGTAAAGCTTTAAATTTTCTATAAAAAAATTACTATACTTCTTGTAGTAAATTATTACCTTAAAGGTTATACGTCTAGCACACTGTAAAAAAAAGATTTGGTTTCTAAAAATTTTGTTTTAAATTTATATTCAGAAGACATGTACCTACATTTAAAGGAATTTTACTTTTTTACTTATTAAAAGTAAAAAAAGTTTAATTTAATTTTAAAATTGTAATAGGCAGAACGGTATTTGTATAATAGTAACATGTACTAATTTGCTCTAATGGCAGAGCTAGTTTTTCATTATTTTGAATAAATTACACGTGAATATATTTGTTTTATAATTTTTATAGTATTTAAAAGAATAATTAGTTTTTAAAACGTCTCTATATAGCCAATTGTGTAGAATTTCAATAAATAGAGCACTTTCGGCAAGTTAATTTCCAATTACTCAAAAACCATACGTCCAATATTTTAAATAAAAATTAATAAAATATATGAGTTATCCATAAATAACATATTAAAATTTTATACTTTTATCTATACATTGCTCTAACTTTAATCACTGGGCCAATGTTTTATGTAAAAAATGTGTTTATATTTATTTTCATAAATGAAATGTTTTTTCCCAGTAGGTACCTATGTAGATGCATTTTTCGTAATTATTTAATATGTATTCTGAAGTCATGAAAAGCATTAAATGAATTGAAACCAAGGGACCACTATCAACATATCCCTTGAGGCTACATCAGTCCGGGACCGTTTCGTAGTTTTTTAACTTTTAATTTTACAATTGTAAAATCCATTAGATCTCTGTCATTACTTTTTTGGTGTTCTCTGTGGCTTCCTGTAGCCACGGAAATAAATCCTGTACAGTGGTTTTTATGTTTTTTTGTATTGGGGTTAAATAAAAGTTATTTTTACGTCAAATATTTTTTTTATATTAGTTATAACTTATAACAATTTAATGTTCATGAATATTGCACGAAAATTTCAATTAAAATTAAATCGTATTTATAAATATCAATGTTTCCTTCCCAGACCACTTCAGAGATGTTTTTTACCCGTCTGGTAAAAGCATTGTACCTATTTACTATTTATAATCATATTAAAGCCAAAAAGGAGAAAACAAAATAAATAAGTACATAGAAATAAATGATTAAAATGATCAAATGTTTTTATTTACTTATCAATTAACGTTTATGAAACGTGCTATTTATTTAAAATCATTAATTTTAATCTCTTATATTAAAATACCTTTTTGATGTCATTATATCGAATGAAACTATTGAATCTTTGTTGTAACAATGTTCTTATTATTAATTTAATACGAATTAATACATATTTGAGATGTTTGAAATCAAATATATGTAGGTATATATATATTTTTTTATTTAGTACGTCTGGTTCATGGCAAATAAAGTCATAATGCTGCACTTTTTGAAATTTATTGTTTACATATATAGTTATTTATGATTCTTTTTCCTGTTTTCTTATCTTTAAGTTGGCTTATCATAAATTGAAGTTTGACACATGAAAAATTATACTCAAAAATTTTGAATTTTAGATTTCGTTAAAAGTATATTTATTTTATAGAAAATGACGTGAAAAGTTGAAATTTTCAAACCGCAGGTCTGTATCTCATACCGTTCTTGAGATATGGGTTCTCAAAGTTTTCATTTTTTCAAAATTTTGGAGAAAAATGTCTGTAACTTTTGAACGTGTGATCGGATTTGATTTTTGTTGACAGATTTGGAATCAGCGTGTCAAAATCTATATAGTGACATGTATAATACTTCAAAACTCGACAAAAAAATTTTCGCGAAAAATTGAAAAAATTCAAAAAATGTCGATTTTCGACCAAAATTTTTTTGTCGAATTTTAATGTATAATACATGTCATTATATAGATTTTGACATGCTGATTCCAAATCTGTCAACAAAAATCAAATCCATCCACACGTTCAAAAGTTACAGCCATTTTTATCTAAAATTTTCAAAAAACTGAAACTTTGAGAGGCCATATCTCAAGAACGGTTTAAGATACAGACCTACGGTTTAAACATTTAAACTTTTCACGTCATTTTCTATAAAATAAACATACTTTTAACGAAATCTAAAATTCAAAATTTTTGAGTAATTTTTTATCTGTCAAACTTCAATTTATCATAGAAATATCAACTTAAATATATGAAAACAAGAAAGAAAATCATAAATAACTATATAAATAATAAATTTAATTATGTGTTATGAAATTTTTCATTTAAACACTACTTACAGAAAATATGTTATCTCCAAAAACTCATAATTCATAGACAGAATGGTATATAATAGTAACATGTATTAATTTGCTGTAATGAAAGAGCTAGTTTTTCATTATTTTGAATAAATTGCACATGAATATATTTGTTTAATAATTTTTATGGTATTTAAAAGGGTTGAAGTTTCGAATAATTAGTTTTTAAAACGTGTCTATATAGCCAATTGTGTAGAATTTCAATAAATAGAGCACTTTCGACAAGTTATCTCATTTATCGTGTGTTAAAAACTATATTTTTAATATCCAATTACTCAAAAACCATACGTCCAATATTTTAAAGAAAAATTAGTAAAATATATGAGTTACCCATAAATAACATATTAAAATTTTAGACTTGTAACTATACATTGCTCTAATTATCGAATATCCTTAACGATATAGTTTTTATAGTTAAATAATGATAATTGTTAGTTATATTAGTTCAAAGTATAAAGTTACATGACGTTAAACTAATTAAATACATTTCGTCTCATGCAACACATGCCCTTTGTGAAACATTAATGGATACTAATAGGTACTTGTACGACATATATCATTGTCAAAACTATATGCATGCATTTGCACGTTGCAATTTTGGGATCATAAACAATAATTTATCAGTTATGCACAAACTCAGAAGTGTAACGAGTAGCGGTAACCATTGGAATGCTTTTAGATTCCAGGAATATGTGCTTGCTTGCAAGTGCGCTTTACCAGCAGCGGTCGAGCTATTATCATAATTCATATATACTTCACACGACGGATGTAAAATAAAATGAAACATAAGACATCAATGAATTAATGACCAAAAGTTAAAATGATATATTCACTTGAAACTACCCCTGCACCCAGTGGCGGTTTTAGGGGGGGGGCGACCCTGGGCAACCGCCCGGGGCGCCAAGGTAGCAGGGGCGGCAAGAAGTGAGAAAGATGCAACAAAAAAAAAGCTCAACAGAATTTTTTACGGTAGAAATTAACTATATATTCGAGTCAACCAAAAAAAAAGATCAGGAGGGCGGCAAAAAAATATTTCGCCCGGGACGCCGAGCTTGCAAAGGCCGGTTCTGCCTGCACCCAAGGCTAGTGAAGGACTAGGTTTGCTTACTTGCCTGTGACGTCACCATGAAGTTCTTTTCAACCTTCTAGATTTCAAATGGTCGCCAACGTTGTCAAACTGTCATAATATAAATTTGATCGTGATTGATTTATTATTGTGTTCTGTGTTTGTGCTATTCATTTATTGCTATATTGAAGCTTCACACATGATATTAATTATAATTATTTGTGAGTTGTGTTTAATATTATGACAGTTAAAATCATAGATAAATAAAAAAATCAAGAAGGTTGAAAAGAACTTCGTGGTGACGTCACAAGAAAGCGAACCTAGTCATTTACTAACCTTGCCCTACACCCCTTAGTCGACTACGCTCAAAGGTTTCTTAAAGTTTAGGTATAAAACTACGTATGTACCAATTTTCGTTGATGAAGGGATTTTTGTGTTCAAAAAATCTATTTTTACTGTAGGTACTACTTAAAGCAAAGTAAAATATATTCACTTGAAACTACCCCTGCACCCCTAAGTCGACTACACTCAACGATTTCTTAAAGTTTAGGTATTATACTACCATAGGTGGGCATTAACTCGTTAATCCGTTAATCGTTAATTAACGAAGTTAACAAAATGCTTAACGGATTAACTTTTAAGTTAACTCAAAAAAATGTTAACGTTTTTGATAACTTCCGTTAACTTTAGTCCGTTACATTGGTTGTTTGATGATAAGTACATAAGAAAGTGGTCGAAATAGCAAAAAAAAGTCTTCAAATATTTTGTATGGTTAACTTTAACTTTCGTTAAATTTTCGAAATTTTAACGCTTTAACGATTAACGAAGTTAATTTTTTTATTAACGAATTAACGATTAACGAAATTAACTTTTCGATTAACTGTGCCCACCTATGAAAACTACGTATGTATCAATTTTCGTTGATGAAGGAATTTTTGTGTTCAAATAATCTATTTTTACTGTACTATTTGAAGGAAAGTCAAATTTGTTTATACTTTTGTTCGTTAGGGTGGTCATTAATTTTCTTATTTTCGAATTTCTTTAAGGTTACCCCCAAGGTAAGAAAAAAATAATGTTTATAGAATTTTAAAGCGATTGGATATTATTAACACGTGCTCCTGAGCGATCGAATATTAACACGTAAAATGCATTTGATTTTTTCAATTTTTCTTTAAACAACTGTATCTTTGTGAAAATTGAATAGATTTTGATGTTCTTAAACGCATTTTAAAGTTGACACTTTTTAGTTTCTGTACATTTTATTTTATTACTTATTGAGAGATTTCAAAAAAGTGAAAGAAGCGTCAAAATTGGTGTGCCAAACTTCAACAGTAGGTTGAATGAATTATTTTGAACAAAAACTTTATTTAAATATGTGTCCGAAATGTTTTTTATCAGGCTGTAAATCTCTTACGAAAAATTTTCGGAGACTGTTGCAATTTGGCACGTCGAAATTCGAAAATAAGAAAATTGATGGCCACCCTATTCATAATATATGAGTTCCGAAATCATTAGAATATTTTTTTACAACCCATTTTTAAATTCATTGTTCGTCTCGGAGATAAACCATATATCTAAACCATTATAGTCCACGCAAATTAATATGAATATTCGCCTCGATTAATTTTCGTTGGTAAATGATGCCCTTATAAACAACATTCTAATTTGTATTCTATTTTGACAGACCCCTCCCCCTTTTTTAGAGTAAATTAAGTTTTTATGTTACCGTTGTTTAAATACGTATTTAGTTTTGAAAATATATAGTTTTAATTAACTTTTTTTTCGTTGGTTTTTAAGTAAACAGCATGAAAATTAAATAAGAAATGTCAAAAGAACATCTTTAGCTGACATGTACCATCGAGAAAAAATTATGTCATTTTTATCATAATTCATTAGACATAAGAAAACTTTGTTAAAAAAGATAACGAAATTTTATGAAAATTAATTTAAAAGTTTTTCAATTACCTTCTTAAGAAAAAGATATAGATTGCAGCGTTAGACTTAAATAAAAATAAATTAAATTTTATGCAATTATAATACTGGCTTCATTTAATTTAAAAATGTTATATTTAAAATAATAATTATTCCAATACAATTCACAAAGTTGTATTTTATGAAAATGTTAAAAAAAACATAACCTTTTCTTTCATTTAATTATGAAAACTTTAATATGCAAGTAGACAAGAAATTTTAACAATGACTATTACTATCTTTACTTTGTATAATATGAAAATTTACATACATTATTAGAATATAAGTTTAAAATTATGACATTATTTTAAACTCATGTGATGAATAAAATTAATGTAGCATATCTTCAACATAAAATGTACTTATATACAGGGTGGTCCGGTTTGGGATACAGATATTTTAGGAGCTGATTCCCTGACTCACTGTGAGTAAGAAATTGTGCGGGAAGTGGGGGTCTATCTTTAACACCCTCTGAGTTACAGGGTGTTTAAAAAATTTCCTTCAGAGTAGTTCTTACAACAAAGATTATCTCATAACTTCTAAAGTAACGTAACTAGAGCAATCAAAATGAGTCAGTTTCATAGGTAATTAACTAACATATTTTTCAGTATTACGGTTATTGCTATCTGTATTTCTATTTTCGAGTTATAGCTCATCAAAGTTGAAAAATATCTTTTTTTGTTGAAATTTTTTATGACAATGACATTTTTCTCCAAAAGTACCCCTAACATGTTGTATTTCCGGTAAATAATTATTTTTATGGTAAATAATAATAAATAATAAAATTATGTGGTTATAAACAAATAAATTATATGACTGTTTCATTTAATAGGGCAGGTAGCAAAATAGTTACTTTAGGGATTAATTTATAACTGGAAAACTGTAAGACCCAGGTCCAAACTTTGTGTAGTGAATTTGTAGGTAACATTATGATGTACCAAAATAATGATAAAAACTACAACATGTTAGGGGTACTTTTGGAGAAAAATGTCATTTTCATAAAAAATTTCAACAAAAAAATATATTTTTCGACTTTGATGAGCTATAACTCGGAAATATAAATGCGGATAGCAATAACCGTAATACTGAAAAATATGTTAGTTAATTACCTATGAAACTGACTCATTTTGATTGCTCTAGATACGTTACTTTAGAAGTTATGAGATAATCTTTGTTGTAAGAACTACATACTGAAGAATTTTTTTTAAACACCCTGTAACTCAGAGGGTGTTAAAGATAGACCCCCACTTCCCGCAAAATTTCTTACTCACAATGAGTCAGGGAATCAGCTCCTAAAATATCTGTATCCCAAACCGGACCACCCTGTATATTCAATGTCTTCATTTAAGAATATTTTTAATTTCATTTCACAAAATTAACATACCTAATTGTAAACGAAAAGTTAATTTTGAATTCATTCTATTTTTAGTAGGTACCTATACCCGAGATGAATAAAAAGGCACTTCATTTTTACTTTCATGTTCGAAGAAATGGAAGTATTGTTATACCGTCAAAAATCATGTCCGAGATATAAGCAGATTATGATTGTACTAACTTCAAAACGTAAAGAAAAGTTGATTTCCTCATGGCGGCTGTGCGTGTGTGTATCTGGATGTAGAATTTTCTTCCGTTTACGATAACTACTGTAGATATGCACCGATTTGAATTATTTTTGGGGAAAATGTTTGCCTCAGTGAGTACTCCAGACCTATTGATTTTGGTGCTAATAGGATTAGGGGTTTCGGAAATATTCGAAAATTTGTACCAATTATCGTCTGAAAAGTGATTAGTTCTCACCAATTTTGATAAGACTTGGTACACTTGTAGTTCAATCCAATCTAAGGAGTACTTATTTCATAAACGTGCCGACATAGCTACATAAGAGGTGAAAAACACTTTTTAATTTTAAATATTAATAAATTCATGTTGCCATGGAAACAAGCGCAGTTTAATTCAAATGTCAGATAATTTATTATTCTACAAAAATGTGTACATCTGACATTAGAATATACGAGTCGTCCAGATGCAAAACCTGCCATCTACATATTTTAAGATTTTGAGGTTTTTGTATCTTTGGATTCTACTCGTATCAGACTACAAGTATTATAATAAATTGGACTGAAAACCCGACAAAAATCTCTTAAAATTAAATTTGAAAAATTAAATCGGTTGCAGAAATTGCTATATTTTTGGTGAACTAACATAAAAATTATTTTAATAAAAGTAATAAATTTTGTAACGAATTGAGACAAGAAAAAAAACATGACAGGTTTTGGATCCAAACTCATGAAAAATAAGGATATTTTCTAGAAGCTGCAAAAACAGTTTATGCAATTTTGCTAGAAATCTGTTCAAACACACATAGTAGGTTTTGCATCTGGACTACTCATAAGAAAACCAATATTTATAATACAAAGGTAAGTTTTATATTAAAAATTATTGTACGGTTCTCCATACCGTTATTTACCATACTGCCATTTACAAAATGTTTTTATAACGTAATTGCTAACGATTGATAATTATGTATAGAAAAATAATAAAACACTCAATCCTAACATTTGGCAAACATATGTATTTACCTATAGAAAAAATATTGCATAGTGAAACTCTTTAAAACTATTTCACAAACTCAGAACAAAGCAAGTTTCATTAAGGACAACAAACTATGTTATAAATAACAAGATAGTATGGTGTATACTTCTTCGCAGAGAAAACAAATGTCTTGCATTTATGAACACAAGAGAGAATTGAGTTCATAATAGCAACATAAGCCCTAAACACTATCAAGTTTTATTAGGCTGCACTATGCTTACAAACAACTGCGTATAATAAAATATGCGGAGAACAGAAAACTATAGTGTGAATAGAGTTGGGAAGACTTTGCGATAATAATAGTTTTTAACCATTCAGAAGCTAAAGTCACTAACTTAAAAAATATTTATTAACCTTTAGAGGGCATTTCGCCTTCAGAATATTGGAATTAAAGGTATCTTATATCATTGATTGATTATAGGCAAAGTATCGATCACGGAGTGAGCCAATATATTGGCTTTCCGGCCTGGAAGGGAACAGTCCGTGTTAAAAATTTCAAATTCGAAAAAATATTATTTTAACTAGTACATAACCTTTTTCACTATATAAATATAAGTTTGTTTTCGATGTATTTTTCGACACTGAATCCAAATCTGACGTCAAAAATAAAGTACACCTCTAGACAGTCCATATAATAGGGTAAAAACTACCCCTTTGCCTCACGCGACCGATTTTTTGAAAGTGTAAATATCGTTTTTCGATGTATTTTAATCTAAAAAAATTTGAAGATTTTCTGGTGCGTCAAAATATTAGTTTTTCGGCCCTCTAGAGGTTAATAAACTTTTAAGAAATGATGTATAAAAATATATAATATAACTGGCTGATCCGGCAAACGTTTTTCTACTTAAAAAATAATTTGTTTAAAAATTAGACCATAAATATACATTTATCGGGTCCGTTTTTTTGTAAAAATATTTATTAACACGTATCTTAATCGGGCCATAAATACAATTTACTGAAATATCTCAACCCCAGTGCCACCTACCAAAAAAAGATATAAGCTTATCGGAGCTTCAAACAAACATATGGTGTGAATATAGTTTCGATTCGTCTAGTAGTTTAGGTATGATGTTTTTATTTTTATACGTAAGATAATAATATTTGAAATATCGTTTTCTGAATTTTCCAATCATAGTTGTCAATTTTTCATAGAATCATCTGTGTATTATTTTTTATATAAAAAAATATCAATTGTCTATACAATTACCAAATCGAGTTGAAATTGTTTTTAAAAAAAATTAAGTTAAAAGAAAAATTCCTGGTATTTGAAACTAATTGACGTTCTGATATAAAATAAATAGCATTCTATGACGTCTGAGTTTATCAGAATTTATTGCTTTGTTATGTAATTGAATGTGTATTTCTGATATAAGATGGTATTGTTTATTATAAAAAAGATATCTTCTTTGAACGTATTGTCATTTTAATAATAACTACGTTGAAATATATTTTATTTATGTCAACCTTTAGGATTTATCTACATAAAAATTCCAAATGAGCTAAATTTTTGTAAACAATGTTTATTTACCCCCCCCCCCCCCTTCCCAAATAATTATAAAATTAATTAAATAACCTAAATCGATGAGTTGCCAACATTTCAGTAATCTTTGGAACTTTTCCTAATTGCATTTTCTATTTTCTGTATAAATTGGATATTAACTTATTGTTAGCTAAAAGTTTAAAATCTAATTGTTATATTTGTGTTATCAATACATTTTTTTAAATTAAATAAAATAAAAAACTATAAAGTGCGAGACACTTCTACGTTAGGCTCGATTCATAAATTTTTTTATGATTACCCGGCACCTCCACCATTTTTATTTTTTTATTTAAGAAGTGTATTAGTTTAAAGTTTAAAATAATAAACATTTGAGATTATTATACCTACATATTAAGTACACCCAATTCTATTTTTACACGGTCTTTTTTACACGGTTTTGATTTAACACGGTCTAGAAAAAAAATGATTCCGTTTTTACACGATTTCATTCGATTTAGCACGATTACAAAAGTTATTTGATTTGAATTTAAAAAAAATATATTTTTACTTACCGTAATTTTCGAGAATTTTTTTTTCTATCGGTTATTTTTAAATTATGTAGTTAAGGGTTTCTTTTACACAGTTTTTTCTGGAACGTATCGACCGTGTAAAAACAGAATTAGGTGTATAAATACTTCAATACACACATACCTACTTGACTATAGCGTAACATATCTACATTTTTAGAAGTTTTATGTAAATCAGAATTTTTATTTAAAAATCGCAATTATCTGCGAATCCATTATACTTATATTATAAATGCAAAAGTAACTGTCTAACCGCTGAACTGATCTTGATGAAATTTTGCAAGAAGATAGTTTATATTCTTAAGAAGAAATATACAAATTCACAGCTAGTAGAATATTAAATTTAAAAAAAAACAGTTTACCTTTTTGCGATTCTACAAATTAAAAAAGCATTATATAAAAATCTCCCCGAATATATGTAACCAAGAAAAAAAATTACAATTCTTTGTTTTCGTTTTAGGTAAATCATAATTTTGATAAAAAAAATTCGCAATTATCTGCGAATCCAGACTAATATTATAAATGTGAAAGTATCTGCCTTTCTGTTTGTTACCTTTTTATGACTAAACAACTAAACCGATCTTGATGAAATTTTGCAGGAAAATAGCTTGTATCCTTAGGAAGAACATAAGCTACTTCGTATCACGATTTCATTTAAAAAAAATACAAATTCCATTCAGATCACAGCTAGTAGAATATAATATTAAAATCAGGACACCTTTTTGCGATTATACAAATTAAAATAGCATCATATAAAAATGTCCCCGAATATATGCAAGCGAGAGATTTTTTTTACAATTGTTCGTTTTCGTGTACGAATGATAGAAAATAAAAAAAAAACACTGCGTCAGAAACCAAGGGATAAATGCGAATGCTGCAAGTTTTTATGACAACTACTACGCAGATATGCGGCAGTTTTCCACTAGACACACACTTGTCTTCTTTCGGCCTGTGAATAATATGAAATATTTATTTTTTTCTATGCGCGTTCTACTTTTTTTATTACTCTTTGGATAGATTAAAAATATTGATTTCGTTTTTGAATGGTGGTAATAATGATTGTGTTTTTTAGTTATTAAGATTTCAATGGATTTATTGAATAAATTTCATTTATAAGGGAAGATTTTATTTCTATCTTTCTGAAGTTTTGCACCTATATCTACATATATGAATCCTTATCAGAATTTTTGATTAAAATTTTTGTATCATATTATATTAAATTACATCATTTTATATACATAAATAATATTGAGGTTTCATAAATTTTAATTTATTTTTCATGAATGTTATAAAAGATTCCTCTAAAAACCAATATTGGTTGGAATGTATATAATTTTATAAGAATATATTACAAATTTTTTAATAACTTTAATAAAAATTGTATTAATTCGTTTATTTTGAACATTTTTATAAATGATACAATTTTTAATATTATTTTAGAGTTGGGCTATGAAAAAAATGCGTATTAAAAGATTTAACTCTCTTAAGGGATGAATTTCGGAAAATTGTTTCTTAAAGGGTACTTATGTCATAAAATTATAACTTAAAAAAATACTCTGCCTAGTAAATGCACAGTGCTTCCTCGTGCTAAATTCATCAAAGGTAGTTAATTAATGAACAATTTAAATAAAAACCGATAAAGTATTCAGATGAACTGCCTGTCATTGGTTAACCATTTAAGTTTCATACAATTTTAATAAAAAATATTAATTTGACATTTTTCTTATTATTATAATTTGGTTATTATGTCGTATATTTTGAATTTTTTGACAATTTCAATCAAAATCATTATTTTTCTGCTACACAAATAAAAAGGATAAATAAAGTAAAATTTTTGAAATCGGAGCTTCTCGTATCTTCGATATTGCGAGGATGCAATGATATTTCTAAATTTAGTAGATTGTACAAGAAATAAAAAATACAAATACTTATTATTTATTTATTTTTTAATTGAAATGTAAGAAAAAATTCCTGTAAGAACTAAAATCTAATTAATATGTTAAATGTCATTAAAAAAAGAAAAAAAATCTTTATTTTTTCTTAGAATAAGATACTATAACAAAAAATGTATGTTTCCACTTAAAAATAAAAGTTCAAATAACTTCCGCTTATACCGGAAATGACAAGGAAAATGAAAATTACGATATTAATAAAATTCAGTACCTAATAAAAAATATACCAATACTGTATTGAAGTAGACACCCTGTATAATCGATAATTAATTAATATAAGCACTTAAACAATTAAGATATTTGTTTTATAATGTTATTACTTTGCTAAAGTTTTATTTAATAATAAGAAAACTGCTAACAACATTGTTGAATATAGATGAGTAGAACATACATATATTTTACTATCATCCGAGACGTAAATAAAATAAAAATACTAAACAACTTTTCAAGAGTTTATAAGTGTAAAATATAATTACCTGTAAATCCAAAAGTTACACTTTTTGATAAACATTAAAGCTTATGTTAGTTATAAAACTTTATTGAAGTAACAGTTTCAATATAAAAGAAAATATCACGCGTAAGTTTAAGTTTTAAAGTTTTTTTTTTTTTTATTTCATCTATTATAAATAACCAGATCATTGATGTCTATCCGTCCGTCTGTCACAGGCAATTTTCTCTGAAACTATTCGACGTCATTTTTTTTAAATCACAGAGATAGAGTAGGTAGCCCAATTATAGATGTGACGTATAAAAAGTTGAATTTTGATTCTGGGGGTAGATTGGGAAATACAAAAAAAAATCAAGGGCATCGTGTAGGGCTGTAGTGTATCAAATAAAAATTTATTAAAGCACGAATTCGACAATATACATATATATCACAGGCCCACAACATTTTTTAAGGGTAATTTGGACACGCTGAATCCAAAAATGATCAAACTACTAAATTTTTACACGCGCAGTTGATTTTAGTACCATTTCGTCAACTTTCATTCGATCACGTTGAAATTTTAACGCAATAAAGAAGATAGATAAAGCTACAAATTTACTGAATAACAATAAAATTGGACAAACATTGTTTGTGTAACAGCGCTTTGAATTTTAAAAATTAAACATGATTTTCGAAGGGAATAACTTAATGAATGTGTATAATTCAAAGCCTTTTTAGTTCAATTAGGACCCATAGCTTCACTCTGAATTATCTTTGGTTGAAGTCATTGATTTAAAAAATATATATACGAATTTGAATGTATGCATATCGAAAAAACATGTTTTTTTTTGCAATACCGCAAAAACAAGAGCTGATTGAGCAAAATTGTGATCATTTACCCTAATATTGTTGTATGCCCATGGCTGTTATGTATTTTTTATGCAAAGTATTTTAATTTTTTCAATAATTTAAGTGGGAGGAGGCTGATGGTACGGAACACTAATTGTACAAGTATAGCTTGCACTTGTCTTCATTTTTTATGTATGGATATACAGAAATGTAATTTCCGCAAGTTTGTGAGCATGAAGTTCGTATATATATTTATTCTTTTGTTTTTCAGTAAAAAAGGATTATTAAGGAATTCAAACTGAAGCTCAATTAGACTGGCGTCAAGTTTTACGATGTGGTCTGCAATCTAATTTCATGAACAAGAAATGAAAAAAGACATTAAAGTTTGCGGATTACTTTATTTTATTATTATTATTTTTATTGTACTAGGTACCATATTTTATGTATTTATCAATATTTCTTTTCAGTCAACTACCTATTATATTCTCTTGAACAATAAAATCGAAATGTCTTTTAAAGCACTCTTAATTTATTGTTTATTTAAAAAAAAAATTAAACTTGTTAAACGAAAATTTTAATTATAATAAAACGTTTACATATTTAAATAATAATATAAAAGATTTTTTATATACCATTCCCCCCCCCCCCTAAAAAGCACTTAAAATTTTATAAATCAGTAACTATGTGACAGATAGATAGACCGACAAAACTAAATATAAATATTACAAAAGGTTTCTATTAAGAAAATCAGATAATTTTCGTTACGTTAAAGATAATTTTTGGTTATCATTTTTTTTTTCATTAGAAGTTATAGACCGGGAGCCAGGCTACATTCCGTTTAAAAAACCGTTAGGATTCATAAGAGTTGGTGATTTACATTCAGAAAGATGTAAAGAACGAAATTCTGAAGGTTGCCGGAAAGAATGAATCTGTAGAAATTAATAACCTAAATATGATGCATATATAAATAATTTTAAAATAAATTCAGGTACTATAAAATATACAAAATCATTTAAAAAATAAAAAAGGTCTCACTCATAGAGTAAAAAATAGTTCCAGACAAATAGGACAAAAGAAGTGGGTCGCTGGGTATGTATGTATAAATATGATCTATCATATATCTTCGGAATGAATGACAATGTCTAGAACAGTACTACGAACAAAAATGGATACAGATGACAAAATAATATGCTAGATACGTAAAATATTGTGAGAATCTACAGATAAATACTCGACAACATCTATTACTGAAACGTCTATAGGTTTTAAATATTGTCGAAAGCAACGAACGAGCCAGACTAAGGTAGAGTTTATTCTGGAATATACAGTAACAATAGAATGATCAAATCTTGGTATAAGAGTACAAAATGTTTTTCTTAAAACGGGATGTTTCGTTCAATTGGACAAACTTAAACACTTTTCGACCAAAAAAAGCACTTCTAGTTTAAAGTTTATTTCAAAATATAATTTTAGTACACCTAATTCTGTTTTTACACGGTAGATACGTTCCAGAAAAAACCGTGTAAAAAAGACATAAAGTACACAGAAAAAAGGGGATAAGTTCCATATCCTTCAACCCTGTAAAAATAGATAAAACGATTTTTTTATGTTACTTAGTCACTTACTCAACAGCCAAAAAACACGTCCAATTTTATTGAAACTTAACAAAATACCAACATATATACTTAAGGGGTTAGGTGTAGTCAGAAACACGAAAAAATGACAATTTTAAATAAATTTTTTTTGCCAGTAAATTATCTTATTTTATAAAAGTAAAAACATAGCATCATTAAATAAGGTTTCGACTTGACTTGACAGAAATTTTAGAAAAAAAAAATAATAATTTAAAAAGTAATGGCTGTTTGTGTTGATCCAGTTTCAACCGAAGCTCCTTGCGGTGACCATCACTTATCCTTGGAGATTCATCCAAATTCAATCGGACAAAAAAAAATTAGTTTTATTAATAGATAATCTAGTGCCTGATCGAAGCTTTTTTTTCTTTCTTAAATTAACAAAATGGCAGCCTCAGGAAATTTTTTTCCAGATTTTCGGGAAAAAACCAACAGTTAATTGTTTATAACAAATCGAAATTAAAAAAAAAAGAAATCCTTCGATCAGGCACTAGTTTTTCATGTTTTAAAAAAGCTGTATAAATTTCATTAAAATCTACCGAGCGGTTTTCGAGCTACAGTGGTCACCAGTTCAAAAAACATAGTTTTGAGAAAAATGCATTTAAAGTTTTACACTCAATTTACGTAAAGTAATACGTATTATTTAGCAGCTTCCAAAAATGCAAAAAAAAGAAAATAGATTTCTTGAAAATTCTGACTACACCTCACCCCTTAAGCTGCTATAAAAATAAATTAGAAAAGGGAATTCCCTAACTACATATTTGATAAATAACAGATAGAAAAAAAATTACTAGAAGGTTACGTTTAATAAAAACATGTTTTCTTTAAAATTTAAATAAAATAGCTTTTTTAATTGTGCTAAATCGAATGAAATCGTATAAAAACGGAATCAATTTTTTTTCTAGACCGTGTTAATTCAAAACCGTGTAAAAACAGAATTGGGTGTAAATTATTCATAAATAAATATAAAAAGATAATTCTGTATGATAGTAAATAAAATCAAAAATCGATAATATTGAAAATCAAAGTGAATACAACAAATAACATAACATATGATGTACAAAGAAAAGTTAATTACGAAGTACAAGTAAACAATACTTAGCCAATAAGAAAACACAAATAATACGACACGTCAGTAACAGTAGAATAAATAAAAAACCAAATAATTTATACTGTATGTAGAAAGCAGTGGCGTAGGTATTATCTATTATTATTTTTAAATTTATACGAGAATTATTGTTTAAATCATGTTAACTTTGCTCTCCAAGTCTTGCTGCCAACATACGAAAATACAAAGGACTATAAAATACCTCATAAAAAGATATGGCATTAATAGCAGAAACGATACTTAATATAGCAATAAGTAGAATTCTATAAAACTTCGCATATATGATTGTATTTACAATAGTAGGAATTTCAAAAATTGTGATTTTTATTTCGTTTACTTGCATGTATAAAATCCTATTTTTTTGGATCTCAGTATATTTAACTATCAAAAATAATAAGCAGAATAAAATATTAATAGAATATCAATAGAACGCAGTGGCGGATTTGCCATAAGGCCCAGTAGGCCCGGGCTTAGGGCGGCCAGATATTAAGGGCGGCAAATCGTGCCAAAAAAAATCACTGATGATAACAAGATTAACAAGAAATAACTCAAATGCAAAGTATCTTAATATTTTAAAGGCTCGCGTACCGTATGATTATAATCTTCCGAAATCACTATTTTTGCGTATCAAAGTATAAATAATTTCGTACATCGTACATATAAAATATGTACACCCGCCAGTAACTGTACAGGAGAACGATCGTTTTCTTGTTTGCGCAGTTAAAAAGTTAAAAACTATTTACGCACAACAATGACGGAGCAGAGGTTAAACGATTTTGCTTTGCTTAACATAGAAGCTGATTTTTTAAGCAAATTGGATTACGAAGATTTAATTAATGATTTTGCTGCGCTTAAGTGCAGATGAGTTTTGTAACACATTGTAAAATATTTATTTTATTAAAAACAAAACCTAAACCCGTTTTAAATGTTCAATCATCCCTGAAACCTCGGAAAATATTATAAACTAGCTTTATAAGCTAGCTTTTAGTTAAACAATTTTCTGAATCAATTAAAAGTGGGAATAAAGTAAATTCATGAATTATGTATCTAGTCTATAATGATGAGTGCTGAGAAAGGGGCGGCACATGGCCTGGGGCCTAGAGCGGCTAGGACTGCAAATCCGCCACTGATAGAACGAAATACTACACTTTACTTTTCATGACATGATACGCCACTGGTAAATAGTTTTCTTAACTTCTTCCAACTAGCAAAGTTTATTAACAAACAGATATTATCTAGCGAACGTAGTCAAACCTCAAACTAATTTGAATAAAAAGATACTTGAAATTGAAATGTTTTTTGACAGCTGTCTTTACCATAAAATCTGAATAATGTATGGATAAGTGGTTTTTGAAAATGATATAAAATATAGATTTTTTTATTATTAAAATATATTTAAGAAAAATCAATATACTTTACATATCGTTTGATCTTTCATCAAATTATACAGATTTAGTAAAATTATTTTTCAAGCTTTGGCGTTATTAATATCCAATTTCCGTTTCCTTTCGCATTTTTACAAAATATCTAATAAAAAAAACGAGGAGGTGCTCAATTCAGCTATGGATTTTTACTTTCTTATACCTATGTATATGAAATATACATATAGTATAAGTAAGTATTGTAAACGCGATTTTTTTCGAAATCCGGATTTTGATGGAATTATCAATTTTGACCTTCCCTGAATCTATTATGATTATTTTCGCCATGATGTCTGTGTGTCTGTCTGTCGGTCTGTCTGTCGGTCTGTCTGTCGGTCTGTCTGTAGACGCTGTAACTCAAATACGACAAATCGTAGAAAGGTGGAATTTTATACTTAAGATTGTTTTTTGCCTGGGAAGAAAACCTCCTATTTTTGAAAACGATCATTCAACCGGAAACGGATGTTTACCTACATCGATTTTTGAATTTTTCGAATTACACTGAAACAGTGCGAATTCGAGAAAAATGACAAAGTTGAAAATTGTAGGTAATATTATTGTCTATAATTTATGTTCTATTCATTTTTTCGAAAAAAAAAACTTTAATTTTTTTTTTTTTTTACTAAGTATTCGATTTTAAGTACATTTCAAATGGTTCATAACAGAGAAGAAATATCTGCCATGAGTGTCATGGGATTTTCTTATACGTATTACAGAGACTGCACGTGTTTGCCATAGGTACCATGGGTCTTTCTTATACGTAATACTGAGAATAAACACTGTATACTCTATTTCATTTAGTTTGCAGTGGTCGTCGTGCGACATGACGGTATGAGTCGTGATCCGTACGGTCAAAGCACCCAGCAACCAGTATAGATTATTCTAAATAATGATTTAAAAAAAAATATTTCTGGCTAAATCATAAGTGTTGGAAAAAAATGTATGGGGAATAAATTATAGATAATAACATACTCGACATTTTTTATTTATAACATTTTTGTCTTCGATTTTTGAATTTTTCGAATTACACTGAAACAGTGCGAATTAGAGAAAAATGGCCAAGTTGAAAATTGTAGGTAATATTATTATCTATAATTTTATCACGTACACTGTTTACTGTCATTATTATGTATAAGAAAGTCCTGTGGCACACGGCAGATTATTTTTAATGTGTACGGGCATAAATTCGATAAACATCCATCGATTTTGATGATTTTTTTATTTAAAAAAGTATACTCCCAATGTAGTTCTTTTTATTAGTTTGATAAGAATCCGACTATGAACTTCGAAGGCTCGATACACAAAATAAAAAAAATGTATATTGAAAAGTATATCAAGTTTTTGAAATCGGTGTTTAACCAATAAAAAAAATGTAAGAAAAAAAACGACTTTAAGAACTGTTTAATTATTGCATACATACTTTTCAATATTTCAAAAGGTTTTTTTAATTTCTTTTTTATTTATTTTTGACATATTAAAAAATGATACCCATAAATATATTTTTGATTGTTCTAAATATTTTATTTAGTATTTAATATACTGACTGAGTTAATTAAGATATTTTTTATCTTGATTTCTTTGATCCAATAAATTAATATTATACTGCATTAACTAGTTTTTTTTTCTTTTATTTGAATTACAAACAAATTTACATTAAAAGTCATAGATGTTGCATTATTTTCCCAAACGGATACTTAAATTTGTATTTTATTTGCTATAAAGTTCCAAAGTTTACATTTCCAACAAAATGATATATGTGTTTGTAGATTATAAAGCGTATTTTATGGTTACTGGTTCTTTTCAACTTTCATGATTTATAAAAAATAAATGAATTTTTAAAAACAAAGAAACTACAATTCTTTATACATATACATTAGGGTGTGCCAAAAAAAGGCGATATTTTTTTTCACTCTCAGCCCAAAATATCTCAGGAAATTCCCAAACAAAGCTCCTGTTAAAAGTGGAGCTCAAAATTCCAATTTTAAGAGGTCCTCCACGGAAGTTGAAGTTTTCCCGTTTAAATAACATGGGAAACGGGGTTTTTTAACAGTTTTTTGTCCTGCAAACTGTGAAAAAATTATTTTTGAAAAAAATGAATGAATACTTTTTGAGTATTAAATTTAGTACAAAAAGTCCCGTTGAGTCAAATTTCTATATTCAATATTTGATTTTTGACAGAGCTTTGAAGTTCAAATTTTCGCATTTTTTCGCGTTTTTTGCATTTTTCAGCTAAACTATCCGAGTTAGGGCAAAATGTTAACTAGCAAAATTGTAGTACGGTTGACATTCTATAAAAAAAGTCTCCATCGACTTTTTTTTATTATGAATAACAACAAAGTTATAGACCCATATATGTATTAACAAATTTGCATAAAATTCTTTGTTCAATTTTCGATATTTTAGTTCATAAAAGCGAAAATTTAAAAAAATAAATGTTTATGGGTCTATAACTTTGTTGTTATTCATAATACAAAAAAGTCGATGGAGACTTTTTTATAGAATGTCAACCGTACTACAATTTTGCTAATTAACATTTTGCCCTAACTCGGATAGTTTAGCTGAAAAATGCAAAAAACGCGAAAAAATGCGAAAATTTGAACTTCAAAGCTCTGTCAAAAATCAAATATTGAATATAGAAATTTGACTCAACGGGACTTTTTGTACTTAATTTAATACTAAAAATGATCCATTCATTCATTTTTTTCAAAAATAATTTTTTCACAGTTTGCAGGACAAAAAACTGTTAAAAAAAACCGTTTCCCATGTTATTTAAATGGGAAAACTTCAACTTCCGTGGAGGACCTCTTAAAATTGGAATTTTGAGCTCCGCTTTTAACAGGAGCTTTGTTTGGACATTTCCTGAGATATTTTGGGCTGAGAGCGAAAAAAAAAATATCGCCTTTTTTGGCACACCCTAATATACATATGTATATCTATTTCATGTTTCATCTGTCAGCTTTCTGTATGATTGTACTAGAATCATTGTCACCTAACCAATAATCGTGTTAGGTAATGGCACCAGTCTTGGACATTAAATCAATGTTGAACAGTATACCTACCTTCCACTTAAAATTATACGCCTAGCACACTGTTAAAAATGATTTGGTTTCGAAATATTTTGTTTTTAATTTATATTCAGAACACATGTACCTACATTTAATTGAATATTTTACTTTGTTAACCCTACTGTCAATAACCGGGTACCCGGGTACCCTTTTGAGATTATAAATCAACATATATTTTGTTTTACTTTTTAATTATTTTTTTCCGACAATATCCTCGCTTTACAACCTTTTTTAAGTCTACTGATGCTTTTTTCAAATTAATTTGAACAATATATGTATATTAAAGTTGTATCAAAACTGGCTAGGCGCCCGTTCAATAACCGGGGTACCCGGGTACCCATGTATTTTACTATGTTAGTTGTATTATAATAATTATATAATGCTGGAATTAATTTTGTTTAATAAATAATAATTGTTTTAAAAATAATTAGAGAAATGTATAGTTTGAAAATATTTATTTATTTATCATAATTTATTTCAATTTTGACATTCATTACATTTGGTAAGTGTTTTAGCATATGCTCATCACCAACAGGTTTTTTTTACAATCTGTGTATGATTTTCGCGTCTTTCTTCGTTTTCTCAACTCCCTTTTGTAACAAAAATGATACCAACCTACGACTATTTTTCGTGAAATATATTGAATCAAAAGCTTGTTGTGATATTGAAGCTGTAGAAATATAATTTATAAATATATTATCAAAATGGTCATTTACTCCAATTCTAATAAATATATAAATATAAATATTATTATTATAATTATATTTATAATATATAATAATGACAACAGTAATAAGTATTGATATTAAAATAAAAATCTATATGTGTAACTTGCAAATTCTGTAGCTGATAATTCTTCCATTATACATAGTACTGGTTTTCGCACTAATAATTATTAGTGCGAAAATATTATTTTAGTGAAATAAATTATAATTTATTTCACTAAAATAATATTCACTAATAACTGTTCAATATAATTCAATAGCACAAATTAACAAAAGGTACACAAGTAAAGGGTAAGGACAGATTTTACCTATCTGGGTACCCCGGTACCCTGGTTATTGAACGACGTTGAAAATTCTGGTTATTGACAGTAGGGTTAATTATTAAAAATAAAAAAAAGTTTAATTTAATTTTAAAATTGAAATAGAACGGTATATAATAATAACTTGTATTAATTTGTAGAATATAATGGTAGAGCTAGTTTTTCATTATTTTGAATAAATTACACGTGAATATATTTGTTTTATAATTATTATAGTACCTATTTAAAAGGGTTAAAGTTTCGAATAATCTTTATCTCTTTAAAGCAATTGTGTAGAATTTTAATAAATAGAGCACTTTCGGCAAGTTCTCTCATTTACCGTGTGTTAAAAACTTTATTTTTAATATCGAATTACTCAAAAACCATACGTCCAATATTTTAAATAAAAATTTGTAAAATATATGAGTTATCCATAAATAACATATTCAAATTTTAGACTTTTCTCTATACATTACTCTAATAATCGAATAACCTTAAAGTTGCCCAGACTGGTACCAATATCTTTTCTATGACTGTGTAAAAAAATTAATCATATAAAAAAATTATGTGTCTGATTTTTTAATAAAATTCCTAGTAGGTATCTTTAAATATGACGGATGAAAAATTACTCAAATAAAACAATTAAATGAAACAATTCTATTCGAAGCATTAATACATAAACAATTGTTGAAAGCTTTACCAAAGACGCGAAATTTAATTTATTCACGAACCCCATATTTCAGAGAGAATGGTAACAATAAAACGACATTATACTCTGTATGCACTCAGAACGTGTCAAAGCCAACAAATTAACTTTTGCATTCAGCTCCTTCCTTCTGTCTGGAAGTCAATTAGTTCTTCATGTCAATTAAAATAATCATGTCTCTATGAAGATATTATTGTTGTTTGCTATAGTTGAAATGTAATTGCACGACTTCGGTTATGTCAGTGGAAAGTATTGTAATTAGTAGTGGCAATACAAGATATTATCTTGCTTCACACTTATGCCTTTTCGCCACTTTTGTACTTTACAGTCAATACTTCTTGAATAATTGTAATTAGAGCTTATATGGATCTTCGGACCCTTAATCCAGTATTTTTTTTACTACTCCATGATCTTCTTATGTTTCTATTCAAACCATGCAACTTAGGGTAAGGTTTCTTAAGTCGTACCGCCGCCTAAGTCGTACCCCGTCAATATCTCAGCATGTTTAGTTTCAAGGGCGCCTCTAGTGGTTGTAAAATGTACTTCCCAGTCGACCATTTTAGTGGACATTGAGAATCGTTCAGTTAGTGTGTTCACATCTTTCATCTTATTTTTTAACTAGATTCATTAGAGTTTTTACTTGATAATATGGTGAAAAAGACATTTTTAATGTTCACTACGGATTTTGAAGTATTTAGTGAGTTATTTTTATAAAATGAATCGACTTGCAGTTTTTAGGATATGTGATTGTGATTTTTTTGAAGTTTTAATTAACATGTGTCTTAAGTCGTACCCCTACAAAATTCGTAAGTCGTACCGATAAGACCTAAGTCTATGTGGTAAACTTCCAATTACATATTTTTTATATTTTACTATTCTAGTTACGGAGCAATAATGTAGAATTTAATGAAGCGCATAGATTATATAATATCCCGAAACCCACCCCGCGACGTATAATTTAATTTGATATTATTTAATATTAGTGCCTTCTTTTTTCTGTTTGTTTTCTTGGTTGCTTCTACCAAGTTGATTATAATATTGTTTATCATTGTATATTATAATATATAAATTACCTAAAAGATGTTATATGCTGTTCATTCTACATAAGTACGACTTAAGCTATAGGTGGTACTTAAGAAACCAGTGTCCTAAGTCGTACCGAATGTATTTTTTTTTAATTAATAAAATTATTATCAAAATGATAAAAATTTCGTTCTTTGTTGTAACAAATAGATACATAAATAATCAAATTTACAAATAATACAAACACATGTTTTCTTATCAATCAATCATTCGATCTATATCCATTTTTCCCATTTGGGGTACGACTTAAGCAACCTTACCCTACGTCGGAAATTTTTTTGATAATATCTCAGCATTAAATGAACATTTAAAATGGGTCACCCTGTATTCAATTCATAAAAAAAACCGATGATTCTGTTATTCAAAATATATAATACAACTGTCATTTCTTATAAAATAAAAATACAAAACCTTCCATTGACTGCTGTGAATTTTGATATCAAATTATGACAGAATGTTTTCATTATAAATTGCACCAATGTTAAATAATACATTGCATGACAAAAACAGTTGCTAAGCATTTTCCAAACATCATCCGATAGAAAAATACATCTCTTGAAACCGTATAAAATCAGTAAAAGCATGTCACATTGTTACAAAAGCGCTTAAATGTTTAAACATTAACGATTATTAAAAATGACATGTTTAACATTTCAATTCCAATACTAGCTCGTCAAATGTATCGCTTTGTTCTGCAAAAAATAAAACAGAAATGACATCATGTTAAAAATTTACATTGTGCTTAATTTATCATAATTTTTGCATAACGGAATATAACGAATTTTTTGTCGTATTTTACTAAACTTATAAAACAAAATTATTGATTTTTTTTTTGTTTTTCAAACAAACACGTTGTTATATTTGTTTAAAGGTTACTATATAGTTTATTCCAAGTCGATTAAGCCATAGGAAAATTAACATAGGGCGAATTAAAAGGATTTTAGTAGCCTTTTGTCAATTTAAAGATAAGCCATTGGTACATTTGATAAAAAAGTACACCCAATTCTGTTTTTACACGGTTTTGATTTAACACGGTCTAGAAAAAAAATTGATTCCGTTTTAACACGATTTCATTCGATTTAGCACGATTAAAAAAGCTATTTGATTTAAATTTTAAAGAAAAATATTTTTATTAAATGTAATCTTTTTTCTATTATTTATAAAAAATGTAGTTAAGGAATATCCCTTTCTAATTTATTTTCATAGCAGCTTAAGTATACATATATTTTAGTCTTGTACGAGTTTTCAGTTCCTAAACTTGCGATAATTTTACATTTATGTTACTTTTACTTTAATAATTGAATTGCCTTTTATTTTTATGAAATAAACTGTGCATGAATGCACATAAGAATTTAATTTATAGTTTTTTTTGTGTGAATCATTTCATTTTACCTATTTTTTACAGGGTTGAAGGATATGGAACTAATCCCCTTTTCTCTATGTATTTCATGTCTTTTTTTTGCACGATTTTTTCTGGAACGTATCTACCGTGTCATAACAGAAATAGGTGAACTTTGTTGTCACGTTCATAATAATAACAGTGGATAACAATAATTTTTTAATTATTGTAAAAAATGAATATTTTTTGATATGTAAATTTAAAACAAAATAGAGACTAATGACTATTTAATTTAATTTTGTTGCAGCATTTCAAAATGCACCAACGACACATGTATATATGGTTAGAGGAGATCAAGATAAGTAAGAAAAAAATTATCTTAGCTGCGGTAAAATGGTTTAAGGGGGGTGGAACACCCCTATGAAAATGTGCAAAATAATCATATTTTTTCTAATAATTCTGAAACTAATGAAAATTAAAAAAAATTTATAATACAAAATGTTCATGATTTTTTATGCTCTTTCGAATGGCGACAGTCAAAATTCGAAAAAATTAAACCTATGAAATGCGGGTGGGAGATAGGTTTTAAGGGTTTAATTTTAAGTATCGCCATTCAAAGGGCATACAAAATCATGAAAATTTTGTATTTTAGATTTTTTTAAATTTTCATTAGTTTCAGAGTTATTTGAAAAAATATAATTATTTTGCACATTTTCATAGGGGTGTTTCACCCCCTTAAACCGTTTTACCGCAGCTGTGATAATTTTTTTCTTACTTACTTTGACCTCCTCTAACTATATATACAAAGTTTAAACTCGATATGAATTTTCGACCTGAAAAGGTTCCCTTGTTAGTCAACTATGAATACACTGTATATTTATGTTTAAAATACCAAATATATAAATGTTTACCATTACTTTGATTAAAAGTAGCCATTTATTTATATTAACTAACACATGACGTAGGATGTATACACATTGTACAAGATGCAAACAAAATGTATTAGATTAAAATATGACATCAAAGTAGGATTAAGTTTGAAGCTGTGGAACTGTAGCTTCCGGGCACCGGAGTCGACATGTTCAGACATGTTGTAGCAATCCTTACAGACACACGCCTCGTTTGATGAAGAATGCCTTTGCCAAATATAATTCCTTAGGGATTACATAATCGTTATACTGATTTTAATAATAAGCTTTCGGGAAAATTAATTTCATAATTGTTGTTGTCAGAGAAGTTTAAGGTTTTGTTGTACATCTATAGGTATAACAATTGTTTTCAGAAGTTTGATGGACTGCTTAAATTTTAATGAGATTAAATTATATATACTGAAAACGAGTAAAATATTCTTTGTATTCTCTAGTATTTAACCTCGGTTTATTTTGAAGATTTTATATCAAAATAATTTTGTTGAATCTATGTGGTACGTCACAATAATCAATAAATGAAAAAGAACGACATATTAATGAGATATGGTATTTTTCGTCCTATAAAACATTTGATATTTTTTTTCAACTTACATCATCGGAAATTTTTCATAATTTTAAACTTAATGAAAGGACCCCCCAGAATCCTTATGGGAAAGGGGTTTCGGTCAAACTCTTTGAAACATTGGATTATGATAGTCCTTGATGAGTAGATCAAAAGTGTCAATGGGCACTAAATCCTAAAAACTCAAACTTTTAAGATATAGCCCTCTGAAGTCGGGGATCATGATTGTCTTTAATTTGCAATAAAATTTTTTATAGAACCTTAATTTTTGCACAACTTTTTGTATGTGTTCCCAAAGACATCTATAATCGATTGTCACCATAAAAAAGTTAACTTTTCAATTCATTGAGAAATGACAACACTTAAATCTTATTGTTACGTTTTTTTAATTATAAACAAATCCAATTGTTTTATAATAACAAATTGATTTATAATAAAAAAACGTAATAATACGATTTAAGTACTGCCATTGGCTAAAGAATTTAAAAGTTCACTTTTTTATGGTGACAATCGATTATATAAGTCCTTGGGAACATATACAAATAGTTGTGCGAAAATTAAGGTTCTACAAATTTTTTTATTGCAAATTAAAGGCGAGCATGATCCCCAACTTTAAAGAACTATATCTTAAAAGTTTGAGTTTTTAGGACTTAGTGCCCATTGACACTTTTAATCTACTCATCAAGGACTATCAGAATCCAAAGTTTCAAAGAGTTTGATCGAAACCCCTTTCCCAGAAGGATTCTGCGGGGTCATTTTATTTCGTGAAAACTTTTTTATGTGTGTTCCAATAATTATTTAAGCCAGGCTCAATCAAAAATCTACACAATTAACTTTAGATATGTAACCAGTTTTATCGAAATTATCATTTTTTATTTAAGAAAAGAAATCGAGCATAACTTATCTATTTACCAAAAATTTTAAAAACTATATTCAATATAATCATATTAAGTGTTATTCGATTTTTACTAGATATATAACAAAGATTTAAATAAACATTTTTAATATAATAGTTTCCCCATATTTATATTTAATATTTTTATAAATTCTTCTTCTTCTTCTCTGATCTTTTCCACATTACAAATTTGCTGCCTTTAACCTACAATACAGTTTCAATCTTATTTCCTAACCCTTTATCTGCCATAATACCCTGTACAAATGTTTTCCATTTAACCGTTGATCAACTTCTTTCTTTCCTACTCCTAGGTCAGCAGTTCTTAAATTAGGGTCTGCAGACCCTCTAGGGTCCGCTGAACTTTTACTCGGGATTCATGAAACATGTTTGAGATAAATTACAGTACTTTTACATTTCTATTTTCCAGTGATTAATTAGTATCTAACGACCTTCTTTGTTTTTCTGTTGGGGGGAGGGGAAGTCCTGAAAAATAATTGTTCAAGACCACATAAGTTTAAGATCCACTACCCTAGGTGATCAGATCATAATTAATTAAGGTAATATTTCTTCATCCTTCCTCTGAACTTGGGCGTACTATCTCAATGTTTTATTTTCTTATTTTCATGTTATTGATGCTTCTACTACCATTTCTCTCCGGTTTAATTCAATCCTGCAAACTTATTCTACAGTTTTTATTTTATTCGTCATATTTTTATAAATTAAAATTAAAATTAACATTACGTTTAGTCCAGGGAAAATAGACATAAAATTATAGATCGGAAAAAATTAGTAACGTGCAAAATTTTTGCATACACTTTAGTATACAAGTACTTAATAATGTGTGAAAATTCCTCATCGATTTGACGTGTGCAAGTGTCAATTTTGTGGGGTCAAAGTTCTCAAAAACAGTATTTTTCAAATATCGCAAAAACGGTGGCCTTTTTCGAAAAAAAAATTATTTCACTAATTTGTAGCTGAGATAATTAATTACAAAAACTAACATACGGATTTTCATAAAACATTATACAGATAAAAAAGGTACTTAAAGGATTATTTCTGTAGTTTTAATTTTTTATTTTTTGTTTTACGATTGGTTATAAGTATTTACTCTAGATGCAATAATTTTTATCTTGTTATTGTGTGCTATCACTCATTTTCTTTAAAAATATGTATTTTACAAATTTTACTCGAAGTATTTTTTATAAGGTTCATTTTTCACACAATATTAATTAATAACGAAAATTTTCTTTAAAAAATCATAAAAAATCTCCAGAAATCATGTCTGTAATAATATTTTTCATATATTATATTCTTATAGACGAATGTCTACCAAATGATTGTATTACAATAGATTTTACAAAATAGATATGTAGAAAATGTGCTTACAACATCGCGCGAGGGTCACGTACTTTGAAGACCCCATTTTGCTCTGTGCCGATGTAGTAATTTTGGTTAATTTTTGTCCAAAATATTGTCAACTAATGTACTTTAAAATTTCATGAAACAGAAAGTGTTTTCTCGATCTTTTTGGTTATGTGGAATATATTAGTATGTTTAAGCTGCAGCTCTATTATATTTTACACAGAACGATATCGATATGCTATTCGATATGCTGCGTGGAGTTATAAATAACTCTTTATAATTCATGAACAGTTTCTCCTACATAAAAACCCGTATGGCCGTTTTTGTAGTAAATTATCTCAGCTACAAATTAGTTAGATACATTTTTTTCGAAAAGGTCACCGTTTTCATGATATTTAAAATACTGTTTTTGTAAAATTTGACCCCACAAAATCGACACTTACAAATCGATGAGGAACTTTCACACATTATAAAGTACCTTTATACTAAGGTGTATGCAAAAATTTAGCCCGATACTAATTTTTTCCGATCTTCTATAATTATAATTATTCTATTTTTCCTGGACTATAAACGTTTTAAACAAAATAAACAAAAAGTAATAAACTCAAAGCAATCCTTGTTAAGAGCGTAATATAAACATAAAATTTTATTATCCGCAGCACTGCGTTATGTAATAGAAACAAATTAAATATACTTTGCGTGTCGCGGTCATGCACTCAGTATAGTGACCCTACCGAAAAGCTCGTTTCATTCTAGAATGATCATGTTCTACCGACCTTGACTATATAGAGTCGACAATGAATTGTGTCTAGTAATTATTACGCACTCGCTACGTGTAAAACGTAGGTAAGGTTATAATCATAAAATTATTATTATCATTATTATTATTAGTTACACCGTCTCGCTTGAATTTAAAGCCTATTTTAAATGCTCTTATGTTAACCAAAATTATTATAATCCAGAAGTACCTTGTCTCCTAAATATTACCTTATTATTATTAGATAATAACGTCTCGGTCGAATTAAAGGTATATTTTAAATTGAGTTTTCCATAAAGTACGTCATTTAATGCTTTGTTATTTACGGCCCACTCTCCCCTACTGATAATTTCCGTGTTTTGATTATTTAGTTATCGAATGAGATTATTATTGAACTGATTCTCTTCAATTGATTTTTGGCATAATTAAAGTAACTAATGGACCAAAAGTAGACTTGATATATGATTACCCGTCACCTCCACCATACTTTTTCAATAATTTCCATACAATTAATTTATCCCTATTACTATAGATTTTAAATTAATTATATAAATTAATATTAATGATAATAGTATCTAAATTTGTTACTATACAAACTAAAGCAGTGGGTTCAAGGCACGAAAATTTAATTAATAGAATGCAATTACAAATATTATATATTAAACTTCTGAAATTTGATATATGGCATAATTATATAAAATTGTAGACCAATTATTTAATTAATAAATATTTTTTTATGATTACCCTACACCTCCACCATATTTTTTTTTATAATCATAAAAATTCATCAGATTTTGTTTTAATTGCACAGGAATATTCCCTAGATTAATTTCTGAAAAATAGCCCATTTTTATTAAAATTGACCATCTCAAAGTAATGAAAAACGATCTCAAAGTTTATATTTTTAACACAGCTTATATGGAACCGTACACTAACGTAACGTTTTATTAGATAAAATTTAAACGTAGCGTCAGTTTTTCATAAAAAAACTGGCATGTTGTTAATTTATATGAGAGAAAACAGTATACAAAAATTGGAATTATTGACCATCCCGTTATTAAGATTTAACCAAATTTAACTACCAAACCATAACATAAATTACAGTATTGTTGACAATGTGGCAACAACGTATTCATTTAATTATAGTAAAAAATACACGAAATAATGAAATAATTTTTTACAAAAGATAATAAGTGGATTGAAGGGAATTATAATTGATTTCATTAATTATTAATATATTCTGTGGTAGCTTAGATCATAGGTGTCCAAACTTTTGACCCTCGTGGGCCGCAGAGCGCAAAAAATAGCGAAAAAATGTGTTAAGGGCCGCAAAAAAATTTGAAGACCTTTTTTTGACTTGATTAATTTATTTATACCTCTGTAGTATGTACACTATCTATACTACTTTATAACACAAACAATCTGAAGACCTTTTTTTACTTGATACCTTTAATTTATTTTCATATTTTACTTTATCTTTATATTATATTTGTTATCTTTATATTTTATATTAAATCTTATGCGGGCCTCACGAAATGTGCTCGGGGGCCGCATGCGGCCTGCGGGCCGCGGGTTGGACAAGCCTGGCTTAGATGATAAAATATAATCATCTGACATGTATTTAATAGAAAATAATATGCAACGTTGCCATGATCATTTCTCTAAATTAAAAATATGTACTCATGGCCTAATGTGATCACATTATGATGGACCAACCACCTTAATATAATGTGTATAAATAATAATCCATAGAATACAACAAATATTTCGTATGAACCACTGATTAAGAGGGTAACTCGTCAAATGCCACGGAAAAATAATTAGTAGGTAATCAAATCAAATCATAAGCTCAACTTCATTTGATGTAGTTTTGCTTTCATACAATTAATTCAAAGTTGAATTAATGCAATCGTTTGTATTATGTTAAATTAATATTTCAATTCAAATCAATTTTGACATTTAAAATTATTTCAGTTAACTATCAAATTGTGCTGCTAGGTAAAATTAAAATAAGATCAAAACATATAATAACTGCAATTGTTAATGATGTACAGTACTATTATAAATTTAAAAATGAATGGTTTCAATCATAGATGTATTTTGATATCTATATTAATTAACATTTCATTTCATGTTGTGGAAAACTACTTACTCAAAAATATTTTTTTAGAAGACATATGTCAGCATATTTACATCTAAAACGAAAATTGTGAATTTGCAAGTAGAACAATATGGTAATATATTTGTAGTTTCAACATGAAAAAATTTTAGGTGGGAAAACTAGAGGATATGATTTGGTATAATATTATTTCAAAGTAATAAAAATCATTTACATTTTTAATTTTTTCTGTTTACTTTATAAAAATTGTAAAATATAAGTGCAAAATTCCGAATTAATAATTGATTACTGAAACCCGGTTTTTCAATATGAGTTTAAACTACAGAATAGTTTATAGAATTAATTATATGTATTAATATTAATTATTATATTAAATGTGATAAAAAACGAGTTAATTTTAGTAAAAGAGAATAGGGTACATTACTAGAATTCATAAAAAATATAGTGCTACTATAGAATATAAAAGAAATCGGATGTCAATATTTGAGCTACAATAATAAATTTTGGTTACACATTGATGCTATTTTGAAATTTTGGAAACATTGAAGATTGAAATCAGCTATAAAAAATTAATAATGGTATGAAAAATAGCCGATAGTGTCAATAGTTAAAATACACACTATTATGTTACTGATATTTCTATGCAACTCATTAAATTTATTACAGACTAGCTGACCCGGCCACGCGTTGCTGTGGTTAACCTATACTTAAGCAACATGTGGTGGTTATGCTATTAAATTGTAGGTTATATGAAAAGTTTGGAAGTTTGACATAGCGCCATCTATTGAATACTTACTCAATCCAGTCAACAGATGTCACCATCTGTTAGAATCGTTTGGAGCTAACAGATAAAGACAAATAATTTGCAATAAAATAATATTGCAATCATAAATTGAGATGTAAGCTATCCTATCTTCCAAGTTGGATCAAACTGCACACGGTGTACAAATTTGATTAAAATCGGTTAAGTAGTTTAGGAGTCCATCGCGGACAAACATGTAACACGTAATTTATATATATTAAGATATTATTACGAAATAGCATCAAATAGGTACATACATTATTTATTTTTGATTGTTTACATTTTTTATCAACAAGTTTAATTATTAACTGACCGTTCAACTTTTGTTAAGAGATACAAATGTATAGTTTAAACTTCACTTTAACTGAAACATGTGGTTTAAGCTCATTGAGAAACCGCGCCTAAGAGTTGTAAAAAAATAGCAAAAACTAATTTCAACAAAAAATATTGTCTTTTAACCACACTGAACCCGAACTATAAATAAATTCAGGTTCAATTTTCTAGTTTATCCTTTATACAAGTATTGTATGAATTTTAAATTCTAATATATGAGATTTTAAACATATTGCAATAATAATCTATAAAAAATACATCTGAAATCGTATAAAAACATTTAAACATGTGTTTTTTTTTATAAAATAATATTTTTATGTACAAAAACACTCAACTTGTTCACAGAACAAAGAACAAGCAAATTAATATCGCTACACATTAAAACATTCTTGTATATATTACATTTTTATGACTTTCGGTGAAATATTAAAAGTTCCACTCAACAAAAAACGGCTGGAATTCCGGGAACAATATTTAGGACTAAATGAAACAGGAAGAAGCTGTAAGGAAAAAAATATATACATTAACGATAAAAAAAAGTAATCGGACCTATGAAAATTAATTCGTATAAATGTATACATGAGTGCGTTAGTATGTTATTGTGTAAAGTTGTAAATGTGAAGTGTTCTCTTTTAAGAACACGTACTATAAAAGTAAATGTTTGTACCATTAGAGACGTTTTCGAGATTGCGTATCTATTTATTACAATACTTTATATTGATTTTTCTTCCGCATTCTTTAGATTTAACTTAAATGATATGTATTATACTACAGAAAGGAATATTAAGAGGGATAGCCACTGTGTCGGGTCAAAAAATTGTCAATGTTTGAGAATTTTTTTCACAGATATAACTTAATATTTTTGAATCAGGTAAAGGACGTTTTATTAAGTATATATTCAACTTATTTAATATAAATTTTTATTGAAAAAAATTAAATAATTATGTGACGACCAAAAAAAATATTTTTCTCTATGGTTGACTTGAAATTTTGAGAAAGGTTGAATGAAAAAAAAAAATTTTATCAATATCTATATGACTGTAGCTATCATTGCACCTAGCCGTTTTTTTTTATTTTATTTTTTCACAAAATGGCGATCATTTGAAATTTTTTTTCATTTTTAAGACCTATTTTTTTATTAGAGCGGTTTTAAAAATAGTAATTATCAATATTTCAAATATCGGCTACGTGCAACGATAGCTACTACACGCAGAGAAAAAATTAATTTGGCATCGGCTGCAAATACAAAATTACAGCTCTCATTGCGTAATTATTGCAATAAAATCTAATTTTCGTCTATCGTATCAAAATGTTAGCTATAAATACTATTTGTTAGTTTAAATAGCTTACATTCGGTAGTCATTACTGTAATTATGACTATAAGAAATGTTAAAATTTTTAGAAAAACATTCGGTTATTATAGCCGTAATGTTTTTTTTCGATAGCCGCAAATAAAGTCTGTCCTTTTACATGGTTTCTATAGGTACAATTCGGCTATGATATTCGCTTTGGAGTTATAAAAACTCTAGTATAGTTCTTATAGCTCCAGTTCGGTTGTCATAACCGTAATACGGGTATAATACAAGACTCAGACAAAGCAGAACATGTCGATTGCGTCATTCGGTTTTAAGTTTCAGAATAGTTTAGACGCGTATAACAAATTAAAAACAATAGTTAACAAAATATTTAAAAGTGAAAAATTCAGTGTTTTTTCAAATTCTGAAAAATAATACAATAAAGAAATGTTTTATTTTATTTCATAATTTTATCGATATTTAATAAAATAAATAATTGTGTGTTCCATTTCTTTTTCTGTGCCCTATTTATATTGCCACAACAACCTCAATTCAGGTACCACAACTGTGTCCTTTTAAATTTGGAGCTATTATAACTCTGCTTTTATAGCTCTGAGAAATGTATTTTAGATAACATAACCTCATTTAACGCTACCGCAACTTCAAAATTACGGTTCGGAAAGCCACAATACAGTTACAGTTACATCGCAAACCCATAGTTCTGACAGCCTCGCATGTTGGAGCTGGCATTTCTGGGTATATGATAGCCTCAATTTGTTCTCTGCGTGTACAATTACGAAAATTATTTAAAAAAAAAATTGAAATCGGTTCATTAATCTTTGAGGAATCGTGTCGACCAGGTCGAAAAATGTCATTCCGAGATAAACGTGTTTAATGTTTTTATTGTCATAACCGGCCGCGCTACCTCGTCTCACTAAATTGTCTGTAACTCAATTTTCAAAATTTAAACTCAATTTTTGTATACATATTTATGAATTTATGAATATGTATACTTTAAAAAATCTAAGAAAAAAATATTATATTTTTTGCCGTCACAGTGGTTTTCTTCCTTAAGCTTGAGTCAATTTATACACGTAGGGTTCCATTAGGGTACTCAAATTAGAAATAGTTTTTAAATTTTTTTTAATGTCTGAAATTATTTTTTGAGCTACATTTTATTAGTTCCTTGCGACTCTGCATTATATAATTTAGCTTACTGCATTTAGCCCCATAGCCTTCTAATAAAGGGTAGATAAATAAAATAATCTGGTCAAATATTATGTTTTATTTTTTATTTTTTTATAATTCATTTTCAAAACGAATTAATATTAAAAATATTATTACCTAGAATAATAAGAAAATAATTACGGCATAATATAGAATAATAATTATTATTATTGGGGCCTGCAATAGGATTGGAGGGCCATGCATATAATAATATAAATGTACAATAAAGATTAATGTATATTATTATGAACAATAATTATTACATACCATTAAAGTAATGAAGAAAATTAATCATAAGTCAGATTTAAGTTAATGACTTAAACGATTTATAAAATTAGTATATTTTAACAAAAGGTGAATGCGTTCGCTATCATTCATAATTTATATTAATGTTCGACGCACACAATTTTGTAACAGATAAATGTTTTTTCCTCTCGCTTGTGAAAATGAAAACCGTCATTATAACTGTACACTAAAATATCACCCTAATATATTGGTGTAGTATGTATATGATAAGTTAAATGCTATATCGTCTCTAATTTCCCACTGAAATAAAAACAGAATGTTACGCTCTTTTTTAGTGATTTATCAAATGAAACTTTTATTAAAATCATACAGGGAAAATTTAATACGCTTTTACCAATATGTGTTATTATTTTTCATTAAAGTTTACTTTTTTTACAATTGGATAAAGTATAAACTAATAGTTTATAAAAACTAAACAAAAATAGAATAAGTCGTGTCAACTTCAACAGTTATTGGACCCAATATGTTATTGTAGGAGTAAAAACCCTATTTAATTGGCAGGTCAAATGAATTTGAATTTTAAAAAAAGTAATAAAAGGGAATAAAAGAAAGTAAAAAGAGTTTAATTTAATTTTAAAAATGAAATAGACAGAACGGTATATAATAGTAACATGTACTAATTTGCTGTAATGGCAGAGCTAGTTTTTCATTATTTTGAATAAATTAGACGTGAATATATGTGTTTTTTAATTTTTATAACATTTAAAAGGTTTGAAGTTTCGAATAATCAGTTTTTAAAACGTCTCTTTATAGCTAATTGTATAGAATTTTAATAATTATAGCACTTTTGGCAAGTTCTATCATTTATCGTGTGTTAAAAACTTTTTTAATATCCAATTACTCAAAAACCATACGTCCAATATTTTAAATAAAAATGATTAAAATATATGTATTCGCAGCGTGCGCGATGACAGCGCCAACTAACGGGTGGACTTTAGTAGCAACTTGGGTGGACTTTGACGTACTAATAAACAAATAATTTCAATAAAATATCGTAATATATACATTTTAGACGGTTATTTTTGACTATTGGCTATGTGCACGAAGTCTATTAGCGCCGCTAGCGGGTAATAGAGAAGGATTGAATGGATTCAACCCTCTTTTTATCATTGTTTAATATGTTTAATACCGTGAAATTTTTTATTAAACAAATATCATTTAATTTAGCTGTTTGCATATAATATAAATAGTATAGCATAAAAGGTACGTGAAAATTATTTATTTTGGGTATCTTTTTCTCTTTAATTATGACGTATAATAGAGAAATAATTAATTCGTTTACATTGACAGCATAACCTCAAGTTTTGGCGCCGATAATTTTACAATATTGCTCACCACGAACACTCGCATCGACATTATTTCTAACTCTACCCCCTTGCACATAGTCTATAGTGGGATTAAGCATGTTGACCTTTCTATTTTCAGTTAAAAACGAGCCTATTAAAAATGACAGTTAGTCCACCCTAGTGTTATTTTTTGCCACGTTGTGCGCTGTGATCGATTTCGTTTCCCCCACTACCTACTTTGCACCCAGCGAATAAGCTATCCATAAATAACACTAAAATTTTAGACTTTTATCTATACATTGCTCTAATGATCGAATAACTCAACTTTCTTTATTAATTTTTTCATCCTACAATATTGCTTTAAAGAGAAAAAAATCTTATTTTAGGTACATATAAATAACAAAAACGATATTTTCATATAAAATAAAGATTTCTTGGTCCAAATCATTTTTTACCTGCATAACGCACCTGCCAGTTAACAAAAGTAAGTATAAAAACATAAGTAAAACATAAAAATACATGATAAAAACGATGGCAAGTACCTTCAAATGAACTACAAAGATGTATAGGCGTATTTCTTCCCTATTCGGTTGCTCTGCTGAATACCTTAAATAACTTCCGCCAATCATTTCAATTAAAGTACGCTTGGTGTACGATTTCGCAAATGCCGGTCATGTATCTCATAAAATTGCTTTCTCTGTCTGTGTGTGTGTGCGTTCGTCACGTTTTTGTTGGGAGAGAATCTGAGAAGACTCTTTGAAATTTATAATACACGTTGACGCATCTGAAGTAAGGGATATCAAACAGTGTAGAGGAGAAAAATAACTTTACGTGATGGATGATACAAAATGAAAGATGTTTTGTAGAAATTGAACTCCGCGGTCGGCTAACGTCCATTAAGGTGTTTATTTACTTTCCGTTTTTCATTTTCTTCGCTGACCGGAATTTATATAAAAAAATGTTCTGAAAACAATGTGTGCAGTGGTTTTACTTGAGTTTTTTTATCGCATCAAACAGCAACTTACATTTAAAAATAAGTTTAATTTAAGGATGTTGTGGCGGTAATTAAAAACATACAGATATTAAAAATTTTACAGAAGGGTCAGTCCGCGGTGACGGTCGTGACATTTAAACTCGGATTGGAGTTCATAATTTCTAAACAATACTAGCAAATAACATGGTTTTACCTTTTTTCTGTAGATCTTAATGCAATATATGTATATTGAAAGAATAAAAATTCTACAGTTATTTTACAAAAAATTGTCAGCGTTCAAAGGTCTGTGACGGTTGTGACGTCAACTATTGCAAGTTTTGCAACCTCTATCCAAAAACCTGAAAGTTTAGCGAAAATATTGAAGTTACTTTATAATAATCATACTTTAATATGTTACGAATAAATTATTTTTTAGTTCACAAGAGCATCAGGTAAATACGTAATATATTTAATTGGTTATTACCCAATAAACATTGTGACGGTTGCGACAGAAAATTGTGACGGTCGTGACACGTTGAATAAAAGGATACAATAAGAGTGCTATTTGTGTGTTTAATTGCTTATTGATATTATGAACTAATACTTATAACAATTATTTATCAAATACATCAATAGACTCATTAAATTTATAATAAATGCGTTTACCCTTAGTCATTATTGTTGGTGAGGGTAATTTTTTTTTAATTCGGTCAAACGTCACGTTTGATATGTAATTGTCAAAGACTTTTAATAGTTTGCCACGAGCGTCACTTATTGTCAAGTAAGTTATTGCGATTTCACATTATTTGTTGTCTTTTTCGAAAAAAAATTTAAATTTTTTGTAATATTTTGAAAATTAATTACAATTTTTTTAATTTTCTTTTGGTTTATGAAATTTGATGTTAAATAGCATGTTTATTTTATATTTTAGTATTCATTTTCGTAAAATATTTTTTTAACTATCTGGTATCGATTACCGCGGACTGACCACGAATGTAATTTTAAGTATGATATAACGAATAACGCAATTCAGATGCAATTTACTACACCGTTTAAAAGTTATATTTATTATTAAAAGTTTACACATTTTAATATGTCTTCATATGAAGAATTGAAATAATTCTAATTCAAACCATATTTAAACAATGAAAAAACGTAGCCAAAAATCTATTTTTTTTTCTATTTATAATAAAAACTATTTGTTTACTTTTGTACAAAACTTATGTTTTTACTAACTCACTTCAGAGAAAAAAAAATATGTGTAAGAAAACATTATAAAAAGTAAAAGTGATGAATTGGCAACAATGCACTGAATACTAAATGTATGCACAAAAATAATGACAGTTCGAATTGGACCAATCAGATTGCAATTAGGTTGCCACGTCTTGTACTTTTAATTGTTATACATATATTTTTCATATATTTATTCGTGTAAACAACTTATATTATCATTTTTGTTCCATTTATGTTCTAAAGCATAGGTGTCCAACCTTTTGACCCTCGTGGGCCGCAGAGCGCAAAAAAATAGCGAAACAAATTTTTAAGGGCCGCAAAAAAATTTGAAGACCTTTTTTTTACTTGATTAATTTATTTATATCTTTGTAGTATGTACACTATCTATACTACTTTATAACACAAAAAATCTGAAGACCTTTTTTTACTTGAAATTATTTTCATATTTTACTTTTTTTTAATCTTTTTATTATATTTTTTATCTTTATATTTTATATTAAATCTTATGCGGGCCGCACGAAATGTGCTCGAGGGCCGCATGCGGCCCGCGGGCCGCGGGTTGGACAAGCCTGTTCTAAAGAGTGTTATTTAATAGTATTTTCATTTATAAAGTCATTTATTATAATAAAATATTTTGAGTTTTTTATTTCTGACAGATGAATTTAAATGACATTCACAAACAAAATTTTTCATATTATTAACAAACATATTAATTTTTTTTTTGGCTAAAATAACAGTTAAAATACGAAATAAGGTTTTAAACATAAGTAATAATATTGTTTATGTAGTTTAAAAACGAATTTGACTTTCCTACAAGCATATAAAGTGAATAATGCATAATTTGATTTTGATCTTACATTACATTTGGATTTATATTATTTTTACCGCAAACTGTACGTCCCATACATCGTTAAACGAATGGGGTTACTCGTACTTATATGTTTGAAATCTGGAAAATGTGGTAATATTTTAAATATTTTAAATTGTATTGGTTGGGGGTCAAATAGCAATAAGGTCGACTCTGCACAATTCATATATAAGATTATATAACGTCTCCTAGCTAATAAGAATCGATGTTTATTTTCTGCTGTAAATAAATAATACCTGTGTACATAAAGGAAATGATTTAGAACCAATAAAGAAATACATTCTCTACGATTTTCCTATTTTCCGTGACATAAATTTCAGTAAATATATTAGGGCCTGTATTAAATTGGACGTAAGTATTTTAAAAAGGTTAACTTGACGTTAGCAATTGTTTCAATATCACGTAAAGATAAATAGCTTTTTGCGTCTTAAGGAACGCCTATAAATTTATAGCCCTTCGGTTTGCAGAATGATTTTATGGGTACAAAAATCGTGTAAAATATTTCCACTGAATTGTTGCATCCGGTTGATTTATTTATTATCCTTTGTTTCGTACCACCTCCCTTTCTTGAGCTACACTTAAAGAAGATAATGTGGACCATCGTTAAATAAACGATATAAAGTTGCGTTTTTTTTTATATATTTAACCAATAAATTTAATTTTAATTGTTTCAGTAATTAAACGTAATGATTTATTGTTGAAGCTTTTTACGCTTAGTTCTCACATTTTTTTGATATTATTTAGCTGACTTCAAAAAACAATGTATATAATATTTTTTTATTTATGTATGTTCAGGTATGTTTATTTAAAAGAGTATAGAACTCCTATTCCGAGGTGGTTTCATATACATACATTTCGTCAAAATCTGCTCGTGGACTTCAAAGATACCAACAAAAAATACTGAAAAGTATATGTAATAAATAAATTTGCAGATTTTTAAGTCGATGCCAAGCAAATAAAAAACTTTTTTAAAAAGGCAAAACAAAATCGACTTAAAAAACTGTTTAATAATTTAACTATTATATACTTTTCAGTATTTTGAATGATATTTTTTAAGTATGTTTTTTTATTTATTTTTTTAGAAATATTAATTATTTCTTTACATTTCATAAGACACCGCAGTAAAAAACAAAAAAGAGGAAAATTATTAATAATCCAGGAGATGTAGACACAATACTGCTTTAATTAAAACAAAGAAATATAGTATACAAGATATATTTCCTACACAGAAAATAATATACTGTAAAAATTACTGTTTTTCCTTTTTTTTATAAACTGCAAACATTATAACCCAAAATTATATTAATACAGTTTCAGATAGTAAGATATTATAGGTTTTTGTAATTATATTGCTGGCGAAATATTGTATAAATAGTTTTTTTATTTGTTTTTTTTTTTTATTATTTATTGGCATTTTTGACAATACTAAGCGCTCAAATTAACTAATATATTCTACCCAATACCAGACTATGATTATTTGAAAGGAAAAGGAGTTGCTTTGGGGAAATCAAGGCTGGAAACGTTCATAAGGATGACGAGGATTCCCTATGTTAAAATTATATGCTCTGAAATAATTGTTGATTAGTTATTTACAGATTACCAAAAATTACCCTTTGGTATTACATTTTTACTGGTTTAATCTTACTGGTTGTTAAAAATTAATCTTACATGTTTTTTATAAAATCATAAGACAAAAAATATATATTTGTATTATTTAGACTTAAAAGTGATTTTTGAATTTTATTAGGATATTTCATATTTAACCTTTCTTTGAAATACATATCAACACTTGATATTCGACATATACATCTGTAAATTGATAAAGTATATACAATCGGAAATATAAAAAACATACATATGTATATGTATAGTGTACACATCTCTAGAAAAATATTGTATTCAAAAATGTACTTTATCAAATTTTATGGATGATGGTTACACGAGTGAAAATTGGATATAAAAAGAAAATTGAAATTGTTTATTAGTTGAATATATTACATTAGAAATGAGTTACAACTTCTTTTTGTCACACTTTTTATCTTTTTTATGGATGCAGATACATATGTATTGTATACATATTCTTTTAGGTTTTAGGTTTCGACTGATATTGCGGAAAATATGCCTATACAATTTATATAAATGAAAATACAGTTAAATAACATAACCTTAATGTTATATTGGATTTTCAAAGAATTACTGAAAAGATTGAATTTTTAAGATTGATTTTATTCATCGTAAGTTGGCACCATATCTGATTACAACCTAGATAGAGACACTACATAGATAGATAGAGAACAAGGTTAGTAAATGATAAGGTTTGCTTACTTGCCTGTGACGTCACCATGAAGATCATTTCAACCTTCTTGATTTCAAATGGTCGCCAACGCTGTCAAACTGTCATAATATAAATTTGATCGTGATTGATTTATTATTGTGTTCTGTTTTTGTGCTATTCATTTATTGCTATAGTGCAGCTTCACACATGATATTAATTATAATTATGTGTGATTTGTGTTTAATATTATGACAGTTGAAATCATAGATAAACAATTGAAATCAAGAAGCTTGAAATGATCTTCGTGGTGACGTCACAAGTAAGCAAACCTAATAATTTACTAACCTTGCATAGAGAACTTATTTGTGATATAATAGACCAGTGGTCCTGAAAATAAAGTCCGTGGATCTCCGGGGGTCCGTGAAACATGTTTGGCATAAATTAAAATACACCCAATTCTGTTTTTACACGGTAATTTTGTATACGGTTTTGATTTAACATGGTCTAGAAAATTTAATTAATAGACTGCAATTACAAATATTATAGGTATATTAAACTACTACTGAAATTTGATATTTGGTATAATTATAATAAATTGTAGACCAATAATTTAATTAATTAATATTTTTTTTATGATTACCCTACACCTCCACCATAATTTTTTTATAATTTCAAAAATTATAAATTAATATTATTGATAGTAATAGTATCTAAATTTGTTATAATATTACCTAAAGCAGTGATTTCAAATAGAGGAACGATTAATTAATTAATAGATATATACATCCAATTCTGTTTCTATACGGTTTTGATTTAACACAGTCTAGAAAAAAAATTGATTCCGATTTTACACAATTTCATTCAATTTAGCACGATTAAAAAAGCTATTTGATTTAAATTTTAAAGAAAAATATTTTTACTAACCGTAATCTTCTAGGATTTTTTTTCTATCTGTTATTTATAAAATATGTAGTTAGGGAATTCCCCTTTCTTATTTATTTTCATATCAGCTTAAGTATTGTACGAGTTTTCAGTTCGTAAACTTGCAATAATTTTATATTTATGTTACTTTTACTTTGAGAATTGAATTACCTTTTATTTTTATGAAAAAAACAGTGCATGATAGCACATAAAAATACAATTTATACTTTTTTGTATGAATCATTTCATTTTAGCTATTTTTTACAGGGTTGAAGGATATGGAACTAATTCCCTTTTTTCTATGTCTTTTTTTACACGTTTTTTTCTGGAACGTATTTACCTGAAAAATAATTGATCAAATGAGGTTCCATAGACCAAATAAGTTTAAGAACCGCTGTACTAGACAGTTAGAAAGTCAAATTTAATAAAAGTAAAAAAATATACAAATGTTTGTTTTTTTTCTGTGAATATTCAAATAAAACAAATTACTTTACGAATTATTATTTAATTCCATTATTCTTTGGCAGTGACATTTAAGAAAATTGTACTATTATTACAAAAACTATTGTTAATTTCAAGCGTTTTACTTCTACCTCAATTACTCTTTGTCAAGATTTTACTTTGTAAAACACTTTATTGTATTTAATTGTCACCGCAGAATGAAGTACGGTTAAAATAAATTATTTAGATTCGCATCAAAATTATTTTAATGTTCAAAATAAATGTTTTATTAAAAAATTTATATAAATTAAAATGTATAATTTTGATTGAAGTATTGATTTCATTTTACATACTATTCGATTTCTTAACAATTTAGTATACCTACAGTAAAAATAAGCAAATTTTACCCTTCTATATTTTGTTAATTTTTGTATTTACAGACCGACATAAAGACAGACAGACAGATATTATGGTGAAAATATAACTACAATTGATTAAAAAAAAAATCAAATAATCTCAAATTCGAAAATAAATCAGCTTATCTCTTAGCTGCTCCACTTCGCCAGAATAACATACCTGCCACATTGGGGTCACCTCGTACCCCAGACACTAAAATGCTACTACTCGTAAGCTATTGAATATTTTATTTCAATAAAATTCCTCTATCATTTTTGAACGATATGAAATGCACTCCAATCGATTATTTAAAAATACATATAATATTTAACATATTTAAAAAATTGAAAATCTTATAAAATTTAAACAGCTTACATTGAAGTTAAAAAAATGTGGGGTGCCTGGTATCCCACAGTGGCAGCTAAGGGTTAATAATTATTTCATTACTGTACAAGAAAGTCAAAATTACTAAATACTTTTCCCAAGTTTTAAGTTTAATAATAGTACATAATATATTCGAACCTAATACAAATTAAATCTATAATATCTACTATATTAGGATTATAATATAAATTATTAATAACAAAGGACACACACGTGTCGAAATTTCCCATCCTCCTCAGACTGTACCCATATGATATCTACGTTAGGGTCGATCTAGACCAGTGGTTCCCAAAGTGGTCCCTACGGACACCAAGGGGTCCCTGGCATCGTTCAGGGGGTCCATGGAAAAATAATATCGATTTGGGAGTCCCTGAACAACGCCAGGGGGTCCGCGCACATTTTTATTAATATGGAAGTTAAAATAAATAACAATGAATAAATTATTAGCGATTTTTACGTCCTAAGTAAAATATAAATATTGACAGGTGCATAAAATACAAGTAATAACAGGCATCGCAGTGAGTCGAGTTTGAGATTTATAACATAACATCCCATCAGGTTCATCCAAGTTATTAATTTTTTTTTTTATTTTAAAACAAACAAAAAATTTCAATAAATACTTCTTCAACAAAATGTTTTATTTATATTTTATTTTTACGTCACCATTTACCATTCAAGACATCAAAGTTAAATTTTTAATTTTTCTATTTTTCATTTATGTAGTTTTTCACCCAGGCTCCGTAGGAAAGTTTTGACTATGAAAGGTCGCTCCAGTCAAATATTCAGTATAGTAATACTGTATCGGAACGTGATCGGACCGAGACCTAAGCGATACCTATATTATAAAAAATTTAAGGTACTTGACCACCTTGGAAAGCTAAAAAATACAACATTTTCAATAATTTTTTTCAGGCCCTGTATAAGATATTACAATGATTTTTTTTAACTTTTATTTGAAGTTGATAGAATACAAAAATACTTGATTTTTTTTTTAATTTCATTTTTTAACAACTATCCAGGAGGCGTCAAAGTCGAGGCCTCAAAAAAATTATATCCCACGGCGGACAGTTAATCTTAAGATTGGTGATAGAAACAAAAAAAAATAACATCTTCAAAAGAAAGGTCCCTGACGTGACAATTTACCACAATTTGCAAAAAAAAAATGGGGGATGTTTGAAAAAATGTTGAAAAAACACCTCTGTTGTTCACTATTCTCTGCTAAAAAAAATGTTATAATAAATTTTTTTAGCAAAATGTGATAAATTGGCATAGAAAACATCTCAACCAACAAAACAAGATCAAAATCATTGAAATCGGTCGAGTAATTTCGGAGATTAACTGTCCACCATTTGAAAAAAGTAATTTCGAGAAACAGCTGCCTGCAACAGAGTCAGCAAGTATGGAGTAATGGAAGCGCGCGAACACTTTCACTAATTTCACTATGTTAGAATTCGAATTAAAAAAATTGGGGGTGATTTTTAAAAGTAAAAGAATTGAGAAAATGTAAAAAAAAATTGAAATTTATAAGGTTGTCATGTACCTTATTTGTTTATTTATGTACATTTGATTGAAGCAAGACCGCCCAAGACTGGCTCGTTAGTCTGAATCAACCCAAGCTAGTTAACCATAATTTTTGTTAATTAATATATAGACTGATTGATATAGAATTAGTGATAAGTACAACAAATAAAAAATATATTATGAGCTATAGAATATTTATTCAGATACAAAAAGATCAGTTTTCGTTTCGGAAATATTTTATAAAATTTCAACGAGGGTAAAAGAGTCAAAAACATTTCCCTGTATGTATTATGAGTGAATTATTAAGCTGACAGCTTGGATCAAGTAAACATGGACATAGTGACACCAACATACCCGCTGGCGCGATTATCAGACATGTATGTATAAACAATATACTCCGTCAGAAACACTGTGTACACTATCGAGTTATATATTACTAACTAGGTAATCCTATAGATGCTCCAGTAAGAGTTATGACAGTGGCGCCATTTTTTATCGAACCGCGATTTATTTAAAAATTCATTTGTGTATTGTGTTTTTTTTTTTATTAAAAAAAATGTATTTTTACATAATATAGACTTACCACTATATACAAATACATAAAGAAATCGATTTAGGCTATCAGAACTTTTACTATGAGTATCTTTATAGGTAATCCAGTGTTGCTAGTAAACATTTTTGATTTCCCATACCTCGAAAACTATGTTGTTCTTACAGGCTGATCATTTTCCCAATAGTAGATATATTATATTTCTTTTGTACACTCTGCACATTAATTAAGGGAACACCTAAAAAAATAACCTGTTTTCAAATGCTTGTTACTTGGTCAAAAATAAATTTTTTTCAAAACTTTTTATTCTTAAATAAAGCAAATTTACTCTACTTTATGATGGTCTAATTCGTTTCTCAACATCTTTTCATTTTTTAACTTTTTTATGTAATTTAATAAATTTAAAAAATTTGTAGAGAATTTAAATACTTTAAAATCGGTATCATATAATTTTTTTTTGCAACAAAAATTCGTAAAGGTATCACAATTTTAGTGAAAAACAAGAAAAAATAATTTAAATTAACAAGGATGTTTTTCAGATTTAGAAGATTGAATAAATTTATAAAAAATCAAAAAATCAAAAAATAAAATTTAAAACAATTATAAAGTAAACTGTATTTATCGTTTTTTTATTTATATTTTGTTTTTCACAAATTCATTATTAGAAAAATTTAGTGATGATGACGTCACAGTGTAAAACAAATGAGCTGTCAAGCAGACCTTGTTTTATTGGATCATGAGTATGTATTATATGCATACATACAAAAAAGTAAATCTATAATTTAAGTCACTTGTATCTCTCATACATATTACGTATGTAAATAAGTAAGATTTTCATATACGCACTTATGTGAGTAAAATGTGTGTATATAGGTAAAATTAATTTTGAAAATTTAAATATACAAAATCACGTGTTTCCTACAATTTATACAGCCTGGGGTTGAGGGTTTTCAATTTCATTTCGCAAACAAGCCCGCCGTGAATTCTGATGATATTTCCGATGGTTATATGTGCTATATATTTTATATATGTATATTCTTAGCTTTACTCCAATTATACACAAATTTATGTGTTTTGGCGTCAGTTGTTTATTTTTTTAGGACGTCAAAAAGATAATAGCTACCCGGGAAAAAATTCAGATCTCGACAAATCTGCATTTTAGGACAACATCATATTTTTCACTAGTTTTTGATCTGTGAAGACTTGCAAAGATCTACAAAAACTTACACAGATTTAAAATGATCTACAAAGATCTATAATGATCGTTGTAAATTGTGATAGAGATTAAAAATTTGAAAATTCATGAATTTTCAATGTTGAAAAATCGTTAATTTTCAACGTTACAAAATTAAAAACCAGTGAAAAATATTATGTTGTCTCAAAATGCAGATCTGTCGAAATCTGAGTAGATCTCTGCAGATCTAAATTTTTTCCCGGGTATTTACAATTTTACATCAAAAATTCGACATAACAATGACAAAAATAGAGTAGGTGTAAATAATAGACTGTTTTCAAACGCTTGTAATTTGGTCAAAAATAAAATTTTTTCAAAACTTTTTTATTCTTAAATAAAGCAAATTTACTCTACTTTATGTTGGTCCAATTCGTTCCTCAATATCTTTTCATTTTTTAACTTTTTTATGTAATTTAATAAATTAAAAAGGAAATTACATATTTTGAAACATGCGCTGAGTGCATTTATGTAGAAAATGAAATTTTAAAATAACTATTTTGTAGAGAATTTCAATACCTTAAAATCGGTATCATGGAAATATTTTTGCAACAAAAATTCGCAAAGGTATCACAATTTTAGTAAAAATCAAGAAAAATAATTTAAATTAACAAATCCGGAGAAATTTTGGTGGTACAGACAATAACAATAAAGCAAAAACTGCAAATAAATAGCAACAAATTATGACATTGGTTGGATTTCGATATCTTTAATTTTCCCTGAAATATCGTATGAAGCTACTAGCGGAATCCCGCGGCTTCGCTCGCGTAAACTTCGAAACTAATTAGAACCCCCCACACTTGATAGGGGATGACATATTTTTTATATTGATTTTTATTCATAAAAAAAACGTAAATATCTCGGATTTTAGTTAAAAATTGTAAAAACTAACCCCCTGTCTACCCTCGCCATTAGGGGTTGAATATCGAATTTTTATATTGCAGATTATTTTGTTCGACTTCACCATTATAACGTAAGCAGCTATACAGATAAACATATCAAAAACACAAACCCTGTCTACCTCCACCATTAGGGGTTGAATGTCGAAATATTTAGTTTAATAGACTATTTTGCCCGAATTTAACTTTATAAGTAAAGCAGGTGTGCAGATAAACATATCTAAATCCACCCTTATACCCGTCCCATGCTATTAGGGCTTAAATATCGAACTTTAATTTTTAATTGATTATTAATTTGTCCGAATTACCCCAATTCCCATAGGGGTTGAATTTTCGTAACTGATATTTGTCTTGTATAGTATCTACTTGTGCCATGTTTCATTCGGTGAATACAAAAAAAAAATACAAATTTTTCAAACCCCGTAACACCTTAGGGGTTAAATTTTCGGAAATGTTTGATAAGTTTCAATTAATTAAATGCGAACAAAAAAAATTTCTTCTATAAACTTTGACACCCTGTTTTAACCCCATAGGGGTTGAATTGGACAAAAAACCTTTCTTAGTGGATGCTTACATCATGAAAGGAAGGCACCTACGAAATTTCACGTTTCTAGGTCCAGGGGTTTGGGCTGTACGTTGATATATGAGTGAGTGAGTGAATGAGTGAGTGGTTAAGGACAAACTCTTTTATAGATATAGATAGATAAAGTTAGTGTATACTACTTTTCTCAAAAAACTATAACAGCAACAAAATCATAATTTGTTGCACAAATAAGAAACAAATTATCTTTTTGCTTCTATTGGTTAATAAACGTTTTAAAAATAAACACGCGTGCCTCAAGCAGTTAAACAAAACTGTATTATCAGATAACGATTGTAAAAAATATATGTTTGTATATTGAAGCATCCATAATTAATCCAAACAAGTCTCTCGTGGCAGCCACTAAAAACGTAAATACCAAAACACACGGAAAATAAAACAAAACTTGTGGGTGTTCAATATGCCGGTGGAACTCTCTGTAGATTACAAACAGCACGGGGATTCGCCTGCTATCTACCTTATAAAATGAATAATAAAACGACAAAGTGTACTGTACTAGATGGGCTCTTTCACACGAGCTGCATACCACAAAAAATGTGAAAGAGTATAAAACTGGAAAATTTAACACTAAATGAACATTTACAAAAAAACAGATTTATTTTATAAATACGGTATAATTATTGGCCACTTAAGAAAAAAACTCGAAAGAAACAAACGTTATTCCTTTAATATAAGTGATAAATGGAATATAAATACAGTAATATGTTCATTATTTAGTCCTTTATTATTGGTATATGTATTACAACTAATATACATAAGTATAAGGAAAAACGAAAACCAGCATGAAATAGAAAATATCTCAAAAAAGTATAATGATTGGCCATTTTTTTAATGATTGGCATAGTAAAACTTCTACAAAGGTAGTAATTAGTCAGCAAATTTTGCATTTATTTGTAATTGCCAATTTCTATGACGTAACAGATTTGGGTTTTTACCCAAATCTGTTACTCAAAAAAGAGGTAGCTAGTTTATTTGATTTTATTTCAGTTATTTTTCTGTTACTCATTTTTTTTTATTTTATAAAAAAGCTGATATTCAGTAATTCATATTCGTTTATCCAGCTTTCATATTTTTACGTTTTTATTTTGTTTTAAAATTCTAAAATTGAATATCAAAATCTCAAAAACTTGAAAATTTTTATTTTAGTATTGTATCATCAAAAAAATTTATTTTTCATAAATCAGTATCAAAATTCTAAGGGGCTGAAATAATGTAAAAAATTGTCTGAGGTGCCCATTTTATAAATTTTATCAATCTTCTCTTCTAAATTTTTTTCTATATCTAAATTTGTTCATGAGCTACGTTTTCATCATTTATGTTTTAAGTAACATTATTTTTATTATTTTGTAATTTTGTAATGTAATTATTTTTGAAAATATTAAGCGTATACTCAAAAATATGCTCTTAAACAATCACAATAAACTAGGCTACCATTTTAGTAAGCATTTCGATTTTATTAATTTATCATGTTTCTTATTTTAAACAAAAAATCTGAAAAGTGGCCAATCATTATCAGTGGCCAATAATTATACCGTTTCCCCTATTTCATATTAATTACCTAAACTGGTTTATTTAAAAAATAAATTTGAAAGTTTGATGTATGAGAAAAAGAAGAAGAAGAAAGAAAGAAGTTAAAAGGATTTTCTAGTAGGTACTTGCGTCATAAAAATTTTCGGTGCTTAATTTTATCGGCTATATCGGGATTTTGGTATTAGAAGACCTTTTACATTCAAAAAGAAAGACAGTGTGAAACAAACCTATATGTAATATTCCACACTTTAAGCTATAGTGCAGAGTGCAGAGCACTATAGCTTGTCTAGCTTAAACGGTATTTTCATGGGGTGTTTTGAGTCGAACAAATTAGGTCGTCCGATTAGGTCAAATCGCAATAAAGCAATAGTTAAAATTGTGAAAAAAAGTTAAATTATAAATGCACAGTTGCAGATAGTTTAGCGAGAAATATTAAAAAAGATTTATAAAGTGTTTTTCTACCATATTTAATCCCATATTACATTTTTTATATAAATAAAAAAAAACATTTTTAAAGAAAAATATTTTAACCAGTATGTAGATATAAGTCCAACTGATAAATGTTTTCTAATATAAATTTGTATATACCTACTTATATTTTAAGTTGATTCCTTTTATAGTGGCACCTCGTAATAACGACTATGTACTAATATACAGTGCGTTCATGATGAAAGGAACAAATTCAGGTAATTATTTTGTGGAAAAACGCTCGGACACATCGAATAGTATTTTTTGACATAAGAAAATTGTAAACAGAGTGTCTCAAGAAGAACATATGCAGTCATCATTGATTTTTTTAAATGTAACACTGTATATTATGCCATTTTTTAATTGTATGGTAAATTCTGAACACTTTCTGTACAAAATCAGCTCTAAAATCAGTGTTTTCGGAATAATGACGTTTAAAAGTGATAAATGAAAAAAGTACCATGATTTACAACTGAAAAGTTGAGATTTAAGACCTTCGTTATTGCGAGGTGATACTGTATATAATAAACTACGATGAAACAATAATTATTTTAATTAAAATTATACAACTATAATTATAATAACCTCAAACAATATTTATAATTAACATCGTACCTTAATGAGAACAAACTCGATTTAATAATGAAATTACTAAATAATAATGTGGTATAAACATGTATAATGTATGTATATTCATATATATGTACAATTATGTACCTACATGTAGATGGAATTAACAACAATATACTTAACTTTAAAACATATGTATATTGTATATGAACAAGCGCATTTCGAAAATAGTTATGGTACATAAAATTCAACGCAAATGTTGTCCTTATAAGAATTAAATAAATTAAACCACTAAAGTATTTGTACTTTAGAAAATAAATGTAATGAAATGTTCCACACTGTATATACAGTCAACTGATTGTGAGTAATAATAATTGGAAGTGTCTATTCGTCCGAATATCGGACGATTATTTTTTTTTTAAATAATACGATTGTCGTATGAATAGCTATTATTTATTTGTCCGACAATTTTTTTTTGCAATACGCTGCCTAAACCGTTGAATATAAACCAAAATAATGTATTAAAGAACTGTGTAGAATCAAAAGTGCTACAATAAAGTCCACGACACCATATGTCTAACTTTTATATTTAAACCACAATGACTGCTTTTATGTTACAAAGAAAACAGAATTCCGTAGTCCACGCGATCGAAGCCGCTTGTGCCAAGCTAGTACATATATAAATAAACAAATAAACAATTAATTTATAATCAAATAAATAATAGCATATTAAAATATTTGACAGCAGTCATTATATTAATTGAGATTAATTATTATATTGTAATAATTCAATGGGTAATTATAAATTATTAAAATAGATAAAATATATTTTATAATAATAATAAAATTTTCTGTTCAGATTCAGATTCAGAAATAAATTCTGATATTGATACTGTATGCGAGGCAAAAAATTTTTTTATCAAATGTAATTGTTAAACCTGCATTAAAACGTCGAGGTCGACCTAAAGGAACTGATAGTATGTACCTACTGTCATAGGATTAACTAAAAAACATAAATACAGTAAACAAAATTCAAAGATTCAAAAAATTATAGAAGAAAAAAAATCAGATGAATGGGAATGCAAAAAATGTAAATTAGATTTGAATAAAACAGTAGATACTAGTGAAATAAGTGACAAAAAAAGCAAATATAAAATATCCATAGGGTGTGACTATTGTTTAGAATGGTTTCATCTAAAGTGTGCTGGTTTAAAAAAAGGCCAAAAAGTAAATTATGGATGTGTGAATACTGCAAATGTGATAACTAACCGATATTTTTGAATCTAAGAAAATATTTTTCGTTGATTTTATGTTACTATATTATATATTATGTTACTATATTATATATTAAATATAGAATTTTTTTTAAATTTTGTTTGTAATATTTTTTTAAATAAGACAAATCCTAAAAATTGTGAAATGTCTCCTAACTTTATTCTCATGGGGAAGAAAGAGAATTTATTTTTAAAGTTGTCGGACAAATAAATAATAGTTATTCATCCGATTATCGTATTAATAAAAATAAAAATAATCATCCGACTATCGGACGATTATTTTTATTTTTATTAATACGACAATCGTATGAATAGCAACAGCCATAATAATTTTATTATTATTATTATCACTTTTTCATATAATTACAAAAAGAATAAAGTGTGGAGTAAACGAAGCAGGTCTAAAATTTTCAATTTATAATAAATACAGTCAAAACCATTTAAAACGACATCAGTTAATACTACATATCGGTTTTAATAACTCAAAATAAATCCCATAATTTTAAAAAAACTATTCTATGATGATCTTACGTGTTCTTATTTCCAAAAATATACTCATTTCTGCAGAAAATAAAGGTTTAATCGCAAAAATTGACTCTTTTAAAACTAATTTTGAATTTGACGCCAAAACGCTCACAGATGACATTTCAGAGTTGTGACAACAATTATTAAACATTCAGAGTTAGACAATAATTTAATTTTTTTGTGTGTTAAAAATGAATTCCAAAGTATATAAGTTCTTAAATAAGATATGTACCTAATAATCTTGTAAGAGAAATTGATATTTGTCTAAAATAAAAGACGTTTACTGATGCGTGACGTCATTCGCTCTGATTGGTGTTCCATTTAACATGGCGAATTGCTGTATTTTACATTTTTATTTTAACAAATAATATATTAATCTCGCTTTTAATATAAAAATAAATACATTTTTAACCTATTTTATTATTTAAAATCATAATTTCAATGATACTTTGTTACCAGCATTATACCTATTGCCCTTTTTATCGCTTTTTACAACTATTGGCTTCTACTACCTTATATGATTGTAATTATAAAATTAGATAAATATAATATCAAATTTTTAGTAAACATTTTTTTGTGGAACATTTAAACACTACCTAAAACAAAAGTAAAGATTAACGTTACTTATAAATATAATAATATTATATAAATTTTCGTACGACCCAGTTGTGAAATTATCGCTGTTCTATGTTTAAAATGTAATTCCAGTAACTCTACGCTTTGCGCCTCAACTGCGGCTTGCATTTCAATTAGTGAACGATGAATTAAAAAGACAAGGAATTTACATCCACTATATAGTTATACGCCGCTTAAATTTGTGGCAATTTTGAAATTATTTGTACATTTGCGAACAAAGTTCAAAACGTTAAAACAGTTTTATATAGTATATAAAATATATACATAGATATAATGAACTATTAACTAGGTATATCTATGAAATATAAGTTTTCATGTTTATTTTAAGTTGATCGATGGTCTGAACTCAAAATTTATTAAGGGGGAAACTCACTGTAATGGGAAAAAAGAGTTTTAATGCATTTTTTAAAAGTATACGTATTCGAAAATACGTATATGTAAAATAATAAGTTACATTGAATCATATTCAGTTTAATGAGAGCAGATAGCGTTGCCGATTTTGATCTTCAGAAAACTTTAATTTCGACCTGATTAAAAAAAATGTTTATTCTAAATTTTTATGATTGCAGTAGCTAAGTTTGTGCGTAGTCAATTTTACTTTTTTAAGACAACATGAATTTAAAAGAAAAGTGTTACAACCATAGCTACATTTACCATAATAGATATTGATAAAAAATTTATTTATTTTTTCCAAAAATCCATCCCGAAATTTCGATGAAACCATGAAGAAAAATTTAATTGTCCCGAGGCTCATAACTTTGTAAATTAATATTTTTAAATGAAAATTAATTTTAAATAAGTCGAATATAGTATACTTTATAAAATGTCATCCTAAATTAATTAGTTATCCCGAGTCGAAATATGAAGCCTGCTTTGAAGGTATTTTGCGATAAATTATAAAAAGTAAGATTGATACTTTAAAACCGGAATTTATAGTAATGGAGTTCATATGTTAAAAGGTATCCAGTTTGACGGTAAAAATATGAGTTTTGTCCGTTTATTCCATATTTATTATGAAACAGGTTCTCTTGATTCTCTTTCAAAATATCTTACGGTAAAATCGCATAAATCATTAGGAAACCTTTTTCAAGGTATTACTAGCCGTAAACCGTATCTATACCAGTTATACTTTGAAACCAGGCTTCTTTTTTAAGCGGTTAAATGAAGATCAAAGGATTGTCAGATAAATACCGTCAAAACGAGTTTCATTTTTCGACTCGGGATACCTTTAAAAAAAATCCTAAGCATTGATTTTTTCTCTAAATCGTCACAGTGGCTTTACCTCTAAACCCATTAACGCCCGCTGTACACATTTGTGTACACCTCATTTTATAATTAGTGCTGCTGTCTATGGATATTTATTCACAATATTTCCTTAAAAATCAATTGGTAGAAGTGCAACAAACAAAATCTGTTAACGTTATTAGTTTCATAAGTGTTTTAATTGTTCTGAATAATTTTTATATGAAAAAAGGTACGGGGTATGCTAATATATTTTATCCAACTAGAGCATGTGATTTCGAATTTTGTTCAAATCATATGAAATAACTTAAATATACATACAACATGACTTTTAAATGAAATTTATCTAAATAAAAATGATATCAGAATATCTACCCATTTTACTCGCTTGAGTACACACTGTTATTTTTTTCTAAATATTAAAAAAATGTATTGTTTATTTAATTAAATATGTTAAATATGTACTTAATTTCATTAAAAAAAATATTTTGCATGTTTTTGGTTTCTTTTGGGCTTTAATGGGTTAATTTTTGGGTTATATTTGGGCCATAGATTTTTAAAATAACGATAACAAAGTGTAAAAAAAAATTCTTGATAAGCAAAAATAAATTTTAGTTTAGAACGAAAAGAATAAGTATAATAATATTATCAGAAAGCTTTCGAAAGTCTGTTTTATAAATGAACAAAAGTTTACATATCGTTCAAAGTCTTTAGAACATATGCAATTTTATACAACGTATTTCATGAATGCATATACGAGGATGCATAATACATATGAGTTCACTATATATAAAAGTATATATACACTTATTTTAGTAAAAACCAGCTGGGAATAGAGATCTTGTTGTTGTTTTTTTCGTTTTGTCAGTATCGCACTTGACATGCACTCTGCTTCCAATACATCCTGTACACGGTACATATGCTGCACCATATATCAACTATCCGTCACCTCCACATAATGGATAAATTGTAAATGATAAATAACATGTAGGTATTTTTATTTTATTTTAATTTATTAATATTTTATATTATTAAGGGAGTGTCCTGCTTTATGAGGCCAAAAATAAGCGTTTTTTGGGGAATTTTTTTAGGATAGAAAAAAATAAGCTAGTGAAGCAAACTTTTCAGGTTATTTTATTGCATATTTAAACGTTAAAAATTTTTTATTAAGACAAAAATATTCAAACGCAACCAATTTATATGAAATTTTGTACAACGCCCTGCAATCGGCGGGAAAGATGAAGCTCGTAATTTTTGTCTGAGTCAAAAAAACCAAAGTAAGTTTTAATTTTTATATATTTTTCTTCTATATGAACTAAGAAAAATCCAAAAAAATTTAAAATTAAAAAAAATGTCAGGTTTGAAAAAAAAGTGCTTTTTGCAAGAAAAAAAATCATTTCAACTTGCTAAAAAAGTTGTTTAGAATTTTTTTTCATGAATCTTTTTAGTTCATATGAAAGAGAATTTAAAACTGAAGACAACAAGTTTTGGTTCATTTTGATTGGTCGTTTAGTTACGGTCAGAAAAAGCAGTTAAACGGAGAAGAAATATATCATTATAATTTGTACTATAGCTTGACCCGGCGCTTATACAAATTCAAAGTATTGTTTTAGACGATAATTGAACCTTTTCAGGTAGGTACATTGTTCGGATTTATTCGACCGAGGGGAAAAGCGAGCGCTCAAAATGCCTGAGCGCTTGTATACCTTCTGGACACTCCACTGCGATTAATGCTATATTTTTGAAAATATTTCGAATTTGCCTATAAAACTTTACAGACATATTCTTAGATATATTAGGAAGAGATTTAAGCAATAAAAAAAATGATTTTTTGAGACTCATAAAGCAAGACACTCCCTTAAGCGATTTCTAGTACATAAAAAAAGTTAAAAAATCGATTTTTTAACCAAATTTCAATAAGTTAGAGAGCTCGCAAGAAAGGGCTTTACACAGTGTGTTCCAAAAGTCTGGTAACATGTTTCGTACAAAAGTTACGTGCGCGAAATTTGTCAGCTTTCATGAAACTCCAAGAGAACTGTCATATAAGAGAGTGCTTGTTAGCTAGTATATTTGCTAGCTTCCTTATAATACCGGGCATTAGAGTAGTTTTATGTCTTTATAAAGCCTATAAATCATTTAAAAAAAAAATTTTTAACGCTTGGCGCGGAAAAGTGGGGTATGGTAAATTTTTTTTTAGTTTATTATTCAAAAACTAGAGAGTATCAGCTTCAAAAAAGCCCTTGTTCATTAAAATTGAATCATTTTTTGCGGATTTACGGTAGTTTGAAAATGTTCCATTTTTTTATTGTTTTTCAACGCTAGAGAAGATGGAAAAAATACCCTTTAATTAAATCATAAACATTTGACAGCTGTGAACATTAAGAAGAAGAAATCGCAGCAACTTGCTATTCTGGATAACTTTTTAGGATACTATTAACTTTAAAAACACGTTTGTATTTTTGGTTTCGTCATTTTTTGACAAAATGGCGGCCAGATAACTAAAAAATTAGAAAAGACCGTTTTTTACATGTTTTAAAAACGAAAATCATGGAGTGGAAATTTTTTTTTTAACAACATTGTATCGTAAACTTTTAAAGAGAATACTTTCAGCTTACTAATGATATCAAGCTAATCATTTTGCGATCATTATTTCAGGATATACAGGAGCTTAAATTCAAAAGTATCATTTTTACTTTGACGGTGAACAACGCGGTCAAAAATAATCTTACGGGGATGATAAAAAACACAGTTTCAAGAGAAAATAATAAGCTTTCGAACGCTTTCCTTGAATTTCTTGTAAAAAAATGTTTGCAAAAATTTTACGCTTTTAAAGTTTATAAACTATTAAGGGATAATTTTTCGAACTGTTTTTAACCCTTGGCCCTGAGCGGTAGGGAATGATAAAAATAATCGGGCTCTTGATTCAAAAACTAGAAACTACAAGCTTTCGAATGAGCTGTAGATCATGCAAATCCAATCATTTTTCGTGGAAATATAACTGTTTGAAATTTGGTAAAAAAATTGCTTGTTAAAAATGATTCTTTAATTTTTTTGATGAGTGTATTATAAAAATTAAAAATAGATTGTAGAAAAAATTTGAGTAATATATTTAATATTTAGAATATTTTATACTCAATTTTTATGTGCTACAAAAATTCTTCTTCTGAAAAGTATATTTATCTACATTTAAAGTTGGGAATCGAGACGGAAAGGACGGTAAAAAGTTGAGTTTTTTCTCGCAAATCGATTATGGTTTTTCAATTCACAGATTTCTTTAATCTTTTAATGCGTTAGATCAAAGGTTATGATTCTTCTTTATCATTGTAGAATAGTAAAGTGCTAACTTTTTATTGTCGATCTCTTGGATATCAATTTCTTTTGTAAACCAATCACTTGGAATGAAATGTATTTAAGAGCGTGAATATAATATTTTTAAAATGTTTTATACATATATATTGTAAGCTATACAATGATTAACGTTTTAAACTGAATTGTTGGCACTTCAATTCTGACATTTTCCGTATTTTGTTGCACCAATGTTGCCAATTGTACAACAAAAACATATGAGAAAATAAAGAAATAAATCTGTATTCTTTGTAAATATGGGGTGATTTATATCAGGTGAAATAAACTTTCATAATTGATTGAGAGTGTTAATTTAAGCAATATGTGTCTGGATATTTTTTTGTGAGAGCTGCAGCCCTTCAAAAATTATACCACAAAAATAATTGCAGTTCAGTTATGAAATATGAAATTTGATAATCGTTTAAGTATCAATAATAAGTGATATCGATTTTCATTATCAACCAATTATGAATTAGACCAGAGGTTTATGAAGCAATGCATTTTTTTCTATGATTGTGCATTTAAGGTAGTTGGTCCGTAAACATGTTTTCGTCAGATTTTGTTTAAATTGCACAGGAATATTCCCTAGATTAATATCTAAAAAATATCCCATTTTTATTAAAATTGACCATCTCAAAGTCATGAAAAACGATCTCAATGTTTATATTTTTAACACAGCTTATATAGACTAGCCGTACACTAACGTAACGTTTTATTAGATAAAATTTAAACGTAGCGTCAGATTTTCATAAAAAACTGACATGTTGTATATTTATATGAATGAAAACAGTATACAAAAAATTGAAATTATTGACCATCCCGTTATTAAGATTTAACCAGATTTAACTACCAAACCATCACATAAATTACAGTATTGTTATCAAATACAAATCCCCTAACCATAAAAATTGTAAGAGTTTAGACTTACACGTGTTTCAATAGCAATGCTATCATCATCAGAGTCCTAAAGACACTAACATAATTTTAAATAACTACGACTATTTATAGGCCTAAGAAATCACTAAACCAGAACTTATCCTGGAACGGTACTCGTTGACCATACTATTGTTGACAATGTGGCAAGAACGTATTCATTTGATTATAGTAAAAATACACGAAATATTTTTTTACAAAATATGATAAGTGGATTGAAGGGAATTATAATCGATTTCATTAATTATTAATATATTCTGTGGTAGTTTAGATGATAAAATATAATCATTTGACAAGTAGTTAATAGTAGATAATGTACAGCATTGCCATGATCATTTCTCTAAATTAAAAATATGTACTCATGGCCTAATGTCATCACATTATGATGGACCAACTACCTCAATATATGAAATACATTGAAAAGTACAGTGTTAATTTTAAAGTTGAGGGATAAAGGGTTAGAAATGAAACTATATAAACAAACTAGGTATATAAGCATTCAAAGTATGCCATATTTTGTTGCATATTCGTTGAAATCAATGAGGGTCAGTTTTTCCGAAAATATGAAACTTTTTAAATTTAGAATTAAAGTCGGTATATATGGACACCTCCTTTTGTTGCTCCATTTTACATTTTATATTGATAAAATTATTATGTATTTAAGCTTACACCTCTAAATAACTGCGTCAGTTGATATGGCAGTGTTTGGAGTACCGGTATATCATTGAGAGCAATTAATGAAATTTGTCATTTTTGATTATTTATGTAAAGGTAAGTAGTTTAATTTTTATTGTATTACATTGTTTCAATTAATTATATTGCTGTTTAAAAATGTAGGTATAAGGGTTGGCCGTATGTATAGTGCTTTTAATCCACGTAATAATTATTGTCTCGGTGATGGCAATTTTTTTAAATACATGCGGTTGCGGGTATTATGGACTATGGGGTATTATACGGCTATGAAGTGTAATTAACCAGAATCGTGGTGAGGCAAAGAGTATGAAAATTATATTAATCATCCAGTACTTCAGAACTATTCACATCCGAAAAAATCATTTTTTAGTACAAATCTTCATGATGGTGTCCACTACATGGGTTGCTTATTACGGAGATTCTGTCTACATCCTCCTTGCTACGCCACTGCTATTTTTTGCAGTGACAACATATAAGTTTGAAATAAAAATAACAAAATAAATACAAAAAAAACAAATATTTTAACCATCTAATATAGATAATCTTTTCATCCGTTTCAGATTTTTTATTTTGTTTCGTTAAATGATTAAATTCTCTGCCCAATGAAATTATAAGGCTTGATTTTAAATAATATTATCATAGTTTTCTTAACTAAAACATGAATGATGTTCCATATACAGGGTGTCCCAGGACTGTGTCAAAGCTCAATATTACATATTATTATAAGAATTAGAAGAAAACTTTAAATGCAAAAGTTGTCAGGCTAGAGCATCGGCATAGTTTGTATTATATTCCACAAAATAATTAAATTTTTATATTGTTGAAGTTTGTAAGTTCTATTAGTTTGTTAAGTTATTTTTAAGCGAACTGTTTTATTGATTATAATAAAGTTGTATTGTTTTTATAAAACATCTTAAGATTTTAAAATAAAATACATAACTCTTTAACGGCTGGATTTAGGTATAGAACATGGTTTGTAAAATGTTTTGAGAATTGAACAGGCAATTCGAAAATGTAAAAATATATAGGATGTTCCATTTGAAAATTTTGAAAAAAACTAGGTTTAATGTTTTGATACACCCTGTACAAATAATACAATTTTGTAAATGTTTGACATAATATCGCAATAATAGAGAATATGCCAAAACTACTTCAAACAGAAAACAATTTTTTTTTTGTTGTAATTAGAAAATTACAAGGTGTTGAAAACGTTCCCATTTTCTTAAAAAATTGGTCATAATTTCTAAACCCCTCTGTATAATCCAATAATGATATATCAAAATACTCAGAAAAATGAATGCTATTAGATTATCAAATAAAAATATATAGTTTGTATTTAAAAAAAACATAACTTTGATTTGTAACGCAATTATGGGTCAGCCTGTATAAATGTAACTAATTTCAAACTATGCCAATGCTCTAGCCTGACAATTTTTGCATTTAAAGTTTTCTTCTAATTCTTATAATAATATGAAATATTGAGCTTTGACACAGTCCTGGGACACCCGTATACCGACATTACTCTAAATTGTTTAAAAATTAAAAATTATTTATAAATTAAATAGATCTATGGTTTTAGCACGAAAAAGCACTGTTCATTTATTTGACAGTTTTTTTTACATATTAATGAAACTTTATCTCTTTTTATGAAGTAGAGAGTATGTAGTTTTCCATTTTAGTATTATTTATAGGTCTGTTATTTTATAGATAACTTACTCGTAAGTTTTACTTTTCGCACCAGTTCGCATGTGATCATTATTATTTACTTCATCCACAAACTAAAGCATTTGTTCCGGTCAAAAACATTCGCTCGACTTCCTTTTGTATACAGATAGTAACATTTTTGTTACAAAAAAATAAATACTAACACATTATTGTTGGTTTTGTTTTACACGACTTTGAAGTTAGATATTATTGTTTCTACCAACAAATATGTTTTTTTTAGTTTTTTGACATTGTTCTAAAAAGGTATGTGATTTTTTTTAAAGCATACATTTTTTTATCTTATCTGTCTGGGTGAATGTCCCCTAAATACTAGTCAGTCTCATGTAATTAAAGGGGAAAAATAAGTAACTTTTGTCTGAATTTTTTTTTAAATTTCCCTTTTTATGGTATGGAGCAAAACAAACATTAATATCTCCATTTTTAATAATTTTTTACTCCAAAACTATTAATTTAAAAAATAATTGTATGAGGCAAAAAGTACTTAGATTTAGGCAAGGATTATCAGTGATTTTTTTTTTCAATTAGTTAGTCATTTTTTTCTTAAAAGATTTATTTTAAAAATGTTGCATAGTGTTTTTATAATAATTTTGATATAAAATTTTTTCTGCGAATCCTTGCCTAAATCTAAGCAATTTTTCTCTTTAAATTTTTCTTATAAATTGATAGATTTTGACTAAAAAATTATTGAATATTCAGAAATTTCTTTTGTTTTGCTCCATATCATAAAAAATGGATATTTTCTGAAAAAAAAATGATTTAGATTTGAAAAAAAAAAAATTGAACATAAGAACCCATTATTACAAAGTTAACCCATTTCGTCAATATTAAGCCCCCTCAAAACCATGAAATTTTTGCCAGGAAAATTCTCTCTTAAAATTCCTTATTTTGGGAATAATCTGCTGAAAAGTCTTTAAAAAAAACACCCGGTATGTAACAAAATCGGGTTTTTTTATTCTTCTTGGCGTGTATTTATCCCATAACCTATTTTTTGTTAATTTATATTAAACATACATTTACATATGTAAAAGTGATTTTTTGTGAATAAAAAGTCTGATTTTGAATAAACATTAACAATTAGATGCTATATTCGTGTGATAGTTTATCAAAATTAAAAGAGTTTTTTTCTGTTGCAAAAAAACCTGATGAATTTTTTACACGGTATTCTATTGCTCCTAACGCTTCTAACTCTATTTTCATTGAACCTATTGCCCGTGTAAATAGAGGGATGCTTGTATTTAATTCTACAATGTACCGGTAATATGATTACTGCACAATTATTAGAAATAATGTACAGGAAATGTTTTTCAATGAAAATTACATCATTTTCTCTATGAATTACGTAACAGCAATCAGTAAAGTTCAAACAAAATTTGAAACCATTTGTAAACTTCCAGTGGAAAACGAGTCAACATTTATTACTCTTATGTACCAGTGGCGTCATTGACAGGGTTATATAGAGGCAACATTAATGGTTAAATATCTTATTGGGTTTATATTTATTTATATTAGATACTAGCGGACCTACCCTGGCTTCGCATATTTCACCCCTTGTCACGTATATAGGGCTGTAATTAGCTCCAATGGGAAAAATACCTCGAGGGTAGAGGTTTTAGGGGAAAAAGAACCCCTATGTGTCCCCATGTGACCCGAGATATTTAATTTTCTCCGACTTGATTTACTATTATCTTCACTGCTTATTACTTATGTTACCTAACGTAACAAAATATATCCTAAATCGGATAAGTGGTATTCAGGACACTAAAAGACAGACAGACTGACAAAGAGACGTTGACCTTTATAAATCAATATTTCTCGTATATGGTCGTTATACAGTAGCATATAAAATATGTTATATTTTTTCGGATTTTTTTTATTTACATTCAGCCGACCTAATTAATCAATATAACATATTTTTTAGAATAAAAAATGTGACAGTAGATGTAATTCTACGTTATTATATTCGCAGCATAGTTACTACTGTGCCTTTTATCTTTTTTTTTAAATAACTTATATGATTATATAATAATATATAGATCAAAAAAATATTTCATTCAGTATAATGGCATCATATTTTTTAACCAAAGCATAAATATACTTTTTATCAGTACCATAAATAAATGGATGAAGAAAAAACATTGGACAATGTAATAAATATCAAATTCGGATGTTTTTATCACCGACGAACATATTTTGTAAGTACATATTTTTTTAATATAAAAAAAATAATTAAATTTTAGACTCAATCATCGATATTTGACAATATTTTAATTTATATTTAAAAAATGCATACAGTAATACAAGCCGGATATGAAAATATTCCCGAGGAAAATTAAAGAAGATGTGAAAAATAAAACCTTAATCTCGACGTCAAAAATTTCATTTGCAGGAATGTTTCATCTTTTTTATTTAAATGAATTTATTAGTTTTTTAATAAAACATTTCCACCAGAAAAAAAATGTATCACTTTATATTCAGGCAACTTGTTTATCATACTAATAAATTTCAAGACTAAAATCTACATTAATCATTTATGTAAATTTTGAAATTAATTTATTAAAACCAAACGTCAAGCCTGTAGAATATTTGCTTAACATATTTTGTTTTAAAAAACCCTGGGAATCCCTGCGCGACAGTTTTATAACGATTTTTTTAATACTAATCATTTATATTGTTAAAATTGATTCCATGTTCCAAATTAAAATCAAATAAATAATATTCGGGACAAAATTGAAGATCTACAGAGATCTACTCGGATCTCGACAGATCTCCATTTTGAGATATACAGGATGTCCAAGATAAGCGTGAAATGCATGGAGATATCCTAAACGGTAAGAGATACAGATGTGGTTAAATGAGATGAATTATTTGTAAGAAAGGGGTGAGTATTACTACATAAAAAAATATTAATATTTTTATGTGGTTTAGAAGGTATACCCAAAAAACTGAAAATTCGGAATTTCTTTAAATGACTATAACTTTTTTGTCAAAGTAGATAGGTATTTTTTGTTTGCGGTTTCTTAAAGCACTTTTTTGTTTAGAGTTGTTTGGTGTATTCAGAATTTTTATATCACTCCTAGTTTCCGAGTTACAAGCCCTAACTTAAGTTTTTCTTATGGGTCGCTATGTTGGCTATAGCATATTTGAACGTGTTTTTTTACTCTACTTTACAATGATATGTCACATGTCATACTTATTATTAAAAAAAAGTAAGAACCGTTTTTTTGTAATAGTTTATTATTGTTTTTAAATATGCATTTGTTATTTGCATTGTTGTTATTGCGATTTTTGTTTAACAATTTTTGTTTTTCATAGCTTACTTAAATGTTTGTAATAAAATACTTTATAAATATCACCAGTATTTAGTATTTCGACTTATTTTCTATAATAAGTATATCATGTGACATATCGTTGTAAAGTAGAGTAAAAAACACGTTCAAATATGCTATAACCAACTTATAAAAACTAAAGTTAGGGCTTGTAACTCGGAAACTAAAAGTGCTATAAAAATTCTAAATACACCAATCAATTCTACTCAAAAAAGTGCTTTAAGAAACCGCAAACAAAAAGTACCTATCTACTTTGCCAAAAAAGTTATAGCCATTTAAAGAATTTACCTTTTAGGATATCTTGGACATCCTGCATATTTCACTGATTTTTTATCTATGGAGACTTGCTAACATCGACAACGATCTACAAAAATCTCTGAAGATCATCGAATAGATAGAGTTGACAATTCATGAAATTTTCAACTCTATGATGATCTACAACGATCTTTAGATATCTTTGTAGATCGTTTTAGATTTTTGTAGACCGTTGTAGATCTTTGCAAGACTCATCCACAGATCAAAAACCAGATAAAACTATGATGTTGTCTCAAATTGGAGATCTATCGATATCTGAGTAGATCTCTGCAGATTTTTTCCCGGGTAACAATAATTATTAAATTAAGAAATAGTTTTTATCAAAGAAAATATCAACTTCTTTAAGGGGTTCCATACAGTTAGAATTTAAAAAAAAAAAAATTTTTTTATTTCATTTTCGTAATGTACATATATTTAAGTACACACACAGAAAACTTCAAGTCAATCCGGCGATTATTTTCGAAGTTACACGCATATTTGTAAATACGTCTCATATCGTTTGAATGTAGGAGGTCGGAGCGGCAGCGCGTTTTTCTCAAATCTGTGTTTTTAAAGTCAGTGACCACTATTCCTCGGAAACGGTTGAACCGATCAATCTCAAATTTTAACACAAGTTTCTTAAGAATATTTTTTAGTAACTAATCGAAGGTTTTATCTCACCGATAAATTTGTTTTTTTATAAACAATTTAAGGTCAAAATTTATGTCGAAATCGATTATTATTTTTTTTGAGAAGCCGCCATTTTGTAAAAAAAAATTATTTTGCTTATTCCTTCGATTAATTACAAGATTATACATTACTTTAAAGAAATCCGTTTGGGGCTTTTTATTTTAAAAGACGCAGTCCAGAGATATCGTGGTCACCGCAAGGCGCCTTTTTTGAGAGGACCTCCTGGAGAACAGCTGTAGCAGCTTTCGAAATTATTATTTTTACAAATAAAAAATGTTAAAGTAATATATGTAAAAAAATGTTAAAATAATATATGTAAAATTTTTTACATTAATAAATTATAAATATCTTCTCTTAAAAATTTCTTGAAAAAACCCTTTTTTGGCCTTTTGACTGTATGTAACCCCTTAAGTTATATGGTATGTACATAAATTTTCTTTTCCGTATCAATTCAAGTAAAAAACTATATGTATCTTAAATTGTGCAAATGGCAGAAATGTTGATTTATAAAATCAAGAAGAATTTAAAATACTTTATTTGCTGTAAGATCTACATATGAATAAATGTTTGCTTAGCTTTCTTCAGATAATTTATTGTATAAATTTGAATATCTAAAATACATCTACATTGAGAATTCATTGAACATGAGTTTTTAATAATGAGAATAATCAGAAAGAATAAAATAGAAACGACGCTTAACAATATTATTCATTTCAATGTTGATTTAAAGAATTTATAAGGAACTATATAAAATTACTTTAAACAAATAATATTTCTTTTTTATATGTTTCTTTAAGTAATTATTGAATTAATAAAAAATAAAAATAAATAAATGATACATGAATATAAAATGTTGGCTTAAAATGAGTTATAGGCTAAGTAATGTTTAAATAAATGTGGTTTAATTGAAAATAATAATGTTGATTTAGTAAATTATAATTTAAATTCTTATTTTGTTTGTATTTGAGTTGATATTTCTTTGATAAATTGAAATTTGATGTTCGAAATTTAACTAAAAAATTTCGAATTTTAGATTTTGTTAAAAGTATGTTTATTTTATAGAAAATGATGTGAAAAGTTGAAATTTTTAAACCCCAGGTCTGTATCTCAAACCGTTCTCGAGATATGGCCTCTCAAAGTTTTAGTTTTTTCAAAATTTAGGAGAAAAATGACCGTAACTTTTGAACGTGTGGTCGGATTTGATTTTTATTGACAGATTTGAAATCAGCGTGCAAAAATCTATATAATGACATGTATTATACTTTAAAGTACGACAAAAAAAAATTTGGTCAAAAATCGACATTTTTTTAAGGTATACCCCTTTGAATTTTTTCGATTTTTCGCGAAATTTTTTTTCTCGAGTTATGAAGTATTATACATGTCAGTATATAGATTTAGACACGCTGATTTCAAATATGTCAACGAAAATAAATTCCGACCACGCGTTCAAAAGTTACGGCTATTTTTCTTAAAAAAATTGAAAAAACTGAAACTTTGAGAGGCTATATCTCGAGAACAGTTTGAGATACAGACCTGTGGTTTGAAAATATCAACTTTTCACGTCATTTTCTATACAATAAATATACTTTAAACGAAATCTAAAATTCAAAATTTTTTAGTAATATTTTATGTGTCAAATTTTAATTTGGCATAGAACTATCAACTTAAAGATAAGAAAAAGCATATTTACGTTTAATTCATTTACAATTCAACTCGATAACCGAATATTATTCTTTTGAATAGTACCAAACAGTGAATTAGACTAAAAATAAACTACATACTTATCACTTTAAGCCGACGAAATATCACAAAAACTATAAATCTGTAATCATTTTTGTTTTAAATATCTTTTAATTTAAAAAAAACTGCCAAACCAAACATCCAAAAAAAAGGTAAAATATATTTCTTTGTAGTATTGTTTTACTAATTTTTAATACTTTTCGGTCCTTGTAATTTGTTCTAAAAGTTGTTCATAAAAATAGAAATCAACATAAGAAGTTTCGGTGCCTCTTGGTACGAAAATTATAGATTTACGTAGTTTGAGCCTACTAGAACTTTTGAACTATCAATTATAAAAAAAAAACTGCTTAAGTATAATATAACATATTAGGAAAGCTCATATGATCGCATATTATTAAACTAAATAAATCATTGATTTTCTCTAGAAGTAAAATCACTTCAAACACACAGAAACAAAAATAGGACAATAAAATATAAAAGTAGATTAAGATGTAGTAAAAAATAAAATAAAACCGGATAAAGTATGTCAACTGTAATATATATCTGTATAAGTCACCAATAAAATTATTGCTTACAATCTACACAGCAAATCTAGGATGAATATTTTATGTTTTTATCTCATTTTATTTACCAAATAGAGAGAGATTCTAGTTGGCATGTGTGGTACCCTCAACTTCACAAAACTTCTGACGTAAAAAGTGTTGACGACAAATCGAAGACTACAAGAACACTTTGAATTATTTATGAATGAATATAACGGTGTGTATATGAATGGAAATGCAATAAATACTGAAAGGATAATATATATAAATATATCATCTACTTAGGAGCTTTTGGTCCTTTTTCTTACATAACTTTATCTCAGTTGGTTCTTCTCTTGTTTTCTTAGGAAATATATTTTCAGAACCATTGTTGACAAAGGAGTTCATAATACAGGATGTATTATTATTATACGGGAAGTTGTTGAAATTAATCAACTATCATTTTCAAATGGATGCAGAGTTATTAAATGTTATAAGTTTTAATAAATAATAAATTATACCTTTTCATGTCCGGTATTATTGCTAGCAAGAAAGTACTCTCAAATGAGGTATCAAACTTATATGACAGATGGCAAGTTTCGCGCTAGCGTTGTATGTAAACACTAACGGTATTAAAACAGTGGTGATATTATGAAAATTATTTTGTACGGTCAGAGTCGCAACTGTGTTACAATACGTTGAAATTCGAAGTTATTACTACAAAATTAATACCTTGAGAGTACTTGCAAGCTAGTAAATTTTGTTAGTCCCTTTATGGTACCAGACATATGTGTAGTTTCGCTTTTAACTTTATGTACCTATTCCATATATATATTCATAAATATGTATAAAAAAATTGAGTTTAAATTCCGAAATTTGACGGAGTTACAGTCAATTTAGTGAGACGAGGTAGCGCGGCCGGTTATGACATAACAAAAACATTAAACACGTTTATCTCGGAATGACATTTTTCGATCTGGTTGACACGATTCCTCAAAGACTAATGAATCGATTTCATTTTTTTTAGAATTTTTGTAACTGTAGTAGCTATCGTTACACGTAGCCGATTTTTGAAATTTTGATAATTACTCTTTTTAAGGATGTATAGCAGGTATCTCATTTCACCGAGAAATAGTTTAAATTTGGAGGAGTTATTCCTTAATAAAACTTAAGTACCCACACAAAATTTCAGAAGGTTCTACTACATAGTATAGATCGTTCATTTCATCTAGATTTCCATTGTTTTTGGCTTAGACTGTACGTGCCATACATCCTTAAAACCGCTCTAATAAAAAAATAGATCTTAAAAATGAAAAAAATTAAATATTTTAAATAAATTATTTATTTTTTCCATATAACCCTTCTCGAAATTTCGAGTGAACCATAATGATTTTTTTTGTCGTCACATCGAGGCTCATAACTTTGTAAATATTTAATATTTTTCAATAAAAATTTATATTAAATGAGTTGAATATATACTTAATAAAATGTCCTTTACCTGATTCAAAAATAATTAGTTATATCTGTGAAAAAACTTTCCCAACATTGACAATTTTTTGACCCGTCACAGTGGCTATCCTCCTATGAAAGTGCTATACATTTTTCTTCTCGAAAATAATAACTTTTTTTTACGCGCACGTACCTGCGTCTACCATAGACTTTTGCATACTTTTAAACGCATTTTTTTAATATAGCTGCATCCATTTGATACCTTTTTTCCAAACATTTTCAACTGCGTAAATGGAAGGATTGCTATACATATATTTAGATCTCGTTATTAAATATTTTCGAGTTGAGAAAAAAACACATTCAAAAAACTGAATCACCTACATCAAACATTTCACATAGAATTAACTTTTCAAACCGGATTAAAACAACCTGATTACATTTTTATTGTTCCATCAATCAAATATTTTGTCACATTTCCAAAACTTAGCACAAACAAACAAGACAAGAAGAATAATGGCAAAGTTACATTAAAGTTAAAAATACTAAAATGAATTTCTTAATGTTTCATTCTGAAATCAAATCTTTCATAAATTTTAACACCACATATATAGTATGCGTGAAATTATATTTACGATCAAGATACGAAAGTATATTTCAGTGTACATATACAATGTCGGTCATTATACCAATAGTTTGTCTTTAGTGTCCTTGTGGGACGACTTTTTTCAATAACAAAACGGGATGTATTCTTTTGGCACTTTTCCAATCCTGGAGCCACATTTGAACATTTGCAAGTACGAACACAATTTATCGGATTTACTTTAGACGCATATAAGAGTATCGTTATGGTCAGTATCCAATCGTTTGGTTAATTCATTCGACCATAGATAGAGCTTTTGTTACAATTCAATTATGGCTTTAGATTTACAGTATAGAAGTAATTAATTCATTCAATTTTTTTTTGTTATTTTTAATGTTCGATGGATTATTTAGATTGTTTTGCATTATAAGGCAGCGATTCTCAATCTGTGCCCCCCCCCCCCCTAGGGGGAGGTGATAAAACTGAATTGGGCGTGCGAGCATATCGAACAAAAAATGAAAAAAATAGTATTAAAAAATGTATTTAATTTACTGAAAGAAAAGTAATAAAATACATTCTGACAAAATAACAAATAAAAACTAAAATACACGTTAACATTAACACTGATATAATACACTTATAAATATGATTGTATCAGTACTGCACAATGTATTTAATTAATTAATTAATAATTAATAATTAACTTATAGTCCAGTCAATATAAAATTTGAGCTAGAAAAAAATGACGGAGTACGTTTTTTTCAAGAAATTGGTAGATTTGAATGTATAGAACATGGTGATAACTTTTCCCCCCCTTCACAGGGGGGTGCATTACTTTCTAGGGGCTTACAAAACTGTCTAAAATCAGTTATTTGGGTAGACCACTGGGGCTGTCAGTTTTAGAAGAAAACAGGTTTAATAAATCTTAAAGCTGATAAAAATACGAATCAAATAGTATTTTTAAAATTATGTATCGTAAATAGTTATTGAAATAGAGCCCGTGAAAAAATCACTTAGCGACGTCGAGTTTGGAGATTACGCCTGAAATGTAGAGTTACGTTCGACCGCTGTGTTTAATATGTATTTAATTGAATTTCAAAATGAAATTTTAAATTATAATAGAAAAAAGAGTGCCCTAAATAATGCTCGGCACCCAATGTCGGAATCTCGAAAAAAAATTAAGTTATAAATGTTATAATTTAAGCACTCAAAGTTCTAGATATTACAAAAAATTAAGGAAAATTAGTCATGTTTTTCGACGACCCCAGAGAAGACCTTCTACACCGAATAAATTAAATTCCAGCTAGGAATCTATAGAACATTTAATGCCTTTAATAATGGTTTCTGTCAGACCATGATTTTTTTTATTACAACTTAAATTATGTGCTTTATATATTTTCCCATTATTTGAACAATTTTAAAGTAATCATGGTCGGACAGAAACGATAAGAATTGTGATTGAAACTTGGGTCACAAATACTAAAAGGTTGAGAAACGCTGATTTAAGGTCAAGGTCGAAAAAAAATTTGCCTCGATAAGTCGAAGTAACAATAATGTATTTGGAAAATGTTTTCCCGTTTAAAATACTCTATTTTCCTTTAAGAAGATTATATATAATGGCCCCATTTATACATTTTTTTATTTTATATGTAGGTACTTACGTATTTTCAATAGTCAATATAAAATTGTAGAAGATCTTACCTGAAACAAAAAAATTATTTAAGTAAAAAATAATTTATAAAAGAAAATTATTTTTTAGATTTTCTACAAAAATATACTATTTTATGAACCTACAAAATATTATTCAAATTATAAAAAATTGTAAAATAAAACAAAAAGTGTTACAAGAATTAAAAGCTATAAATTTTTGAAAACGTGTTATAAAATTTAAAATTACTTCAATAATACCATTCCGACATACGTAAAAAGTTTTTTAGAATATAAAAAAAAGATATGCAAAGATATAAAAAACTGGTATGAATTGGATTTATATAACCTATAATAAAAAGAATCATTGTTATATTAAGTACAGAGAAAAAGAAAATGAGTTATACTATAATATAACGAAATAACGTTACAGCTTTTTATGTGTCGGAACATGATTCTCGTTTACGTTCATTAAAATACAAGAAAGAATATTTTTGTATGCACAACACATGTATATTTTATTTTCATAACAAAATATTATTTTAAAAAAAATATTAATAAACTAAATTTTTCTAAGCTAATAGGTACACCCTATTACTATCTATGATTCGATAGTTACAGACGGACACACAGACAAACAAATATAAGTTCAAAACACCCAATCCCATTTTTGGTCACACTTTAATAGTCGGGGAGGTGAGCGCCAAAATTTGCAACTACTTTCTAAAAGCTGATTTTTTGATATTACGTTACATTTGTGGTGTAGATATACAGCCTGCCGTCAGTCAGCTAGTTTCGTTAGCGTTTGGCGCGGGGGTGGTAAATCAGCTGCTGACGGTATTTGTTATAAGGTAAAAATCAGACTGACTATTTTTTTAATAATAATAATATTCCTAACTTTTATACCGAATTTCATATTTTAGAAAGTACTTTCACGATATATAGATTTTTTACGAGTAACGCGCCCGGTTGCAAGATTTTGATGACTGACTATGATAAAAGGGGTTCTTACTTAGTATACTGCTTAGAAATAAATTTTCAGATTTTAGAAAGTAGTAGCAACGTGTATAGTTTTTTTTACAAAGTTAAAACCACCCCCGCGTCAAACGCTAACGAAACTAGCTGACTGACGGCAGGCTGTATATCTACACCACAAATGCACAGGTTGGCACAGTTAATCGAAAAGTTAACTTCGTTAATCGTTAATCCGTTAATAAAAAAGTTAACTTCGTTAACCGTTAAACCGTTAAAATTCCGAAAATGTAACGGAAGTTAAAATTAACCGAAAATTTTAAATTTTAACAGTTAACAGTTAACCATCCAAAATGTTTTAAGACCTTTTTTTTAGCTATTTCGACAACTTTCTTATGTACTTTTCATCAAACAACCAATGTTAACGGAAGTTAACAAAAGCGTTAACATTTTTTTAGTTAACTTAAAAGTTAATCCGTTAACCATTTTGTTAACTTCGTTAATTAACGATTAACGGATTAACGAGTTAATGCCCACCTATGCACAAATGTGACGTAATATCAAAAAATCAGCTTTCAGAAAGTAGTAGCAAATTTTGGCGCTCACCTCTTGGACTATAAGTATTTTGTCAAGAAGCCAGATTATGTAAATCAACTCCAGTACATTTACTTTAAATAAAAGGTAGTATGTACCTACATAGTACATATGTATATAAATTACAGTAACAAATCTATTGCGTGTAAAAATACAAACTGCTCTTGTATTGAAAGGGTTAAAGAATGGTCTAACAAAACCATGGACTACAAAGAGCTGACAAATGGGCAGGTTCAAGCCTTGATCTTCTCCTTGTTCTGTGTAATTAATTAGGAATCCCGAATGAAACCTGGATGTAACGAAGAAAGCCACCCTTCGCTGACAAAATGGTAATTGAATTATTGTAAAATATGTATTCCGAAATGAGGTTTTATTACTCGAATTTGATTTGAATATATTTGTAATTGAACGTACGATCAAACAATATATTTTAATTAATTATTTATTAAAGGTCGCTTCATAATAATATCCCCATTTAATTAGTGAACCAATTTTTATAACCATTAATTAAATATTAATCAAAATAAATTGTAATAAAAATATCTCAACTTCGATCATTAGAGCAATGTATAGATAAAAATCTAAAATTTGAATGGATAACTCATATATTTGACTAATTTTTATTTAAAATATTGGACGTATGATTTTTGAGTAATTGGATATTAAAAATAGAGTTTTGAACGCACGATAAATAAGAGAACTTGCCGAAAGTGATATATTTATTGATATTCTACACAATTGGCTATATATAGACTTTTTTTAAGAACTAATTATTCGAAACTTCAACTCTTTTAAATACTATAAAAATTATAAAACAAATGTATTCACGTGTAATTTATTCAAAATAATGAAAAAAATATCTCTGCCATTATATTATACAAATGAGTACATGTTACTATTATATACCGTATTTCAATTTTCAAATTAACTTTAGTAATTAACAAAGTAAAATATTCCATTAAATGTAGGTACATGTGTTCTGACTATAAATTAAAAACAACATTTTTCGAAACCAAATCTTTTTTTGCAGTGTGATAAACGTATAACCTTAAATAAGACATAAATAGAGCAGATAAACAAATAAAAATACGTCATTTTATAATATTTCAAGTAACTTGAACATTCAAGGTAAACTGCAGATACCAGAAAGTATCCGGATTGTTGCAACTATAAAATTCACATTTGTTTTATTCATGATTACAGTGATGACACTTTGATGTAACGCCTGCCACACTAGAGGTGAGATATAATGTTTTAAAAACTACTGAAACGACTTTATCTCGACCGTTCTGTCTTTGCTATGTGAGAAACTGTCGCTGCAGCTTACGTCCTATGTTTTCAACAGATATATGACCTTAAACTAGTTGTGCCACCATAAATATAATAATACATATAAATATAATCTTGTGACATATATAGGAAAAACGGTGACATGTTAGTTTTTACTTTACTAATGACTGTAAAAAAGTGTAGCTATGTGAATACAATATTTAATCATTTACTCGTAATATATGATTCTAGTTGGTTGTACAATGAGATAGCTTGTGTATATATGCTTTTTTATAGTTGTCTTCATTTTTAAAATAACTAAAGGATCTTTTATTTGTATTATGAAGGGGGTCGATGAAGAAAATCATTCTTTCAAAAGAGGTCGATGTAGGAAAAAGGTTCGGAACCCCTGATCTAAACCAAATTCTTTATAATATCATGCATAATGTCTAGTATTATAAAGTATGTTGTCTGGTATTATAAAAAAGCTAACAAAATTGGCAAACTTATAAACACTTTCAAATGAGGTTTCAAACCTATCTGATAGTTTTCTTAAAGTTTCATGACTTCATCAAGTGTTTGACAAGTTTCGCGTATGCGTGGTAAATAAACACAAACAGTATTAAAACAGTGGTGATATTATGAAAATTATTTTATATGGTCAGAGTCGCATAACTGTGTTAGAATTAATTGAATTATCACTGCTCTAAATTCCATAACTAATCTATACATACTAACACATAATTAATACCTCATTTGAAAGTACTTGCAAATTTGTTAACTCCTTTATAATATCGAACATGTATTTAACAAAAATAGCACCCCCGCAAAAAGTGTCACAACTCAAAAAATGTAGTTTAAAAAAATAAGAATAAATGAAATTATAACAATTTAGGTAAATGAAAATTGTAAAGATAGTATAGGAAAAGGACTGATACACAGTATATTTAAATATTTCAGTATTCCTGTGATGTTTGAAAAATAGTAACTATTAAAACGCTTAGTGATTAAGTATTTAAAAATAAATAAAAAATTATAAAAAAAACTTTTTTAAAAAACAATTTGCCTTTGAAAAACCAACTAAAAAGATGAAAATAAAATCAGGTTAAAAAAAGTTGATTTTGTTCATACTAGAAGAGTTAAAAAAAGTATCTTCTAGTATGAACAAAATCAACTTTTTTTAACCTGATTTTATTTTCATCTTTTTAGTTGGTTTTTCAAAGGCAAATTGTTTTTTAAAAAAGTTTTTTTTATAATTTTTTATTTTTGAGTTTTTAGTTAAACACATACAAAGATCTAAATTCAAAAAAATTCATGTTAACATACCTCCAGAATCTTTACCAACAAATAGGTAATCATTTTTAATTTCATTTTTATATTAAGTTAGTACTTATCATTATACAGTTATATTTTTTCTATATATTAATTATCACTAAAACACATCACGTATATTATGGTACATATATTAATATTTATTGATTTGAATAGATTTCCTTCTATTTCTATCGTTGTCTAATGTCAATAATAAAAAATATTTTCAACTGACAGTAGTGACAGATGGTATTTTTAAAACATGTAGCTATGGAAATGGATATCGGTTGTAACTTAACTCTCGTTATCACTGTGTTTTCTAATTGTATTGGTATATATAGATGATTCGTTGCCACAAACATATAAATAAATAAATAAATAAATAAATAAATATCGCGGTGAGTTAAATAAGGCAAATTTAATAAAAAATGTAATATTTTATTAGAATATGCTAGTTTTGACGGTAGGTACACGAAGTACATTAATGAATTTTTAGAAGAAATATATAGTAATTTGGAATCATTCTACATATTTATCTCAAATATGACATTTTGCTTCCTCGCAATATCGAAGATACGAGAAGCTTCGTTATCGTTTTTAAACGAGAAAAAAAATTTGTTCTCCGATTTCAAAAATTTTATTTTATTTATCCGTTTCAGGTCAAGACAAACACTTTTTGTTCCGTGTCTGTCTGTCTGTGTGTGTGTGTGTGTGTGTGTGTGTGTGTCTGTCTGTCTGTGTGTCTGTCCCCCAATCCTTGTCACACGCTTAACTCATGAACCACTGAACCGATATTGATGAAACTTGGTTGGTTGGTTTGGTCTGGCTTGAGGACGGTCCCATTTCAAAATAATTAAAATTGTGTGTAAGGGGGAGGGGTGACATCCAAAAAGATTTATTTTTTGAAGATATCTCAAGAAAGACACATGTTACGTGAAAATTTTATAGAACCTTTTTTGTAGAGCATTCAATTCTCTATAATATAGGTCACCTACTTTTGTTGTAAAATATTCCCTGACAAAGATCTATCTGAATTTTATTTAAGAAAATCGTCATTTGTTTTTTAAAACTGCTATTTACTTTGACATATTAAATGTCATTTTGACGTTTTAAATGTCATTTTGACATTTGTTTAGCAGAAAATTTGTTCCGTGTCTGTGTGTGTGTGTGTGTCCCAATCCTTGTCACACGCTTAACTCATGAACCACTGAACCGATATTGATGAAACTTGGTTGGTTGGTTTAGTCTGGCTTGAGGACAGTCCCATTTCAAAATAATTAAATTTGTGTGTAAGGGGGAGGGGTGACATCCCAAAAGATTTATATTTTGAAGATATCTCAAGAAAGATACATGTTGCGTGAAAATTTTATAGAACCTTTTTTGTAGAGCATTCAATTTTCTATAATATAGGTCACCTATGTTTGTTGTAAAATATTCCCTTACAAAGATTTATCTCAATTTGCTTTATAAAAATCGTCATTTGTTTTTTTAAATTGCTATTTACTTTGACATATTTTAAATGTCATTTTGACATTCGTATAGCAGAAAAATAATGATTTTGATTGAAATTGTCAAAAAATTCAAAATATACGACATAATAACCAGGCGCGTATTAAGAAAAATGTAAAATTAAATTTTTTTATTAAAATCATATGAAAATTAAATGGTTAACCAATGATAGGCAGTTCATCTGAATACTTTATCGGTTTTTATTTAAATTGTTCAATAATTAACTACCTTTGATGAATTTAGCACGAGGAAGCACCGTGCATTTACAAGGCAGAGTATTTTGAGTTGTGACACTTTTTTGCAGAGGTGCAAAATGTGTAAGCTATATTAAAATAGTTATAAATAACCGATTCGCAAAATTAGTGAATATTATCTGAAATACTTCTTCACCGCATTCATCTAAATATTTTTTAATAAAGTTAAACGACATGCGATTCATTAAAATGAAAAGAATTCTAACGGAATCGATATTCATTTTAATCTTCAAACGGTGTAAACGACTAACGCAATCAAAAATGCAAATGAATTGTTGTCAAATTGAAGCAACAGCAATAAAACAATGCTTTTATGTTTTAGGGCTATCAAAAATACATACGGCAATAAATATTTTACAGAAATATACACACAGAAGAGTGAGAGAGAAAGTAAACAAACACGAATTAAATGAAGTATATATGTTGTATCAAGTCGGGTGTAAATTCTGCCGTAAATTAAACGGCCTACTACAGGTAGAATCGAATTAATCATAAAACGTATTGTCTGTAGCTTATTGGTTGGTGAGGAGGTTATATTTATAAACCAAAGATCGATTATTTACATGTTTTTTTTTTCACCCTTTTGACTCGTATTGTATTGTTTTATTGTCATACAAATGTATTGGCTTTTATTGTTGAAGCACGTACAACGTATTATTTATTCTGAAACTTTCGATTGATTCTTGACTTTTTATTTATTGATTTTTAAAATTATTTAATTGATTATAACAGCACATTAACTTGCAGAAAACATTTAAATAAGCAATAGACGTGTTAATAAACAGAAGAGTATTTTGTTTGAAGTTAAAAAAATTTTATTTTTAGAATTTCGGAAAATCTCTTCTAAAAATTTCATGTTTTTAGGTCCAAGAGTTTTTGGCTGGGCGTTGATGAGTCAGTCACTAGGATTTATCGTATGAATATCTTTTTTTATTTAATTCTTACCTATTTTATTATGAATTTGAAACATAAACTTAATTGGAACTAGAAAGATTCGAATCGATGTTTTTTTATTAAGTTTTTTTACGGCCCCATACCTGAAAATGAAAAAAAGGAACCCTTATAGAATAACTTTGTTTTCTGTTCTCAGCAATTAGAAAATTAATATGAAATACTAAGATTTACAGATTTATAATTATGTAAAAAAATTCAATCTAATAAAAATATACGGCCTTTCAAAACATATTTTGATACTGACAGATAAGGTATTTTTCGTTGACCTATAGTTTTGAAATTTGACACGAATAATAGTCTCATAGCACAAGTTAAGAAAAAAATTCGAAAATCATTAATTTCTACTTCTTTATGGAAATATTACATGACAAACATAATTTTGCGATTTCTTTTATACAACATCAACGTAAATACACTTTGGGAATCGAGTCCATTATCTACGTAACTAACTATTATTATCAACAATATAATATACCAGTAAGGATCCTATAGGATGCGTGTCCTTCATGCACCTATCCGATTTTTTACACGCAATTCGTTCGTTTACGTTTGAAGGAAAATACAATTAAAACCAAAATCGATGCAAAATTAAAACACACTTGGCAGACATTCCATCCATGCTCGACACTCGATTAAATTTTATCAATGATACCACAAAACGCACATCTCTCGTTAATGTCACAGTGGCGCCTATCTATTAAGTAAAGAGATATTAAAAACAATTCCCTTAATTAATTTTAAAAGGGGTGATAAACACTGTGTGATTTTTTACTTCCATGTTCGAAGAAATGGAAGTATTGTAATACCATCAAAAAATCATGTCCGAAAAAAAGGCAGATTCTGATTGTACTAACATCAAAACGTAAAGAAAAGTTAATTTCCGCATGGCGGCTGTGCGTGTGTCTGTGTGTCTGTCTGGATGTAGAATTTTCTTCCGTGTACGATAACTACTGTAGATATGCACCGATTTGAATTATTTTTGGGGAAAAAGTTTGCCTCAGTGAGTACTTCAGACCTATTGATTTTGGTGCTAATCGGATTAGGGGTTTCCGAAATATTCGCAATTTTGTACCTATTATCGTCTGAAAAGTGAGTATTATCTCACCAATTTTGATAATACTTGGTACACTTGTAGTTCAATCCAATCTAAGGGGCACTTATTTCATAAACGTGCTTAGATAGCCACTGAAGGGGTGAAAACCACCCTCAAAATTTTAATTTTAAATACTAATAAATTCATGTTGCTATGGAAACAATCGCAGTTAAATTCAAATGTCAGATAATTATTATTTTACAAAAATGTCTATTCTACAACTGACATTAGAATATTAGAAAACTAATATTTATAATAGAAAGGTGAGTTTTATATTAACAATTATCTATTGTAAAAGATATTATAGAACATGGAAGTCATGTATGGTTCTCCATACCGATATTTAGTAAAGTAATAAAACGAGAAACAATGATACTGACAATTAGCTTTTATAATTTTAAATAGACCAGGAAGACAATCTTATGGAAAATTACTCCCAATCGATTTGACTGAAATTGTAAAAACACTCAGCATTCTATAATACGACGGTATCGGTAATTTAATAGTTCCATTAATCGACGGCAAGAGGTGCACCCTTTAACGTTAATTGGTGAATTTAAATTTCGCGCAGAAATATAACAGTCACGGTGATATTGTGGTAGGGATCGGGGAAGGTCGATAGATAGAACTGTCGGTCAGTCGTGGGATGGAGCGGTCGTTCAGTAGAGGGTCGTTTTATAGAGTGCTGAGTGTAGAATGATAGAACATATCATCTTGATCAAAAGTCTTTAAAGGGGACGAACCCCATAATGAAATATTCCTAAAATTATACCAGCATCTATAGCCCAATCTAATATAACCTATTTCAACATTTTTTTTTACAAATTAATTACAATTCATTACAATCGAAAGTAAATTTATTACAGTTGTAGTTTTCCGGAAAATTAGTACACCCAAAAAAGAAATTAGTAAGTATTACAGCGCGGCATAGTACAAAATCGCTTCGAACCGTCAAATTATAAAATTTACAAGAACTTAAGCAAAAATTACAACTTCGTCTTGTAAATCAAGTAAATACAAAATAAAATAAGCAGTAGATACTGTAAACATTGTAATTTTAGCTCATTTTCCTAGCACTTGGCCGGATTCATTAGTAATAGTTTGTAAGTTTTACAATTTGACGGTTCGAAGCGATTTTGTACTATGCCGCGCTGTAATACTTACTAATTTCTTTTTTGGGTGTAGATATTAGAAATAAAGTATAATGGGGTTAAGGTTGCCAGAAGCTGAAGGTGTGAAAATTAAAAAATAGGACAAAAAGAGGACAGATTGAAAAAAATAAAAAAGTGTATGTCGAATTAGATTTTTAATCCTGAAGACCTTTTCTTAGATATTTACATTTTTATTTAATATTTATTATTAAAAATAAAGTTAAGATATATTTTTAGTAATTTTGACTTTTTTTACGTAGGTAAACTTCTTAAAAACCCCGGACACGTTTGAAAAATCCCACCAGGACGCCCTTAAAAAAGGACAGTGTTCGGGGAAAAGAGGGCAGATGAAAACCCTAAATGGGGCTCAATTTTTTTACAATTTAATCACAGTTAAAATAAGATAAAAACAAAAATCAACTCTTATAAGGGGTAAGAACCCTGTAAAGCAAAATTAAAAATTAAAAAACAATTACACTGACCATTAATAGGTAAAATATTCATTTATTCATTAATAAAACCCAACTCATGGGGTAATTCGCCCTTTTATAAGAAAATAACTTAACTAGAAAGGGTAAAAATATTAAAATATCAAATTTTAGCTGCAAAGTGATAAAAAATTTCAGATTTTGAGACTATTCTGTCACAATTCAACCCCTAAAAGATTGTGAAACCTAATAAACATAAAATAGAACAAAAAAAAAACATGTTTATAAAATTATAATTTTCAAGATTCTAGACCACTTATCTATAGTCTGTTTCATTTAATTTTGCACTGGTTGCTGGGGGATTTGACCGTACGATACACAATTTGTACCGTCAAATACCCCGGCAACCACTGCAAACTTAAATAAAACAGACTATAGCATTATTTTTTTATAAATAATAATTTATGACAAATTTAACAAATTATTATCATGAGTATGGGATGGTTTTTAAAACTACAAAATGAATTAAAAACATTTTATTGTTATTAGGAGTGGTTAATAAATTTATTACACATAATAATGTTAATCAAGATATGAACTACGTTCAAATGACATAATTAAAGTAATCACAAGCTTAAGGTAGTTGGTCCGTAAACATTGTTTCGTCAGATTTTGTTTAAATTGCACAGGAATATTCCCTAGATTAATATCTGGAAAATAGCTCATTTTTATTAAAATTGACCATCTCAAAGTCATGAAAAACGATCTCAAAGTTTATATTTTTAACACAGCTTATATGGACTAACCGTACACTAACGTAACGTTTTATTATATAAAATTTAAAGGTAGCGTCAGTTTTTCATAAAAAACGGACATGTTGTATATTTATATGAAAGAAAACAATATACAAAATTTGGAATTATTGACCATCCCGTTATTAAGATTTAACCAGATTTAACTACCAAACCATCACATAAATTACAGTATTGTTGAGAATGTGGCAACAACGTATTCATTTGATTATAGTAAAAAATACACGAAATAATGAAATAATTTTTTACAAAATATGATAAGTGGATTGAAGGGAATTATAATCGATTTCATTAATTATTAATATATTCTGTGGTAGCTTAGATGATAAAATATAATCATTTGACAAGTAGTTAATAGTAGATAATGTACAGCGTTGCCATGATCATTTCTCTAAATTAAAAATATGTACTCATGGCCTAATGTGATCACATTATGATGGACCAACTACCTTAAAAAGAGCCGTCACTGTAAATTCACGAGTGTCACATATTGATTGTTACATTCCCAATGTTGACGGTGATAATTCTGCTTATTTACTTAACACAATAACGTGCAACTGCAGAGTTTCATTTTTGCTTATTCATGTGACAATTAAACACAAAATAATGCAAAGTGAATTGTTGGGTGGCCGTTAAAATAATGGCAGGAGGATGACATACATAGTTAGAATAATATTCATTGTTTATTATGTTACATAAACTGTACAGAGCTAAGCAATATTAGCCAACAATGTTGGTAGCACTGTTATGTATCTTGCAATATACTTAATAGCTACAGAAGGGCATATGTACATATATTTGAATATAGTAGGGATTGTGTGATGATTTAGGGGCATTAAATTAATTAAAATCAGTCGAGTGTAGGTTTTGGTTATTATAGGTAGTAATAATAAAGTACATATTTATTTATTTATATGTATGTGTACATTAAATGTTGGTTGTTGTGAGCAGTTTATAACACGACTAAATCGACGCGGTTTATACCCAGAAACCAAGATCACGAAAGCCTCAAGACTTGTACAGTTTTAGAATTTAATAATAACCAAATCTACACTTTTAAAAAACGGTATGGAATACCATACATGACTTCCATGTTCTATAATATCTTATAAAATGAATTTTAATAAGAAAGAAAAATTTCAATGCGTTTTGACAGATATAAAAATCACCTTAGTATTATAAATATTAGTTTTCTAATATCCTAATGTCGACTGCATAATATGTTACATATTAAATTTTTGTAGAATAACTAATCTGAAATTTAAATTTAACTGCGTTTGTTTCTATGGCAACATGAATTTATTAGTATTTAAAATTAAAATTTAAAGAGTGGTTTTCACCCCTTCAATGGACATTTTGACAAGTTTATAAAATAAGTTCCCCTTAGATTGGATTGAACTACAAGTATACCAAGTCTTATCAAAATAGGTGAGATAATACTCAATTGATACAAAATTTCGAATATTTCCGATACCTACCTCTAATCCGATTAGCACTAAAATCAATAACTCTGGAGAAGTCACTGAGACATACATTTTCCCCAAAAATAATTCAAATCGATGCATGTTTACAGTAGATATCGTAAACGAAAGAAAATTCTACATCCAGACACACACACGCACAGCCGCCATGCGGAAATCAACTTTTCTTTACGTTTTGAAGTTAGTAGTACAATCAGAATCTGCTCTTATCTCGGACACGATTTTTCGACGGTATTACAATACTTCGATTTCTTCAAACACGAAAGTAAAAATTACATAATAATAAAAATAATTTTAAGCCTTTTTTTAAATCATAATTTCTCAACAAAATTCTGATTGGTACCATTTTATAAAAAAAGTTAGGCATTCCGTATATCTGCATTTTTGGTTACTAACAGTTTTTCATATGCGCATATTTCAAAAGAAAGAGATAGAAGGCGAAGAGACAAAGATAAATAGATTATGGCTCAAACTAAAAACAATGCGTTACCGACTCGTTCATCATTTTAAATAATCACAGATGTGCCAGTTTTTGTCTTGTGCGTAGATACTCATTATAGCACTTTGTGGTTCTGCTAATCAATTAGACGGAGAAAGGACGTAGACGTATAAAGGAAAAAGGTGCTGATTTGGCAGGATATGTTCTATATAGGTCATTCTAGATCAGTGCTTTCCAAATATTTTAATACTGCGACCCGAACATTAAATGGTCGAAATATCGACCACCCATAGGACACAAGATATTTTTTGTTTCCCTACACTGGTAGAAAGGATTTCTCAAACCAAGTAAACCTTGTTTTGTATATAACAAAAACAATATTTTCTTAAGATAAGCAATAATCTCTTAAACCAACTATAGTATTCTTGAACGAAGGAATAACGTAATTGGATTAAGAGTATGTTTCTTATATTAAGAAAATATTGTTTTCGTTATATACAAAATAAGGTTTTCTTGGTCCAATACAGTTTTTTTTCTGTATACGTAATTTGATGTGCTGAATACGAAAAAATAGTAAAAAGGATTCATGAGGCACCCATTACTTTAAAAATTGTATTCCAAGGTCATTTTTTTTTATTTTCGCCACATCCACGTTGTTGATCCTGGGTTACGCTAAGAACAAAAGCTGGAGTACTTTTTCAAAGAATTCGATGGAGCTACTAGCTACTTTTCAGGCTATGAAAATGCCACTATTTGAAAAATAGACGAGCAATAAAGAATTAAAGGGGCTTGAAAGTAATGTATAAATATTCAGCAGTTACTTCGTGGAATACTTTAAGCATTAAATAAGTTTACTGCTGAATACTTTTTAGGGTTCCGAAGAAACCCTATTAATCTCACTTTGTCGTCCGTCCGTCCGTCCTTTTCACTCAAAGCTCAATAGCTCGTAAACTATATAAGCTAGAACCTTGAAATTTTTACTGAATATGTAAAATGACACCCTCTAGTAAAATATGTACAAATATTTTGGAAAAATATTTTTTTATTTTATAATAATTGGTATTCTTTAAATATTCTTGAGGGTTACATTTGTGACAAATATGGATATTTTTTCCATACTCAATGCATCATAAAACGTAGGATTATCAATTTTGAGGCCAAAACAACAATAAATTGGATCGAATAACGTAGAAAAAAAAAACTCAAATCGTCCAAACTGAATATTTTACAGTGGGTTTTTCATTACGAACGGAACTGGTCGATATATCGACCAGCAACTTAGTCGAGTACGCCACGTGAGAAATGAATTGATTTTATGTACAAATTTTGTAGGTAAGTAAAAAAAAGGTAGATTTCAACGTAAAAATCCCCGTCCTTAATTAAAAGGTTTACTTATCTTCCAAGCGACAAAAAATATGTAAAAAATGCATCAATTTTGACAGCCACTATGGGGCGAAATTAACTTTTTGACTAAATCAAATGAATGACTTTTCAAAATAAGACTTTAAATATTTCTGTGTTTCTGTACGACAATTGTTAGCCTGTTTTTTATTTATTTAAAAGTAGATACTATACTGTTAAATAAAAAGACCCTCATTTTTCGCTCATTTGCAAATAAATTGGAAACAAATGTGTTCCCCTTTTACATCACGTTCTGTGCGTTTTCTTAAAAAAACATCACTTATTTATTTTGTGAAATTAGTAGTTAGTACTCATATTATATTACTTTTACTGTTTTTGCTAGAATTGATAATTTATTCAGCTCTTGTACATTATAAAAAATAGATTAAATAAAGCAAACATAAATGTTAAAGTTTATCTACATAGGATTAAAATCAATCGTAGTTAGAAATTGATTTTTCAAAAATTTTGTTATTGGTACCATTTTATTATATCTATAAAAAAGATATGGTTTACCAACAAGAAAAAGTCATTTTAGTTTACTGTATTTTCAAAACATCTTAGCATGTAATGGTACACTAGTATTAAATCACTCTCAAACTATTTGTACAGTTTTAAGTGGAACCTGAAAAACCATCGCACATAAAATTTACGTGCCAAAAACTTTAATCTCATTTTTCTGTATTTTTATACATTTTGTTTTTTACTACCTCTTACCTAAGAACGGCAGTATTGTATTTAATCCACATACATATATTTACAATTACATACTCATATTTATTACAAAACAATACAATATCTGTTTGGAACAAGCACAACAAATTGCAATTACATCGAAGTGCATTTAATAACGTAAGAATACCGAATAGTGCTTATACAAGAGATTACCTTTTTCAGTTTGACCTAAATATACTATAGTTAATCTTGTGATGTTTCCATACTACATTTTAGAATATTTTTATTTTTATTTTGATTGTATTGGTTATTAGGAAGGGCATATTATGAGATATTAGGGTTTTTTTAATTCAAATATATAAAAATCATGTGGTACTTTTACTTAAGAAAGAAAGCCACTGTAACTTACGGGTCAAAAAATTGTCAATGTTTGGGAATTTTTTTCACAGGTATAACTAATTATTTTAGAATCAAGTAGAATACATTTTACTAACAATAAGTATATATTCAACTAATTCAAAATCAATTTTTATTGAAAAATATTAAAAATTTACAAAGTTATGAGCCTCAATATGACGACCAAAAAAAAAAACAATGTTTTTTTCATTGTCCGGTCGAAATTTCAGGATTTGTGATTGGAAATTTTTTTTATTAATATTTATATTTAGCTATGGTTATGCGTAGACGTTTTTTTTTCTTTAATTTTTTCATAAAATGGCGACGGTTTGAATTTTTTAAAGACATTTTGTTTTTATTCAGGCCGTCTTAAAAAATATTAATTATCAAAATTCCAAAAATCGACTACGCATAGACTTAGCCACTACGATAACAACAAATTAAAAAAATGGTTTATTGGACTTTGAGGAATCGCTGGGACAAGGTCGAAAAAAGTTATTTCAAGAAAAATGCGTTTAAAGTTTTCTGAAGGTCATAATCGGGCGCGCTATCTGATCTCACTAAAATGACCGTAACTCAGAATTTTAACTTATTTTTTTACAATGCATAAAAATCGATTTTTTCCGTCAAAGTGACTTTCCCACTTTAGGCATTCAACAAAACTGCGTAAAAACTCTTATTATTAAACAAATGCGGAACTCATTATCAAGAAAGAAAATTGAACAAATTGACGCAAAAATCAAATTACTTTACAAAACAAAGAATGTCACAACATCGAAGTGCTTAAAGATAAATATGTATGTAATTGTATTACTGCATTGAAACCTTATATCCATTTACATTTTCTTTCATTCTTTCTCTCACCCAACGACAGTGTCACGTCGCATCGTATTGAGTCAAAGCTCCAAGAGAAATCCAGCAACTACGTTAAATGAATCGATATTATCGTACGACAATGTCAAAGAGTAAACAACCTTAAATTACAAATCACTTAAAACGTAACGTATACAATTTAACTACAATAGAATAATGTCACTCAATACGTGTTTCGACTTCATACAAAGTCTTCATCAGATATATAAAGAACAATACGTGCTTATTAATAATTATTTAACCTTGAGAGGGTCGATATTTCAGGGGGCTTTTCGCCCTCAGAAAACTGGTATAAAAGGTATTGATTGATCATAGGAAAAGTGTCGATCACGAGGTGAGCCAAAATATTGGCTTACCGGCCCGGAAGGGAACAGCCCGTGTTAAAAATTTCAAATTCGAAAAAATATTATTTTAAATAGTTCATATAACCTCTTTTCATTATATAAATATACGTTTTCGATGTATTTTTCGACGCTGAATCAAAATCTGACGTCAAAAATATAGTAAACACAAAACAACCTCTATAATAGGGTAAAAACTACCCCTTTGCCTCGTGTGAACGATTTTTATTTATTTGGAAGTGCAAATATACGTTTTCGATGTATTTTAATCTAAAAACAAAAATTTTAAATTTCCGGTGCGCCAAAATATTGGTTTTTCGGCCCTCTAAAATAATTTACCATATGAAAAAATTCAGTTGAATTAGCTAAGGAAACTTTTATACAGTTATAAAAAAAATTGAATAGCATTTATTTATATAGTAGACATTAACAGAATCTAACCAAATCTCTCGACATTTTTTTCGGAATCGGAGTTGCCTGGAGTGGGACTGTCCCGCTCCAGACTAGCTAGTCCCTCATCCCGCTCAAATATCATTCAATTTGAATTTTGTCACCAGTAACATACCGTTCTGAATCCAAGAAAAGCTAGGGAAGACCGCTCCTACCTCTAGTCTAAATGATCTAAATTTAACAGTAAAAACAATTCGATTTACGTTAAATTTAAACTAACAAATCTTCCAGAATAAATATAATTCAGTTTTAAGCTCGACTTAAAAATAAATTATATTATAATTTTACCATCCCCCCCCCCTTTTTTACATGTATATACATTGCGTCGTAGCATTTAACCCTTAGTTACTCGCGTGAAATACCATAACACAGTTACTCGCGCGGTGTATTTTATACACCACATAAAAAAGCTATTTTTTGGGAATTTTGAAGGTATTATATTATTTTTTTTTGCCTAATTCATATTATGTACTATTTATTTTTGAGGAACTAAGAAAAATTTTCTTAAAATTAACCCAACTAAAAATTAAGAATAAGATAGAAAAACTAACCAAAATAAATTTAAAAAAGTACACAAAACTGTTCAATATTCATCTTGCAATAAATCGGACAAGAAAAATTTGTTTTTTGTTGGTATTTTTTTTAATTTTGCTCTTTTGACAAGATGTCTTCCATCAGCAGCATCACTAATGTCTTCAAAAACGCGGTACTTCGCTTAGGATGCTGCTATTTGTGCGTTAATACCACCTACTTTAGTAAATAAAAAATTAATACAAACTCCTACAATCCTCAAATTTTGAGTGCCGGATTTCTATCACACTCTAGAGTCTAGAATGACTAAACAAAGGTTAGATGGGGGTGTACAGTCCCACAAAAATTAATGCATTTAGTAATTGCAAAAATTAATTACAGCGCGAGTAATTAAGGGTTAAGAAATCTGGCAACTCTGTACGGAATATGGAAGTAAATTCAAAGGAGAAAAAGTAGAACATCAAGTCAAATAAATAAACAAAAAAACTCCTCCAAGAAATGTCACTAATGTGTATAAACCATAAAGAGTCTCTTGAAGTAAAATTATTCGTACATGTACAATAATATGCATGCATTCTCCACATTAATATTATCTTACGCTGCATTTAAGATGCATTCGAGTAAGTTATAGTCGAGGTTTTTGGGCCACCTTTTTATATTTCATTATTATTCATACCGTATGGTACACTTCAAGTTATATTCTGTTTACTTGGTTTTATTTGTCATGTAGAAAGATTAATTTCTATCCGGTGTGTTTTATTTTATGATTTTTTGGTACAGAATATTCCACAGAAAAACAAACCTTCTATAAAAATTAAAGAGGAACATTTCAAATTGTAATTATATTTTTTTTACTTAAGTAAAATTTTATGTTGTAAAATAAATAATTTTTTGTTGTATAAATTCTTGATTTTTTTGTTTTATCCCGCCTTGTACTTCAACATTACTTAATATTTCGACCAAAATCTCGTGGTGAGAAGTGAAGTATCGAGTCCAACGTCAACGCTTTTATAAACAGCTACAATTTCCGGACTCGACATTTCAATTCTGAAGATCACGAGATGTTGATCGAAACGTTAAGTAATGTTAAAGTGCAACGCGGAATAAAACCCAAAAATCAAGAATTTATACAATTAAAAGCAACCGCGAAAGTCTACGTCCGAAAAAAAAATTGTTTTTTCTACAACCGTGTTAAAAAGTAGGCTTTTTATTTGTCATTTCAGTGCGTAAAGTAGTACTTTTACGCACGGCGAGCGTAAAAGTGTTTCTATAGTAACAGTAACACATACATTTTCATATATTAATTTGGATTTTGTCGGTAGTAGATTTGAAATTACCGATTTTTAAGCTTCCGATATTTCTGGCGGCATGCAATTTTCATTATCACTTTCCATATTATCCATATTATTATAAAATTACAGTAATAAAATCACAGAATAAAATACGTGAGTAAAAATAATCCACAAATAATCTGAATATAAATGTCAAACAATAACAATATTCATTTGTTTTTTCAAAATTTAAGTACTTGATTTAAATTTCAATATTAATAATAATTAATATGACAAGTTATTATTATTTAATTAAAAAATCATATTACATTATTATTAATATTATAATAAGGTTTTAGAAAAAATATTGTGTGCACCTCGGGTGTAAAGTGCGTTTTTCGCACTCGTGTGATTGTTAATCTCGGCTAGCGCCTCGATTAACAAACATTCCCACTCGTGCGAAAAACAGCCACTTTACGCCCTAGATACACAAATATCTATTTGTTTATTTACTAGGAACTTTTTTTCCCAGTTCGTGAAATTAACAATGGATTTAGACATAATCTATTATTACTATTAGAGATACTCATAGATAGAGTTCTGATAACCCGAATCGATTTCTGATTGATTGTAGTAGCTAATAAATCGCACTCACAGTCGTATTTTCTGATTTTAACAATCAATATACAATGATATTACATTATATTCAATTTTTATATTTTTTTTATAATTGTTGAAAATATTACAAAAATAAATTAAATCCCGCCATCACCAGTTTGGCTGAAAATGGCGACGCTGTTACAACTCTTATTGTAGTATCTCATTTGAATTTTTTTTGCTTGATTATCTTACAATACTGTGGATAATAGCATAAATTTTAATTTTCAAAATTCTCATAAAAGTAGATTTCAATTTAAAATATATTTATTTAATAAGACTACGTCGAGACTTTTCAACTGTCTCGGTGAGATCGAGACAGAGACGAGAGTGCGTTTAATTTGGACGAATCAAAAGTGAGACAATATTGACTTAGATTCGTGTTTAAAATATATATTTACCATTAAGTGAAAAATTAAAAAATATATATATAAAAAAATCATTTTAATTCAAAACTTAGATTTTATAGATCTATAGATAAGATTTAAGCTATATTTTTTAGAAAAAAAATATCACACCAGAGTTTTCTCGGTTTTATACTTGAACAATTCATTTATAAGTGAGAAATCTAGGTACCTGAGATTAAATAGAAGATGGCAACCCTGTTAAGAATGTAGTAGCGGGTATGCACAAGTGACCACGTACGTGCGTTCGAATGCATTACTCTAATGAAAACTTAGATCAACTATGTACATACATATAAAGTCATTAAAACTTATTGTAAATGAATAGAGACTTAGATGTTACAATGTCGTCTTGAAACCTTAGCAATAATTAAATACCATTATAAAGAACTCAACAGACATTTATATTTAATATTTAAATTAGTTGAAATAGTCTTAAATCGCAAAAAAATGTTAATAAAAAAATAGAAATTATCATAGAACTAGAACATGAACATAATATGTACCTATTTGTAATATTTGGTTAACAAAAGTGAAGATAGAGATGAAACCCTAATAGTACTCTAGTTTAAACAAAGATAATAATAGATTTTTTTGTAAATTCTTTTGGGATCCGTCAGATGGGAGGAGTCTAAAAAAACATGGCGCAGCTAAGGGAAAATTAAAAAAAAAATACAAGACAGCGTCAATAGTTAAAATACATATAAGTATTATAATGTACACATATTTTAAATTCACTCATTATAATTACAGATAATATCACGCAATAACATCAAATACAATACGCATACGTAATTTATTTTTGATTGTTTAAAATTTTTCAACAAACAAATCTTTTAAATACATATTTATATTATAATAAATCAATTATAAATAGGAAAAATTGTAAAATTCTTTCTTGATACATACTGTCCTTTCATTCATTTTATTTTTGGATGATTTAAAACATAATATTGTGATTTAATCGTAAGTTTTACTATAAACCGTAGGTTCATCTGTCGGTTTTATGCTTGAGATTATTTATTTTTTCATTATTAAATTATATTACCATAGAAACTGTACTCCCAGTCTAGTTACAAGTTTTGCCACCAGGTGGTGTACGTTTATTTGACTGATCCCAATCGAATTACTATTTTTGTACCCACGATGGTTTTAATATTTATTTTCAGTATTTTTAATTTTGAAAGACAATTTAAAATATCATACATCTTAAATTTCACATTTCTTACATTTAGTTACTTTAACAGTTAACAGTTTCAAGCATCAGCTATGAAGTCACAATGTGTCACACATAATATTATTTCAACCCAATTGTAACGAGATAATACTATATGTACTTACTGTAGAAAAATAATGTTCGATCTAGGATAATGTTTTCTTAGTTTTAGTTTAACAAAGAATGAAAATGTAAAGAAAATACCGTACCATATAATACACTTGCGTTGTCCTTGTTTAAAAAAAATGACATATTCGAGTTGAGGTTCCCGTATCCCTATCCCTTACTGTGGATTTGAACCTTTAGCAAAGTTATGAACCATATGCATATAATAATATAGAATTATTATAAAAAAAAGTATCATTTCTTATCAGAGATATGGACAGATATGGACAAAGTATAAAACAAAAAATTTCCAATTGTATGCGTTTCACTACAATTAAAAAAAAATAAAATCAAAATAAAATTCTTTAGAAAGTATGTTTTTAACATAACTTATAATACAGTTTATTTCTATTGTAAAAATATAGTGAAATAATACAAAAATGCATGCACGACGACGTTTAAACATCGGTCGAAATACTCAAAATAGTCAAAATACACAAAATAACCCTAGCAAATGTAACACCATTATAGTGAGTACAAACGCGAGAAAGAGCATGCAAAATATCTTTTTTCTATTATTTTTATTAGAATTATATACTGCCGTGCTAAGCTCAAAAGTGGTATCTCAGTAAAGGCGAGTTTCGAGAAAATCAAAGTTTTGTTAAAATAGTTTTATTTTTACTTTACAGATTTTTTTTTGATTTATTAAATGGAATTTATTCATTATATTGGGAATTTTGGCAGTATCAAAATATACAGTTATTTGCCTACGTATTATTGATATACCTCTAATTCTCTTAATGATTTAAGGTAAACCTGAGATAGGGAAAACTTTTTAAAGGGTTTTTTCATATGTTTTAAATACGATACTGCTATTTGGCTTGGTTCATTGGATTCGTATTTTTTTAAGCTATTCAATGCAATAAAAATCAACATTACGATTTTTTTTGAGATATCGCTTTTGTGCTTAGCACGGCAGTATAGAAAGGAGAAAGTATTAAATATAAAATGTCCAAATGTACGTTTTACTACAATTAAATTCGTAGAATGTATTTATTTATATGTCTGTAATTATCATAAGAAACCGGAAACGTAAGATATTCCAAATATGTTCTGTTTCCGCCTCATACACGGCTCAATAACGCCTATGTGTATACTATATAATAATTTTACATACAAGAACCTTTTCTGAGACCGGCTGTTATTTATGTGTAAACATTTTCAGTTTTATGAACGATGGCGTCGTTTGCATTATGGAATATTCGAAAACGTCTAGATCGTAAGCACTGCAAGCTTTACGGGCATAATAAAACACATTTTTTATGCACCATAGTTAAAATATAAGCGTTAGGAAAATTCAATGATCCACTGAAAAATTAATTTTAAATTAAAACTATCTTTAAGGCTTCCGTTATACATACTTAAATAAATTAGACCGGGGGTTCACAACCTTTTTTGCAAATATACCCCTTTTGAAAGAATGATTTTCTTTATAGACCCCCTTTTATGTTACATTTTACATCATGTTGAAAAAGTAATAAAGGCTTATTGTGTATAAATATAATATATTTTGTAAGTATATATAATTGCAATGGCCATTTTTTTTCAACTGTATTTGTGTACCTATATTTTATATACATAAATACAAAAAACAATTATCGAATTTTAAAACATCAAAATTTTCCATCGGCCCCCAATAGACCCCTGGAATACTAAAGACTTTAACCACGTTGAAATCCTTGACTAATATCATCTTTAATAAAAAAAACTTTACGTTTTTTTATGGTTATTGATATTTTTTACAATAATAATAGTAATAATAATAATAGTACGCTTTATTCTTTTTAACCATCCATGGTATAGAATGAGTCAATAAACATAATTACACTGTTACATAGATTTTTCCAAGTTATACATTTTAAGCTTAATTTAACTGGTATTTAAGTTATAAAATAATATTTCATACATATACAATAAGGAAAGAGATAGGAATTAGGCAGAAAAGAAAGGGGTTGATTATAGTTATCCGTATTCGCTTAGATTGTAATGATTCTTTGTAATTAAAAATTTTTTTAACTCTTTTTTGAATATATTAATCGGAAGATTTTTTATTTCGTTAGGTAATTTATTAAAAATGTTTATTATTGAAATGTGTGGACCTTTTGTGATTACCGCTAACTTATGTTATTAGATACATGATTAGTTTTAGATTATAATTAATAATAGTCAAACTAAAAGACTGATAATTTGTGATCTATAAAATGATTTTTCCTTAAGTGACTCCCATTCACCCCTTCTCCCTTATGTCTATTCTTATATTTGTTTTATAATAAAATAATACCATCTTAGAAGATATTTATTAATATACGATGCAACTTTTAATGTCTATAACAAAACGTGATTCAATAATATTGGACAAATATTTTAGCAGCACTATACAGGACATGTTTCCATGTTGATTTAATCCTGCTAACCAAACGGGATTTCATTAAAATCCATTAAATATGTATATGCTTTCTATTAAATAACCAAAACCATCGCGTATTTATTATCTATTTATGCTTGGCTCATGTATAATTACTTAAAATATTAATGACTTAAACGTATATTTTACACTAAATGCACAAATTTCAACATATATTATTTCTACATGATGTAATAATTTGTAATTCTTATTATAAGAGTTAGAATGTTGATTATATTCTTTTAGAGGTACACATGAATATTGCATATACTGAAGCATACAAATCAATTCAAAATGAAATTAATGGGTTACATACAATCAGAAGGCAAAAAAAGTGTTTTTTCAAGAATTTTTTAAGAGAGGACTTTTATAATTTATCAATGTAAAAATTTGTACACATATTATGGTAACTTTTAATTGTATTTTAACATTTTTTATTTGTAAAAATAATAATTTCGAAAGCTGCTACAGCTGTTCTCCAGGAGGTCCTCTCAAAAAGGCGCCTTGCGGTGACCACGATATCTCTGGACTGCATCTTTTAAAATAAAAAACCCAAACGGATTTCTTTAAAGTAATGTATAATCTTGTACTGAATAGAAGGAATAAGCAAAATAAAAATTTTTGACAAAATTTATTGACCTTAAATTGTTTATAAAAAAACAAATTTTTATCGGTGAGATAAAACCTTCGATTAATTACTAAAAAATATTCTTAAGAAACTTGTGTTAAAATTTGAGATTGATCGGTTCAACCGTTTCCGAGGAATAGTGGTCACCGACTTTAAAAGCACAGATTTAAAAAAAAAAACGCGCTGCCGCTCCGACCTCCTACATTCAAACAAACGCTCTGAGACGTATTTAGAAATATGCGTGTAACTTCGAATATAATCGCAGTATTGACTTGAAATTTTCTGTGTATGTACTTAAATATATATACATTACAAAAATGAAATAAAAAAAATATTTTTAACTGTATATTATAACCCCTTAAAAATAACTTTTTTTACAGCAAGTAAATTGCAATTATTATTAAAAGTATAAAAATATAAATAAAATATTTAAAAAAAATACATTTATTAATAAAACAAGGTTTATAAAAAACTACCTTTGTTCTCAACAATGATTTTTTTTTAATTCATTACTTCTCGAATGTAGGAAGAATTTAAAGAGAAAGTAAACAGAATGTATGTACTATACATATGCTATGTGGTTGCTGGCGGGAATTACAGGGGGGAAGAGGGGGGAACAATAGAGGTGTAAAGTAAGATTGTTCTCTATTTGAATTATTAACGCACTCCACTGTTATTACACTTATTTATTAATTCAAGGTATATATACATAAATGTGCTTTCACCTAGATATTTCAACGCTGTAAAATTGTACAATGTTTTCTTTACTGTTTTAAATATACTTACTTATATTAATTTAAAAATGTACTGTATTATTTGAAAATAATAAATGATTGTGTCATTATCAATTAGTCCACATTTTGTCAAGTGTTACTTTATTTTCATTAACTTTGATGTGACAATGTAGAAATGAAAATAAATATTAATTTTTTATTAATTTTTCATAACACATGTCAGATACATATAATTTCCTAATTAATCGTGTAATTATGAAAATTTTGGTTATGTTAAGCAAAAAAGTGTATTTTTAACAAGTTTTCTTAAGAACTTAAATATGGTAGGCTATTATAGTAAGTAATTTGTAATATTTTTAATAAAAATTTATTTTAAAATTTCTATCGACCTCCGGTTATATACGGGCCTTTTTATGAAAATGAGTGTTTTTTCAATTATTTAAATTTTAAAATATACTTTATAAGAGTATTTTATAGGTCAATTCTTAAAAAATATATATTTTTTCGTAAAAAAAGAAATTTATTCATTGTATCAATATTTTCATGTACATACAAGATTATACGTCTAGCACACTGTAAAAAAGAGTTTGTTTCGAAAAATTGTATTTTTAATTTATATTCAGAACACATGTACATTACATTTAATGGAATATTTTACTTTGTTAAATATTAAAAGTAAAAAAAGTTTAATTTGATTCGAAAATTGAAATAGACAGAACGGTATATAATAGTAACATGTACTAATTTGTACAATGTAATGGCAGAGCTATTTTTTTATTATTTTTAATAAATTACACGTGAATATATTTGTTTTATAATTATTATAGTAGTTAAAAGGGTTGAAGTTTCTAATAATTAGTTTTTAAAATGTCTCTATAAAGTCAATTGTGTATAGACTTTCAATAAATAGAGCACTTTTGGTAAGTTCTTTCATTTAACGTGTGTTAAAAACTCTATATTTTAAATAAAAATTAATAAAATATGTGAGTTATCCATAAATAACATATTAAAATATTAGACTTTTATCTATACATTGCTCTAATGATCGATTAACCTTATGAACAAACATTTTATTCATTTGATTTTGTATTTGAAAATGTATTAATAGATACCTACATATAATTTTCTAATTATTTTTTTCGTTTAATTATGAAAATTTTGATTATGCCTAGCAAAAAAATTATTTGCAATATTTTCAATAAAAATTAAATTTGTCCTCCGGTCGTAAAAAAAGGTCGTCAAAATTCCAAAAAGGGGACCTTTACATGATCAGTGCTTAGGGCATCACGTAGGGTAAATCCGGCACTGCTTATAACTCCGAAGTACTATGTATATCACAAAATAAGAGATATACTTTTTTATCCTCCATTTTACTATTCTCAATGTCTCGCCTGCTCATTTGTAATTTAGAAAAAAGAACAACAATGGCAAGAGAATAGCTAGAAACTATTTGATTAAAATAAAAAAACTTTGGTACACTTGCAAAATAAATTTAGTTTTGTTTTCTTATTTTGTTTGTTCGTGAGTTTTTTGTTTAGATAAAAAAGAAGGTCTACCAAATCATCAGTGTAAATAGTTTTAAATTACATAAATGTATACATCTAGAAAGAAGCGTTTGTTAAAATATACAAATAGTGAAAATAATGACAACTAGAAATCTATCTTCACATTTTTCAATTTCAATGAATAATGTCAGGTTTTATAAAGAATTTTCTCTATTACAGCAAAAGCTAATCTGACAAAGCTATCTCCAAGGTGTCAAATCGTTATGAATTTGCTCGAGATTTTAGAGCAGTGGTAATAAATGTATAATCATGTAAATGCTATAAATTTTATGTGGTACAACTGATTTTAAATCGTTGATATACTTTACAAAGCATACCATTCGTTTCAACTGTCATTTATGTTTAATACTTTACTGATAACGTTTTTTATTTGCTCCAGAACAAATTCTTTATAATATCGGGAAGTATTATAATGTTTTTTTTAATATTCTTTATTAGAAACTATACTTCGTTTAGATACAAGGTCTGCTGTGGATATTTTAACAGTCGCTATTTTATATGAATTTCTTGTCTATGACGTATTATATTGTAAAGAAATTTATTTGTGTTGTATTTCAAAATAATTGATTGATAATTAAGGTACTTGACAATCTTGGAAACCTCAAAAATACAACGTTTTCAATAATTTTTTTTCAAGCCCTGTATAAGATCTTACAATGATTTTTTTAACTTTTATTTAAAGCTTATAGAATACAAAAATACTTGTTTTTTTTTTTAATTTCATTTTTTAACAACTATCCAGGAGGCGCCAAAGTCGAGGCCTCAAAAAAATAATGTCCCACAGCGGACAGTTAATTTTAGGATTGGTGAATTTGAAAAAAAACGGCAACTTCAAAAGAAAGGTCCCTTACGTGACAATTTAGCACAATTTGTCAAAATAAAATAAAAATAAAAAAGGCGGATGCTTGAAAAAAAAGGTTAAAAAATCACCCATTTTTCACTATTTTCACTAAAAAAAATATTATAATAAATTTTTTGGCAAAATGTGGTAAATTGGCATACAAAACATATCAATGAACAAAACAAGATCAAAATCATTGAAATCGGCCGAGTAGTTTTGGAGATTAACTGTCCGCCATTTGAAAAAAAATAGTTTCGAGAAACAGCTACCTGCAATAGAGTCAGCAAGTATGGAGTGATGGAAGCACGCGAACACTTCTTCACTATGTTAGAATTCGAATTTAAAAAAAATGAGAGTGATTTTTAAAAGTATAAGGATTGAGAAAATATAAAAAAATCGATTATTTGAAAATAAGGTGGTCAAGTACTTTAAATCAAAAAAAAAGTATTGGTCATTTATTTATTTACATTTCGTTAATCACAAATTCCTTATTAGAAAAAATTTCTTGACGATGACGTCACAGTATAAAACAAATGAACTATCTACCACAGTGGTTTCCACCCAGTTGTCCACAAGGAGTAAAATATGGTCTCTGTAAAAGATTTCAAATTAGAATGAACTTAGAATTATCGGTGACCCTTTCTTACGTTTTTAATCCATTATGAAAAACATTTAAATTAAAAAAAAATTAAATTAAAGTTTATTTTTTAACCTTATGGTCCCTGGTCAAAAAAAGGTTGGGAACCACTGGTCTAGCAGCTAGCAGATCATATATTTTTGATTGTCTGTCTGTAAGCTTAAAAAATGCAAATTTTCAGCCAAACTATTGTTAATAAAATTGATTTAAATGTTTTCCTAAAATAGTAAATAATCCAAACGAAACAAAAAAGTCATAAATTTTTTTTCATAATTACAGTTATTATATCAAATATTAAATATAATGAAAACGTATTCGTTACATTAGACAAAACTCAACCGTATAGTACATATAATAAATATAATTAATTTAATGGTAAGTTAGAGCACATGGACATTTGCATGTTTGAATACAGAGAGAGAGAGGACGACAAAGAGAGAATGAGGTTTTTGCGGTTAGAATGAGAGCCTCATTATCCTAATAACCATAAATCTATTTTAAATATTTCATCTGTACAGTGATTAATTTCCGTATTACTTATGTTATCAAATATACATCTTAACTCAATGTTGTTTATTTATTCATTACTATTCATACAGTGAATAAAACTGATGTGGGTACTTTTTAATTAGCAAATTGAAGAGAGGGAGATAGCAACAAAAAAGTATATCTCTTTTATTTTTTTAAATAAAAAAAATCCTTGTGATTTATAAATTGACAATTTTCAAAAAACTAGTAAACATTTCATTTTTATTCGCCTATACAAAGATTTGATGGCATTTTTGAATATTTTTCCTTCGGTAACCTAATCAAAAGAACAGGGGATTCCCGGGCTTGTAAAATATACATTTAGGGGATAATTAATTGTTGTCTTTTTTAATTTTCTGTTCCTAATGTAAAATAAATTAAATATCTACTCATATTACTTTCATATGTTTGTTGTTTTATGAACTAAGAACAATTTTGAGTTTTCCAAGATGTCTGACTTTTGTTTTACTTAATAAATTACTGAATCATACATATTTTTTTTCGTTTTACACGATTTTACTTAGCAAAATCCAAGATTTCAGTTTACACAGTTTTGTTCAAAACGTATCTACCGTGTAAATCGGGGGATATGTGTATATAATTTTCTTCTAAATAACTTTTCTGTTTCTGAATTAAAGCAGATACACAAATATCACTTTTTCTGTTTGTTATTTTTTATTGTTAAACCGATCTTAATTATATTTGGCAGGACGATAGCTTGCTTATCCATATAATATGCTATACTATGTACATTGTACACCTAAAAAACTCAATTTTATTGAAAATTTGAGATGGAAAAATGTTTAATAAATTTATCTTGTTAATATAACAATATTTATTCAATAGGATATTTTATTCATTTAAAAAATATATCTTTTCATTTGTTAAATTAATAAATAAGTTATTACATCAACTAACGAACCTCTCAAATAGATTAAACATAATGGTTGTATTAATAAATATTTATCAGTGAGAATATTTTTTACACCAAAAACTAGTGAAAGAGCAATTTTCGATATGGTAAATTCAGTGATGTCATTTATTAAGTATTTTTTTTGTATTTAAAATATATGTTTTCTATACGAAACAAAATGTTCACCGTGATAAGAACATTGTTAATAATAATATACATTTATCAATAAGATAAACGTGGATATTTCCATATTGGTAAAAAATTATCATATTAACAAACAACCAATATCAGAGCCAAATCGATCACGGATTTTTTACATTAATCACATTTTTTAACACAGTCAAATTATATTTTTCTGTGTAGGTATATTAAGTTTCGTTTCTGCTATTAATGCTATGTCTTTTTATGGGGTATTTTATAGCCCTTTATATTTTCGTATTTTGGCAGCAATAGCAAAGACTTGGGGTACAAAGTTAACGATACATTTATTGTACCTTTTAACATTTTTTACACATAGACAAATTATTTTTTTCTGTGTATCCAAAAAGAATATTAAATATAGCTAGTAGAAAATAAAATAAATAATTAAAAAAAAAAATTCCCATATCTCATAGGGTTAAGGTTAGGATATATTCCATGAAAAATATCTTCATATATAATTTATGAGAGATGTAAATTACTGAACCGATACTATAAAAAATAATTTATTCCTTTTCATACATATATGTTAGCTTTTCTTAATAAAGGTTTTAGTTTCCCAATATATAATATTTATCTCTTATATTATGGAAGAGAAGTATATACATATATACATAGAGCTATTAAGAACAGAAGCTCGGTGATTATGTATTATTTACAATGTTTAATAGTTAATTTTTATTACTTCCATGCTCTACTTTACGTATATATGCATGTTTTTATCTTATAATTGCAAAACCGTTTAGAAAACAACTAAAAGTTACTGTATTAAAACAACAATTAAACTGTGGATATATGAAAAGTGTGGTAAATTAATGTGAATTGAGGTAGTTCATTTAAAAGTATATTTGAATAAATTAAAATAATGTGCTCTTATTTTTTTGCTATTTTAAAAAAACTTAATTGCACCAAGTTTATTAAAAATTCAATTATAGAAGAATAAAAAAATTCTTAAAATGTTAGTTGAAACCATAGAGATGAAATATAACTAGAGTAATAAGTGTATCAGTAGAGATAGCATATACACTCAGCGTTCTATAAGACGACGGCATCGGTAATTCAAAAATTCCACTATACAATGGTTAGAGGAACCCCCACCACCACGCCTATAATAAAAATGCCGCTGTTGGTAAACGAGATCCTGGTTTGTTGACTATTTATTAGAATTGAACTCTAGACAATTGTTATTCGTTGATTTAATACTGGATGAAAAATGTATAGATTTCTATACAATCATATGCCAATAATTTATTTTTGTTATTTCCTTTTTTAATCGTTTTCAAATTATCAAATTTTAAATAAAATGTACCTTACATATTTTTTTTATACTATTTATTATATTTCAATTTCAACGAAAATTTGTATTGAATTTCATTTTTTCCCCATTGAGTCACACCAAAACACAAGTTTTGTGTGTAAAATCTACATAGAAGACTTTAACGTCAATTTGTTAATTTAAATTTCGCGCTGAAATATAGCAGTCACAATGGTATTATGGTGGAGGTTGGGGAAAGACGTTCTATAGAACTGTTAGAACGTTGTCTTACGGAACGGTCGTCTTGTGGATGGTCGTCTTACAGAACGCTGAGTGTACTCGAGTACCGTACTTCTTTGTCTAACGAACTCTGATTGGTTGAGAGCGTGAACCGACTCTCTATACTAAAAACATTGAATATGTCATGGAAATATTGAATATTGGGTACGTCGAAAACTAATTTATTCAAAATATCATAGATTTATAGAATGGACAGAGCATATCCTATCTAACTCTGAAGTAAATACTGGCGAAAAAGTGTGACAGAGACAAAGCGATATAGTAGCCAATACCTGCCTCTTTCTAGAATTCTAATTGGTCACGTCACAGGTTTGTTTGCAGTCATAACAGACCTACAGAAAAGAGACAGGTATTGGCTACATATTCTCTTTGTCTCTTTTAAGAGAGTGGTCAATTTTGTGAAGCTATTGCTCAATCCATTCTATGTATAAGACTGTTGATTTATTTCTCTAGTTATATTACATATCTATGGTTGCAACCAGTACTCATTGAAAAAAATATATATTTAAATTTAAAATTAGTATTTTTAAAATTAATTATACATACTATAAGATAAACATCAACACTAAATCTTGGCTTATATCCTAAAATCAAAATCCATATGGGAAGTCTAAAATCTTTTAAATTCATACTTTTTTTGATTTTTTCTGATTGAAATAAAATTAATTTTTAATAAAAAAATTAACTATTTCCACTGTTCAAGTTTTACTACAAAATTTTTCCGTCATTTCTCAATGATTTATTTAGTAATTTACAATTGATTATTATAACTATTTATAACTTAATTATTGATAACAAAAAAGGGCAGAAGTTTAGTAGAACAGTGAATAGATACACGAATACATATGTATATAGTTTTACTTGGTACAAATAGTTGGACCACAGGAAACTAAGCCAAAGATAATGGGTTTAAATCCAACACTAATGCGATTGTGTTCTTAGTTATAACTAGTTTCAATTTAATTGTAAAGCTGTATGTCACAAAAAAACTATTCAAAGCATTCAGAATATATATAATGCAATAAATACAAAGGCAAAATTGTTTTTAAAGTTAATATATTACGGAGAGAATATTATTTTAAAAATTAACAGAAAATGCTGTGAACCTGAGGACAGAATCAACTTCTGAAAAAAAATTAACAGAAAAGTCGCTAGAATTTAAAATAAAGAAAATGAAAAATTACAATGACATACTGGTAAATTTTAACATAGTACCTATTAAAATTTATATACTCTGAAAAAGTAATATACGCTATTATTTTTTTAATTTCTTGCATATGAAAATTTCACGTACATTCTCTATAATTTTAATATGTTTCTATATTACTTTTCATATCTGGCCTATCGCCAAAATAGAAACTGCTATACAGTATATTGAATTGTATAGTAGACGTTATTTTAAATTTTACCATATCGGATGTTAAAAATTTCTAGGATCAAATTTTTTTCATCAATCTATGCAATTTTTTATTTTTTTCCATTCTTACGCATCGTAAATAAATAAAAATGTTAATGAAATGTTTTCATCTGACTATTAATAACTTGTTAAAATAATTATTTAAGTTTTACAATTATTCTAATAATTAATTTTTGATACTGTTGGTATAAAATATTACTACGTTAACGATTAATTTTTTACAGAATGAAATTTCGTCCTCTTATTAACATGTTTTTTATGTTAAAAATTAACATTAAATTTTTTCAGTGTAATATTTAAAAACATTTGCATTATGTAGATAAATTTAATTTCTGAATAAAAAGTGTTGATCTTAATATGATACATGGCTTCTGGGTATAAGCCCTATCAAAGCCACCCCCCCCCCTCTTAAAAAACAAAATTTTATTCAACATTTTACAAATGTATATAATACTCAAACCGTCATTAGAGCAATTTAAAGAAAACGAAATAAAATAAAAAATGTTTAACTTAAATCCATTGATGCTACTAAAAACCCAATTACCAACATTAAAAAGGACTGGCGAGATAAAAAACCAGGGAGAGTTTTTGATGTGCTATACGGAATTGTAAGAAAAAGAATACGAGATGAAGCAGAAACAGTAAACTAATGTTCATAAGTTACAAAGTAACAACTCGGATATTCTTGTGTAATGTAATTTCGACATAACAAAATATACACCGTACAAACAATCTGTTAAATTTTAAATTTACATTTCCATATAACATTTGTATATGTTTGAAGTCATGAAAACTGTTTGTGGAAAATACTTTGACTCGCAATATTACATTTTCGTGGTTGTATATGTATATAGGATGATTTTATGCAAGATCGAGTGAAAAATAGTTATTTTCTTCAACATTTTTTATTTCACTTTTTTTTCTTCAAGCCTTAGTGAGTATGGTGCCCTTTTTGCCCTTATTCGTTCATCAAATCAATTAAACAAAACTACAGGAGCATCTCGCGATAACGGCCGTTATATGAAAAACGCCGGTTAATGAATTAAGGCTTTTTTGTGCCTCACGAGTGTCTATAAGCAAAACTACCATAGGTGGGCACAGTTAATCGAAAAGTCAATTTCGTTAATCGAAAAGTCAATTTCGTTAATCGAAAAGTCAATTTCGTTAATCGAAAAGTCAATTTCGTTAATCGAAAAGTCAATTTCGTTAATCGAAAAGTCAATTTCGTTAATCGTTAATTCGTTAATAAAAAGTTAACTTCGTTAATCTTTAAAGCGTTAAAATTCCGAAAATTTTACGAAACTTAAAGTTAACCGAAATTTAACGAAAGTTAAAGTTAACCGAAAATTTTACGAAGTTAAAAGTTAACCGTTAAAATTAAAAGTTAACTATCCCAAATGTTTGAAGACCTTTTTTGTCGCTATATCGACAACTTTCTTATGTACTTGTCATCAAACGATCAATGTAACGGACTAAAGTTAACGAAAGTTAAATTTAACGGAAGTTTACAAGAGCGTTAACATTTATTTAGTTCATTTAAAAGTTAATTCGTTAAGCATTTTGTTACCTTCGTTGCCCACCTATGAAAACTACGTACTATATACTAATATATATTTACTGTTCAATAATACTAACTATAAAACAATGATAGCATAGGAAAAACACAATTTTTACCTTTATATATGTTTATATTTAATATGTATTTATATAGTATGTTCATGATTTACAACTGAAAAAGAAAAAGAAGGAGAATTAAGATCGCCGTTATTGCGAGGTGCTACTGTACATAATTATATTTTTTATTATTTAAATATTGAATCCCTACTATTTAAAATACTAAATGGTAATAATATGTTTTTAAATATAAATTTATCGGTTCTTAATACATTTTTTATAAAAATTAATAATTTTTATTTTTACTTAAGCTAAGGTTTTTATCCGCAAGGTTGTCCACAAAATTCTTTTAAGATGTATACAAAAAATATTAAGTGATATAATAAATTAAGCTTCTTAGCCATTACTGTTCATAACAAAAAAGTTAAAAAGATTTACAGATGTCTTTAAAATATTAAAGAAGAGGAATACAGAAAATAAGAAACTGCCTCTTTCATTTCTTTAGCAAAAAAGGCGAATTAAATTTCAAGAATATACTGAAATATTGATAATATATTTTAAATTAAGGGACGCTATATTGTTACACAAAAAATGGGTAATTTATTATATATACTTGTGGTATATATATATAGGGGAAACATAATTTTCAGAAAAGTAAGAAAATGCTTTTTAAATTATATTTAAACTCGTTATTTTGTTAATATGATATGGTATACATGATACCATAAAAATATTATTTATAGACTGTTAAATTAATTAAAGTCAAATTTAATGGTATTTTTGTTGGAAGTAAATTCCATTCAAGAAAAATGGTTATTTACGCTGTATAATTTAATGAAAAATATTCTTAGATAAATAATGTATGATCAAAATCAATACACTGATTATTTTATATACTTATACATACACGGAGAGAATATTCTTTTAAAAATTAACAGAAAATGCTGTGAACTTGAGGACAGAATTAACTTCTGAAAAAAATTAACAGAAAAGTCGGTAGAATTTAAAATAAAGTAAATGAAAAATTACAATGACATACTGATAAATTTTAACATAGTACCTATTAAAATTTATTTACTTTGAAAAAGTAATATACGCTATTGTTTAATTTAATTTCTTGCATATGAATATTTCACGTACATTCTCTGTAATTTTACTATATTTCTATATTACTTTTCATATCTGGCCTATCGCCAAAATAGAAACTGCTATACAGTATATTGAATTGTAGTAGACGTTCTTTTAAATTTTATCATGTCGGGTGTTAAATATTTCTAGGATCAATTTCGTCCTCCTGTTAACATGTTTTTTAAGTTAAAATTAACATTACATTTTTTCAGAGTAGTTGTCATTATTTTCACTTCAGGAGCTTCTATAAATTAAACTAATTAACATTCAAAATGTATTCGAGTAGATAGTTTTATGAAAATTTGAAATTTTTCCATGATATTTCTATGAAAAGTGAAATTAGAACCATAAAATTTGACTAAATTTTTTTGAGATTTAGATTTCGTTGAAAGTATGTTAATTATATAGAAAATGACGCGAAAAGTTCAATTTTGCAAACCGCAGGTCTGTATCTTAAATCGTTCTCGAGATATAGCATCTCAAAGTTTTAATTTTTTTCAAAATTTTGAAGAAAAATGGCCGTAACTTTTGAACGAGTAGTCGGAATTGATTTTTGTTGACATATTTGAAATCAGCGTGTCAAAATCTATAAAATAACATGTATAATACTTTAAAACTCGAAAAAAAAATTTTTACTGAAATCGATATTTTTCCAAGGGGTATACCTTAAAATAATGTCGATTTTTGACCAAAAATTTTTTGTCGTATTTTAAAGTATAATACATGTCATTATATAGATTTTGACACGCTGATTTCAAATATGTCAACAAAAATCAATTCCGACCACTCGTTCAAAAGTTACGGCCATTTTTCTCCAAAATTGTGAAAAAACTAAAACTTTGAGAGGCTATATCTCGAGAACGTTGATAGATACAGACCTGCGGTTTGTAAAGTTGAACTTTTCACATCATTTTCTATACAAAAAACATACTTTTAACGAAATCTAAAATTCAAAGTTTTTAGTCATATTTCTCTTGGTTCAAATTTCAACTTTCTATAGAATTATCAATTTTAACATAAGAAATTAAGACCACATTATTTCACAACATACATACTTTATAATTTTCATGTATTTTTTCATTTAAATCACATTTATTTAAACATTAAAATGCACGAATATCAAAAAAAAAATCGCTCACGAAAAAATCACAATCGTGACCCGAAAAACTTACGACCCGCACCCAGACACACTCTAAATTCAACGCAAATTCACACAATTCTTAACAAAACATAATAATTAAGAAAAAAATCGCAAAGTTTTGAAAATAATATGTATTTAACATATCAAAATGTAAAAATCACATATTTAGATTCAATAAAAAAAAATAATAAAAACTGGCTATACACAAGTAGAAAGGTTTACTTGAGCCAAGTAAACCTTGTTTTGTATATAACGAAAACAATATTTTCTTAAGATAAGAAATATATTCTTAAACCAACTATAGTATTCTTGGACGATGAAATAATGTAGTTGGATAAAGAGTACTTTTCTTATATTAAGAAAATATTGTTTTCGTTATATACAAAACAAGATTTTCTTGGTCCAATACAGTTTGTTTTTTGTGTGTACCCAGAAGCTAAGATCGTCTCATCAAGATTTAAAACACTCTCGTCTTAACTTGCGGTACAAGTAATGAAATCAAAATATTCCTACGAGTTTATTTATAAGAAACAATGACATAAACAAATTGTTTTTTGTTAAAGAACAAGAAAATACATTTTTCCAAAAAAAAAATCTGAAAGCAATACTGTTTTTCTTGTACAAAAATAAAATGAAATATTAATTCCCCGAGGCAAAATATCAAAATTTATATATTCCCATATTTATTTATTATTATTAGAAAATGTTTACTCCATTATAAAAAATAAACTCAATCTTGAAATATCACGAACAAAAATTTTATGATAATTAAGTTATTAAAATAAAATTGCTACAAGGAAGAAAATATAATGCAAAAAATAATTTACTCTTTATTTTAGTTAATCTTTTGCATACTTTTTTGTAATATAACTTGGTTAAAAGTTAAAACAAAACCTAACTTTTCTCGTGGGATAATATTTGTTTGTAAACCTCATTTTTGGATTAGATTCTCTTCGTGCTTTATTGAATTAAAAGTTGCGTTTCTTTTTCACGCAGAATGTAAGTTTTCAGTACAAATAAATCCTTTAATTTATATGTGACGTCATCAATCAATGTCCGTAACTAAAGAACTACGGCCTCTTTCCTGAACTTTGAATAAAATATAGAGGCAAAATATTTTCAACTTTTTAGTTTCGTGTTTTGCAGCAGATTTTAATGTTTTATTTAATAAATTAATATTGCTATATATGTACATAAATACTTAGGAAGCACCCTTTAATTATTTATGACTTGGGGGGAGGGGCAAATACGTTGCTTATACAGGGTGGGGCATTTAAAGTGTTACAGATTTTTATCTCAGAACCATCTTTGTTAAAATGTATGGTTTTGAAGCAGTAATCGAATAGTAAAATTTATTTGTTATTTTAGTGTGACCTTCAAGGATATTTGAAGGTCAGCATCATTTTTTTAATATGAACCTATAGTTTTTATTTAAGGATGTATGGCACGTACAGTCTAAGCCAAAAACAATGGAAATCTAGATGAAATGAACGATCAAAATCAAATTATGAATTATTCACTTTAAATGCTTTATAAAGAGTCAAATTCGTTTATAAACTATATAAAAATTATTAGTATTTATGTTTAAAACCTTATTTCCCATTATTAACTGTTATTTTAGACAAAAAATGAATATTTTTGTTGATAATATAAAAAAATTTTATTCTGAATGTCATTTAATTCATCTGTGAAAAATAAAAAAAATAAAAAAGTATTTTCATATTATAAATGACTTCAGAAATTAAAATATTATTAAATAACACAATTTAGAACATATGAAGAACATATAAATGCTATGCAAATTATAATAATAGTAGTAATATGCTTACATATATGAAAAAATATGTAATAAAACAAATCATTACATTTGACAACACCGCATTCGTATTACTAACTTGATTTACATACAACAATCAACAATCATATTTGTGACATTTGTGATCATATTCGTCAACACATAAATTCTCTAATTCAGTAATTCTCTGTTCAGTACATATACTCAAATATTGTCAATATAGTGTTCAGCAAGTTTGTGAAGAAAAAAGTAAGAAAAATGTTTCGTTGGAACGGAAAAATTGTAAAAGAAACGGTATATAATCATCGACAAGCGATATGACAGTTCTCTTAAAGTTTTAGATGATAGTTTCATACAAAGGAAGTAAAAAAAAGGTATGTAAAGTATATTTACTAAAGTGTATTTACTAACCTTGCGTAAAAAACGGCAAAAACCAACTTACTGAGAACTGTCATATAAGTTTGATATCTCATTTGAGAGTTCTTGCTAGCTAGCAAATTTGCTAGGTCCTTTATAATACCGGACATAAGAATACCAAAAACTCACGAACAAATTTTAATTTAAACATCTAAAAATAATATACAACTGAATCAATTATAAATATATTTATTAACAATAAAATATTTGGATTTTGAATGTATGTACATAATTGTCATTTATTTATACAGCGCGCCCTGGATGTGCGCTGTTGCCAGGTCAAAATATAATTTTTATAGCGTACGCCATTTTTTATTTTTTTTCTATATTTTTCAGCAATAATTATTTTTTTTCTCGGAATTTAGGTCTGAAAGAGTATGAAATTTTGTATGAAACTTGTTGCTAAATATGTAAGTGACGTGTTGTGAAAATTTCAAATTTTTCTCAGTGCTAGAACCATGTGTTTTATTAAAATTTAACCGTCAATACATCATTCTGCCATAAGAGCCCATGTTAATTTTTACAAGAAATAACTTCCAAACTATGTAGTAGAACCTTCTGAAATTTTGTGTGGGTACTTATGTTTTATTAAGGAATAACTCCTCCAAATTTAAACTATTTCTCGGTGAAATGAGATACCTGCTATACATCCTTAATAGTCTTATTTTACGTGAACAAACACGAATCTTCCATTCAAAAAATTTATTTGAGCAACCTAAGATTTTCAAGATATACATATAAAAAAATAATTTCGAGATTTTGGATTTTCAAGAATTTGTTACTCAGAAACCATAAACTTTAGAAAAAAAGTATAAATAAAAAAAATGTTTATTTTGGTCTTAAAAAATTGTTTTAAATTTATTTTTTATTTTTTTATTTCAGCAAAAAAAAATACCAACTGTTAAAAAAAATTCTAGAAAAATTCTCCAAGTTTTATTAGAATGAAATAAACATTTTGTGTATTTTGTACTTTTTTATACAATTGATTTATTTTTTAGTAAAAAATTATTGAATTTGCAAATTCTCAAAATTATTTTGTTAGATATCATGTAAAGCTTAAGTTGTTAAAAAAAATTTTTTCAATGAAAGATTCGTATTTTTTCACGTAGAATAAGATTATTAAATTAAAACTATACTATTTTAAAAAATGGTGTTGGTCTTCAAATAATCTTGAAAGCCATACTAAAATAAAAAATATTATTAATATTCGATTACCCCCTAACAACCAAACATTTTTTTCAAATATGCGATGGCTTTGAGATAAAATTCTGTAACACTTTAAATGCCCCACCCTGTATAAGGTATTTTTCTAATTAATTATTTTAAAAATTCGTAAATTGAAAGTAATTTCGACTTTTTATATTATTGTAATCTGGGAGTGGAAAGTCCAAATTTTTTTAAATTTTTATTACCTTCTTTATTTTTATTACAAGATGTAATAACCAATTAATTATTCAAGCTTTTTTTCTAGAAGAACAAATTAAAAAATATACTGCAAATATAACAAAAAAAATGAAGTAGTTTTCTTATTAAAAATTTATGTACACATGGCTGTATTTTTTTAAAACTTTCATTACATAGAATATATGTTTTGGGTATTCACATTTAATAATATTTTTATTACCAGCCAAGGTACACTTTTTCTTACTGATATTTTATTTTATTTCACCCGAGTGGATGAAAGTAACAGGGTTTTTTTTTAATTTTTAATATTATTGGTTTTTATTTTTATATACAATATTTTATACACAGTTTTGACTATACTACAAAATAATACTTTTGACGATAAGTTGTATGAAATAATCCATACTATCCATACCATTATTATAAATGCAAAAGTATGTTTGTCTCTCTGTCTGTCATTTCACTGATAAACAGATGAACCGATCTTGATCAAATTTGACAGGGATTTAGCTTACATCCTGTAAAAGGACATAAACTACTTTGTATTCTGATTGTAATTCAATTTAAACATTCTAAAATTTAAAAAATATCCTTACCCTAAATTGAATTGTTTCTTGAACATGTTAATAATAATAATTATTATAAATATGTAGTTTCTGAATTTTTAAACAAAAAAATAACAGTAGGTAAAATAAAATTCATTAAAAAAATGCAATTATAATAATTGAATAAACTTTCCAAACAAAAGCTATTTCGTTTTTTCTGTAAAATACAAATATATAAAAAGGTTACTATTACACAAAATGTAGTTGTCCTCAAAAATGACCTCAGATGTAATCATGTTTATAACGCATTCACAGTTTTTTTTACGAATAGCTCCTAAAGGGTTAAAGCATAAACGAATATAATTTCAGCAGAAACAAAGCAGAAACAAACTGCACATTCAAAAATTTAAATTTCAAAAAAGGGGGTGCCAGAGACATGTTTTCGGTATTTTTAAATATAAATAACATGTAAAAGGTTAAAGCACGAACGATGAAAATTTCTGCACAAACGTGCACAAACGAAGCACAAACGAACTGTATATAATAAAATTCGAATTTCAAAAAAGGGGGGGCTCCCATGTCTACAGCACCCCCTTTGATTTTTGTGAATACCACCTAAAGGGTTAAAGCACAAACAACGGGATTTCATGCACAAACGTGCACAAACGAATCACAAACGAACTACATTTAATAAATTTGGATTTTCGAAAAAGGGGGGGCTAGCATGTCTACGGCCCCCCATTTGAATTTTTAAATATCTCCTAAAGGGTTAAAGCACAAACAACGGGATTTCATGCACAAACGTGCACAAACGAATCACAAACGAACTACATTTAATAAATTTTGATTTTCGAAAAAGGGGGGGGCTGGCATGTCTACGGCCCCCCATTCGATTTTTTTGAATATCTCCTAAAGGGTTAAAGCACAAACGAAAGGATTTCCTGCACAAACGTGCACAAACGAACTACATATAATAAAATTCGAATTTCAAAAAAGGGGGTGCCAGAGACATGGAGCTTCTAAAATGCAGCATATACAATTTTCCATGTTAAGGAAATTTTTTTAAATATATGCCTGAGAGGCCTGGTTAACTCAAGTTGAAAGTATTAACGCACAGTGTCTTTCAAGCTAACGAGAAATTGTTTTTTTACTATTTTGACTGCTAGTAAACATACTCTTTTCGTTATTTTGTGTATTTTTATTAACTGAAATCTGTATATTTACTTTCAAAATCACATATGTCCAAAGAATTTTGCACGGCAGTGTACTTCACTTTATATAATATTAGCTAGTAACCAAATAGAAGTTAGGTTATGTATGATACAACGTATTTTAGATGTGTATAAATAAATGTTTAATGTACTAATATACCTACTAAATAGTTGTTTGTAGTTCAGTTTGAATATGTGATTGATATTTCGACAGTTGTAACCTGTTATGTGTGAACAATATGTCATTTTCTAATCTTTACTGACAGCTACACATGAATCGTGTCACAATTGATTAAATTATGTGCACTTTCATTTGCATTTGTGACTAATTAGCTTTCCAAACATTTGATCTGATAGAAGCGTTATTTATTAGGTAGAAAAACGATAACAATTTTTGTTTCGACAAATAAATATTTACCATTCGGTTTAATATAATACTTATTTTGAAAAGTTTTATACAAAACTGATAATTTAAAAATAAAAACCACCTTGGAATGATTCAATGCCTGTGATTAAAGATTTCTTCAAAATAAAATCAATAAATATATTTTCTTAAAGTATCTTTGAATGTAGCTTCTTATAATATTTTTTTTTGTTATTTACAAAATTTGTACTTTCTCTTGAATTTTTTCTTTCAATTTTTTTAAGAAATACCTTAACATAGAGGTTCTCAGTGTCCGCCGCGACGTTTTATAGGGACGCTGCGAATTTGCAGGCTCACAATTAATTGAATATAAATAAATAAATAAATAAATAATTATAAATGAATGAATTTGTTCAATAATGCAATTTTCTGACTTGCTCATTACAAGTCAATCATTTTTGACTAAGAAAGGAGGCCATGAAAAAAACATAGTTCAAAAATGGCAACACCCCATTTAGGAACCTAAATTTAAAGCATAATCTCTACTTGCAATTAATTTGCCATACCTATAAAAATGAAAGAAAAAGGTAGAATACAATAAAATTAAATCATTAACTTACTCGTTAAAATCATCGATCTACTAAAGTTTGTACAGATATATTAAACAATAGTATCACTACAAATAAAGTAATAAAAGAACATATCCAACTATAGTACCACATTGGTTATTTAACTCTGTTCTATAATTAACAAAATGTTCATTTAAATGCAATCTGAACTTAAAGCAAAACTCTATTGTTTAGTTTAAATCTAATATTGAAGCTATAATGAAAACGGAGGATAAATTCAGTTGCAATGTTCGGACGTATAACCTTTGGCTTGGTAATTATGAACTCTATCATACCGACTACTACCAACCAATGTCTTGTGCGATGGTATTCAATTTCCGACTGCAGTGCTGTCAGAAACTTTGTTACGTCTATTGATTAAGAACATGAGATTAGATCTACACGTTTCAGAGACATTAATTGATTCTTGTTGATAAGATAGCATTAGCATTTTTAGTTTTATTTCGGAAAAGTTATTTTTAGGGTTCTATAGATCTATGAATAGAATTCTTTTAATCTCAGACTTTCGTCTGCCAGTCACAACAAAAAATAAGTATACAAAAACTTTTTTAACTAGAAACTAAACATGCAAAGTTATTTCTAACTATAACTAAACTAGGATTATATAAAATCGTAAATATTTCAATTCCCATACGAGATAGGGGGTAAATTTTTCCTCTAAATCTAGACCTAAGTACACTGCCGTGCAAAAGTCTTTGGAGAGTCATTTTTTGCGTATTGTAAATATAAAATTGCAAAAATGGTTGATAAAAAATCTTAAATGTTGAAAAGAGTACTTAGTACTTTTGCAATAATCCTAGCATATCTAAAATATAGCATTTACAATTTTCCATGTTAAGGAATTTTTTTGAATTATATGCCTGAAAGGTCAGGTTTACTGAAGTTGAAAGTATTGACGCACAGTCTTTCAAACTAACGAGAAATTGTTTCTTTACTATTTTGACTACGAGTAAACATATTATTTTCGCTATATAAAACTGTTAACGTTATTAGTTTCATAATATTTCAACGTATTTTAATTGTTCTGAATAATGTTTATATGAAAAGGGGTACGTGGTATGCTAATATATTTTATCCAACTAGAGCATGTGATTTCGAATTTTGTTCAAATCATATAAAATATATAACTTAAATATACATATAATATGACTTTTAAATGAAAATCTAAATAAAAATGATATCAGAAAAACAGCCTCACACAAAATACACTTCATATCTGCCCAATTTACTCGCTTAAGTACACACTGTTATTTTTTTTTCTAAATAATAAAAAAAAGTTTGTGTTGTATATTTCGTTAAATAGGTATATTTAACTAAATATATTTCATTAAAAAATCTTTTGCATGTTTTTTTTGGGCGCTAATGGGTTAATATAAGAATTTAAGGAAAAAACAATAATATAGTGTGATTAAGAGTATATTCTTATACTTAATAAGAAAATAATATTAATATTAAATATATCTAGTTAAACCTAATTAAATGATTATATTTAATTCTTTGATTTGTAGCTAAAAAGATTTATGTTGCTGTATTCTTCATTAAACATTATTATTATTATTATTTTGAGACATAGCATTTTTACTGCATCGTCTTACAAACATCTACTCTCAAATTTAGTACTTAACTCAATACACTCGTTTTTTGACATACGGCGGTCTAGTTACGAGTACCTATGTGATATATTCAAATAATATAAACAACCAAAACATAATAATAATAATATTTATTCTTTAAATACTCTGTCTAGAACGAGTGTAGAACATGTCATTTAGATAATAAATAAAAATAAAATTATAAAAAAGAAATAGTGAAATATAGAGAGAAAAAAACATTAATTATTAATAGAGAAAATAAGCAGAAAAAGTACTTCTAGTAATAATATATGTAAATAATTCAATAGTTGTGTAATTGTGGATGAAAACAGCTCAACAACTTTATAAAAACAACAATCTATCAATAGTGATTTTAGTTCGCTTTTGAATTTCTTTATAGGTAAGTCCTTTAATGACGTAGGTATTATATAGTTTAGAGGTCCTTTGAATACTGTCGTCAATGTCGTGGTACTTCGTACGTAAGTGTCTTAGTTTATGGTGCAATAGGCATGACATCGAACATTGTTATTAAAAAAATGTTGTTCTTTTTTTACAAAGAGTACACATTCTAAGTTGTACAAACTTGGTAAAGTCAGTATATTTAGCTGTTTAAATAATGGTCGGCAGGATTCACGAGGACCCTTTCTGCCAATAATAATACACATGAGTTTAATTTACATTTCATTCATTCAAAAAGCACGCCACAAAATTCAATGATTTACAAACGTAAGATTATACAATTCCACAAACATTTATATGCTTCAATATAACTCATTCACATATACAAATTCAACAGTAGACAGAGAGGCATTTATTTTCACACCTCTAAACCCCGAGACGCTTGCCCCGGCGCGAAGCTTTGCGCCGCACATGTTCTGTATCCCTTGAGGGCAATGCGAATGAACCCAGAACTACCGTAAACACTAACGCCAGCAGAAAACTGTCAAACTGCTAGAGAACATTTTATTTACTCACATTTACGAATGTTTTTGTTCCAAATGGAAACACACATATACGCGTGAATAAGTAAAATTCTAAAGCAGTTATGTTTATTGTTCGCACGTTGTTGTATTGTACCGGAATTTTGCGTTGATCGGTGAGTGAATCGGTGTTTTTAGTTTCTGATGTTGCCGTTTTTATTACGGTTGGTACTCAGTGACGAATTTATTGTTTGCAATGACGTCATCTACTTTCCTTTTAAAGCTTTTATTTGTTTATTTAATTATCAGTAGGATTTCAGTATACAAAATAAGTTGGTTATCTCTGTACTTTTACAGAAACTTAAATTTTAAAGTTTAGTCTTAAAATTTTGATTTAAGTTAAGAGTATCCTAAAAAATTTAAGAATACTCTTAGGTGTTTATTGTTTATTTTATAAAAAGAAATCGGTTTGATGAATTCATATCAAACTTTGTACGCATTTTTAGTACATTAATAGGTACTTAAATTGTTTTTTATGGTATATTTTTGCAAAATGGTTCTTTGTAAATGGCACCTTTTAAATCTGACCTCAATGGCGTTGACAGCAATTCGTTCAAATGGAAAAAAAGGAAAAACATTCATAAAATATATGTTATTAGCTATAGCCGGACTTTTTTTTCAAAATATCGTTTATAAAAAAAATTTCAACCATTTGAAAAAAAAATCCAAATTTTCGTAAATTTTTCAAAGGAAAAACGTCCGGCTGAAGAGGCACGTTTCCTCTACAAAATCAATTTTGAATCAAATCGATCAGACGAAAACTACCTTAGTTATGCTGTCAACCAGGTCAAAAAAAGTGATTTTGAGTAAGCGGCGTTTAAAGTTTTGGAAGAAATAAATCGAATATATAGCATTGCAGCATTTGGTATTTTTTTCGAATACTTAACGTTCGAATTTTCACTTGAAACTTGAGACACATATTCTTTGGGGTGTAAACTAATAATTAAACAAATAAAAAAATATGTTTTGAAAATTTTACACTGTTCATACCCATTAAATTTTTAGGTGTGCATCAGGATAGAACAAATTAAAAATTATATTTAACCTAAAATCGTAAAGACCTAGGCGATCCCGCGTTGTTTTCGTCTTGGAAAACCCTGAATCCTCACCCAACCCCACGTGCCATTTAAGATTTATTACCCCCCCCCCCTCACTTGGGGTTAAACAGGTAGATGTTTTTGTAGTTAAATAATAGAATTTGTGATTCCATTGTATTCCTATAGATTTTAACCCTATATTTAATTATTTAGGTGGCACATAACTTTTGGAAGGCACTGTATATTTGATTTCAATTATTGTTACTGTAATTTTTACTAATAACACTATGCTACAAAAAAATTCACAGAAATTTGAATAGGTGATTTAGAAGGTATTTGTCATGCCGAAACCGAATTCGTTGTCCAAATGATTCCATCACGTCAGGTTTTTTAGATATTCGAACCTAAAAGTCCCAAAAATGACGATTTTGACAATGTTGGGGAATTTATTACTAAGTAGGTAATTTTTTTCTGATGTTTTCTTTCATGATTTCGAATAGTACTGTCTTTTCTCTTTAAAATATTTTTTACATTTTACTATGCGATTTTTCTTTACTGAAATAATATACTACTTTGAAGATATATGTAGTAAAGTTCATTGTATATCTACTATACCACACTCTATTAACAAAAATATCATATCTTCAAACTAGTACATCTCCGCTAAAAAAATCGTACAGTGAAAAGTTAAAACTCATTTTAAAGAGGAAAGATAATACTATTTGTTACCGTGACCGAAAACTTTAGAAAAAATTTACCTACTTGATAATAAATTCTTTAACATTGCCAATATAGTAATTTTTGAGTTTAGAATATCTCAAAACTCGTGATGAAACCAATTGGGCAACAAATTCGGTTTCGGCATGCCAAAAGCCTCCTAAATTTTCTATTCAGATCTCTGTTATATTACAAAAGTATTTTTTTGTTGAATAGTGTAATTAATAATCCTATTATATTTTTAAATGCATTACCCATGAAGTCATTATTTACTCGTCTTCACTTACCCAAATTATTTTTCAAGATAAAAATTATAATCAACTTGAGATTAAAAACAATAATAATTAGCGCGTTACTTATAAGAAATGGCCCAGATGCGCGTAACACCACAAATTGAGAATTATGTTCCATTTGCAATGACAAGGTAGAAGGATAGAAAACGCAAGAGGTTAAGGGAGGCGGAAGTTTCCCATCTAACGCACCAACGCTTCTTGGACCACAGCCAGAGTGGTGTCATCTTTCGCAACAAACACTAAATATATATTAACACATATCATTAACAATACATGAGATAAGAGTTAATGATGATACCCAAATGTTATGTTGCAATTTCCTTAACTAATTTGGCTATGGGATAAAGTACAAATGATCTTTTGAAATATAAGTATCGTAATTAAAAACTTTTTCAATTAGGTGGAGTTAGTATTGGAGCCTAATTTTGGCTCACTGGGAAATTTTTTTTAACCCTTTCTGAAAAATAATGTACAAAATGCACTTGGAAATAAAAAATGTCCAAATTTCGATTTGAAATAATACTACTTGTAAATAAATCCAAAATCTAGAATAGTAGTTATATACACAGGTAGAAAGGTTTACTTGAGCCAAGTAAACCTTGTTTTGTATATAACGAAAACAATATTTTCTTAAGATAAGAAATATATTCTTAAACCAACTATAGTATTCTTGGACGAAGAAATAATGTAGTTGGATTTAGAGTACTTTTCTTATATTAAGAAAATATTGTTTTCGTTATATGTATACAAAACAAGATTTTCTTGGTCCAGTGCAGTTTTTTTTGTGTAGTTGTTATAATAGTAGTTATGACAAACCAGTAGAAATAAATTGAAATTTATTATAATTGTTTTAACAATCAATACTGAAATTTCAGATTTTTTGACCAACTCGTTTTTATGAAAATAAATTTTAAATTTCAGTTGCAATATATGGTGTTAAATGAAGATTGATCAAAATAGAATGTTAAATGAAATTTAAAAAATTAGCAAAATTGATTTGAAAATTAATGGTATTGTAAAGTATACATTTATGTAATTATTTAAACAAGAATTACATGTTTCGATCACACTATTATTAAAAAACAATATAAGAAACTTGAAAAATGTAAGAAAAGAATATTTTTGAAACTAATGCGTAACATGGCAACAGCAAATGCGAAAGACATAGGTCGTAGTTTTGGTAACAGCAAACATTGCGTCCTACCCCACTACTTGCCCCGCAAAAGTAACTCCCCAGCCTCCTTAAATGACTTACAAAAATTAAAACGTACAAAAAATTATTTAAAATAAAAGCTGCTTGTTTTTTTCTAGAGAAAAATAAACCGTAATAAAAAATAAAAGTTTCCACTTAAAAAAATGTTGACATTAAAAACGTCCTTTAAATCAAAAACTTACACCGCCATTTTGATCCCCCCCCCCCCGCGCAAAACCAACTAAGTTTTTTTCAAAACATTTTTTTCCAAAGAACGAGAGATCATAATAAAAAATATTCCTTCTTAAAAAAAAAATTTTACATTAAAAACGTCCACCAAATCAAAAACTTGCACCGCCATTTTGACCCTCCTCCCGTAAAAAAGTCTAAAATTTTAATATTTTATTTATGGATAACTCATATATTTTACTAATTTTTATTTATAACTTTGGACGTATGGTTTTTGACTAATTTGATATTAAAAAGAGTTTTTAAAACACGGTAAATGAGAGAACTTACGAAAAGTGCTCTATTCATTGAAATTCTACACAATTTGCTATATAGAGACGTTTTAAAAACTAATAATTCGAAACTTCAACCCTTTAAATACTATAAAAATTATAAAACAAATATATTCACGTGTAATTTATTCAAAATAATGAAAAACTAGCCATTACAGCAAATAAGTACATGTTACTATTATACCGGGTGTCCCAGATAACTTTTCCAGCATGGGGATCTCAGTATCTATAAGAGATACAGGTTTGGTTAAATGAGATGAATTATTTGTATGAAAGGGGTGAGTATTATTACACCAAAAAATATTCATAATTCTATGTGGTTTAGGCGGTATACCCAAAAATCTGAAAATTCGGAATTTCTTTAAATGGCTATAACTTTTTTGTTAAAGTAGATAGGTACTTTTTGTTTGCGGTTTCTTTAAGCACTTTTTTGTTTAGAATTTATTGGTGTATTTAGATTTTTTAATATCACTTTTAGTTTCCGAGTTACAAGCCCTAACTTTAGTTTTTCTTATGGGCCGCTAAGTTGACTATGGCATATTTGAACGTGTTTTACTCTACTTTACAACGATGTGTCACTTGCCATATTTATTATCGAAAAAAAAAATTATAATATATTTTTTCAAATAGTTCATTGTTTCAAATATTCATTTGTTATTTTGATTGTTGTTATTGTGATTTTTGTTTACAATTTTTGTTTTTCAAGGCTCACTTAAAAGTTTGTAATAAAATACTTCATAAATATCACTGATATTTAGTATTTCGACTTATTTTCAATAATAAATATGCCAAGTGACACATCGTTGTAAAGAAGAGTAAAAAACACGTTCAAATATGCTATATTCAACTAAGTGGCCCATAAGAAAAACTAAAGTTAGAGCTTGTAACTCGGAAACTAAAAGTGATATAAAAATTCTAAATACACCAATCAATTCTACACAAAAAAGTGCTTTAAGAAACCGCAAACAAAAAGTACTTATCAACTTTCACAAAAAAGTTATAGGCATTTAAAGAAATTCCGAATTTTCAGTTTTTTGGGTATACCGCCTAAACCACATAGAATTATGAATATTTTTTTGTGTAGTTATACTCACCCCTTTCATACAAATAATTCATCTCATTTAACCAAACTTGTATCTCTTATAGATACTGAGATCCCCATGTTGGAAAAGTTATCTGGGACACCCGGTATACCGTTCTGTCTATTTCAATTTTCAAATTAAATTAAACTTTTTTTTACTTTTAATAACTAAAAAAAATTAATATTCCATTAAATGTAGGTATACATGTTTTCTGAATATAAATTAAAAACAAAATTTAGTTTCAAATGTGATCAGGTTTTAAGTTTAGAAATGAATACACGGTTTGTAAAATGCACATTTTAGTTTAACTCCCGTTCACGATCTCAAAATCAGATTCGAAAAATCATATATAAACTAATATGTTCTGAATCACGTATAGAACGTAAAAAACTTTATATCAACTGATCATAACATTATTTTCACATCAATACAATTATATACGTAGGCACGAACATAGATCACATAAAAAGTTCACAAACCTTCCTTAATTTTAAGGGTAGATCAGAAAACGTTAAGGTGTTTGCCGTAACGTGCGTTGAAAGCGAATCGTAAACGCGATGTGATTTGATTTCTGGAACATCCCATGTACATTATCAACTTTATGGCCCAATCAGTAAAATGTTGATGCGGTTTCATCATGAACCTTTACGCAAACTGTCACCGTTCATGTATCACATTATTCTTTTTTTTCGCTGTAAAAATTGATAAAAAAAAGTGTAAAAAGTTTTTAAGATTTTTTTAGTTTTTGATTGATTTTAGATTTTAAGAAAATATTGTTTTTAATATCAATTTTTTAATTGATTATTCGATCAATGTTTAGATTAAAATATAAAATTTTAATATGTTATTTATAGATAGCTATTTTAATAAATTTTTTAAAGTGAAACTTTTATTACATCGTCTCAAAATTTTTCGTCTGTGTGTTGCATGTCGCTCGGCCGCGGAGTAGGGGTAAATACGTCAGAGCCATAGACATAAAGAAATTTGACTCGAAAATGAAAGAGACAGAAATTGTTTGGTTGTTATATAGAATTTATTAGAATTATTAGAACTTTTTGCTGGTGCATGTTGTTGTTTATGGATTTATTTCAATTTTGAGTGCTTGAATTTATTATTCCGAAAATTTTTAGTTAAATGTCTATAATGTGAAAAAAAGTTTCACTTTTACCGTGGTTTCATAAAACCACACAATCCTTTTTTTAAATATTGAACGTATGGTTTTTTGAGTAATTGGATATTAAAAATAGAGTTTTTAATACACGATAAATGAGAGAACTTGCCGAATTTATTGAAATTCTACACAATTGGCTATATAGAGACGTTTTAAAAACTAATTATTCTAAACTTCAACCCTTTTAAATACTATAAAAATTATAAAACAATGAAAAATATATAAAAAACTAGCTCTGCCATTACAGCAAATTAGTACATGTTACTTTTATATACCGTTCTGTTTATTTCAATTTTCAAATTGAATTAATTTTTTTTACTTTTAATAATTTATAAAGTAAAATATCCCATTAAATGTAGGTACTGTGTTCTGAATATAAATTAAAAACAAAATTTTTCGAAATCAAATCTTTTTTTACAGTGTGCTAGACGTGTAACCTTAAATTGAATAAATAACTATCCAAAATTTGTTAAGACCCCATAAGAGACAAAGAAATATTAAAATGTTATATTTAATACATATTATTCCGTTATAAATAAATAAATAAATATATGTTGAATATATTGTATTGTTTAAAAACCTTAAATGATACAAAAAAAAAGAAAATAAAAAATATTGTCCCCGTACACCTCTAGTCTACATATGTATATAAATAATGGCTGATACTAAAAATCGATAGCACTTCCAAATACTTAAACACGCATAAAATTTCATAACTGTAAGATAATGGGCCCTCAAGATAATACATAAAATCTATGTTTATCCAGATATTGACTTTGTGGGGCTGTAGAATTTCAGGAGAAATTCCCTGACACATATTCATATAAAAATTTTTGCAAAAAATAATTTTGCAAAATTAATTCTACCTGTTATGACTCACCCTGTATAATAAAATAAATATATTTTCTTATATTTTATATAAAAAAAAACACCTTTTCCCCACTAATGTAAAGTGTCAGATTTTCATGTTGATGTCATATATTAGAAAGCAAAAAACATATATTAGATAATAAATTACTGTACGTTCTTTTTTTGTTATATTTTTTTATAAACTGTACACGAAAATGCACGAGGAAAGGAAATCAAATTTTCCATCTGGGTAAGATTCATGTTTTAGAACATTAGCAAGAAAAAATAACACACTTATATTTATTTCAACAATTTTAAAACTAAATTAAATTATAGTTTAAGTTTACGTCGTGATCTGAACTTGATTTTTAGTAGAACAAAACATTTTAGCATCATCTGTATTAAGGTTATACGTCCAGTCCAGCACCCCTTAAGGGGGAAAGCCACTGTGACGGAAAGAAACAAAATTCTTACATTTTTTTAAAGTATACATATTCATAAATATGTATACAAAAAATTGAGTTTAAATTCCGAAAATTGACGGAGTTACAGTCAATTTAGTGAGACGATGTAGCGCGGCCGGTTATGACATAACAAAAACATTAAACACATTTATCTCGAAATGACATTTTTCGACCTGGTTGACACGATTCCTCAAAGACTAATGAACCGATTTCATATTTTTTTAAATAATTTTTGTAATTGTAATAGCTATCGTTGCACGTAGCCAATTTTTGAAATTTTGATAGTTACTATTTTTAAAACCGCTCTAATAAAAAAAAGTCTTAAAAATGAAAAAAAAGAACAAACGATCGCCATTTTGTGAAAAAATAAAATAAAAAAACGACTACGTGCAACGATAGCTACATTCATATGGATATTCATAAAAATTTTATTTATTTTTTTCATATATCCCTTCTCGAAATTTCGAGTGAACCATAGAGAAAATATTTTTTTGGTCGTCGCATCGAGGCTCATAACTAAATATAAATATTTAATATTTTTCAATAAAAATTGATATTAAATAAGTTGAATAAATATTTAATAAAACGTCCTTTACCTGAGCCAAAAATAATTAGTTATATCTGTGAAAAAAATTCCCAAACATTCACAATTTTTTGACCCGTCACAGAGTGTTTTATTTTATTTTTTTAGTATTTAAAAGAGTAGAATTTCAATAAATTGAGTACTTCCAGCGAGTTCTGTGGTGTACCGTTTAAAAAAAAATATCCAATTACTCAAAAACCATAGTACTATTAAAAAATAATAATAAAAAATATGAACTATACATTGCTCTAAAGACCATAAAACATTAAATGAATATGCTATGTTTTTTTAACAAAATAAATTACACAAATGTTAAAAATAAAACCTTTTAATAATCTTATGTTATTTAACATAGAGTAGTAAAATCAAATGTTAAAATATTAATACATCACCAAACTTAAATACCATTAACATTATAAAACACATGTCAATCTTCTCAAGACACTCATTGTCAATATTAACCATAAAGACCATATATTCTGAAACCTCTAACAATAGATATTAATACATGTATTATAATTTCGAAGAGCAAATATTACGAGACAAAATTAGTCACTGTATGTAGGTGTGTATAAATATATAGCTAATAACCAAGACAATTTAGAGCTTAGGAATGATAAGATTACAACATAATCTTCTTAAATTAAGTTTCAGTATAAAGTTGTTTGAGTATGTCAGACATCTCACAGTAATCTATTATCTATCAGAAACTTGACACCCAACCGGTATTGAAGCGCTCTCAGGTATGTAAATTATTTAGAACGTACATGGAAGGCAATTGCCCGGCTGGACTTTAATTGATGTGTTGAATTTTTAATTAAAGGATTCTCAATCATGGAATTGTTCGACACAAGAAACGAGTTGTAGTTATTTTGAAAATTTTAAGCCAAGTGGGTTTCCTAGAACTTTAACCCTTAAACAACTCGCGTGAAATACCGTAACACAGTTACTTGCACGGTGTATTTTATACACCACATAAAAATGCTAGTTTTTGGGAATTTTGAAGGTATTATATTAAATTTTTTGTCCAATTCATATTATGTACTATTCATTTTTGAGGAACTAAGAAAAATTTTCTTAAAATTAACCCAACTTAAAATGAAGGATTAGAAAGAAAAACTAACCAAAATAAAACTAAAAGAGTACAGAAAACTGTTCAATATTCAACTTGCAATAAATCGGACAACAAAAATCAAAATTTTGTTGGTAATTTTACTCTTTTGACAAAATGTCTTCCGTCAGTAGCATCACTAATATCAAAAACGCGGTTCTTTGCTTAGGATGCTGCTATTTGTGCGTTAATACCACCTACATTTAGTACGTAAAAAATTAATACAAACTGCTACAATTCTCAAATTTTGACTGCCGAATTTCTATCACACTCTAGAATAACTAAACAAAGGTTAGTTGGGGGTGTACAGTCCCACAAAAATATATGCATTTAGTAATCGCAGAAAATGCGTTACTGGTGTACAAAATACACCAGCGCGAGTAATTAAGGGTTAATTAGGTAAGGGTAATTAAAATTTCAATAGAAAATATAAGTTTTATTTTTAGTTGTCTTTAGTGTTTCGTACCAAATGGAACACTTATGGAATTACTTGAATGTCTGTCCGTCTGTCTTAAAAGATTTTATAAACCATAATATGTAGGCATGATGCCAGTAACAAAGTATTATTGAGATTATGATTTTAAATAATGAAATAGGTTAAAAAGATTCTACTAAATGTTTATTTTTATATTAAAAGCGAGATTTAATAATTTTTGATAAAATAAAAATGCAAAATACAGCAATCTGTCATGTTAAATAGGACACCAATCAGAGCAAATGACGTCACGTATCAGTAAACGTCTTTTATTTTAGACAAATATCATTTCCTCTTACAAGATTATTAGGTACATACCTTATTTAAAAACTTATATACTTTGGAATTATTTTAAAACTCACAAAATAATTAAATTATTGTCTAACTCTGAATGTTTGATTATTGTTGACAAGGAGTGTGACGTCACAACTCTGAAATGTCACCTGCGAGCGTTTTGACATCAAATTCAAAATCAGAGTTAATTTTTGCGATTAAACCTTTATTTTCTGCAGAAATAAGTATTTTTTTGGACATAGAAGACACGTAAGATCATCATAGAATAGTTTTTTTAAATTAGTCATCATGCCTATATTCGAGTAACAATTTCATGTTTCTATATTTTTTGTAAGGTGGCTCAATCGTTCACCTACATTATGTTCATCCTGTATTTAGAATAAAAAATGTATTCAGCATCGTTATTATCCACTACATTTATTTAAATATGTATAGGCTACATTGTGAAGGGAATATACAAAAGAAAATATTTCGAAAATTCACATTACCTATTTGAAATTTTTCATAAATATATTATTATTTACGTGTCTGAAAGACTCTATTTGAATTTATATTTCATATAATATTTTCTATTCTATATAATAGGATTTTGAAAATCGCAAGCACTTTAGAGTTAAATTGAAATAGTAAGACGTTTCTGAAGCGATAAAGTATTTTTCTACAACTGAATAGCATTATATTTTAAAATAGTTTATTTATACCATGAAGAAAGATTCCATACTTGAGAGATATTCCTTACAATTTTACAAACAAGTAAATATGTATATCCTTAATATATATAAAGCTCAACGTCTCTCTGTCTGTCTGTCCGTTAGTGCGCTTATCACTCGAGAACCACTTATCCGATTTACGTGGTTTCTTTTTTACTTTATAGGTACATTCTCTGATTGATACGTTAGGTAACATAACAACTAAGCAGTGACGATAATAGTAAATCAAGTCGGAACAAATTTTGCCGTCGGCAAACTGTTTTGCAATACGCTGCCTAAACCGTTGAATATAGAACAAAATAATGTATTAAAGAACTGTGTAGAATCAAAAGTTCTACAATAAAGTCCACGACACCATATGTCTAACTTTTATATTTAAGCCACAATGACTGATTTTATGTTACAAAGAAAACATGGGTTCTGTTTACTTGGACTTATGATCTGCAAAACTTTAATCCTTATCGAAATAAATGATTTCATCGTCATAAGTACTTAATGTAGATATAATTTGCCTTTTACAGAATCCAATTTGGTCTTTTGGTTTAAGAAATAACGTGAAATATACATATAATAACATATTATTCGTGACAATTCGTGCGAACTTTGATAAAGTGTCACGGAGAGAGAGGGGACATACTGCGCTCGTTATAACTAAAATAACTAATTGTGTTTATACTTAATTCAACTATATATTTTTTAAATCTTAAACAATAATTCCGTAGTCTACGCGGGCCCAGCTAGTATACCTACTTATAAATATACATAACATACATATATAAATAAAATATACAATACTTATTTACTGTCAAGAACAGTTCTGAAATAATTTACATTTCAAGATTTTCTTGTGTGTTACAATTTTGTAAATATTTTACATTTCTTTTCACGATATTCGTCGCTTTGATTAAAAGTAAAAAAAGTCAATACAAAACAAAAAAATACAGAACTATTGTTATAAAGAATTTTGTGTCAGCGCCTGGCTTTTTTTGTGTTTAGGTACAAATATTTTTATCTTTTTCCCATTATATAAATAAAAGGTATTTTAAATATAAGAACGCTCTAGAGAAAATTCGTTGTAATACCGGCTATAAGAGATTTTTTCATAGGATTTATCTTACTATAAAAATATTTAAGGTTTTTTTATTCAATAAGAGAATTAAGATATTAGTAAAAGTATATTTTGATAACAATTAAATTTTATTAAATTCATACTAATCCTTCATGCCTAAACTGCTCAACCGATCTTGTTGATATTTATCCGAGAGATAGTTTGCATCCTTAGGAAGAACAAAAAGTTCTACGCTATATCCCAAAAATTGATTAAATAAAAAAATGTGTGTGACTTATTTACGTGCGATAGGTTATATTGTTTTGGCGCAGAGATCTAGTGTGCAAATACGAAACTAAAAACCTCGACTATCATAACAGTAATCTACAGGGTGTCCCATTTTAATCTATCACCCCCCTAATTTTTTTTATCTACCAATAAAATCAAAAAATGCTTCAAATAAAAGTTGTTTAGTTTTGAGGGGGACCCAAAATGGCGTTATTAATTTTTTATTTTTTGGGCGTCTTCATGGTCAAATAGGCCCAACTTTTTTTTTTCAAATGGAAACCCATATTTTTTATTACAATATCTTAATGTTTGGAAAAAAATAAGTAGCTTTTGTTTCAAAAAATTTTTTGTATGACTTCATTTTTTTTTAATATTCAACAAAATAATTTTAGATTTTAGAATTTTACTAATTTTTTACTCGAAACTTATTAACTTTAGAGGAAAAGTCATACAAAATTTTTTGTGAAACAAAAGCTATTTGTTTTTTTCCAAACAATAAGATACCGTAATAAAAAATATAGGTTTCCATTTGAAAAAAAAAAGTTGGGCCTATTTGACCATGAAGACGTCCAAAAAATAAAAAATTAAGAACGCCATTGTGGGTCCCCCTCAAAACCAAACAACTTTTATTTGAAGCATTTTTTTATTTTATTGATAGATAAAAAAAATTAGGGGGGTGATAGATTAAAATGGGACACCCTGTATATTACCTAACCTATATTTTATGCATACATAAATCGCGAGTAATAGTTAGTTATTTATATATGTCTTAAAAATTAAACATCGAATTATAGTTGAAAATAATTTGATAATTGATAGCATTTACAAAATCGAATATTTTAATACGAATTAATGTATTATTTCCAATAAATAATCAATTAGTTTACATAGAACAGGTGTATTAATTTATAATTACATAAATAATTGTTTAATATGTATGCAGCCTATTATTATTTCAAATTTAATTATTTAAATTATTCGCTTATGAAATATCTCTTCATTATCTGTGAACGTTTGAAATTTTAATACACGCTTCATTAGATTGCATGTTTATATACTATTTTATAATTTTTAATTAATTTTTGCATGTTTGTTTAGGTTCAGAAGTAAACAAACTGTTTTTTAGGGTAATATTTTCGTTTTTTAGTTTTTTCAAGCGGAAAAAAACTAGAATTGTCTTTATGAGAAAACTGGCCACTAAACAATTTTTGATTCAGTGAAAAATTATTAAATTATTAAACTCTCAATAAATTTAAGGTTATATGTACGTCTAGTACACTGTAAAAAAAGATTTGGTTTCGAAAATTTTTGTTTTAATGTATATTCAGAACACATTTACTTATATTAAATGGAATATTTTACTTTGTTAATTATTACAAATAAAAAAGTTTAATTTAATTTGAAAATTGAAATAGACAGAACGGTATGTAATAGTAACATTTGTACAATGTAATGACAGAGCTAGTTTTTCATTATTTTGAATAAATTACATATGAATATATTTATTTTATAATTTTTATAGTATTTAAAAGGGTTGAAGTTTCGAATAATTAGTTTTAAAACGTCTCTTTATAGCCAATTGTGTAGAATTTCAATAAATAGAGCACTTTTGGTAAGTTCTCTCATTTATCGTGTGTTAAAAACTATTTTTAATATTCAATTACTCGAAAAGCATATGTCCAATATTTTAAATAAAAATTAGTAAAATATATGAGTTATCCATAAATAACATATTAAATTTTTACACTTTTATCTATACATTGCTGTAATGATCGAATAACCTTTAAAGTAATTTGTGTTCGTTACAACTAAATTCCACCGTATGTGTGAAACAGAGAAAATAAAACAAAAATCCCGAAATATTAATTAACTCCAGAATTTTGTGTTCCAATAACTAATCGGGATCCCAGGAATGAAATTATTTTAAAACCGTATACATACAAATATGTAATAAAATAATTTGGCTCCTGGGTACAAACCGTGTCGATTTGGTGGTCATTCTATCGACCAACTTTTAGTCGCACATTGCAATGGGCATTTTATATTTATACCCCTGAAGATGTCCACTGCAATGTGCAACAAAACGTTGACCAATAGTGATAATGTAATTACATCAACACGGTATTTTAATGTATTTCATTCGTTCCGTTTTTTAACACTGTAAGTAATGTTGTATCTAACTAAATGCTAAACACTTTTTTTACTCCATAAAAAATGATATTTATTAAATAATTAAATAACAAAGAACTACTATATTTTATTTTCCAAAGCTACCCAGTCAATGTTGGATTAATGTTTCAAACAAATAGAACAACCAAAAAGACGCGACCTATACCCAGAATCCAAGATTCAATCTACAAGATTCACTGTACGTTTTCAATATTATATTTATTTCCTTAATAATAAAATCATAAGCTACTTGAATGTTGTTGAGTTGACAAGCTCTGTAACATGATCCGTACTCAACACTACTCTTCTACCCCCCCCTTCATAAGCCCCCCCCCCTCCCCTGCCGCGTCACCCAACTCCGTCTACCGAGCGCACAAATTCATTATTCTTCCTTGACATCACCATTATCTTCGTGATATAAACTCATCGCGATATTTATGGAACTATAGCTAATTTTGTTTACTCGGTTTCCAATAATTCCATTAAAAGTCGTCCTGCGATAAATACCTTCATCGAGAAAGAATATTAACTTAGAATTTAATTCCAGGTAAAATAAAATTATATTTTCTATAATAATTATCGTGACATATACTATTTTATGAAAACCCTAATGACTAAAAAAATCTTTATCAAGCCGTGTTTTGTTTCAATGATGTCACTGCATACAACTGTTATTTATATAAAAACATCTACCAAGAAGCACAATGCTTCCTCGTACTAAATTCATCAAAGGTAGTTAATTATTGAACAATTTAAATTAATAAAAATCGATAAAGTATTCAGATGAACTGCTTGTCAATTAATTTTCATAAAATTTTAATAAAAAATATTAATTCAACATTTTTCTTAATATGTACCTTCTTTATTATGTCGTGTATTTTTAATTTTTTGACAATTTCAATCAAAATCATTATTTTTTGGCTATACAAATATCAAAATGGCTTTTAATATGTCGAAGAAGTAAACAGCGCTTGCAAAAAACAAATGACGATTTTTCAAAGCAAATTGAGATAAATCTTTGTAAGGGAATATTTTACAACAAACGTTATATAGTGACCTATGTTATGAGAAATTGAATGCTCTACAAAAAAGATTCTATAAAATTTTCACGTAACTTGTGTCTTTCCTGAGATATCTTTAAAAAATACCATTTACATACCATTTTAATAATTTTGAAATGGGACAGTCCTCATAGCTAGAGAGCTCGTGAGCCCTCCGAGTAACGTTCGTCCTGTAAGGCTAGTAATTTTTTAAGTAGCGAGTCATAGCATACTAAGTACGATAACCACCACCTGGCAGGCATCAGCCCTTATATATAATCATATTAAAATTTGAAATTTACAGCGACAAGTTTTTTTTTTTTTAATTTTATTCACACTTTAAAAAATATAAGGGGTACTAAGGCCTGGTTTCTCAATATGAGTTTAAACCACATGTCCCAGTTAAACTTAAGATTAAACTATACATTTGTTTCTCAATGTCCAGTTAAAAATTATAATTAATCTTAAGATTAACTTTTAACTGACAGATGAAATAATTTATTTTTCTAGCCCAAATATTAACTTATTATCCAACTTCTTTAAAATTCTATAGTAACACTATATTCTTTTATTAATTCTAGTAATGTACACTGTTCTCTTTTACTGAATTAACTCATTTTTAATAAATTTAATTTAATAATTTGAGGCTAATTTTTAGTTTGACATAACAAAAATCCACCATTTAAACTTATATTGAGAAATTGAGTGAGGTTTAAACTGGACATTATGTTCAGTTTAAACCTAGGATGAAGATTAAATAATCTGAAGTTTAAACTCATATTGAGAAACCGGGCCTTAGTATGCTATGACTCGCTACTAAAAAAAATTACTAGCCTTACAGGACGAACCTTACTCGGAGGGTTCACGAGCTCTTGGACTATCAAGCCAGACTCAACCAACCAACCAAGTTTCATCAATATCGATTCAGTGGCTTATAAGTTATGCATGTGACAAGGATTCAAGGGACAGACAGACACTGAACAAAAAATGTTTGCCTTGACCTGAAATCAAGTTAATTTTTTTAAATCGGAGAACAATTTTTTTTTCTCATTTTAAAACGATTACAAAGTTTTTACTTCTCATATCTTCGATATTGCGAGGAAGCAAAAAACATAGAAGCCATTGAATAAAGAGTTCTATAATTACGGTTTGAATATTTTATTAATTTAGGCAGTGGCGTAGTAACGGGGGGGACAAATACACCCCCCCCCCCCCGAAATGTTCAATGTTCTAAAAAAAACGTATGTTTTGAAAAAATATCAGTTCAAAATACCATCCAAAATTTAACACATATGTAAATATCCCCCCCCCCCCCCCCGAAAAATTTTCTTACTACGCCACTGAATTTAGGTCACTATAACTTTGCGAATATTAACCTGGGTAACACCGGGTCCAATACGCAAGTAAATACCTATTAAAAAAAATCGTATACAATCTTTTATTTAACACGATATACGAAGATTTAAATATTTTTACATATTTATGCGGTTGCCTTCTTGACCCACATTGGCAATGCCTTCAAGATGTGATGCGATCTTACGCTGAGCCGCGAGAAGTTGAAATTGGTCAAATATCTGGCATATGGCGCACAATCCCAACGTTTAAATATCAATATAGAAATCCACAAAACAATATTTGTTTAGGGTGAGTTTCGGTTACAATGTAAAAGCAAACTGTTGATTCTGTATGTAAATATGCAAATCAAATGACCTAAATAGATATTTATTGAAATATTACGTGAGGATTTTAGATTGCGTGGACTTAAAATTTATTATCGCGATATTGGTGTAAACAAATATTGTTTTTGTTTTGTTTTTAATCTTTTTTAATGCGGTTATGAACGGTTTTTGTAGTTATTATGTGTGATAATTTTGAGATTAAAATTTCCTTGATGATCAAATATGAACTTTCATTTACATTTTACGTTAAGCTAAAAATTATGCCGATAAAAATTATTTCTTTTGTAACTCAAGATCTTAAAATTTAAATTATGTTATTAAAGACATAAGATTAGGCATATAAAAAAACATGTATTTTTCAGAAATTTAAAAATATGTATTTTTAATTATTTATTTGACTTTTTTAGGAGTGACAATACTGTGAGTTTATCTTAAAAAAACACTTATGTGGTATGGCAGGATTTGAAACAATTATTTAGTTTGTTATAGCATAATGCTACACCGCATTTTTCGCAAATTGTTTGTGAAACGCAATAACTGGGGAAACTTACAACGTATTCTTTTTTCTACCCAAATCGGTCAGTAGCCGATCTGGTTTTGCCTTACTACCAATAGTTACGTAATAATATGTAAGTCAATAGGTTATGCCATCTGTGAATTTTACTTGATACTAAGTTATTCAGTGGTATGTTACAGTAGTGTTACACATACATATTTGAATGAACTAAATATATTTAGTACGTACATTAGCGGGATTATTGTTACAGAAATGTCACATGAGGCTACAAAGGGTTAACTTTTAACTTACGGAGCGGGCTTTCTAATTCCGATTGGCGTTTTTTACAGGGGATGGGGGGGGGGGGTAAAGTAATAAAAAAACGTACCAAATGATATTTATAATACTATATTATAATGTATTCATGGTTGATTAGGAACAGTTCCAAAATTGTATGATTTTTGCAATTCTTATAATTTTATATTTATAAATGATTTTTTGATCTCCTAAAGGATCAACTTTAAGATAAATTTAAAAAGAATAAAATGTGCTAAAATTCATGCAGCTACGAATTTTTCGTGATATTTTTTTATAATATGCAAATATGCTTTAAAAATATAGAAAATGTCTTGATAGAGATATTTTCTATATTTTTATATCTTACTAGCGGAATCCCGCGGCTTTGCTCGCGTAAACTTCGAAACTAATTAGAACTTTCCATACGTGATAGTGGATGACAGGTACATATTACATTTTTTTTTATTGATTTTTATTCATTACCTATAAAAAACGTAAATATCTCGGATCTTTGTTAAAAATTGTAAAAACTAACGCCTTGTTTTTTTTATTTTAATAGATAGCTATTTTGCCCGAATTTGCATTTATAAGTAAAGCAGGTATGCAGATAAACATATCTAAGTCCTCGTCCCCGCCCCATGCTATTAGGGCTTGAATATCGAACTTTCATTTTTATTGGTATATTAATTTCTCCGATTTTACTTTAATATCATGAACAATTATATTAGATAAATATATCAAAATTTTACCCTCCTCCCATTGCCATAGGGGTTGAATTTTCTTAACTGATATTTGTCTTGCAGAGTACCTACTTGTGCCATGTTTCATTCGGTGAACACAAAAAAAATATCTTCAAATTTTTCCACCCCCTTAACACCTAAGGGGTTAAATTTTGGGAAATGCTGAAAAAATTGTTTATTATCGTATAGAGTATGTTCGATAAGTTTCAATTCAATGCGAACGAAAAAAAAATTTTTTTATATAAACTTTGACACCCTGTTTTAACCCCTTAGGGGTTGAATTTCGAAAAATCCTTTCTTAGTGGGTGCTTACATCATAAAAGGAAGGCACCTACGAAATTTCACGTTTCTAGGTCCAGGGGTTTGGGCTGTACGTTGATATATGAGTGAGTGAGTGAGTGAATGAGTGAGTGAGTGGTTAAGGACAAACTCTTTTATAGATATAGATTCGTTGAAAACCCATTGCTCTACTTTAATTTGCTTAAAGAAAAACCGATTAATTATTTTACGTGTACAGAGAAATTAGCATATTTTTGAAACCAGTGAGTTGAAAAATTGAATTTTAATAAGTTAAATAGATTTTTCGGTATCATAAAATATATATTATATAATTATTAATCTATATATAAAAAAAACGTTTTTTGCTACTAAAATACTAGCTTGAAACACATATATTTTCTGCCCCATTTAATTAGTAACACAATAATTTTTATTCAGTAAAATTACATACAGAGTTTGTAAACATCAAACGCTGATCAATTTTCAGCTGAACGATAATCGGATTTTTCAGAATAATGAACAATTTTTTAGTCATGAATAAACACTTAAAAGTTGTTTACATATTCAACATAACGAACCATTTTCAACCATCTTTAAAAGCACCGTTTCATGGTACACAAATCATGAAAACTTAATAATGAGAATACTTACAAAATAAAATAATTTTATATACAACTTCAAATAAGCTACCAAGGATATCGACAAAACTCTCTTATGTCCCGTTTACACGTACCCAGTGATTTAGTGTTTAGTTAAGTGACAAGTAGTCAACTAAATCGTTAAGCTAAACCTGAGCGGTTACACCACAACAAGTATTTAGTGAAGCATTTATTCAGATAGGACATCTTCAGATTTTGTCGTATTTTCTGTGACAGCAATTCTCTGCCGTGCGGACTAATCGGTCTGATTTTTACTTGAACAATAATACCAGATCACTAAAAGTAGTAAATTACGAAACTATAGCTACCGGAGAATGCACACGCACTGTTACTTAATAAAAATAGAACACATTCTATCCTACGTGTCCACAAAATCACTAAACCGTTTAGTTTAAACTTAACTTAATTTTCTACTTGCCTTGATGTTTACACGTATAAAATTACTGGTCACTTGACTAAATCACTAAATCACTGGATATATGTAAACGTGCCATTATACGCAGTACTAATGTAACTAAATCTACAATGTAATTATGTCGAATTATATAAAACACATTTCTGCACGGAAAAAAGGACTAATTTTAAAAAAAACTATTCTATGATAATCTTACGTGTCTCCTATTTCCAAAAAATACTTATTTCTACAGAAAATAAAGGTTTAATCGCAAAAATTGACTCTTTTAAAACTAATTTGACGTCAAAACGCTCGCAGGTGATATTTCAGAGTTGTGACGTCACACTCCTTGTCAACAATAATAAAACATTCAGAGTTAGACAATAATTAAATTATTTTGTGTGTTAAAAATGAATTCCAAAGAATATAATTTCTTAAATAAGGTATGTACCCAATAATCTTGTAAGAGGAATTGATATTTTTCTAAAATAAAAGACGTTTACTGATGCATGACGTCATTCGCTCTGATTGGTGTTCTATTTAACATGGTGGATTGCTGTATTTTGCATTTTTATTTTATCAAAAATTATATTTTAATATAAAAATAAGTACATTTCGCATAATAAGCAAAATCATGTTATTACAAAATATGTATATTTATAAATAAACTTAACAACAAATTCGTAAATGTACAAGTTAATAGACAATTTTAATTACTAAAGTTAGATAATTATCTTCTGATAAATCGACTGATATTTATGTGTGTTAGTAAAAGACCCTTGTCAAGAAACCCGAAGACAAAAAAGGAATGAGTAGGTTTGCATGCATATATACACAAATTAATTGATTTGAATTCTAGAGAAATCAGTTATCTTTTTTATACATCTCTAACTCTCGTCCTTGTTTCTAATTCACTTCCCAGGATTTGGCACGAAGAATATTAATTAAATTTTAATAACCACGAGGATTATATTGAATCTGTATTCCTTATCTTTTTGAAAACTTTATTGAGATATTAACAACGTTTGTTTTATTTATTTAAATTATATGAAAAGGGGGGGGGTCCACAGGGATTCTTCCCAATGAATTATTTTTTTTTTATAAAAATAGTACAATATTTTATTTTCCTTATTATCTCTACTAGGATTTTGTGTTTTCGATTGTGGTTTATGAAAATTTCGCCCCTAGTGGTAAAATTTATAATATATTTTATAATTTCTATATATTGTTTAGAATACTGTTCAAAAAGGGGAAAATAGCCAATATATAATCAATTATTATCATATAGCGAAACTTAAATTAAAAAAGCCGAACTGTGAAGGTCCCATAAAAATCCGTTTAGTAGTTTTCGTGAAAATAATATAACATTGATAATACCGTAGTTTTCCCTAATACGGTCCTTCGTTAATTCAATAATTAAAGATAATTAAAGATCTTAGACATTCAAAGAATGAAAGTTTCATCAAAATCGGTTAAGGCAGTAAACCACCCTAGATTTTTTTGAGATTTTTTTGAAAATCGAATAAGTGCCCGAATTTTGAATGTAGCGCGGACCTCATGATATTAAAGATATGTATATTACTTTATCTTTTTTTTTCTTTTACTCAAAACTTTAAACGCTTTTTTCTCGAATTCACATTTTCAAAGTCGGGCGGTAAGTTTACTCGCACAATTTTCATTCGATCGACTTCAATTATTTTAACTGTATATTCCTGACTGCTTTCTCTACAGAAGTACCTAGGATTTTTGTAATATATTAATTTTTTCAAAAGTTATTAACAATTTTTTAGTGAATTTTTAGTAGTTTTTTCATATTTTCTGTTCAAAATGACGCCATTTTGTAAAAAAATCGATTTAAAAACAAAATCTCAGGTACTTCTGTAGCTATTCATATATTTTTTCGAAATTTTTGTGTCTCATGTTCATATCTTTAAAATTGCAGGTAAAACGCTACCGCCCCCGAAGCACTAAAAAAAAGACGTCTCAGGGAAAATGCTGCCAAGCCACCATTTTGTTTTTTACAGCCAATATAAATATTGAAAAACATTGTTCAAATGTTGAATAAACAAGAACTTTTTACCGAATTTTAATATCAAGTATAGTTTTTTTAATAACCTATCCCGAAATTTGATCAATTTTTCGGTCTCTAGAGTGGTTTACCGCCTTAAGTAATTTTCGCTTCAAGTCAGAACAAATAAACAGACAGGCCTAATTTTAAACTATCAAAATAGACTACTTTTAATATTGTCAAATAAAAAATACACCATATGAAATAATTTTAAATAAAATAAATCCAGTCAACATTGAAGTAAAAAATTCGATAACGTTGCAGTGGGAGGATGTTTTTTTATGAATGAATACAAGAGATAACTAAAAATAATTTATATGGGTGTAGATAAGTTACTAAAGAATCATTGAATCTGGTTAAAATTTTATAAAAGCTAAAATATGTACCTCTACTGCAACAACAATAAAATTTTGATTTATTAACGTGGTTGTTGTACTTAACCATGCATTAATATAAATATTTTTTATATTTTGAAGCATGTTATTTGTTAAAATCAAGTATTTTTGATATAAAAGGTATCGAATGACTAAATACAATAGAATACATTATTCTGTGTTAATTTTCTTGTATTTAGGATTATATTTCTATCGTAAATTAGAATTAAAACCATGAAATTTGACAAAAAATTTTCTTGTTTTGTATTTCGTTAAAAGTATGTTAATTATATAGAAAATGGCGTGAAAAGTTGAAATTTTCAAACCGCAGATCTGTATCTTAAACCGTTCTCGAGATATGGCCTCTCAAAGTTTCATTTTTTTTTTTATTTTGGATAAAAATTGTCGTAACTTTTGAACGTGTGTTCGGAATTGATTTTCGTTGACAGATTTGAAATCAGCGTTTGAAAATCTATATAATAACATGTATAATTCTTTAAAACTCGAAAAAAAATTTTTTGCTGAAAATTGAAAAAATTCAAAGGGGTATACCTTAAAAAAATGTCGATTTTTGACCAAATTTTTTTTGTCGTATTTTAAAGTATAATACATGTCATTATATAGATTTTGACTCGCTGATTTCAAATCTGTCAACAAAAATCAATTCCGACCACACGTTCAAAAGTTACGACTATTTTTATTCAAAATTTTGAAAGAAACTTCGAGAGGCCATATTTCAAGAATGATTTAAAATACATACATGCGGTTTGAAAATATCTAGTTTTCACGTTATTTTCTACAAAATAAACATATTTTTATTCAAACCTAAAATATTAGTTACATGAATTACAAAAAAGAAAAATATAAATAAAAATAAAAAAACAAGTCTAGTGTCAGTACCTAATGTAAGTATATAGATAAAACTACAATATTTCTATAGTTGGTTAGCCAAATTAACTTCTAAGGTCTCTTGAGGGAATAATATTTTTCTGAAGAGTAGAAGATAACTTTTTTACAATTATTTTTAAAAACAATTTTGTTCGTATAATCATTTTAGATTCTATGGCTTCTTATGATTAACATTGCTTTTTATATTCTATATATTTATATAGAGGCAAAATTTACTTTAAGAAGCCGTATTGGTCTGTTAAAAAAAAACTAAACGAATTTTGTTTTTTTGTTTTTTATGTTAGTAGGTATTTTAATCATTTCTTTTTTATGATATTTGCAATGTTTCTCTAAGTCTTACGCCCAATTTTATCAAACTATGTTACCAGTATGTTTATGTTGACAGATTGGTATATTTCTGTTAAATGAAATCTGAACTATGATTGTTCTATTCGGAAAGGATATATTTATGAATATATCAAATTAAATCAAATAAACTACCTTGGTAGGCACGAGACTTTTTTATACATCATGACACCGAAGTATTAATATGATTACTTTTATAATTTAATATTTGATTTTAAAATTTTTTACTTTTATATTGACATTTAATATTAAATGAAATCAATTTAGATTAGTGATTATTGTATTAACATGTATTTATTTTCGTAGATTTCAATTTTGACAGTTCTAAAAATAAATTCCAAAATTTTCATATATAACTAGATTTTTTGTATTATTAAAATCATTTTTAGGCTTTCAACCATTGTGAAAGAATTTTTTTTATTCGACAAGAATATTTATTCTGCCAGAGGCCCCTAGCTTCCAATAGTCCAAAGCAGCGGTTCCTAAACGTATTTTTCAGGGACCCCTCCCTGACAGAAAAACAAAGAAGGTCCTCTAATATTAATTTATCACTGGTAAAAGTAAATACAAATGTAAAATTACTAGTTTAAAAACCGCTGGTCTAATGGGTAAAATGCATTCTTTACTTTTCTGTGGTAAAATATTTTTCAATCATATTCAACACCCATAGTTACATACATAAATAATAAAATTCATACTCCTTCACAAATAATTGATTCATTGAACCAAACCAAACGTGCTACACATAATAAAGTAATAAAAATTCTAATGCTGTTCCTGCATCCATGAATTTATATATAACAAATAGACCACTATAATAATAACCTATATCATTTCCTAAACAGTTTATACGATATTTATACTCGTATATACTTGTGACTTGCATATAAAGTAAAGCGAATACATTTAAAAAGTATATTTACATTAAATTTAACATATTACATTAGATTTTATTAAAGCAATTAATATTGTTTTATTGTAGTCACCCATTTTGAAGGGGAACCATCAAATGGGTTGACAAATTACTGATTTTGTATACAGACTGAAACCACAATGCGGTGTTAAGACCGAAAAAACACAAAACAGAAACATCGTGTCTTTAAAATACTTCGTATTTAAAAATGTATAGTGTTTATTGCTTTTTCGTCATAAATTCACCGTTTTTCTGTTTTGTTTTCTCGGTGTAAACACCGCATAAGGGTTATAATTTATCTACGAAACCGTTAAAAAACTAACCTACTATGGCAATAACTGGAACCAAATGAATATTCCCTTAATCATTTTGAGCCCTGGATTTTTATTAAACAAAATAAAATATTTTTTTGTATTAATTAATCATTGGAATACCTGCAGAAATATCTTCAACAATTTTGAATTATTAAATTAAAAAAAAAAAACAAGTGTATTTTTCATTTATTTCAAACAAATTATTTAAAATAAGAATTCTGCAAATATCCGGTGAAAAAGGAACTAAAGGGTTAACCCATTACTTCCCGACTTTTTATTTCTTCGAATATTTTCTTGTTCTTAATCATGTTCTTAATTTTTGTTGAAAATATTACCAAAAAAATTATTTTTGAAATTATGGATATTTTTATGTTTTATTTTTTTTTTTCATAAATAAATGTATGTATAATTTCGTAAATTTAAAAACGCTTTACTAAGTGAAAAAAAATGTAATTACAAAATGTCCTAGCTGGAATAATTACACTGTTACTTTAAAAGTGTTATAATTTGCCATTGAATGAACTCTAGAGTTTGTTTTAAAAATTATTGTAAGTAGATAGACTTAAAAAACATATTAGTAATGTAAATCAAATTAATAAAGTTATTATATCAGAGAAAAAAATTAAATATGGTAATTATTCAACGCTTATATTTGAAGACATATATTTATTATAGTTTTTTTTTACAATAAAAGTAGTAAAAGTTATATGATATCATTTTCATTTGTTTTTTTTTGTCAGGATGAACTTAGAAAAACTAGTTCACACATGAACGCTACCGTGTAAAAACATTGTGCGAATTTTAACAGTTGTAAAAGGTTCAGCAAAAAGTAGATTTATTTATGTACAATAGTGAGATTTAGTACACTTTCTTTTTATCTATGTCTTTGTAGTTCATTTTGGTTTGTTTTCAATAAAATAAATCAACATACATATAGATACGTTATCACAAATAACGTTAGGTATAAATAACTCTTCAAGGTTATGTATCTACTGATAGATGTATTTGTACATCAGCAGTGATATACAGGGTGGCCCAAGTAAAACGACACGGGCGCACTTTTGGTCATTTAAAATAAGATTTTGAAAAAAAGCTCGAACACGTCGATTTTGCTTTCAAGGGAGACATCTTTTGCTATTAAAATTTTTTCAAGAATCTTTTCAACCCTCAGCACAACCCTTTAAATTTTAAATAGCATGATAGGGCAGGTGATACCTCATTTAAAAGGTTTTTTCATTTTAAATACGGTGCTTTTTCATTTTTCCAAATCTGTTTAGTTTTAGTCAAGTTATACAAATTTTGAATTCCATAAATGCGATGATTTTCTGATCAAAAAATAAATATTTACAACTAAAATTCAAATCAAAGTAGGCTTATTTTTTTATCAAATAATTCAAAAGCATCCTATTTGGACATTTATTGAATTAATTAAAAAATTTTAAAAAATTTATTAAAAAAAAAATTACCAACATCCAAAACTTTAATTAATTCAATAAATTCATACCTTCATAGTCGTTACTGGGCTAAAGCCAATCCACAATATATTCACGAGCAACCTTTATATTCTAAAAAAGTTACCAAATTAGTGAATTATGGTCGAATATAATGCACAGAGTGGTCAAAAATTGGAATCAACGTAATCGGTTCTGTATGCGGAGCAGAGGTGACTATTTAAATGATGTTATTTTCAAAACATAATTGCATTGATTATACTTCAAAATAAAATAATAAATTTTACTCTGCTTCAATTCGTTTCTGTTTTATTTGACAAAGAAAACATATCACTCTTATTGAAAATCTCTATAGTTATAAGTTATAAAAACTTATCTATATCTATAAAAGAGTTTGTCCTTAACCACTCACCCACTCACTCATATATCAACGTACAGCCCAAACCCCTGGACCTAGAAACGTGAAATTTCGTAGGTGCCTTCCTTTTATGATTTAAGCACCCACTAAGAAAGGATGTTTCGAAATTCAAACCCTACGGGGTTAAAACATGGTGTCAAAGTTTATATAAAAAAAATAATTTTTTGTTCGCATTTAATTGAAACTTATCGAACATACTCTACAATATAAATAATGAAACAATTATTTCAGAATTTCCCAAAATTTAACCGCTAAGGTGTTAGGGGGGTGGAAAAAATTTATATAATATTTTTTTTGTATTCACCGAATGAAACGTGGCACAAGTAGGTACAAGACAAATAGCAGTTATGAAAATTCAACCCCTATAGACATAGGGGGGGGGGGATTTTGATATATTTATCTTAAAATTGTTTATGATATTAAAGTAAATTCGGACAAATTAATATTAAAAATGAATGTTCGATATTCAAGCCCTAATAGCATGGGACGGGGACGAGTATGGATTTAGATATGTTTATCTGCATACCTGCTTTACTTATAAAGGTAAATACTATGGCTAGGCCATAAAATGCACACCCCTTAAACATAAAAAAATGTATTAACTTATAATATCAAATAAATACGGTACAGGTACAATATAATTGGTGAAACTTAAAAGGATGTTTGAAAAAAAGATTGGAGGTAATTAATACTATATAAATATATAATATGAAGTTTATCACTCATTAAGATTTTTTAGAAAATCAACAATGAATCTTGATATCAATCGATTATTACCTTTTTTTATTTAAATTTAGGATGTATTGTAATAAAACAACAATCATTTTAATTTACAATTTTTATATAACATAATTTTTTTGTAAAATGTATAAAGTAAATAAATTAATTAATATCTAATAATAATTAATAAGATAAATACATCCACATATTGCAGCGATAACAGCTGTGTTCACCTGATGTCTAGCATTTAAAATGAAACAACAATATAACGTTTATAGGTTATATGACGTATATAATATATTTGTTTTAAAAATGCAAACTTACCAGATTTTATCTTGATTAAAAAGATTGATTGGCTTTGAATAAAATAATTAAAATACAGCACGTATCGATGTACATGTATTTATATATTAATTAACACAATATAATAATCATGGAATTTGAAGTGACATATGAAGAAATAGCGTCTACTACTATTAATAAATTATAAATAGCAACTACTCTATTTGTAAAAAAAATTCTTGTCAAAATATGAATTTTTGTTTAAATAAACTGCAAATTTCGTTACTTCTAGTTATCCAATTTTGTTGAGTTTTAATAGGGTTCTATTCTGATAATAGATGAAGTGAATTCAAAAGGATTGGTGCAAATTTATTTCGAATTGTAACCTGTAGTTCGGCGTTTCTATAAAAAAGCGGGTTAAATCGACAAATTGAACTTTATTTATATTTTTATAACAGAAAATTAAAACCGATCGATATTAAACTAAGCAAAAATGGAGACTGTAATGTTTTCTATCAGAAAATGTTAAAATGTAAGTGAGATACTGAAGAAATTTAAGATATAATACTCATTAACCGACTTCAAAAAAAGGAGGAGGTTATCAATTCAATCCGTATATTTATTTATTTATTTATATGTTTATATATTTATTTAGCGATGTTCACGCATAATTTCACATTGCGTGGACCGATTTTGATAATTTTTAGTTCGTTTGAAAGAATATACACTCCAGGTGGTCCTTTTGTAAATTTTATCAAGATTTGATAATGTTGTCGGAAGATGTACAACGAAATGCTTAAAAAATTCCACAATTTTACATTTCTAGTTATCTATGGAAAAATAAAAAGCAAAGGCCGGTTAAATTTTTTAGTGATAAACCTTTCTCATGTGTAATTTTTATTACTGATGTAACATATAGAGTGTAAGATCTTTCAATCAAAGTATAAACCATTAAAATCGGTTGAGTATTTATTATAATAAATACCAATAACACTTAAATTATGACAGATGTGTTGTATATATTTAGCAAATGACAGTTTCTTAATTATTATATATAACGTTATAAAACATTTTTTCTAATAATTATTGTGTATTGTATATTAATTTTATATGTATCTTACAATTAATGGTGAACAACATAACAAGGGTTAAAATATAATCGCTTCTTGTGGTTTTACAAATGTGTAGGGGCGATTCTTGTGAACGCATTTTTTCATACCGGTATTATGCTTTTTAACATACACTCAGCACTCTGCTATACGGCGGCATCGGTAGTTCAAAAATTCGTTGATTGATGAATTTAAACGCGCAGAAATGTAGCAGTCACGGTGGTATTATGGTAGGGATGGGGGAAGGACGTTGGTTAGAACTGTCGGTAGTGTAGTGGATGGTCGTATAGCAGAGTGCTGAGTGTAAATTAAAATGTATCAAGAAGAGACAACTAAAAAGTAAAAAATAAAATAAACTTTAAAAAAAAAGTTGAACCGACTTCAAAAATAAAAGCACAAAAAAGTATGAAATAATTTTCTTAAATAAAATATTTGATTTAATAAAAATCAGTAATTACCATTTAAGGAATGTATGAATGTATCTATAAAATATTAAAATTTAGCTATCTATCCAAATTACGATCAATTATTTTGATGTCGGGGCGCAAATCTCAATGCAATTACGGAAAAAAATTATCGAAAACAAGAAATATTCGTAATAAAACACAATAGACTAAAAATTAAAACGATCACAAAGCTTCTCGTATCTTCGGTATTGCGAAGACTTAAGCAAATAACTCTCGTTGTCATTCTTTAATTATAGATACGTTTGAAAAGAGATCTAATTAAATAAACAAAACAAATTTTATGCACTAATTTACAAAGAAAGCAATGCTTACGTTATTTTATGTGAAAAATAGTGATAAAACGAAAAAGCAATATTCATCTATGAAGAGAATCAATTGATAAATTTAAAGCCATTCCTAAGTAATAAATATAAGCTAAAAATGAATAAAGTAGGTAGAAATCAATTAAAATTGCGCCCCGACATCAAAATAATTGATCGTAGTTTTGATAGATAGCTAAATTTTAATATTTTATAGATACATTCATACATTCCTTACATGGTAATTACTGATTTTTATTAAATCAAATATTTTATTTAAGAAAATTATTTCATACTTTTTTGTGCTTTTATTTTTGAAGTCGGTTCAACTTTTTTTTTAAAGTTTATTTTATTTTATCAATTTATATACGAAAAAAATTTTTAGGACGAGAGTAGAACACACTTCCAAGCAGAGCCTGCTTGGGGTGTGCAATTCGGGCAAAATAGTCATCTATTAAAATAAAAATTTCGACACGGTCTGTATTTTTGATATGTTTATCTCAATCAATATAAAAAATGTAATATGTCATCCCCTATCACGAATGGAGGGTTCTAATTAGTTTCGAAGTTTACGCGAGCGAAGCCGCGGGATGCCGCTAGTAGATTATATAAAATATAGTTTATTTAATGTAATTTAATGATACTATATTAAAATAAAACCGCATACTTTTGCTGTCAGAGTTTCAAAAAGAAAAGAGACGCCGTAACGTTGAAAGTTTGTAAATGACATTGAAATTTTAACTGCACTTGAGATAATATACTCATAGTAGGTTGACGTTTTATATCAGCTTAGGCAACAATATTTATGGTAATGACCAAAAACGGAGACTCGAGTGGCCCACTCAAATGAAAATTAATTAATTTCATTTATACTGTCGCTTTACTTTGACTTTTCAATTGTGAAATATTACTAACTTTGTTACCTCTGAACTTTTTGAATGTGTTTCAGAAAACAGAACTATTTCGTTTTATTTTATCCTTAAAATACTTGCGATTTCTATTTAGTAGTCTGTTTTTTGTAATAGAACTTTTGATGGTTGGATCGAAATTCCATTAATTTAATTTTTGTTTGTATTTTAACAGATGAATAGTTTTCAAAAGGGTGGAAATTAAATTTTAAATTGTTATTATACATAACATCTATATACTATTACGGATTTTTGAGAAATTTATAATTTTGGTAGTGCAAATATTAAATGTTTATTAAAAAAAAATAGTTTTAAAGCAATTTCCATGTGGTTATTAAAAAAATGATGAGGTGAATTGCACTAACAATTAATTAAGATTTAGGTTACACTATGAAGCAACAAAAAAGATGAACAATATATTAGAATTTATCAAAAAATACATTATTTAAAAATCAGTAATCATTTTTAATAAATAAAATATTTTATAACGTTAGTTATTTTTTGTCATTTAACCTTTTTATCCATATATATGAATATTTTTAATACTCGGGGCCAAAAATGAAACAGTTACACACCTGTATAAGTAAGGACAAATATATTTCCAAACTACTTTCTATCTCTTTCTTTTAACACGACTCTGTTTTCGAATCAGATACGCGGTTCATCTCTCTATGTCTATGGCTACTACACGGAGAGAATATTCTTTTAAAAATTAACAGACAATGCTGTGAACCTGAGGACAGAATCAACTTCTGAAAAAAATTAAACAGAAAAGTCACTAGAATTTAAAATAAAGTAAATGAAAAATTACAACGATATACTGGTAAATTTTAACATAGTACCTATTAAAATTTATTTACTCTGAAAAAGTAATATACACTATTCTTTAATTTAATTTCTTGCCTATGAAAATTTCACATACATTCTCTATAATTTTACTATTATATATTACTTTTCATATCTGGACTATCGCCGTCATAGAAACTGCTATACAGTATATTGAATTGTAGTAGACGTTCTTTTAAATTTTACAATGTCGGGTGTTAAAAATTTCTAGGTTCAACATTTTTTTCATGAATCTATGCAATTTTTTATTTTTTTCCCATTCCTACGCATCGTAAATAAATAAAAATATTAATGAAATGTTTTCATCTGACTATAAATAACTTGTTAAAATAATTATTTAAGTTTTATAATTATTTGAACATATTTGATACTGTTGGTATGAAATATTACTACGTTACCGATTAATTTTTCACAGAATGAAATTTCGTCCTCCCGTTGACATGTTTTTATGTTAAAAATTAACATTAAATTTTTTCAGTGTACAGATTTTTATATCCTAAGTTTATAAATATTGCAATAATTTTCGATAATAATCAAACAATAAAAAAAACTATATAAATATCCTTTCTTCGAAATACCCAATAATTAATCTCAACTAAATTTCCATGGCCAACTTAGTTCAAACAATCTCGATAGTAAAATTGAAGATGATACATATTCGGTTATTTATCATCTAGTAAATTCAAGTACACGGTATATTTGACAGACAAAGACAGGAAACTGATATTATATTGTAAACTAATATTAAATAAGCACGCAGGATTACTGTCACAGCACACGTAGATCTATAACTATGTCTAGTATGCTGTGATTAATAGTAAATTTAATGATCATAACTAGATTTCCACTAACTATACGTAAATGAAGTTCGGTCCTTGCTGCTTTCAGCTTGACGTAAGTGTGTGTGTGTGTGTGTGTGTGTGTGTGTGTGTGTGTGTGTGTGTGTGTGTGTGTGTGTGTGTGTGTACATGAATTACTCTGCATGTTTCAAAACAACTTGTCAGTGGCGTGGTCAAAGGAAATGAGCTTGAATATATAAGCACTTTTAATTCTTATTGCACATATGATGATTAGCTTTCTAATCGAATGGTCACATGACAGAAAACTCATATATGAAAGATTACTTTTGTTTTGTTTGTTACAGAATATTTGCAATTTACCAACCTAGTGAATATATATTTTATTTTAATTAATTTTTTAATTAAAAAAAATATATCAAATTAAAAAGTGAGAAGCTTTAAAAGTCTGAGCAGAAATCTTACGTAAATTCAAACAGTTCATTTTGATGAAGATAATATTATATTTTATAACATTGAAATTTTTTCGGTTTAATAATAAATATTTTCTTTTATTTCTCACTCACTCACTCATTCATCAACGTACAGCCCAAATCCCTGGACATAGAAACGTGAAATTTCGTAGGTGTCTTTCTTTTATGGTGTAAGCATCCACTAAGAAGGGATTTCCCGAAATTCAACCCCTACGGGGTTAAAAAGGGGTGTCAAAGTTTGTATAAAAAAATATTTTTTTTGCTCGCATTTAATTGAAAACTTATCATATGTAGGTACATACTCTACAATCTACACTAGTAGAAAGGATTTCTCAAACCTAGTAAACCTTGTTTTGTATATAACGAAAATTTTATATTTTCTTAAGATAAGCAATAATCTCTTAAACCAACTCTAGTATTATTGAACGAAGGAATAACGTAGTGGGATTAAGAGTATGTTTCTTATATTAAGAAAATATTGTTTTCGTTATACCTATACAAAACAAGGTTTTCTTGGTCCAATACAGTTTTTTTTTCTGTGTACAATACAAATAATGAAACAATTATTTCTACATTTTCCGAAAATGATATTTTTTTTGTATTCACTGAATGAAACATGACACAAGTAGGTACTCTACAAGACAAATAGCATTTACGAAAATTCAACCCCTATAGGAATGGGAGGGGGAGGAACTCATAAGCAATATTATATTTGTTTTGTATTTTACAGAATATTTGCAATTTAACAACCTAGTGAATGTATTTATCCATATTTATTCTAATTAAGGCCAGATATTTTATTTTAATTAATTTTTTAATTAAAAATAAATGAATTATTCCATTGAGAAAAATATTATATCTGTAATTAAAAAGTTAAACATTCTCCCCCGCTGTATTTCAAAAAATACAAATTTTTAAGGGTGTTTTCGATGATTCAAAAATCATTTCGCATCCCCGCAAAAAAGGTGTCACAACTCAAAAAATGTAGCTTTGAAGAAATAGAAATAAATGAAATTATAACAATTTAGGTAAATCAAAATTGTAAAGGTAGTACATATAGGAAAAGGGCTGATACACAGTATTTAATTTAAATATTTCAGTATTCCTGTGATGTTTGAAAAATAGTTACTATTAAAACGCTTAGTGATTAAGTATTTAAAAAAACAAATAAAAAATGTGACATTTTTTTAGAACATGCTAGTTTTGTTGACGGTAGGTACCTATACGAAGTACATTAATGACAATTTTTAGTAGAAATATATAGGTAGGTACTAATTTGGAATCATTCAACATATTTATCTCAAATATGACATTTTTTGAGTTGTGACACTTTTTCTGCGGGGGTGCGATTTCCGATATCATCCTAACATTTGTTTATGAAAATGTATAAGTTTGAAGTATTTTGCTCCAGTTAAATATTTTATCAAGAAAATATTAAAAAGCAAAGCACGTAAAAACTATAAGGTATTATAAATCACCTTATTTTATAGCGATAAAGTGTATATTTATGTTAAACAGATATCAAAGAACCGTTTAGTCACATTAGAGACACTTGCGCCACTGAATTGGCGAATTGGGAAATGATAAACAAAAGTGATACGTTCAGACAATATATTATAGTTTGAACATATGTTGTACAATTTTGTCACATGTTTTTGAAGTTTAATATATTGATTAATAATTAGTGAAGTTACATAATTTATGGGTTTATTGCAGAAATATAAACTATTACCTTCTATTTCAACTATACATAACTATATTTTTTATTTTATTTTTTTGATAAAATAAATTTAATTTTTTTATTTTTGTTTATTTCTGAATTCCTTTCATGTAAGACCCGGTTTCTCAATATGTGTTTAAACTACACACACGCAAAAAAAGTGTCACAACTCAAAAAATGTAGTTTTGAGGAAATAGGAATAAATTAAATTATAACAATTTTGGTAAATCAAAATTTTAAAAGTAGTATAGGAAAAATTACTGATACACAGTATTTAATTTAAATATTTCAGTATTCCTGTGATGTTTGAAAAATAGTAACTATTAAAACGCTTAGTGATTAAGTATTTAAAAAAATAAATAAAAAATGTGACATTTTTTTATAATATGCTAGTTTTGTTGACAGTAGGTACACGAAGTTCATTAATGATAATTTTTTAGTAAAAATAAACAGTAATTTGGAATCCATTTAACATATTTATCACAAATAGGACATTTTTTTAGTTGTGACACTTTTTTGCGGGGCTGCGACATGTTCCAGTTAAACTGAAGTTTAAACTATACATATGTTTCTCAATGTTTTTTACCCCCGTATGGGTTGAATTTCGAAAAATCCTTTCTTTCAGATCATACTCACGTCAAGATGCTTCGATTAGCACACCAACGAAGTCAATAGCATTTTTTATTCGCGAGATTTTGTCCCGGAAAAATGACACTTACGTACCTACATACAGATATTTTTCTGAAAATAGTGTAAATATACTCAAATGACCTTGAAACATGAAAATATGTTAAAATTTTTGATTTCGATTTTCGGACCAATTACAATAACTTACTATTGGGAAATTAATAAAAAAAACGCGGAAAAGTTACGGTTTTGATTAAAATCTGGGACAGATCTGACCCCAAGTGCCAGCTAAAGGTTGGACAGTTATTTTTAATTAATATATATGGCACTTTATAAAAGCTATAACACATTTATTTATAATTATGAGAATTGTCTAACGGTCGAACGTTTTTATTTGGAGTTTTCTGGATCAATTAAACTTTTTCAATTTATTTAGCTGTGTTAACAGTTGTTATGTTATTTCATCCACTTTTGTTTGAATTATGCCGATGGGTTTTTTATGTCTGTTGTAGGAATTAATAAGTTTTTGATGTAGAACAACAAAAAAAATATACGATTCAATTTATAAATTAATTATTTTTTTAAATGGTACGATTAATTGCTAGAGGGTAAAAAGGATTCTTGTTATTGTAATTATATTTATTAATTATTATTTAAATTGATTAAGCTAGCAATATTTTGTCGCTAAATGTAAGTATAACAAATCATAGAAGGGTGAAATTGTATAATAAATAAAATTATATAAAAAACTTTTTTTAAACATGTTTTTTATTAAAAATGCACTAAAAATTAAAAAATAAATTATCAATCACAAAAATTTCAGGTTTTTATGACTAAAATCAATAAAAACGTGGGGTGCTCGTGAAGGCAAATGTATAGCTTTAAATTAATTTATTATTTCATTATTGTATCATACTTATAAAATTGTCAAGTTGTTATTAAAAATTCTATATATTTATTTGAACTAAATGTACAAATTTTCTACCCTTATATCAATAGCTGAAAAATTATTTTTTTACTTTTTAGTGCATTATTAATAAAAGCTTGTTTTAAAAAAATGTTTTTTATATAATTTTATTTTTAAATTTTAGCTACTGATTGACTAACTAACTAACTAACATAATAACAGGTAAAGCTCAACAAACTCTTCCATTTGATACCCGTATCAAGGGGTTATGACGAAACCACCATCTTGGCGCGTCCACCATATTGGATTTAGAACGATATTAGATATACTATATTGCATTGTCACCGGACTTATACACGTATACAAAATTTCAAAGCTCTAGCTTAATTAAAACTAATCGATGTTTTGATTGCAATATTTGATCTCAACATACTAACTAACTAACTAAGAGAAGTACTTAAAATTAAAGAAAATAATGAAAATTAGAAGAAAATCTCCTAATTTTTTTAAACGATCCTTCAACCGGAAACGGATGTTTACTCTTGTAGTTTTTTTTTAATTAGATAAAGTGACCATATTTAGTTAATTAGGGGAGGAACTTTTTTGTAAACAAAAAAAATGACTACATTTGAATAGTTAAGGAATCATTTCTTAACTTAATTTTGTGCTCACAAACTTGTACCCTTTCCCCTTAATATCTTCAAAGATGAACCCGTTTTTTGTATCATACATGCAACATATAACAGTACAATAGGTATATAAAAACCTTAAGCTCATGATTCCGTGTTTACAAACTTACAATTAAGGTAAGCATCTGAACAAATATAATATACGTTTTGTTTAAATACTAAGGAAGATTATATTACCTGATACGCAATCATAGATATTACGTGAAGCAAATATTAAACATGAGAACAGAACCTGTATATATATTGTTTATTGTACACTTTACAGTTAATCCTTGAATAGCATGACAGGGTCATGGCGAAATCCTTAGTCTTCTACCAATGGGAATCAGATGCGTATAATAAGGATCTATTGAATTAAGCTCTAACGAGATGCTTTAAGTCCGATCAGGAATCTTACGTAAATTCAAACAGTAGTACATTCTGACGAAGATAAAATTGTATATTATAACATTGAAACTTTTTGGGTTTAATAATAAATATTTTCATTTAATTATCTATAAGTCTATATAACATATAAAAAAAGAGTTTGTCCTTAGCCACTCGCTCACTCACTCACTCATTCATCAACGTACAGCCCAAACACCTAATTTTACTCAAATCTGTTACTCAAAAGAGAGATTTGATTTTATTTCAGTTATTTTTCTGTTACTCTTTTTTTAAAAAAAAAGGCTGTTTTTCAGTAATTCATATTCGTTTATCCAGCTTTCATAATTTTACATTTTTATTTTGTTTTAAAATTCGAAAATTGAATATCAAAATCTTGAAAACCTCAAATTTGGCATGTTATTAAATGTTTTTTATTTTAGTATTGTATCATCAAAAATATTTATTTTTCATAAATCAGCATCAAAATTCTAAGCAATGAATATTATTGTGGGTGGGCAGGGGGCTGAAATAATGTAAAAATTATCTGGGACGCCCATTTCATAAGTTTTATCGATCTTATCTTATAAATTTTTTTCTATATCTAAATTTGTTTGTTCATGAGCTACGTTTTCATCATTTATGATTTTAGTAACATTATTTTTATTATTTTTGCTTTTTAGGCATATTGTTTACATATAAATAATAAATAATAATAAACCACCAGTGGCCAATCATTAGAAAAACACAATGATTGCCCAGTAGAGTTTAAAAATAATATTTTAAAAATAATTAACAATTACTATCTGAAACATCTTATAAACATTTAATAATTCAATACAAACTAATAGCTGTTTTTAAATATTGCAAATTATTAACACAAATTTTATTTTTATCCATTAAAATTTAAAATCAATGTAATATAATTATTTTTGAAAATATTAAGCGTATACTCATAAATATGCTCTTAAAATAATCACAATAAACTAGGCTACCATTTTAATAAGCATTTCGATTTTATTAAGTTACCATGTTTCTTATATTAAACAAAAAATCTGAAAAGTGGCCAATCATTATTAGTGGCCAATAACTATACCGTTTCCCCTATTTTCTTTTAATTATTATTAATATATTTAAAATTGTTTCTATTATTATTTTTATGCTTTTATATATTTTTATTTTCAATCATATGTAGTTTCTAAGTATTATGTATTTTATACAAAAAATTGAAAATCCTAAAAAAAGAGAGAAAATAAATTCATAATAATACATCAGTTTTTTATGGAAAATCTAAATAAATTGATTGCCTATTTCTCGGGCGACATATTCCAATATTCAATAATAATACAAGCTGCAAAGTTTTTGATAGGAAATTCAATTGCGTTTTTCATAATACTAAAAGATATCGGTAGTTTTCAATTTTCTATATCGAGTAAGTGGGTTTTTATTGTTAAATTTTATTTTTATCTTTATTGGTATTTAAGTTTTGATTTCTCGTGACAATCATATTTGATTGATGACCTAATCTTTCAAAGGACCTTTATAAACAATAAATAATGATTACGGGCATAAAAATATTGTTTTTTTTTTTAATAAAGCAATATATAGTTCCACAATACCTAAACAAAAATTTTACTTTTGAAGACATGAGTATGTATAGGTAACATACTAGCTGATATACTTGGGACGTTCACGAATTTGTATTTTTATATCTATTTTCCTTCTTGTAAAGTCCTTTTTAAGGATTTAAGCTGAAAAGGTAACAGACAGAGTTTCTTTCAGATTTTTTATTTTAATATGCATTAAATAAAGAATCTGCAGAAATACAATATATTTAAAGTTGGCCTCTATAAGTAAATTCGGTAGAAACAATTATTGAAAAGTAAATCAAAGAAAAATAACATAGAATGATTTAAATAAAAAATTAAATAAAGACAGAATGTAAATTGTTATTTTTAAAGTTATGGAATGATTTTCTTGTTTTTAAATTGATATGTCTATAGAAAATTGAAATTTGAACCATGAAATATAACTAAAAAATTTTGAATTTTAGATTTCGTTGAAAGTATGTTTTTTGTATAGAAAATGACGTGGAAAGTTGAAAATTTCAAACCGCAGGTCTATATCTCAAACCGTTCTCGAGATATAGCCTCTCAAAGTTTTAGTTTCTTCAAAATTTTTGAGAAAAATGACCGTAACTTTTGAACGTGTGGTCGGATTTGAATTTTGTCGACAGATTTGAAATCAGCGTGTCAAAATCTATATAATGACATGTATAATACTTGAAAATACGACAAAAAAATTTTGGTCGAAAATCGACATTTTTTCAAGGTATACCCCTTTGAATTTTTTCGATTTTTCGCAAAAAAAAATTTCTCGAGTTTTAAGGTATTATACATGTCATTATATAGATTTTGACACGCTGATTTCAAATCCGTCGACAAAAATCAATTCCGACGACACGTTCAAAAGTTACGACCATTTTTCTCCAAAATTTTCAAAAAACTAAAACTTTGAGAGGCTATATCTCGAGAACGGTTTAAGATACAGACCTGCGGTTTGCAAAATTGAATTTTTCACATCATTTTCTATATAATAAACATACTTTTAACTAAATCTAAGTCTCAAAAAATTTTAGTCAGATTTTATGGTTCTTATTTCACTTTTCATAAAAATATCATAAAAAAAATTCAATTTTTCATAAAATTATCTACCCGAATACATTTTGAAAGTTAGTTTATAACATAATATATTAAATTTTGTTACGAGTGCTGTAAAATAATGTATAATCAAATTATTAAAAATGTAAAAGGTACCTAATTCTAAACGCATTAACAAAATGGCAAAAATACAATTAAAACAATCAGTAATAATATCTATTAAATTATAACTGTATTTACATCTATTATGTTTTACATTATATAATACCATAGATAAAATAAAAAAATCTCGTTGAATTTCATCATACCTGACCGAATTTTAAAGCCGAATAAAAGCATAGAATTATTTTTTTCAATTTTATAAAACCTAACCTTTTAAAAATAATTCGATTATAAAATTTCATCTTACAATTTCCCATGAAAAAAAATTACGTCAACATTTAAAGGACATTAATTAATATTTACAGAAAGACCAATATCAAAAAATTAAAAACAAATAAAGCATGTTTATCATTGAGCTCGACAGTACAAATATTCATAATTAAGTTTTCGAAAAATTAAATTTCAGTTTTGTTGTAATTGCAATTCCGTTCAAGTAAATTTATTTCACTCGTGTATTTTTCAATTTAATCAATTTAACTTCAGCTCGACGCAATGCATGAATTTCCGGTGCTCATTTCCGACAATAATTTTAAGAAAATGAGAAGACGAAAGTACATTTTCATGTAACGCCTTGCATTTGGGTATTCCTTAAATAATTTATACCGCGTTCTTGTCGACACATACACATATGGCGTATCAGTGTTTTCCAAAATAGAAACCGCATATCTGTTGGGATTTCTTCAAATGTTTGCTGGAAGGAAAATAATCATAAACTTATAAATTATAGCAAACCTTTAGTCCAGTTCATCCTAAGTAAATACCATTTTTTTCGCTTAGTTTGTAAGAAAACAGAATGTGGAAGACATTGTTATTTAATTGGGTGTGGATTTGACTAAATAATCTCAAACTACTGTACCGATTTTTATGAAATCTGTGCTATAAAATATTTACATGACGATTTACAACTAGTGTAAAAAATTAACAGTAGATTTTAAAAAAAAAAAACTTTATGTGAACATGTGTCCGGAAATTCATCGTGAGGGAGCTACAGACTTAGTTTGTAAGAAAACAGAATGTTGAAGGTATTGTTATTTAATTGAGTGTGGATTTGATCAAATAATCTCAAAATTACTGGACCGACTTTTATGAAATCTGCACTAACTTGAAATTTCGTAAGTGCAATAGAGTATATACAGCATGATTTACAATTAGTGTACAAAATTAACAGTAGATTTTAAGAAAACATTTTTCTTATATATCTTTGATTGCTCATAATTTGAATAATAATTGAATTAAAAAAAATTCCAATGAATTTCATAAAGCACATACCATATCTTATAGATTCATCAATAGAATTTGGTTTTATCTCAACTCGAAGTTTATTAAAAATTAATGTGAGTTTTTCATAATTATAGTGTTTTTTGTTTACCTTTAAACCATTATATCTTTCTTAATTTCCAAATTTTTGTAATTTTACTGATACCAACGAAAAGAGAATTTAATTTAGATACAAAAAAAATATAAATATCCTTTAAAATTGATGGATCTGTGCAATAGCAGCGCGAATTATAAACGGGAACAAGACAAAAATTGTAGTTATCACGCTTCGCACATAAACAGGTCAGATTGTAACGACCGTATCTCGGTCAATTTTTATTGTATTGGAATAAAATAAAAAACAAATTAAAGGTCTAACGCAGAGCTACAAAAAACATCTGAAATATTTTTCAAATAATAAGCCATCTTGATGTTATTTATAAAAAAAACACATTTTCACCCCTTTCACCCCTTAACAAACTACCCCTGCACCCCTTAGTCGACTACGCTCAACGGTTTCTTAAAATTTAGGTATAAAACTACGTATGTACCAATTTTCGTTGATGAAGGAATTTTTGTGTTTATAATGTATAAGTTTTACTATTTTTACTGTAGATACTACTATAACAGAAATAAAATTATAAATTTTTACAGATTATTAAAATTTTAAACAGCTTCGTTTTGTTAAAATTCTTGTCTTAATTAGAACCAATCTTATTTCGAAACCAAAATCATGAAAAATCTCGTCTCGGTGAGCAAGAGTATACCGGGTGTCCCAGATAAATTTTCCAGCATGGGGATCTCAGTATCTATAAGAGATACAGGTTTGGTTAAATCAGATGAATTATTTATAAGAAAGGGGTGAGTATTACTGCATAAAAAAATATTCATAATTCTATGTGGTTTAGGCGGTATACCCAAAAAACTGAAAATTCGGAATTTCTTTAAATGGCTATAACTTTTTTGTCAAAGTAGATAGGTACTTTTTGTAGACGGTTTCTCGAAGCACTTTGTTGTGTAGAATCGATTGGTGTATTTAGATTTTTTATATCACTTTTAGTTTCCGAGTTATAAGCCCTAACTTTAGTTTTTCTTATGGACCACTAAACTGGCTATGGCATATTTGAACGTGTTTTTTACTCTTCTTTACAATGTCACTTGCCATAGGTACTTATTGTCAAAAAAAATTATAATATATTTTTTTATAAAGTTAATTGTTTTTAAATAGTCATTTGTTATTTTGATTGTTGTTATTGTGATTTTTGTTTACAATTTTTGTTTTTCATGGCTCACTTAAATGCTTGTAATAAAATACTTAATAAATATCACTGGCATTTAGTACATCGACTTATTTTCGATAGTAATTATGGCATGTGACATATCGTTGTAAAGTAAAGTAAAAAACACGTTCAAATATGCCATAGCCAGCTTAGTGGTCCATAAGAAAAACTAAAGTTAGGGCTTATAACTCGGAAACTAAAAGTGATATAAAAAATCTAAATACACCAATCGATTCTACAGAAAAAAAGTGCTTTGAGAAACCGTCTACAAAAAGTACCTATCTACTTTGACAAAAAAGTTATAGCCATTTAAAGAAATTCCGAATTTTCAGTTTTTTGCGTATACCGCCTAAACCACATAGAATTATGAATATTTTTTGTGTAGTAATAGTCACCCCTTTCTTACAAATAATTCATCTGATTTAACCAAACCTGTATCTCTTATAGATACTGAGATCCCCATGCTGGAAAAGTTATCTAGGACACCCGGTATTTCATTCCGATCATAAAAAATATACACAAATGCTTTAAAATCCATGTTTAAGTTATATACACGAAGCGCCGATTAAAACAGAAAGAAGACATAAAAAAAGATTGATTACCCTAAAATGTTAATACGCATTAACGCAGAGATAGATTTTCGTTACATCAAAAAGTGTAAAAACTAATTTTGTTCTTTGTCAGTTATACATTGTATAGGCATCAAATAGCATCAGCTACAATGAACATATTACGTGCACAAAAGTTTTACACGGCGCAGCGTGCCATGGTACGGTGGCAGCGCTCCAAGAATATATATAATATTTTTTAAATTAATGACATTTTCCGAGTTAAATGTTGTTATAAACGTACAGTTTTCTTACACGATTTCTTTTTTTCTCATTGTGATACATTGTTTTATGTATTTTTCTTGTAGATAATTATATTATCTTATGACATAACTTTTCTTATTATTACATCAAATAATAATATGTTTAGTACGGACATTTTATTTTAAAATTGTAAGAAAAATAATCCCTGACGTTTCCCAGTTTTCCAGGAGAATTTTTACCGTCTTTCCCTGTTTTTAGGGTTCCGTAGAAAACTAGGAACCCTTATAGTTTCTCCATGTCCGTCCGTCTTCAAAAATTTTGAGATAATAAGATGAAATTTAGTATACGGTCGTAGATTGATGACCCAAAAACAGAAATAATAAGACTTTTGAAAATAAAAATTTTTTAGACCCCCCTTTCATAAAATGAAGTGTTTTCAAAAAAAATTTTTCACCTACACCATTGAGTGGGGTGTCGTTAGAAAGGTCTCCTAAAATGCAACAAAAAATGTATCAGAACTTTTTGATTTTAACCCTTTAATCACGATGTATTTGCTCTCCAAAGTCGTAAAAAAGCGTCCCCCCCCCTCTATTTTCTAAACTATCAATTTAAAAAATCTGAAAAATTTCAGAATGTAGCTTTTCACTAGTAATTTCACTGAAAATTATAACGAACATTGTCAAAAATATTTTGGACCCCCCTTCTATAGACTAAAAAGTGAACTCTCATTTTTTCCCCACTTACCCCATTGAGTGGGGTGTCAAATAATAGGTCTCCTAAAATGCAATAAAAAATGTCAGATAACTTTTTGATTTCAACCCTTCAGTCACGAAATATTTGCTTTTTAATGTCGCTGTCAGAGCGCCCCCCCCCCTCTATTTTCTAAACTATCAATTCAAAAAATCTGAAAAAAATTCAGAATGTAGCTTTTAATTAGTACTTTCACTGAAAATTATAACGAACATTGTCAAAAATATTTTGGGCCCCCCTATCATAGATTGAAAAGTGAAGTCACATTTTTTTCATTTACCCCATTGAGTGGGGTGTCATTTGATAGGTCTCGTAAAATGAAATAATAAAAGCCAAATGACTTTTTGATTTTTACCCTTCGGTCACGAAAATTTTGTAAAAAAACTCTTTTTTTTATAAATCGTAGTGAGAATGACTACGAAACCCTATCATGTGCGTGCCCAACAAGCACTTGCCCGTTTTATTTATTTAAAAAATTTAGATAAAAAACCAAAAAAACAAAAACGTCACTTTAAATATTAGCGAGAATTTGTGTGATTTTGCATTTTTATAAAAATTCCCTGACTTCCAACCAAATTCCTTGATTTTTCCCGGTTTTCCAGAAACTAGCCATTCTGTTCTGTAGATTTTAAATTCTTTTTTAAGGACTGCTCATAAGACGAAAGTCAGGTAAATTTATTTATTTATATTCTTATAGTTATAATACCTAACCTAACAAAATATACCTATACTAAAATCAGTACGTATCTATAAATTTAAAAAAAACACGTAAATCGGATAAGTGGTTCAGTGCACGACGGGCAGAAAGACGTAGCATTTTATAATACGTACACAGAAAAAAACTCGTTCTTATTGAAAATTTGAGATGGAAAAATGTTTAATAAATTTATCTTTTTGTTAATATAACAATATTTCCTCAAAATAATAATAAAAGGATATTTTATTAATTTGAAAAATATATCTTCATGTTTATCTTAAAAAAATTTTCATTTGTTAAATTAATAAAAAAAATTATTACACCAACTAACGCAACTCTCAAATAGAAACATAATGGTTGTATTAATAAATATTTATCAGTGTGTAAATTTTTTACACCACCCAACTAGTGAAAGTGCAATTTTTGATATGGTAAATTCAGTGATGTCATTTATTAAGTATTTTTTTTGTATTTAAAATATATGTTTTCAATACGAATCAAAATTTTCACCGTGATAAAAACATTGTTAGTAATATTATACATTTATCAATAAGATAAACGTGGGTATTTCCATATTGGTAAAAAATTATAATATTAACAAATAACCTCTCTCGGAGCCATTTTTTACATTGATCACATTTTTTAACACATAGACAAATTATTGTTTTTTCTGTGTAAGGATGAGTCATTACCACAAAACTGTTCAAAAATAGAGTAAATACTAAGATTATGACGAAGGCATGCACTAAAAATTTTATAGAGCATAAAAAAACGGCTGAAATATATGTTTTTTTGTGCATAAAAATATGTAACTTTCCTGAAAATTTATATCACAATAAATATCATAACATGCATATATCTTTATAACAAGAAAAATGTTTTTATGAAAATCGTATAAAATAAGACTTAAAACTCTGACATTTAAAGGAAACATATTATAGTACTATACAACAATGATATCAGCAATAAATGGATATTTGTGCAATTGAATTCAACTATTTATTGATATTTTACAAAAAATAAAAAACAAAAACAGATATAGAGCGTGAGAAAATTTTATAAAAATGCTATACATTCCAAGACATATCCATAGAAGAATTCCTGAAAGCATTACTCGACAAATGTTTACTTATTTATTTGTTCTAGTCTATGATATTTATGGATCTAACAATAATATTTATTAATAATATATTGTAATATTAAATTTGAAAAGTTTTGTAACTCAAAAAATGTATGGAACCATTAATAAATATTAAGAGGGAAATTGTCATTTTTTGCGAATTTTTTCACATGTATAACTAACGAGTAAAGGACATTTTTTTAAGTATATATTTAACTAATTCAATACCAATTTTTATTGAAAAATATTAGAAATTTACAAAGATATGAGCCTCGATGTGACGACCAAAAAAATATTTTTCTCCTAATTTTTTCACAAAATAGCGATAGTTTGAATTTTTTTATTAATTTTTAACACCGTTTTTTAATCCAAGTGGTCATAAAAAAATAGTAATTATCAAAACTTTAAATATCGGCTACACACAGACTTAGGCACTGCCATTACAAAAATATAGAACAAAAAATATTTTAATCGGTTCTTTAGTCTTTGAGGAATCGCTGAAACCAGGTCGATAAAATTCGTTTCGAGATAAACCTATTCAAAATTTTCTAAGAGTCATAATCTGCTCTAACTTAAATGACTGTAACTCAAACAATTTTCTAAATTTTAATTATTTTTTAATTCTGTTTTTACACAGTTTTGATTTAACACAGTCTAGAAAAAAATTATTCCGTTTTTACACGATTTCGATTTAGCACGATTAAAAAAGCTATTAGATTTCAATTTTAAAGATATTTTTATTAACCGTAATCTTCTAGAACAGGCCTGGCCAACCCAAACTGCACCACGGGCCGCATTGACGACCCAAAAATTTCCGCGGGCCGCACATAAATATGAATAGTTATATGTATATACGAATTTTGACATATTAATTTTTTTTCTGATCGCTTTCATATATATTTTTTTAATGCAAGAGTAAAAATCAAGTGTTACATCACTGTAAATCTGAAATAGTTACGACTGCTTCAACTTAAATGTTGCTACTAAGTTCTCTTATTGTTGCTGTAATTTTTTCTTAAATGGAAAAAAAAAACAATTATGTTTTTTTTTGCATTTATCACATAAATAGACTTATAAGATTAAAGAGCTATACGAAAATGATAATTTAAAAAAATATAAAATGTTAACTTAGCACACCAACCCTATAGAGAGGGAAGCGAGTATTATCAGAGAAAGGGAAAAATACAATATAAAAAATCCTGTTTAAAAAATAACATTGCGAATAATAATAATGGTTCAAATTCTCAGAAAAATATCACAAAACTTTATTTTATTGAAGGGATTCTCCCAAAAAGGTGAGTAGTTTACTAAATTGTTTCCAGATGTTAAAAATATTTTTGTTCATAAGAGTACAATTGCACTCTGTCATCTCATCCACCGTTTTAGTTTTAGAGACCATAAAAATTAAAATAAAAAAATAAACATTTTATTATTTTTCACTACAGAGCATATTGTATGGAATAGGTCTATATATGTACATGTGTTTTCTTTCTCTTATTATTTAAAAATTGCTGTGGCCTAACAACGAATATTACGATACGCGGGAAATTTAAACCGACTTAAGACATTCTGAAATACCCGATATTTGAAAATAAACAATATAAAAAATTATTCGATTATAATATGTGGTCGCGGGCCGCACAAAAAAGCTCTGCGGGCCGCGGGTTGGCCAGCCCTGTTCTAGAATTTTCTATCTGTTATTTATAAAATATATAGTTAGGGAATTACCCTTTCTAATTTATTTTCATAGCAGCTTAAGTATATATTTTAGTACGAGTTTTCAGTTCCTAAACTTGCGATAATTTTATATTTATGTTACATTTACTTTAAGAATTGAATTGCCTTTTATTTTTATGAAATAAACAGTGCATGAGTACACATAAAAATTTAATGTATAGTTTTTTTTGTTTGAATCATTTCATTTTACCTATTTTTTACAGGGTTGAAGGAGATAGAACTAATCCCCTTTTTCTGTGTATAGTCTATTTCATTTAAGTTTGCAGTGGTGGGCGGGGATTAGACGGTACGATTCACACAGGAACTATTTTATAGCTAACGGAAAAGTATTTTCACTAGAAATTTATTAAATCTTAAACCTTTCAGTGAATTTTTTTCAAACTTTCACTGTATTTAGATTCATCCTTCATACAAAGTATAGGCTAAAATTTATTTTCAACATATTTATAGTATTTATGCTGTGATTTTTTTGTTTGGCAAAAAGGGAAATAACTCGCATTTTAATTTATTACTGATTGTTGTAAATACTCAATAGTGTTTTTTTTCTTGACGTCAGACGTGTAATTTTTTTAAAACCACGTGATTTTTGGCATATCTGAACTGTCATATAACTTTTAATGGAATTTACAAGAAATTAAATTCACCTTTGTGTCATAAATATTAGTTTTCTTATATCCTAATGTCAACTGTATATATACACACATTTGTAAAATAACTAATCCGACAGTTTGAATTTAATTGCAATTATTTCCAAGGCAACATGATGTATTGCATTAGTGAAAATTGTGTTATTGTGAATTTATCTGGCGTTTTGACCAATCAGGAGTGCGTATTATACTTCCTATGCTAGCTACCGCTGCAATCTTAAATGAAATAGACTATAGGTACTTCATGTCTTTTTTACATGTTTTTTTTAAATGCATGAATTGATTTTTTCCATCACAATGGCTTTACCCCTAAACAACCTATATTTAAATTAATACTTTGTAAGAATACTTTAACTCTTTTTCTTAATTTTCTTCAAAAACAAAATTAATAAATCAATTTTTAAACTTACTAAAAGAATCTAACAGTACTTAAAAGACAAAAAAATATTAAAAAATAATAAACAGGGGCTAATTTTGTGTTATAGTAATATTTACTTCATAAGGGGGAGAAGAGGGGCACAAATCTAGCGTTTAACCATTTGAGTCCTGATTTTTTAAAATAGAAAAGTTAATAATTGACGTTGGAAATAATTTAAAAATAGGTGGTTCCAGTGCGAAACTACAAGGACTCAAAGGGTTAAAAAATGGGACATATAATAAAGAACGTTTAGAAACACTTGGTTAGGTAATTAAATTTTGTACATGTTACTATATCATTTCAAATAAATACCATACAAAATAAGTTTAAATTAAAACAGTAGAAAGCAAGTACGTACGTGATCTCGCTGATAATAATAAAGTATCATTAATAAATTATTGCATTCCTTTTTTAATTAACTACTGTTTCTAAATAACTACGAACAAAATAAAATAAATAAATTATGAAAGTACGTGTGCAATAAAGTTTTCTGTTAGATTTTCTTTAAGTAGTCTCTCTCGGTAGAAAAGTTAAAAATTTGATGATACATACTTCGGTTTTTATCGATTTTGAATCGGAGTTTACTCAAGTCAGCCAAGTACGAAAAATATTATTTCAATAATTTGTTATTGTAAAATATTAAACTTTTTTAAATCTGTTGTGTAGATATTTAGATACAAACTTTTAAATGGTAACCAGGTTACCCCTTTCAAAAAGGGCATTATATTTTAATAATTCAGGTCTATTATTGGTCGACAATTTACTATAATTATGTCAAATCTGAACTTTCTATGTTAAGTAGTTCATAGCTCGAAGGTTGTTACAGACAAATTCCTTTTTTTATTTTTCTTATTCCAAAAATATTTTAGAGGTGGTGCACAGTGGGCAATTTTCAACCAATTTTGATTTAATTACTTGCATTTAAAAGGTAACTAGTTGTAGTTTCTTAAAATTACCCCAAGAATAGTCAATTAATTACTCTTTCATCCTCTTAAATCTGAAAAATCGATTAAACGATAAATATATAAATTAATAAATCGAGTAAGATAATATGCATTGTACAAATATAAAAATAATTTATTAGTACTAGTATGTGTAAATATGGGTGAAATTATACATATGTACAATTGTACAGGCTGACTCATAAATTCGTATTTTTTCGATATCTCCTCTGTTAATATAAAAAAAAAATTATGATATTATAAGTAATAATACACATCTAAACTTATATTACAATGTATAATGTGGCCCCGAAAAAGGTGTATAATTACAGGATGAGTTAATAGTGTGTATCTCTTCGATATCTCTCCTTTTTTGTTTAAATGATTTTTCAGATTTAGGGGGATGAAAAGGTAATTAAGAGAGTGAATTGACTATTCTTGGGGTAATTTTCAGAAACTACAACTACTCACCTTTCAAATGCGAGTGGATACATTAAAATTGGTTGAAAATTGGCTTGAAGCGAAATTTCGTGCAAAAATATATGATTTCAACCCACTGTGTAGCGTAACGGCTTAATACATAGAATGTTAGTAATCCGAACTCATGTGTGATTATATTTGTAAGTGCTGTAGTGAGACAATACATCAATGTACAAAGGAAGGCACTGAATAATTGAATTCCATCCATTATGTATCATACTAATCAATAGATACATTTATTTTTGAATGTACATATGTACAATGTACATACCATACATATAAATAAATATTATTCACTTAATTGATATCATCGATAAAGTTTTATAAGTCAAAATACGTGTATAATAATATTGAAGTGATACTTCTCTAAGCAATCTCTGGGTGAAATTTTAATAATACAACAGAAAAGCAACAAAGGAAAACAATATCTTTAAGTTAAATTAGATCTAGACCATAAACATCTGATTCGAAAACAGAGTCGTGTCAAAAGAAAGAGATAGACAATGGTTTGGGATATACCTGTCCTTATTTAAACATGAGTGTCTATTTCATTATTTTTAGAAGAAGATTTTTTTTATTTTACACAATTCTTTACTACAGCGTATTGCAAAAGATTAACGCGCTGGCGGCAAAATTTTTTCAATCTTGATTTACCATTATCGTCACTGCTTAGTCCTCATGTTACCTAACGTTACAAAATACAGTCGAAACCGGTTATAACGGCATCGGTTATAATGTCATTATAATCGATTTCAACTTTATATACTTAAACCTGAGCAAAGAACATATCTATGAATTAAAAAAGAAACACGTAAATCGCATAAGTGGTTCACGAGTGATAGGCGCACTAACGGACAGACAGAGAGACGTTGAGCTTTACATATATTAAGGATGTAAACCTATTTCAAATTCAAAATTAATCCCAAACGAACATATCACAAAATCACAATAAATTGTGGTATTCATAAATTCATTAATCAATAATATTGTTATTAAGTAATAAGAAAGCAAACTGTTAATTATTAACAGACGGTAGTTTTTTCTCGTAAGCAAACTGTATTCAAAATTCATCCCAAACGAATAGATCACGATAAATTGTGATGTTCATAAATTCATTAATCAATAATGTTGTTATTAAGTAATAAGTAAGCAAACTGTTAATAGTTGACGGATGATCATAAGTACAGTTAAAACCAAGAGTGCCTTTGATATTATACAGCCTTGCATTTACCCCTACATTGTTACTGATTTGCGTGCTAAGTTCATTTGTCAAAATGTAAATTTTATTACTAATTAAAATTCATCAAACCGCTTATAAGCAGATGCATACAATAAACTCACACTTATGTAATACCCGCCCGCACATATGAGATTAAATCTTGAAGCTATGTATGTAGTAATTCATAATCAATAAACAGATATACCTATGTTTGTAATTTACCATGTATTATCGCAGATATACAGGATGACCAGAAAATGTATTATATAATTTTTTCTACAATCTAAAATTCATGGTTACTTAACAGTAGCGTTGTAGCTTTATTGGGCCCAGAGTAAGTTTGTATTTGGTGTTGAAATCAGACGTTTATTCTTCAAGAAAAAAATCTTTTTAATGAAGTTTTAGCTAAAATTGTCGTTTTCACTCCATGAACTTCTGAGTAATGTTTGCTCACGATCACTCACGAATTTAATTTGTTACTCACGCCTGGTTATCCTCTATATACGTATAAAAGAGTTTGTCCTTAACCACTCACTCACTCACTCATTCATCAACGTACAGCCCAAACCCTAGAAACGTGAAATTTCGTAGGTGTCTTCCTTATATGATGTAAGCACTCACTAAAATATTTTTTTTGGCCGGATTTAATTGAAACTTAGTATAGATACACTATAATATAATTAATTAATCACGTATTTAAGCATTTTTCAACCACTAAAGGGTTGCATGGGGATGGAAAAGTTTTGTATGGAAAAAAATATTTTTGGTTGTATTTACTCGAATGAAATTTGGTAAAAGTATAGGTAATGAATGAAAATCAATATAAAAAACTGTAAGGGGTGACCCCTGTCACGTATGGAGGATTATTTTCGAAATCCATGCAAATCAGTTAATATATTTATACTATGTTAAAAAATAAATTTGATAAGTTTACATTTTTTATGAAAAATTTAAAATTTGACAAATTTTTTTAGTATTTTCGATTTCGTTAAAAGTATTCTTATTTTATAATAAAAAAGAGTTAAAATTTAAACCGCAGGTTTGTATCTCAAATCGTTCTCGAGATTAGTAAAATTTGCTAGCTAGAAAGCACTCTCAAATGGGGTATTAGTTTTGTGATAATATCTATGAATTTGCTATGAAATTTAGAGCAGTGACACTTCAATGTATTGTAACACAGTTAGTGCAGACTCTGACTGTACAAAATAATTATCATAATATCACCACTGTTTTAATACCGTTCGCAGTGCCGGAATTACCTACTGTGATGCCGTAAGCACTAATCAGGTAAAGGCCCCTATTTGTAATACAGATGACCTTTTTTTAGTCATCACCAAAATTTTCATTACCATTATTTTTCTATTTTTCTTTATTAACTCCAACATTACGCTGATGCCCCCCAAAAATCGCTTTAATGGTGCCCTCAGGGATCGAGTGCCCTTAGCAGTTGCTTATTGGTAAATCCGGCACTGACCGTTCGCGTTTACATACAACGCATGCACGAAACTTGTCAAAGTCTTCATGAAACTCAAAAATAACTGTTATATAAGTTTGATACCTCATTTAAGAGTGCTTGCTAGCTAGCAAATTTGTTATTGATACCGGACATAAAAGTTTTAATTTTTGTAGAATCAATATATACATTTTATTCATCCTGTATATACACGGAGAGAATTTACTTGTAAATATAACCGCAAAATTACTGTCAAAAATTACCTTATTTCTAGTGATGCTGGGACATCATCACAATCTAGTACCATCTGCTACCTGCAGATGAAGTTTTACATTTTCGCCTAGTAATTATTATGCGAGCGAAATTTTACTAGTTCTTCATGGCAAAAAGCATATATGTTGTACGATAAAATTAACACATATTATGAGTATATTTTACCAACCGTGCAGGATAAATTTTATACAAATAGTATAATAAAAACTCCAATATATTTATATATATATATTTCTATGATTTTTATTTATTTTTAAATTAATTAAGGATAAATGATTAAGGAAAAAATTAGGTTAATATGAATGTTTATATTTATTGATTACAATTGAAATAAATCACACTATAATATAAAATACCTACATAATATAATTTACATACTAATAAAATAACATATTAATTTTCTCTAAATTACACATCTCAATTTTTAATATTGAATTCCAATTATAATTTATAACAATGTTTTAAAAAAGACTATTATAATCTATTTATACAAGGCGAGAAGCAGAAAAATATAATTCAAAAGAACGCTCCCTCATGAGATATAGAGGAACTACTTCGTATGCGCTCCGCTCTTTTGTTCAATTGATCCCGATACAGTATTGAAAATGAGGTTATATGATTTTTATGTGAAATAGTTTGTTTGGAATACTTTATTACCAATTATGAATTTATTTTACTAAAGTTATGTTAAACGTTAATTTATACAATGACATATAGATACCTACATACAATTTTAATTGTCATTCACATCAATGTGTCTATCGAAAGCACGTGATTTTTTAAATATTTTATGACAATGAAAATAAGTAACGTCACAAATTTAAATTAAATCAAAATGTATTGCTAAAATTGTTATATAAATAATGTATCATCTTCAAAATTTTTTAAATGAAATTCGATTTTCAAAAAATGATTACTACAAATATACATTTAAAATTGTCAATATCATTTATAAATTAATAATGAACTCAAAAAATACAGCAGTTTGATGAAAAAAATAGTAAAATAAAATTAATTATTAAATAATTTAACATAAAAAACATTACAACATTAAAATCCAACAACAATCCAATATCAATTAACTGTCATTGTTGAATCCGACAAAATTTTTTTAACTACAAGAATGAAAAAATTCATTAAAGACGACAAAACTATTGAGAGCGGAACGCTCACCGTCATGAACTAAAATGCCCAGCTTAATATAAAGGTTGGAGAGCGAAGCGCCTAACTATAAAAATGAACATTGTATTCGTAAACATAATATAACAGTCATACGATGTTATAACTCAGAATTATAACTATATTATAACTAATATGGCATTGTTTGGAAGTGAATTATTAATATTAAAATATCTATAAATATTTTCATTTTCGTAAATTATAATTAAATTAGGGCTGTACACGAAACGAGACTTAACGAGAGTTCAGTTATTATCGTCTTGGTTTCTATAGCTGACGTTTACTCAAAAAATATTAAACTAAACTCATAAATCGAACTTCTGTCATCTGTGAAAAAATACAGAATAAATTAATAATATAATTTGTTTTTATTATGATTTTTCATTTAAATTACCTGAAGTTGTAATAGAAAATTATAACATTTCTCCTGAATAGAAATTTTGTTATGTCCTGTCGGTTTCCTCTTTTATTTTAATTTCTGGTCATTCAGGTACTTTATACCTATCTAAAAAATAAAATTGTTAGATATGAATAGGTACAGTATGTATTTAACGCTGTACATTAGTGTATACATATGAATTATGATAGTTTTTCAAAAATTTCATTAATAAATGTTACTGCTTTTTGATGAAAACAAAACATGGAGTACAAAACAATAAAAATTACATCAAATTCCTCTAATAAGTATTTTTTGTAAATCAAAATCTGTCTTTATGATGATATATAACATTGTTATTGAAAACACAACTATACATAAAATATTATGTTTTTAAGAAGTATTGAATATATGTACTTACGTGCACATAAAACCAATTACGCCAATAACTGTATTGAACTTTTAATTTTTCTCAAGTACTTATGTATTTTAATTATTTCGTTTTGTAATCATATACAGAATTTAGTAAAATGGCGTTATCTGTCAAACTCAGACACTTATAGACGCCACTAGTCGCCGCACTGCGCAAACTCGGTAAGTCACGTGAAATAGTGTGGCTTCAATTCCGTATAAATACATACTGATTATATCAAAATTACTAGAAATATATAATACAATTTATTTGAAAATATATATAGTTCTTAATATTTTTAAGTATAAGGAGAACAATTACTAGACATTCTAGTGAAAATATACATTTTTATAAGTAAAATTTAAATGTTTCTGAGTAGAAAATAAAAAAGTTATGGTATTATTTAACTACTTTCAACTTTACCAACTATAATAGTAAACTTTATTCTTAGGAGGTGGAGTTTGTACAGCAGTTTAAGCAAAAAATTCTAATGAATACTATTGTTTTTGGTTAGAATGTTGCGATGTCCCAAGCTTACTAGGAATTTCTAGATAATTTTTACAAGTTAATTTTCTGCGTGTATTCGTAGGAAGTACAATAAAGCGGTTTGGTAGAATGTACTACATTAATGAATCTGAATTTAATAATGTTCATTAATTACATTTGCATTCACGTGTTTTTAAGAAGCTACTATTAGGTTGGTATGTGCATAAATGTGCAGTGAGAACTATTCATTAAATTCTAGTTGAATATAGTTAACACTCTATACTAATTACTCTTAAACTTTGTCAGGTAACTGCACCCAAATATAATATAAAATGTTTATATTCAGAACACTCTGCATACTATCCTTTTTTATCCATTTAAGGATTTCAAATATATTAATTTATTTATTGAAAGAATAATGTCTAAATTTTATAAAAATATTTTTTTGTTTTATATTTATTCATATATTATACTTTTTATTAAATGCTACAGTCGGGGATTTGAGCGCCAAAATTGGCAACTACTTTCTAAAAGCTGATTTTTTGATATAACGTCACATTTGTGGTGTAGATATACAGCCTGCCGTCAGTTTCGTTTGCAATTGGCGTGGGGGTGGTAAATCAGCTGCTGACGGTATTTGTTAAGGTAAAATTCGGACTGACTATTTTTTTTCAAAATAATAATATTCCTAACTCTTATACCGAATTTCATATTTTAGAAAGTACTTTTACGATGTATAGATTTTTTTACGGCTGACGCGCCCGGTTGCAAGATTTTTATGACTGACTATGATAAAAAGGGTTATTACTTAATATACTGCTTAAAAATAAATTTTCAGATTTTAGAAAGTAGTTACACCGTGTATAATTTTTTTTATAAAGTTAAAACCACCCCGGCGCCAAACGCTAACGAAACTAGCTGACTGACGGCAGGCTGTATATCTACACCACAAATGTGACGTAATATCAAAAAATCAGCTTTTAGAAAATAGTTGCAAATTGGCGCTCACCTCTTGGACTATTAGTTTCTTTAATACATAGTAATTAAAAGAAAATATTTGTAGTTTTATTTACATTGTATTTATTCTCTTGTGTAAGTTAAATATATTATATTTAATAATCGGAAAAAAGAAACCTGAAGAATTACAATTTTTTTACAGTTTGACACTGTAATAATGTTTGCAGATACTCAATATAAATTGATGAATAAACTGCAAGTATTACAGCCTAAAAATATATTCATTACAGTATCAGAAAGTAAAAAATATTTTATAATAATAAGTTGTAGCTTACTACCCGGAATGTACAGAGAAAAACTATACATAATTCTGTAGGTTTCTTTTTTTCCGTATTATATACCGGCATTGTAATCAACCTAAAAATAAATCAGAAAATATAAAAAAACTTTAAATACCTACGAATATTTTTTGTAATATACAAAGTAATTACTTAGGTAAATTAAAAAAAATAATACTTCACAAAAAATAAGTACACCTACTCATATCTCGCTAGACAACTTTTTGTATGTCGATTCTAAATTTAAAAATGTAGAGATGAGGTAGGTATGTATATCTCTATGATAAAAAATAATTGAAGGTACTTATATATGACATTGAGAATTATTACGGATATACATATATATATATATGTATGTATGTATGTATTATTTATCTTGCATTAAATGAGACATCATTATACATTTTCATGGAAAGAAAAGCGATTTCTTGTGTAGCTAAGAACCAATTAATATAATCTTAAACTCTATCTGAAAAATACAAAAAGCGAATCGCGGTGAAAGCAATCTTCCTTCAAAAGAATAAATATAAATATACATTTGTACTTTTGTGTATCTGATTTTGTGTAAATATCTTTTCACAAAACAAATATTTTGGGGAGATTTTATTAAATATGTTTTGGTTTCTGTTAGTATTCAGAATCGTTTTTCTTGATACAATATTGATTTTGTTTTTCTATCTTTTGAATATGAGTTATTATAATTGTTTCCCAATATTATAACTAAAGTTGGTATTACTGATTCATGAAAAAATTTAAAGACGTCAGTTAGTAGAGAATAAAATTAATGTTACTTATTTTGTAGCTCAGTAGTACAGTAATATATGTACATATTTACAATTATTTAGAAACAAACAAATGGACGAACATAATACGTCACGTAAAAATCAAATTCTATAAAAAATCGATAATTTTATACGGTATTAATAATTACTACAGATAAAAGATAATCACAATGATGACAAAAAAATGTAATTAAGGATTTTCAAACCCTACATCATGCTTTTATGACCAATAAAAACTCTGCCTTGTTGTAAATTTTTTATACTGTAGACACAAATTTGAAAGTCACCTCTTAATAACTTTTTTGTTGTCTGTTTTAAATATTCATCAACAAAAATGATTGACGTACAGATAATTAGTTATTGTTAATTGTTTTTTAATTAACACAACACTTGTTATGGAAAACATAAGAAAAACTTTTAGAATAAATTCAGTCATGTGGATGTAATTGAAAATTCAATCATTTACAGATTTAAGAAGCAATTCAATTGTTTTTATTTAACTTGTTGGAAAATATATTATTAACCTTTAGAGGACAGGGATTTCAAGGGACATTTCGTCCTCAAAAAACTGATATAAAAGGTATCTTATATCATTGATTGATCATAGGCAAAGTGTCGATCACGGGGTGATCCAATATATTGGCTTTCCGACCGTATTAACGAGGCTCTACTGTATTTGAAAATCTAAAAAAATTATACAGTACTGGATCTTGGTTTCTGGTTCTAAAGTTTAGAAGAGCCCTGAAGATGTCCACTGCAATGTGTGACGAAACGTTGGCCGATAACACGACCAAACTGACGCGGTTTACACCCAGAAACCAAGATCCATATCAAGATCACCGCGGAAGCCTCAAGACTTGTATTATACAGTACTATTTAATACATCATTTTTTTTAATGAAATTTGTCTGTAACTTTTACGAATTGTTTAACCTTTAGAGGGCTGAGAATTTAGAGGGCATTTCACCCTCAGAAAACTGGTATAAAAGGTATCTTATATCTATATCATTGATTGATTATAGGCAAAGGGTCGAGCACGGAGTGAGCCAATATACGGGAATAGCCCGTGTTAAAAATTACAAATTCGAAAAAATATTAATTTTAATAGTACATAACCTTTTTTCATTATACAAATATACATTTTCGATGTATTTTTCGACGCTGAATCCAAATCTGACGTCAAAAATACAGTAAACCTAAAAACAACCCTTATAATAGAGTAAAAACTACCCTTTTGCCTCGTATGAACGATTTTTATTTATTTGGAAGTGCAAATATACGTTTTCGATGTATTTTAATCTAAAAACAAAAATTGAAGATTTTTTGGTGCGCCAAAATATATTGGTTTCCGGCACTCTAGAGGTTAAAATAGTTTTTCCACTGGAAGAAAATTTTATAAAAAAATATGTTTTAATAATTCTTTTTTACTTTGATTCTTTGTTTCTGGGTATAGCCCGTTTCTGACAAAACGATAGAATCTACGGAAATGTTTTTAATAATTTTTAAATCCGACAAAAAAAAAATTTATTTTAAATCGATTTTATATTTTTCTTCAAAAGTTTTTTGTTACTGAAACGTTTTAAAAGAACGTAAAATGCTGTATAAATCAGTCTAACGGTTCGATATACAAAATACACCTTGTTAAGAAAATAACTCTATTGAGGTAAAAAAGAATACACCCAATTCTATTTTTACACGGTTTTGATTTAACACGGTCAAGAAAAAAAATTGATTCCGTTTTTACACGATTTCATTCGATTTAGCACGATTAAAACAGCTATTTGATTTAAATTATAAAGAAAAATATTTTTACTAACCGAAATCTCGGAATTTTTTTTCTATCTATTATTTATAAAATATGTAGTTTATTCTAATTCTAATTTATTTTCATAGCAGATTATGTATATATTTTAGTCTTATACGAGTTTTCAGTTCCTAAACTTGCGATAATTTTATATTTATGTTACTTTTAACATACTTTAAGAATTGAATTGCCTTTTATTTTTATGAAATAAACTGTGCATGAATGCACACAAAAATTTAATTTATAGTTTTTTTTGTATAAATAATTTCATTTTACCTTTTTTACAGGGTGATATGTAACTAATCCCCTTATGTACTTCATGTATTATTTTTACACGAGTTTTTTTCCGAAATGTATCTACCGTGTAAAAACAGAATTAGGTGTACTCAAAATATTGATTAATCATCGACAATATTACTGTCATATATACAAAAAATAACAAACTATCAAAAACAAATCAAAATTCAGGTCTATCTATGTCAACAAATAAAGTACATATAAGGGTATAAAAACAACTGAAGAGAGGATCTATGATTTATTATATAGGAAAGCACTTTCCGGAACAATCTCAGCTGATTGACAAGTGACGTCATACCGGCGTCAAACTATGCTTCAATGACAGGTGGCGTGACTGAATCTCGTTAGTTCCGCCGTTAGACATCTTTAGTCTACAATATTGGAATTGTATTGTTTCCAATTTAGAATTAAAATTATTTTGAATGCTTTGGAGATGGGGTATAAAAAAGAAAACCTTACAAAAAAAAGCAAATATATCGTGACTGAAGGGTTGAAATCAAAAAGTTATTTGATATTTTTTATTGCATTTTAGGAGACCTATCAAATGACACTCCACTCAATGGGGTAAGTGGGAAAAAAATGTGAGATCACTTTTCAGTCTATAGAAGAGGGGTCCAAAATATTTTTGACAATGTTCGTTTATTTTTCAGTGAAAGTACTAATTATAAGCTACATTCTGGAATTTTTTCAGATTTTTTGAATTGATAGTTTAGAAAATAGAGGGGGGGGGGCGCTTTTATAATGACTTTGGAGTAAATACATCGTGATTAGTCCAGTCGCCAGACAATTTCGTGTAGGAGTGGCGATAGAAAAAAATGACGCAGTACATTTTTTTCAAGAAATTGGTAGATTTCGATGTATAGAACATGGCGATAACTCCTATGATTTATAATCATTAGTAAATGTTCATTACTGGTTTTACTTGGTACATTCCTGGAGAAAAAATATACAAAATTTAAAAAATAAACTATATTTACGTATTTTGGTAATTTAATTAATTTAATAAAGAGGCAGTAGTTTTATTGGTAAGATAGGTTCATGCGAGAATCACAAAAAATAGCCTATCAATCCAAAGAAACAACATACTTTGGGCTTAACTTACAAGGGAACCTTTTCAAGTCGAAAATCCATATCGAGTTTAAACATTGTATATAGTTAGAGGAGGTCAAGATAAGTAATAAAAAAATTATCTTAGCTGCGGTAAAACGGTTTAAGAGGGTTAAACACCCCTATGAAAATATGCAAAATAATCATATTTTTTCAAATAACTTTGAAACTAATGAAAATTTTAGAAAATCTACAAAACAAAATTTTCATGATTTTTTATGCTCTTTTTAAAATTAAACCTATGAAATGTGGGTGGGAGGTGGGGGATAACGGTTTATTTTTTCGAATTTTAACTATCACCATTTGAAAGAGCATAAAAAATCATGAAAATTTTATATTGTAGATTTTTTTTAAATTTTCATTAGTTTCAGAGTTATTTGAAAAAAATATGATTATTTTGCACATTTTCATAGGGGTGTTTCACCCTCTTAAACCGTTTTACCGCAGCTATGATAATTTTTTTCTTACTTACCTTGACCTCCTCTAACTATATACAAAGTTTAAACTCGATACGAATTTTCGACTTAAAAGGTTCCCTTGTTAGCTTCAAGACTGGTGCCAATACGTTTTATTACAAATGGATAAAATGAATAATTGATTGAAATATTCATATATGGTTAAAAATCAATAATTCAGTTTCAATTTAATTATAATTATAATTATCCAAATAATATAAATTTGATATTTACCTTCATTAATTATAAAACATGAGTGTTATTTCACAATATATATTTCATTGTGGCGCTTTAATTTTCAGTTCTGCATTGTTCTATAGTTTAAATTATTCGTGTGTAACAAAAAAATATTTACGTACCCATACAAAACTTCTATTTTCCACCACTCGTGCTTTATTTTTCAACAAATATTGGTATTTTATAGCATAACAATGATCATATGAATAACGTGGTTGCATTCTATATTTTGCTTGTTTAAAAGACAACTTTTTTATTTTGAGTTTTTATACGTGACTAGATAAATCTCCCCTTTCTCCCTAAGTGGGAGCAATATAGCAATATAGCAACACAGCTATATAGTAACTATCAATTAGCAACTAGCGATATAGCGATATCATATTGCTTTGGTGTGAGACAATATGTCCGATTCAATGTATATTGACAGATAGCAATAATATCGCTAGTTATAAGTTGCTAGTTGCTATACTGCCGTGCTAAGCACAAAAGCGGTATCTCAGTATAGGCGAGTTTCGAGAAAATCAATGTTTTGTTAAAATAGTTTTATTTTTACTTTACAGATTGTTTTTTTTGATTTATTAAATGGAATTTATTCATTATATTGGGAATTTTGGCGGTATCAAAATATACAGTGATTCGCCTACGTATTATTGATATACCTCTAATTCTCTTAGTTATTTAAGGTAAACCTGAGATAGGGAAAACATTTTTAAGGGTTTTTTCATATGTTTTAAATACGATACCGCTATTTGGCTTGGTTCATTGGATTCGTATTTTTTTAAGCTATTCGATGCCATAAAAATCAACTTTACGATTTTTTTTGAGATACCGCTTTTGTGCTTAGCACGGCAGTATATTGCTATATTGTTCCGGTATGAGAACCCACAAAAACTCTCACACCTACAAATTTCCCCTCCCCCTCTTTGTAAAATGTTATTTACATATTAAAAAAAAAATTACAGTTTTTCTCTGTACATCCCGGATAGTAAGCGACAACCTATTACACCTAATTCTGTTTTTACACGGTAGATACGTTCCAGAAAAAAACGTGTAAAAAAGACATGAAGTACATAGAAAAAAGAGGATTAGATCCATATCCTTCAACCCTGTAAAAATAGGTAAAATGAAATGATTCATACAAAAAAAAACTATAAATTAAATTTTTATGTGCATTCATGCACAGTTTATTTCATAAAAATAAAAGGCAATTCAATTCTTAAAGTAAAAGTAACATAAATATAAATTTATCGCAAGTTTAGGAACTGAAAACTCGTACAAGACTAAAATATATACTTAAGCTGATATGAAAATAAATTAGAAAGGGGTGTTCCCTAACTACATATTTTCTAATATCACATAAAAAAATCCTAGAAGATTACGGTTAGTAAAAATTAATTTTTTAATCGTGCTAAATCGAATGAAATCTTGTAAAAATATAATTTTAGGCTGTAATGCTTGCATTATTACAGTTTCGGCTGTAAAAAATATTACCCTTTACAATTCGGGATATAGTACATGAAAAAAACTGTAATCCTTCAGGTTTCTTTTTTACGTGTTGTCTTGTAATACTAACTCTAATTCTTACGATAATTTGACAATTTAGACTCAATATAAGCATATAAGTCTAACTAAACCTTTATTTTTATTCATAATCCATTCCTAATCCTAATAGTTAAAACTTACAAATTAATGGTTTATTTTCCCAGACATACTGACTCGAATTCAACCAAAAACAGCTACTTCAATGTTTTTGTATATATGCTTTAACATATATCGCTAATGGTAGACTCTAGGGGAATAACATATTCACTGTTTCTCTCTTTGTCTTTCACACATGCTCTGAACTTTTATCATATGAATATATTAATACATTTATTAATATTTCAAACACCCTTTCATTGATGTTGAATCTTTAATTCAATACTTTATTCAATCTAAAGCTTTTGTTTTAAAGATTTAGAATCAACAAATTTTACATTACCTTTAAAGGGCCATACCAGTGTGAAATTTTCAAAAAATCTTTTTTTTGCCTTTTTGGAGAGTTTATAATTTCAAGAATATTACGTGAAAATTTCAAGGCCGTATCTCTAATACTCTCCAAACAGCAGCCTTCTAAAGAGCGTCCGCTCGCAGATATGCAATCGATAGTTAAATCTTTAAATGCATATTTCTCGAAATGAGATTTTTAAAATTTGCTGACATTGTAACTCAAAGAGCAATTATCCGATTTACTTGAAATTTGAACTGAGTACTCTTGAATATATTTACTCTACGATGAACTAGAATATTTTTGATTGAATGAAAATCCCATCAAAATGAAATACAATTTTCAATGTCAAGTTTGCCTCCAAGATTTTTTTCATATACAGCGCATCAAATTACATAGGAAACCCCCTCAAATCGTCCAAACTGTTTTTTTTTTTACAGTGGGCTTTCCGTTATGGACGGGACTGGTCGATATATCGATACGTCACGTGAGAAATTAATTGATTTTATGTACAAATTTTGTAAATAAAAAAAGGTCGATTTCAATATAAAAATCACCGTCCATAAAAAATTAATAGAATCTTGTATACAGGACGAACTATTTAAAATGTCAGTTACAACAAAAAAATTTTTATAAAAAAGTGTGTCAAATACACGGAGAGAATATTCTTTTAAAAATTTACAAAAAATGCTGTGAACAATTAAGAGAAAAATGCTGTGAACCTGAGGACAGAATCAACTTCTGAAAAAAATTAACAGAAAAGTCGGTAGAATTTAAAATAAAGTAAATGAAAAATTACAATGACATACTGGTAGATTTTAACATAGTATCTATTAAAATTTATTTACTTTGAAAAAGTAATATACGCTATTTTTTAATTTAATTTCTTGCATATGAAAATTTCACGTACATTCTCTATAATTTTACTATGTTTCTATATTACTTTTCATATCTGGCCTATCGCCAAAATAGAAACTGCTATACAGTATATTGAATTGTAGTAGACGCTCTTTTAAATTTTACCATGTCGGGTGTTAAAAATTTCTAGGATCAACATTTTTTTCATCAATCTATGCATTTTTTTGTTTTTTTCCCATTTCTACGCATCGTAAATAAATAAAAATGAAATTAATAACTTGTTAAAATAATTATTTAAGTGTTATAATTATTTTAACATGCGGAATAGTAATTTTTGATACTGTTGGTATGAAATATTACTACGTTACCGATTAATTTTTCACAGAATGAAGTTTCGTCCTCCCGTTAACATGTTTTTTATATTAAAAATTAACAATAAATTTTTTCAGTGTACTTTTATTAATTTTACTAACAATTTTAAACGACACCCTGTATATTCCATCAAACATATGCATACATAAACTATGTACTTACGTATACAAGGGAGTGTGTAAATATAATTTTATGATTACATAAACATATTGGCTAAACATGTATAGTTTAATTAGCATAATATTTGTAGAGGTAATTATTGTAACAGCAATTCCAGCAATTCGATACAATGATTGTACACATGTTAAGAATTTAACTGTTGAGGACATAATGATATTTCGGGCTGTATTACTTGTTCGTGTCAAGTGTTATACATTTTAAACAAATTACTAAGTATCTGTTACCCGCAAGTTCGTTGGGTCAGTAAATCAAAAAATAGTTACAACATTAAGGGGGATAGCCACTGAGTTGGATCAAAAAATTGTCAATATTTGGGAATTTTTTTTCACAGATATAACTAATTATTTTTGAATCAGGTAAAGGACGTTTTATTAAGTATATATTCAACTTATTTAATATCAATTTTTATTGAAAAATATTAAATATTTACAAAGTTATGAGCCTCGATGTGACGACCAAAAGTAATATTTTTCTCTATGGTTCACTCGAAATTTAGAGAAGGGTTATATGAAAAAAATAAATAAAAATTTTATCAATATCTAATATAAATGTAGCTATCGTTTCACGTAGCCGTTTTTTTTTATTTTATTTTTTCTCAAAACGGTGATCGTTTGAATTTTATTTTTTATTTTTAAGACCTATTTTTACTTTCTTATTTTTATTAGAGCGGTTTTAAAAATAGTAATTACCGAAATTTTAAAAATCGGCTACGTGCAACAATAGCTACTACTATTACGAAAATTATGAAATCGGTTCATTAGTCTTTGAGGAATCTTGTCAACCAGGTCGAAAAATGTCATTTCGAGATAAACGTGTTTAATGTTTTTGTTATGTCATAACCGGCCGTGTTACCTCGTCTCACTAAATTGACTGTAACTTCTTAAAGAAATGAACGAAAAAAATATTTTTTTTCTTCCGTCACAGTGGCTCTCCCCTTCATTTTAGATAATACTATTTTCTATAAATTTTATTTAAAATATTTATTTCTATTACCAACCATTTCAAAGATAACAGAAATTATAAAAATTAAAAACAAGAAAATCTCGACTATTTAGTATTCTCAACTTCACAATTTTTTTAAATAGTTTATACCTGTTACTCTTTCATAAGGTCATATCCCTGGGGGGGGGGATGTTTCCCCCTCCCTCTCCCCCACGTCCCAGAATGCAAATGAAAGTCTCTCTAAATGCACATAAATATTTTTATGCCTGGAATAAATTATAAAGTTGGAAGTGTTCTTTTAACCATTCAAGTATAAACGTTATGAACATACATACATATGTTTTTTAAAACAGGACATTGTTCTATGTTCTATAGCAGTTTATATTTACACTGTTATATAAAAACTTCATTGCTTTTTAATATCTCTCTGAACATTATTTGATATGCATGTTTGTTCTGTTATTCAATGCTTCAGTTGTTTTTATTTTATACATATTAACAATGTATGTATGTATCTTTATATTTATGGCTGATAATATTGGTAAATGAATGATAATATCGGAAATACAGTATCATTAATAATGATACATAACAGTATTAATGCTAAAATCATACAAATGTTAACTGGAGGGTGTATTCAGAATGGCTGAAATGAGAGGTTACGGTAGTTATGAATTTTAAATTATCACTATGCAACAAAAAAATACAGAGATCTGAATAGAAAATTTAGAAAAACCGGACTTGTTGCCCAATTGGTTTCATCACGTCAGGGTTTTGAGATATTCTAACCTAAAAGTCCCAAAAATTACTATATTGGCAGTGTTAAAGTATTTTTTATCAAGTAAGTAATTTTTTTCTTAAGTTTTCGACCACGGTAACAAATAGTATTGTCTTTCCTCTTTAAAATGAGTTTTAACTGTTTTACTGTACGATTTTTTTTAGCCAAGATGTACTAGTTTGAAGATATGATATTTTAGTATAGTAGATACAATTAACTTTATCAGATATACATAGCTTCAAAGTAGTATATTTCGGTAAAGAAAAATCGCATAGTCAAATGTAAAACATCATTTTGAAGAGAAAAGATAGTACTATTTGAAATCATGAAAGAAAACTTCAGAAAAAAATAAATACCCTAATATTGCCAAAATCATCATTTTTGGGACTTTTATGTTCGGATATCTAAAAAAACCTGACGTAATGGAACTGTTTGGGCAACGAATTCGGTATCGGCATGACAAATATCTATGAAAAATCTAAGATTTTTTTTTGTTGACCAGTGTAGTGTATTTGGAAAATTTTCCTCGTTTAAAATATTCTATTTTCTTTTAGGAAGATTATATGTATATAATGGCCCCATTTATACATTTTTGTACATTATATATATAGGTACTTACGTATTTTCAATAGTCAATATAAAATTGTAGAAGATCTTACCTGAAACAAAAAAAAATATTTAAGTAAAAAATAATTCATAAAAGAAAAATTATTTTTTAGATTTACTACAAAAATATTTTGTGAACCATCATTTGGGCAACGAATTCAATACAAAAAAAATGTAATATGTCATCCCTTATCACGTATGGAGGGTTCTATTTTTTTTTATGGCCTTTGTGTTCACATTTAGCCAGAATCTTAGTTATATCGTTTAAACATTTATTATACCATCTATATCTATAAAAGAGTTTGTCCTTAACCACTCACTCACTCACTCATATATCAACGTACAGCCCAAACCCCTGGACCTAGAAACGTGAAATTTCGTAGGTGCCTTCCATTTATGATGTTAGCACCCACTAAGAAAGGATTTTTCGAAATTCAATCCCTACGGGGTTAAAACAAGGTGTCAAAGATTATATAAAAAAAAAAATTTTGTTCGTATTTAATTGAAACTTATCGAACATATTCTACAATATAAATAATTAAACAATTATTTCAGCATTTCCCAAAATTTAATCCCTAAGGTTTTAGGGGGCTGGAAAAATTTGTAAATGATTTTTTTTTGTATTCACCGAATGAAACTTGGCACAAGTAGGTACTCTACAAGACAAATATCAGTTACGAAAATTCAACCTCTATGGGAATGGAGGGAGGGGTAAAATTTTGATATATTTTTCTTCATAATTGTTCATGATATTAAAGTAAATTCGGACAAATTAATATTCAATTAAAAATGAAAGTTCGATATTCAAGCCCTAATAGCATCGGACGGGAACGAGGATGGATTTAGATATGTTTATCTGCATACATACTTTACTTATAGAGGTAAATTCGGACAAAATAGTCATCTATTAAAATAAAAATTTCGACATTTAATCCCTAACAGACACAACTTTAAATACACACAATGGCGGGGGTAGACAGGGTCTGTGTTTTTGATATGATTATCTGCATAACTGCTTACATTATAATGGTGGAGTCGGGCAAAATAATCTGTAATAAAAAATTCGATATTCAACCTCTAATGGCGTGGGTAGACAGGGGGTTACCTTTCACAATTTTTAACTAAGATCCGAGATATTTGCGTTTTTTACAGGTAATGAATAAAAATCAATATAAAAAAATGTAATATGTCATCCCCTATCACGTATGGAGGGTTCTAATTAGTTTCGAAGTTTACGCGAGCGAAGCCGCGGGATTCCGCTAGTTTATTATAAAACAGCACAGTGGACACATGACGGGATGGGGATATTGCTGCTGGACCGATCAGCGCAGGTGGAGGGTTCTAATTAGTTTCGAAGTTTACGCGAGCGAAGCCGGGAGATTCCGCTAGTTAATTTACAAACTATATTTCAAAGATCTCGCATACATATAAAGAAAATATAATTTCATCTGAGCCGTAAGCCTTTACAAGTATACACGGGCCAAGTAAATTACTTAGACCTCCGTGTGCATTCGACTGTATTAATACACCGCTCATTACTATATTGTGCGTCCCGTAATGCTCACGTAATGAGCGTTTATACGCGTGTACCCCTAAACATGTCACAAGCGCGTCGCGTCGTCGTGTAGGATGTACAAAGATAAAATATGCTGCGAATAAAATCGATATATATGTCATTCATCTCGCGTTTGCACACTTGAAGGGTTTCAAAGTAGGATAATGTTCTTGTTATCGACGACCTCAAAAATTGAACTGGTTTAATATTCTGAAAAGTTGTATATACAATACTGTATTAATCCGATTTGAAATTTATATCAGGGTAAATTTGAATACACTTATGTGTATACAGGATGATTTATTTACATTAATATTAATACACTCATACCTCACGATACGGCCGCTCTTTATACGGCATTTCGCTATAACGGCTCTCTTCAATTAAGGCACGATTTCGATTTACGGCCTAAAATGTTTCGCTATAACGGTAAAAAAATATATCTACATGTTGCCAATCTTGCGCAAAGAATAATTGATTCCTTATACTGCTTTTCACTTTGCGGCCAAGTTTCGTGGAACGTATCTAGGTCGTAACGCGAGGTATGGGTGTACTAATAAGTTCCATACCTTAATAAAAAATTGTATTTTTCTATATTTTTGGTAATATGTAATTTTTATTAAAAAAGCTATGTTGGTGATAAACTTTATTTTTAATCTAAAAAAGAACAAAAACTTTTAAATACCTTTTACATTTTTAAGACATCTTAAAAAAATGTTGGGCTTATTAAGGGGGGATCGATCCTGCTTTATGAGGCCAAAAAAAGCGTTTTTTGAGGAATTTTTTTAGGACAGAAAAAAATAAGCAAATGTACCGAACTTTTCTGATTATTTTATTGCATATTTGAACGTTAAAAATTTTTATTAAGACAAAAATATTGAAACGCAGCCAATTTAGAGGTAATATATCATTATAAATTGTACTATAGCTTGATACGGTGCTTATACAGATTCATAATATTGTTTTAGATGATGATTGAACCTTTTTTGAATAAATATCTGTAATTTTTTTCACCCCATATAGCCAAAAGTAGCTTTTTCTAAATGGCAATAAATACCATTTTTTTCATAATTAATAATTATACAAATTAACAGTATGGACTTTTGACTAACCCTGTATATACTTTAAAAAAATGAACCGTTTATAAATCATAACGAGTAACCACTGATCGATTTTTTTATATTTTGCTACCAGAACACGATTTGTGAAGTAGATAGGTACTCTTCAATATTAAACTTCATTAAATGTAATTTTACATAAAAAATTGTAATCATACATTTTCATAATAATAATATCTATATATGCTATTATTTTTACTTTAATTTTTTCATATACAATGATAACTGGAAAGACTAGACGTTCCCTAGAACAATCAGGGTAGAGGATAGTCACAATCACAACACCTGTTCCATTTGGTTCTTAAATCAATTTATTTCATTATATTTTTTAATATGACTACATATTATGAAATACATAGGGGGCATTAACTCGTTAATCCGTTAATCGTTAATTAACGAAGGTAACAAAATGCTTAACGGATTAACTTCAGTTAACTCAAAAAAATGTTAACGCTTTTATTAACTTCAAACATGTTGGATGGTTTACTTTTAACGGTTAACTTTAACGGAATTTTCGGAATTTTAACGCTTTAACGATTAACGAAGTTAACTTTTTTATTAACGATGTTAACTTTTCGATTAACTGTGCCCACCTATGATGAAATATCAAAATTATTTTTCAATTTAGCACATTCTTATTTCATAAAAAAATACATATACGCTAATAAAAGTTCATTAACCTAACAAAAAAAAAAACGCGTCCTCTTTACTTCCATTATTTAACTAGGTAATGTTTTTATAACATACTAAAACAAATGTTTAATTTTAACCCAAGCCTGTGGCCTTTGAACTTTACAAAATTCAGTAAGAAATATTTATATTCTATATAGTAATATCTCATACAAGTAATGTGTTGGTAAAATTTTCTTCTTGTTATAAAATAATAACACATGTCCATTTATTTATTGAGCAAAATAAAACAATCGTTGTCTTTATGTTCTCTACTTATCACTCACAATAAAAAGTAGGTACTTTACTGCAATGTTGCACAACTCACAACCATCTTAGAGCAATTTAAAACTTGTAAGATATATTATAAGTATTAGGAAATTATCGGTTTGTTCGCTCTAATAAATATTAACTTATAAATATAGTTTAAGGGGTTAGGTGTAGTCAGAATTTTCAAGAAATCGATTTTCTATTTTTTACATTTTTGGAAGCTGCTACAACGGCAGAAGAACTATTATATGGCCCATTAATAGATGACTCGGTGTAAGTAATTAAATAATACGTATTACTTTACGTAAATTGAGTGTAAAACTTTAAATGCGTTTTTCTCAAAACTATGTTTTTTGAACTGGTGACCACTGTAGCTCGAAAACCGCTCGGTAGGTTTTAATGAAATTTATACAGCTTTTTCAAAACATAAAAAACTAGTGCCTGATCGAAGTTTTTTTTTTTTTAATTTCGATTTGTTATAAACAATGTTGATTTTTTTCCGAAAATCTGGAAAATAATTTCCTGAGGCTGCCATTTTGTTAATTTAAGAAAGAAAAAAAAGCTTAGATCAGGCACTAGATTATCTATTAATAAAACTATTTTTTTTGTCCGATTGAATTTGGATGGATCTCCAAGGATAAGTGATGGTCACCGCAAGGAGCTTCGTTGGAACTGGATCAACACAAACAGCCATTACTTTTAAAGTTATTAATTTTTTTTTCTAAAATTTCTGTCAAGTCAAGTCGAAACCTTATTTAATGATGCTATGTTTTTACTTTAATAAAATAAAATAATTTACTGGCAAAAAAAATTATTTAAAATTGTCATTTTTTCATGTCTCTGACTACACCTAACCCCTTAATTGACATTTCCTATCTAACCAATAATACGTATTTTCATTTAAGAATATATATGTTTGTATACTGTCTGTATGAAGCATTAAAAATATAGAGATACCTAAACAGAAAAAAAAACTGTATTGGACCAAGAAAACCTTGTTTTGTATATAACGAAAACATTATTTTCTTAATATAAGAAACATACTCTTAATTCAACTACGTTATTCCTTCGTTCAAGAATACTATAGTTGGTTAAAGAGATTATTGCTTATCTTAAGAAAATATTGTTTTCGTTATATACAAAACAAGGTTTACTTGGTTTGAGAAATCCTTTCAACCAGTGTATAGTTACATATTTCATATTATATATTTATGTTTTTTAGAACCTAAGAGAGAAAGACCCCCTTTCTCTCTTAGGTTCTAAAAAACATAAATATATAATATGAAATATGTAAATAAAGAAAATCATTCTTTTATAATGGGTATATGTAGGAAAAATGTTGGGAAGTCCTGATTTATATAGTAATTTATTATTTTTCTTTTTATTTTCATATTTTAAAGTCGATATTTCTATGACAAATTGAAATTTGGTGCACGAAAATTACCAAAAAATTTTGAATTCTAGATTTCGTTTAAATTATGTTTATTTTATAGAAAATGACGAGAAAAGTTGAAATTTTCAAACCGCAGGTCTGTATCTTAAACCGTTCTCCAGATATGGCCTTTCAAAGTTTACGATTTTTGAAAATTTCGGAGAAAAATGACCATAACTTTTGAACGTGTGGTCGGATTTAATTTTTGTTGGCAGATTTGAAATCAGCGTATCAAAATCTATTTAATGACATGTATAATACTTTAAAATTCGAAAAAAAAATTTTTGTCAAAAATCGACATTTTTTTAAGGTATACCCCTTGGAATTTTTTCGATTTTTCGCGAAAAATTTTTTGTCGAATTTTGAAGTGTTATACATGTCATTATATAGATTTTGACACGCTGATTTCAAATCTGTCAACAAAAATCAAATCTGACAACACGTTCAAAAGTTACAACCATTTTTCTCCAAAATTTTCAAAAATCGAAAACTTTGAAAGGCCATATCTCATGAACGGTTTGAGATACAGAACTCCGGTTTGAAAATTTCAACTTTTCACGTCATTTTCTATAAAATAAACATAATTTAAACGAATCTATAATTCAAAATTTTATAGTTATTTTCATGCACCAATAATCAATTTTGTCATAGACTTTTTGATAAAAAAAACCGTGTTGATTATTTTTCACACGTCAATAAAATACCATATTGTATACAATATGTTCAATGTACACATATGACCAAATACATATATGCTTGTATGTATGTTTTATTGAGCCAGTGCGCTAATGAGGTATACATTACAGCGTCATAAGGTCTTAACAAAAGCAACGCGTATACGTAAAAGCGAGTAAAGTTCACGACGTAATTATAGTTTATATACAAGATCGCCTGTGGACTCGGCTCAACGCGTCACAGAGTTAAGATCGAGTTTTCAAACGTTACAGCACCCATGTGTGCAGTTACTTATTAGTTGATAATTTTAGTTTAGTCATTAACTTAGTGTGTTGATAATATGTAAAATGCTTCCTACACATGCATTAGCAGTTTCATGATAAATGACCACATAATAAACTAAATAAAGCTTTTTTTTAACTCTCGAAGGAACTTTTAACTTAAAATATCTCACATCTAAAAAACGCTTTTTTTTAATACGGCCGTTTCTGTTTGCTAAGTTCCTGATGAAGATTTCTTTGAAGTCAAAACACGTGTCGAATATTGTTTAAACGTCATTATTTAGTTTTTATTCCCGGGAAAAAATTGTAGATCTCGACAGAGATTGTTTTTTCAACGATGAAAGTTGTTTTAATGTCTATCACGATCTAGAACGATATTTAGAGATCTTTGTAGATCGTTTTAGATCTTTTTAGGTCATTGTAGATCTTTGCAAATCTCAAGAGATCAAAATCCAGTGAAAATATGTCTCAAAATGGAGATCTGTCGAAATCTGAGTAGATATACAATTTTTTCCCGGATAATTATTTTCCTAATTTTACTCAAAAATCTTTATGTCGTATTATAAAATTTCTGCTTTCCTAGAAAAAGTAATTAAATATTTTGCTTTAATATATTTTTCGGCATGTACGTATTTTTAGATTCCGGCATTTTTCCATAAGACCCCATATTAAAATTTTTCGGAAGTACATTTTTCATGTCAATATGTATTTTTCCCCCAGTCAAAAACGTACTAACGAGGTTCCACTGTAATATAATAACAATATGTACCTATCCAGTTAGTAAAAATATCGTCGCTTATCTAACAACACCGCTCAAGTCATTTTAACCAACTTTACAGGAGAGCGAAAAAACCGTGTATATTTTATATAGGCTACCGGCTTGTTCGCTGTCACTATTTTTTAAATTCTAGTCTCTTATTGTCCGAAACGTCTAAAATATGATTGGTATATCGACGCGCAATGAGTAGCTCTATCCAATCACATTAAAATGTAAAAACCGCCAATTTTCGACTTGAGCGGTGTTGTAAGCTAAGGGACGATATTTAATATTTCTAATAGGTATTGAAATAATATTTTGTAGGTGAAAGTCAACTTAGAAATCAATAAGAATTTATTGTACTAATTCTATTCTAACCGAGAACACAGAAAACCTTAAACGGGCAAATGCGGTGAAACATTACCCATCTCTTCTTCCACTGCAGACTCGGGTCTAACGAATAAATTATTAGACGAAACCTGGACCGCCCACATGCTCCTTTTTAATTAAATAATGTGCTTAAATCATGGATTTTCATACTATAAAAATTATATATACATGTTTAGCATATATTACAAAAACTACTCCGTCTAATAGTTTGAAGTTTACATATAGAATTATTTATTTAATATATACCGCGGGACTTTCATATACGATGTAATATTGATTCTAACACATCGCGCACTCCTGCAAAAAAAGTGTCACAGCTCGAAAAATGTAGTTTTGAGGAAATAGGAATAAATGAAATTATAACAATTTAGGTAAAGGACTGATACACAGTATTTAATTTAAATATTTCAGTATTCCTGTGATGTTTGAAAAATAGTAACTATTAAAACGCTTAGTGATTAAGTATTTAAAAAATAAATAAAAAATGTGATATTTTTTTAGAATCTGCTAGTTTTGACGGTAGGTACACGAAGTATATTAATGACAATTTTTAATATAAATATATAGTAATTTGGAATCATTCTATATGTTTATCTCATATACATTTTTTGAGTTGTAAAACTTTTTTGCAGGAGTGCGATAAGTACATGTGTATAAGAGAGTAAAAAAACTGTCCACAGAAAAAAACAATTCCCTTAAGGGGTTAGGTGTAGTCAAAGACATGAAAAAATGACAATTTTAAATAATTTTTTTTTGCCAGTAAATTATTTTATTTTATAAAAGTAAAACCATAGCATCATTAAATAAGGTTTCGACTTGACTTGACAGAAATTTTAGAAAAAAAAATTAATTATTTTAAAAGTAATGGCTGTTTGTGTTGATCCAGTTCCAACCGAAGCTCCTTGCGGTGACCATCACTTATCCTTGGAGATTCATCCAAATTCAATCGGACAAAAAAAATTAGTTTTATTAATAAATAATCTAGTGCCTGATCGAAGCTTTTTTTTCTTTCTTAAATTAACAAAATGGCAGCCAGATTTTCGGGAAAAAAACCAACAGTTAATTGTTAATAACAAATCGAAATTTAAAAAACAGAAAATCCTTCGATCAGGCACTAGTTTTTCATGTTTTCAAAAAGCTGTATAAATTTCATTAAAATCTACAGAGCGGTTTTCGAGCTACAGTGGTCACCAGTTCAAAAAACGTAGTTTTGAGAAAAACGCATTTAAAGTTTTACACTCAATTTACGTAAAGTAATATACATATTATTTAATTACTTACACCGAGTCAACTATTCCTGGGCCATAAAATATTTCTTCAACCGTTGTAGCAGTTTCCAAAAATGCAAAAAACAAAAATCGATTTCTTGAAAATTCTGACTACACCTAACCCCTTAATGTTATGCAAATTTCTTTCGACCTAGACAATCTTATTTTGCATATAACAAAAACAATGTTATTTCAATATTAGAATAATAATTTTATAACAATATAGTTGGGTAGGAACAATAATTTATATTATTAACATATATTTTTTCTTGCTTTAAGTAAACATGTTTTTTGTTATATACATTACATACATATGTAAAGAAATATTACAATAAAGATTGCAGACTAGCTCACGTTTTTACATATATGTACACTCTATGGGTATTATGACGTCATCTGATATCAAGGCTAGTAAATACCTTGATTTTAACCCTTCAGTCACGATAATTTTGAAATAACTCTTTTTTTATACACAAATCATAGTGAGAATGACTACGGAACCCTATCATGTGCGTGCTCGACATATGCACTTGCTCGTTTTATTTAACTCATAGATATGTCCTTTGCCCAGTGCGCTTTTCTAAAATATAGGCTGCCTAAACCGTTAAATATTGAACAATATAATGCAGTAAAGAATTGTGCAAAATAAAAAAAAGATTTTTATTTTTATTTATATACAGGATGTCCAAGATAAGTGTGAAATGCATAGGGATATCCTAAACGGTAAGAGATATAGATGTGGTTAAATGAGATGAATTATTTGTAAGAAAGGGGTGAGTACTACTGCATCAAAAAATTTTGATAATTTTATGTGGTTTCGGCGCGGCGGTATACCCAAAAAACTGAAAATTCGGAATTTCTTTAAATGGCTATAACTTTTTTGTCAAAGTAGATAGGTACTTTTTGTTTGCGGGTTCTTTAAGCACTTTTTTATCTAGAATTGTTTGGTGTATTTAGAATTTTTATATCACTTCTAGTTTCCGAGTTACAAGCCCTAACGTTAGTTTTTCTTATGGGCCGCTAAGTTGACTATAGCATATTTGAACGTGTTTTTTACTCTACTTTACAACGATATATCACACGTCATATTTATTATCGGAAAAAAGTAAAAACATTTTTTTTTTTGTAATAGTTTATTGTTTTCAAATATTCCTTTGTTATTTTGATTGTTGCTATTGTGATTTCTATTAAACAATTTTTGTTTTTCATGGCCTACTAAAATGTTTATAATAAAATTCTTTATAAATATCACTGGAATTTAGTACTTCGATTTATTTTCGAAAATAAATGTGACATGTGACATATCGTTGTAAAGTAGAGTAAAAAACACGTTCAAATATGTTATAATCAACTTAGCGGCCCATAAGAAAAACAAAAGTTAGGACTTGTAACTCGGAAACTAGAAGTGATATAAAAATTCTAAATACACCAAACAATCCTAAATAAAAAAGTGCTTTAAGAAACCGCAAACAAAAAGTACCTATCTACTTTGACAAAAAAGTTAGAGCAATTTAAAGAAATTCCGAATTTTTAAGTTTTTTGGGTATACCGCCTAAACCACATAAAATTATCAAATTTTTTTGATGTAGTAGTACTCACCCCTTTCCTACAAATATTTCATCTCATTTAACCACATCTGTATCTCTTACCGTTTAGGATATCCCTATGCATTTCACGCTTATCTTGGACATCCTGTATATATATTTTTCAAATATCCTAAACAATATTTCCGAAGTCAAATCGAGCGAAGCCGCGGGTACAGCTTGTTTATTATATAACATAAAAACATTGTTTATAACATTTATAATATTATATGTACAACTGTACGCCCATATTTACGTAGGTGCTTTAGGTTTTATGTATGTATAATATATTCGAACAAAAATATTTTTATATGTATTTTACTCACACGCATATGTATACTTTAAATGCATCAGCGTTTTTCGCACTATTATGAAATAATTTTTTTTATACATAAAAACGTTTTTTATGGTTAGAATTGCCGATAAAATGCCTCGTCTAAAAGCCTTATGGAGCATATTTTTTTATCAACTTACATATAATGTTGAAACAACAAAATATAAGTGATATTTGCTTTCGTAAAGCGTAACAGATTTTAAAAAAATATATAAACACTTTTAGGTAGCTTTTTTTCTCGTGTAATAATTTTGAATAAAAATATAATTCTGTATTCGGTGGCTTCTGTGAGTAAACAGTGTCTTTATTAAAAACTCTTTGCAAAAAAATGGCAACAGACTTTTTATGCACAAAAAAAAATATAAATATTTTTACTTATACTTTAAAAGTGTCCCAAAGGACACAGCATCAAAATTTACCTTCATTTGATTATTATTTTTTAACATCAATAAAAAAAACGTCGAACAATAAATATTTTTATGAATATATTTCGAATCGGTTTGGATATTTTTTTTTATTTTTTTATTACTCCACAGGTTTTGACGAGGCAACAAACGAAAAATAAAACAACATCGTGGTATGTTTACATACATTCATTCAAGAGTTCAAACGGATGAATAAATTCCTGTAGTAGTGTTTAAATAAAATGTTTCAATGATTTTCAATGCAAGCTTAATTGAATGGCAGTTTATGTGTTTATTGTCAGTTAAATGCATTAGTTGAAAATTTGAAAATATATGGACGTTCGGATTATTGTAATAGTTCATAGACAGGTCATAATAAAGACTTATCTGGAAAATATATACAGGATGTCCTTTAAGTTTGCATCCAAACCTTTATAAACTGTAAGTGTTTCATGATTTCGCACCTACTTGGGAAAAAAATGTAGATCTACAGAGGTCTTCTCAGAGACATTATATTTTTCACTGGTTTTTGATCTGTGGAGACTTGCGAAGATCTACAACGGTGTACAAAGATCTAAAATGATCTACAAAGATCTCTGGAGATCATTGTAATGTTGAAAATTCATTTAATCTTTATCGCAATGTATTAAGAGCAATGCATATTTCAGAAAATGTAATTACGAGGAAACCCTAATTTTTTATTAGTAATAAATTGTGTTTTTGTATTTGGTCATAAATATTTTTTTACAAATTACAGAAGAATGTTTTGAATTATGTATGTATATTTTTTTCCATTTTGACATTTGATAAAATAATACTTATTCGCTATTTCTTTTATTTATAATAAAAAATAAAAAGTTTTGAAAACATCACGATATACAAAAATATAAGTAATAAATTTTTAAAATACATTTAACGAAAAAAAAAACAATTAAAATTATGAGAACAGAAATTCCATGCGTTCACACAGAAAATAAACTGCATTTAGGTAATTAAATATTGGGAAACAGTAACGTATCCAGGAATTTTTATTAAAGAATTGCTACATAGTACAAAGTAGATAAAAAAAGGGTTCAGAATTTGATTTAAAATTTTGAACTTCACATTTATATTTTTATCCCGGAATGTCCCTAACTGTCCCAAATTTAAGTCCCGCAATTCGACCATAACTCAAAATGTCTCTGAATAACTATTTTATAATTTTTTAAGTTTTATTTCTAGTATTGCATACTTTAAGCCAGTGTCTGCCAGGAATGCCAAGCTTTTTTACCTTACATTTTTCAGGGTTCAATTTTCAGGATATAAAGTACCTAGCCTATATCATTCTTCATGATGTAAGCTAACACCCTGTCAAATTTCATTAAGAACAATTCAGCGGTTTAGTCGTGAAAAAGTAACAGACAGACAGACATACAGACACACTTCAGCATTTATAATATTAGTATGAATATAAACTTTTTATTTTTGCAGCACACGGTTTGACAGTCAATGGTTTAAATAGATATATCACATATAATGTGGTATTAGGGTGGCCATTAATTTTCTTATTTTCGAATTTCTTTAAGCCCCCCCCCCCCCAAATTTCTTAAAAGTAAAAAAAAAAATGTATGCAAAATTTTGAAGTGATTGGATATTATGTATTAACACGTGCCACCGAGCGATCGAATATTAACACGTAAAGAGCATTGATTGCCAAAATTTGGCATGCCAATTTTGAATTATTAAATTTTAGGCTTCTTTCACTTTTTTGAAATCTCTCAAGGAGTAGTGGGAAACGATTAAAAAATCGAATCAAAGTTTAAAAAACTATAAAGTGTCAGCTTTAAGATGCATTTTAGAACATCAAAATCCATTCAATTTTCACAAAGATACAGCTGTTTGAAAAAAATTTGAAAAAATCAAATGCATTTTACGTGTTAATATTCGATCACTCGGTAGCACGTGTTAATAATATCCAATCACTTTAAAATTTTGTATACATTTTTTTTCTTACCTTTAAGAAATTGGGGAGTGAAGAAATTCGAAAATAAGAAAATTAATGACCACCTTAGACTCTATATTATTAACCTCTAAATGACTTGACAGGAAAAAAATGTTAAATATAAAACATGAGCTATGAGGGTTTAGAGTTTAGATTTAGGGCCTTATACAGGTTCCATTTTTTGAAAATAGCATCATATGTATCAAGCCGATCATTGTGCGATCATTATTTCTGGGTATACAGGAGTTTAAAGTCAAAAGTGTCATTTTTATTTTGGCAGTGAATAACGCGGTCCAAAAAAATCGTACGGAGATGATAATAAATACATTTTTAAGAGAAAAGAACAAGCTTTCGATAACTTTCATTGATTTTCTTGTAAAAATTTTCAAAAATTTTACGCTTTCAAAGTTTATAAAAATTTAAGGGATATTTTTTTAACTATTTGAACCCTTGGCCCAGAGCGGCAAGAGATGATAAAAATAATTAAGCTCTTGATTCAAAAACTAGAAAGTACAAGCTTTCGAATGAGCTTTAGATCATGCAAATCCAATCTTTTTTCGCGGAAATATAACTGTTTGAAAATTGGTAAAAAAATTGCTTATTAAAAATTATCATTTAATTTTTTTGATGAGTGTATATATTTTTTAGTTCACAATCGTATACACTATAAAAACAGGTTTATTATTATTCGAATGAAAACAGAATTTTTAAATCTAACTAAAAACTTATGTCAAAATCAAATTTTGTTAATCAAAAAATAAAGTTCAAATATCTTATGAATACGTCCCTGTATAGTTAAATATCTTCCAGTTCAAGTCTGTCCAAAGCAATCTACTCCAAAGACTGTCCGAATGTTCCCAATTTAATTGATATAACATTGTACTAATTAAAAATTATCTACGCTAAGTAAAGTGATGTTTAGATATGTTTGGGGTATCAATCAGTCGGCCGAAGAACCCTCTCTTGTATATCAAACATTAACATTAATTAATCTAGTAAAACAAACAGAGCTGGATAAAAAGACGGTCAGAATATTGGTTACTGTGTAACGAATGCTTCTCAAACATTTGTGTTTGCTAACTATATACATATATCTGATGTATTTATTTGTTATTATATTTAATAGCTGCCTCGGCAAACGTTGTTTTGCCAAAAGATAACTTGCATGCTCTTTCTTTCTCATTGTTATGGTGTTAAATTTGTTAGGGTTATTTTGTGTATTTCGACTATTTTGAGTATTTCAACCGATGTTTGAACGTCGTCGTGTATGCATTTTTGTATAATTTCACTATATTTTAAGAATATAAATAAACTGTATCGTAGGTTATGTTAAAAACACGTGTCCCACGTACCGAATAGATAAAATAAAATAAAATAATAAAATTACGTAGTATATCTGTTTAAGGTAGTTGGTCCATCATAATGTGATCACATTAGGCCATGAGTACATATTTTTAATTTAGAGAAATGATCATGGCAACGCTGTACATTATCTACTATTAACTACTTGTCAAATGATTATATTTTATCATCTAAACTACCACAGAATATATTAATAATTAATGAAATCGATTATAATTCCCTTCAATCCACTTATCATATTTTGTAAAAAATTATTTCATTATTTCGTGTATTTTTTACTATAATCAAATGAATACGTTGTTGCCACATTGTCAACAATACTGTAATTTATGTGATGGTTTGGTAGTTAAATCTGGTTAAATCTTAATAACGGGATGGTCAATAATTCCAATTTTTTGTATACTGTTTTCTTTCATATAAATATACAACATGTCAGTTTTTTATGAAAATCTGACGCTACGTTTAAATTTTATCTAATAAAACGTTACGTTAGTGTACGGTTAGTCCATATAAGCTGTGTTAAAAATACAAACTTTGAGATCGTTTTTCATGACTTTGAGATGGTCAATTTTAATAAAAATGGGCTATTTTTCAGATATTAATCTAGGGAATATTCCTGTGCAATTTAAACAAAATCTGACGAAAACATGTTTACGGACCAACTACCTTAATTGAAAACAATGGAATTAAATGTCAAAATCACGTCAAAATACTAAAAAATATTTTATTTTAAAGTCGTGTTTTGTTTTCATGATGTCACTGTTATTTATATAAAAACATAGTAGCCATTGAACGGTTTTTCTCATTTTCGTAAATATCTCGACCCCACAGTCACCTACCGGGTTCAAAAAAATCTATAAACCTTCCCGAACACCAAACAAATATATGGTGTGAATATGGCTTCGATACGTCCAGTGGTTTAGGCCTGATGATCCGTGGTACATACGCACCAAGAGTTTTATATATTAAGATTATTTACGAAAATAGATTTAAGCCATTCTTCGTATCAATATAAATTATGGATATATAAATAAAAGAAAACAAAAACAATTAAATATAATAAAACTACGTAAACAAACTTCATATCTAAAGTTTCATAGAGCATTCATAAACATTGAAGAAATAGAAAACATAAAAGAAAGCAAAGTTTTTATCGATCTACAAAAGAATAAGAACAACTCATTATTTTCAGTAAAGGTTTTATCAGTATCCATCCCCGTTGTTGGTCGGACAAGAAGGAATCTGTAACGTTTGGTTACCGACAACTGTACACTAGACATTGTTTACATCTTTCTCCCGTTCCAGTGGTGGATTTTGAATTAGATAAGGGTTTGTTCTAAATTAATTTATTACCACCTTAAACTGTATTGGATATATGCAGTAATATATGAATTATATTTGTTTATATTTATAATAAAATTATATAAAAAAAAACTTTTTAAAAACAAACTTTTATTAAAAATGCACTAATAAGTAAACAAATAAATTTTCAGCTTTCACAAAAATTTCAGGTTTTTATGACTAAAACAAATAAAAACGCGGGGCGCTCATGAAGGCAAATTGATAACTTTTAATTAATTAATTGTTTCATTATTGCTTTTAAAAAAAATTTTGCTATACATATATTTATTTTAACTAATGAATTTTTAAATGTGCATATTTTCTATCCTTATTTTATATCAATTTATACTTCATTTCTTATTTTACATAATAATTTTTCTTCATACATTTGACTTTATAGCGCCCCGCGCTTTTATTTGTTTTAGTCATAAAAAATTGAAATTTTTGTGATAACTGAACATTTTATTTTTTTACTTTTAAGCGCATTTTTAATATATAATTTTAGTTTCAAATTTTTAGTAATTGATTGACTAACTAACTACCATACTAACAGGTAAAGCTCATCAAACTCTTTCATTTGATACCCATATCAAGGGGTTTGTGACGAAAATGATAATCCGCCATCTTGAGGCGTCCGTCATATTAGGTTTAAAAAGACGTCATATAGCTTATCGTTTTCTACTCATCAAATCCTATCATTTGATAAATTTTGATTGCAATATTTGATCCTTACATACTAACTAACAAGTGAAGTTAAATAAAAGTTTGTAAAAATAAAGTTTTTAAAGCCGGTTTTTTTTTATTAAAAAGGTTTTTTATTGGCTTCAGAAACTTTTAAATTTAATTATTATTTTATGTCGTTTTACTTTATTTTCAAATTTTCGATTTTTCCCTTTTGAATAAGGTATCTTCAAGGTATCGTCAGATTCTTACAAAATTTATATAGGACCACCTTGAGAGTATATTCTTTTAAACAAACAAAAAACGTCCAAATCGGTGCATACCTGTCGAAGTCATGTATTTATTAAAAATTCGTTTAAATGATTCTTTTTAAAAAATAACTGTAGTGCATCTAAAGCCTTAATACACTAAAATTAAATTTATTTTGCATCCGCCACTGTTTATCCTTTATCTCATATTCATCTCACCCCTCTCCTTTCACCCCCCCCCCTCCCCCATTTACAAATCTCCATTGAATGTGGTTGTCTTAGATTAATGTTATACATATTCATATGTTTTGTAATGTTCAGATAAATTTTGTCTTATTGTTAGCAATGTAAGCATTGTCAGTAGTTTAAACTAAAATAACACGTACTGATAAAATATTTTTGGAAGATAGATATACAAGGATTTAACAGAAGGCAGGCAAATATTTATTTTTTTTTGTTCACTTTAAATATAAGACCTTTACGAGTTTTACTCGACCTTGTGGTTAATTGAATAATATATATACTAGCGGAATCCCGCGGCTTCGCTCGCGTAAACTTCGATACTAATTAGAACCCTCCATACGTGATAGGGGATGACATATTACATTTTTTTATATTGATTTTTATTCATTACCTACCTTGTAAAAACTAACCCCCTGTCTACCCTCGCCATTAGGCGAATATTTTTATTGTAGATTATTTTGCCCGACTCCACCATTATAACGTAAACAGCTATGCAGATAAACATAACAAAAACACAGACCCTGTCTACCCCCGTTGAATACAAAAAAAATATATTTTACAAATTTTTCCACCTCCCTAACATCTTAGTGATTAAATTTTGGGAAATGTTGAAATTATTGTGTCATTATTTATATTGTACAGTATGTTCAATAAGTTTCAATTAAATGCGAACAAAAAAATATATTTTTATATAAAATTTGACACCCCGTTTTAACTCCGTAGGGGTTGAATTTCGAAAAATTCTTTCTTAGTGGGTGCTTACATCATAAAAGGAAGGCACCTACGAAATTTCACGTTTCTAGGTCCAGGGGTTTGGGCTGTATGTTGATATATGAGTGAGTGAGTGAGTGAGTGAGTGAGTGAGTGAGTGAGTGAATGAATGAGTGAGTGGTTAAGGTAAATCTATTTTATAGATATAGATTGTCGTATTTCTATTTCAATGTGAACCAGCATTTGAAAACTACTGGTCTACATTTTTATATTACAGTATCTATAAAACTTAACGATATATTTTTAAATGTAAGAAATGTCTTAAATATAATTGTTACTAATTGTCACCAATTAACGTTAATTTGATACAGAACACTATACGTGTTAATATACCATACATATCGCCCACACGCAAAAAAAGTGTCAACTCAAAAAATGTCATATTTGAGATAAATATGTAGAATGATTCCAAATTACTAGATATTTCTATTAAAAATTGTCATTAATGTACTTCGTGCACCTACCATCAACAAAACTAGCATATTCCAAAAAAATGTCACATTTTTTATTTATTTTTAAATATACTTAATCACTAAGCGTTTTAATAGTTACTATTTTTCGAAAAATCACAAGAATACTGAAATATTTAAATTAAATACTGTGTATCAGTCTTTTCCTATACTACTTTTACAATTTTTATTTACGTAAATTGATATAATTTCTACATTCAAAACTACATTTTTTGAGTTGTTACACTTTTTTTGCGGGGGTGCGATTTATACTAGCTTTTTGCCTCTTTGGTTTATATTTGGCACAAAATTTCCCATTAAGTTAAAAGTACAAAGGTATATACTAAACATAATTAAAAATTGAGATGATGATTTGAATATAAATGAATTTCAATTTGTTTTATGAAATTTTTAATCCTTGTGGAGACAAGACTATTGTTTTGAATAATAATTAAATAGAAATATTATTTTATAGGGAAGTTTTAAAGAGAAAAGATTTTATATAAATTAAAATATATCTTATACAGGATGGTCCAAGTAAAACGAAACGGGCGCACTTTTGGTCATTTAAAATAAGATTTTGAAAAAAGCTCGAACACGTCGATTTTGCTATCAAGGGAGACATCTTTTGCTATAAAATTTTTGCAAGAATCTTTTCAACCCACAGCGCTATGAGCACAACCCTTTAAATTTTAAATAGCATGATAGGGCAAGTGATACCTCATTTGAAAGTTTTTTTCATTCTAAATACGGTACTTTTTTTTAAACCCGTTTAAAATTACATTTTGAATTCCATAAATGCAATGTTTTTTTCTGATCAAAAAACAAATATTTACAACTAAAATTCAAAACAAAGTAGGCTTATTTTCTTATCAAATAATTCAAAAACATCCAATTTGGACATTTATTGAATTAATTAAAGTTTTGGAAAAAACCTTTCAAATGAGACATAACTTGCCCTATTTAAAATTTTTAATTTGTGCTCATAGCGGTGAGGGTTGAAAAAATTCTTGCAAAAATTTTATAGCAAAAGATGTCCTCCTTGAAAGCAAAATCGACATGTTCGAGCTTTTTTTCAAAATCTTATTTTAAATGACCAAAAGCGCGCCCGTTTCGTTTTACTTGGGCCACCCTGTATACAGGGTGAGTCATATCAGGTGGAACAAACATAAACCGTTGATTGAGAAAAATATTTCAAGCAAAAAAGTTCATATAAACATGTGTCCGGAAACTCTTCGTGAGGGAGCTACAGACTCCCAAATATTTTGACTAAAATTGGTTTTTATTTAATATCTGGAGAACCCATTATGATACAGCAATGAAAATTAATACATGGACTAGTAATAATACGTGTTATCGATTTCCAGTATCAAACAATGGTTATTTAGACCAGAGATGTATGGGGCCTGTGGGCCCTCTGATTTTTATCTAGTATTTTTTTGTTCTTCACTTTTTTCCTATGTTTGGTATTTTTATAAGGTCATATGACACAAAACACACATAAATATACTTTGTTATGTTGTCATAAGATCAACCGTTTACGAAAAATACTATGTGAAAGATAGTTTTGCAGAATTTAACTTAATACGGATGTTAAAAATTACACAAAATAAATTTATATTCTTGTTCTATAATTAAAAACAAGAATAAATGTGTATGTAAATATACCTAAAAAATGCAACCTTAACAACAGATAACAATTTTTAGTTTCGTTTTTTAGTCAATTATTAAAGCACGAATTAAAGTAAAACAACTGGCTATAATTCTATGAGGAGTCATATTAGGACGAATATTTACACCAACTATTTTCTTATTTTTAGTACTAGAACAAGAATATAAATTTATTTTGTGTAATTTTTAGCATCCGTATTAAGTTAAATTCTGCAAAACTATCTTCTCCGTCGTATTTCTCGTAAACGGTTGATCTTATGACAACTTAACAATGTATATTTATGTGTATTTTGTATCATATGACCATATAAAAGTACCAAACATAAGAAAAAAGTGAAGAACAAAAAAATACTAGATAAAAATCAGAGGGCCCACAGGCCCCATACATCCCTGGTCTAAATAACCATTGTTTGATACTGGAAATCGATAACACGTATTATTACTAGTCCATGTATTAATTTTCATTGCTGTATCGCAATGGGTTCTCCAGATATTAAATAAAAACCATTTTTAGTCGAAATCTTTGGGAGTCTGTAGCTCCCTCACGAAGAGTTTCCGGACACATGTTTATATGAACTTTTTTGCTTGAAATATTTTTCTCAATCAACGGTTTATGTTTGTTCCACCTGATATGACTCACCCTGTATACAGTGGAAACTCTTTAGTATGTTTTTTAAATCCCGGCATTCTTTCATGAGACTCCATGTTAAAATATTGTGTTCGAAATTTTTGCCCCCTTGAATGCAAATTATACACGATAGTTTTTACCCGACTTTACACTGAAATTTTCATCTAACAAGTTACAGGTGCATTAAATTGTGAATTATATTCCGCTGATTCATTTGTAACGCGGTCAACTTTATGTCGCATAAGTTACCGGATTTGAAATTAATTATTGTCCCTTCAAAAACGTACTAACGAGGTTCCACTGTATAAAAACTTTATCTCCGATAATGCTACTCTGATAATATAGGATTATCTTCTATACTTATTATATCTAAAGAAAGTTTATGTGTGTGTACGTTTTTTTGTCTGCATGACGGAAAAAAGAATCCTGATGATTTACAGTTTTTTTTTCTGTTTATCCCGGATATAGTTAGCGATAATCTATCATTATAAAATATTTTTTACAGTTTGAAACTGTAGTAATGTTTGCAGATACTAAATATAAATTAATGGATAAAATGCAAACGTTATAGTATAAAATTATATTATTAGTTTCAGAGAGTACAAAATAATTTATAATAATAGTTTGTCGCTTACTTATCTGGGATGTACATGGAAAAGCAGTCATTCTTTAGGTTTCAAACAAAACAATTTTTAATAAAACCTGTACCAACGTATTCCTTGAAATATTTAATTGATAAAGGAGTACAAATAATCATGCTATCACTCGAAACAGCTACGCTGTTCTAGATCATATAATTATATATGACAGTTCAATTAGTTCTATACAAGTCTGCAAAACCATAGATCTAATATTTTTATAAATAATGTGAAACAGCTCTTCGTTAAAATTTATATATTTTCATTTCAACTAAAATAAATAAACTTATTAACTTTATAAGTCCAGGAAAATAGACATACATATAGAAGATTGGAAAAAATTTGTAACGGGCTAAATTTTTTAGGGTCGCGTACATTGAGACCCCATTTTTCTCTGTGCCGACGTAGTTATTTTGGTTAATTTTTGTCCAAAGTATTGTCAACTAATGTACTTTTGATTCTTATGAAATAAAAAGAGTTATCTTGATCTTGCTGGTTATGTGAAATATATATGTTTAAGTTGTAGCTCTATATTACATTTTTCATAGAACGATATCGTATGCTATGAAAAAGTGCGCGAATAAATAACTATTTATAATTCATGAACGGTTTCTCCTACATAAAAACTCGTCGTTTGTTTTTGTAGTAAATTATCTCAGCTACAATTAAGGAAGATACATTTTTTTTCGAAAAGGTCACCGTTTTCGTAATATTTGAAAAATATTGTTTTCGTGAACTTTCACAAATTGACACTTGCACACGTCAAATCGATGAGGAACTTTCACACATTATTAAGTACCCTTATACTAAAGTGTATGCAAAAATTTAGCCCGTTAAATTTTTTTTCCTAGTTGTACGTCAATGTTTCCTGGACTATCTCGTATTACTTCAAAATTCCTTTTTGCGTTTAATACAAAATATATAATATTGTATATTAAATTTTGATTTCGCTATGGTAAATATTATAAAGAATATTTTATTGTACATATAATACAAGAAAAAAGCACATAAAAAGAAATGGAATGTATATATGTATAATGTATATGTATATAAAATATGAATAATATAGGTAGTTTATTTGACTTTGATTAGCTTATTTTATTTAGAAGCGAAGTAGGTAATATCTTAAAAATTTATGATAATTACATTCCACTGATTTTATTCTCAAACTTTGAGTAATATAATTTTATTGATATATAACTCAAAATTGCATTGAATAATTCATTTTTAAAATACTTCTAGAAAAATTTCGGTACTTCTTTCGCAGTAATAACAATAACGATGGTAATATGTAATAAAATAAGTCCTTTTACAAATCTTGGAAAAACTTTTATCAAACTTAAGTGTATTGTGAACTTTAAACCAACACAAAATTGTAAATCAATAATTATGGAGTAAAATCATATAATGAACTGTTTCAGATAAAATAACATAAACGTGGTTTAACATTTTTATGCGATAAATTAAAAGTTTTCACAAAAGTTTTCCCTCGTGACGAACTGAAAATCGCCCAGTTTTAAAAAAGTAATTTACATTTTGTCGTTTTGTAGAATGTTAATAAAGTGAGTTAAATATTATGAAGTATATAAATGGTAAATTTTATTTGAATTTTTATGATTTTAAAGGGTCGTAATTATAAAATTGAATTTATCAGTGCTATCTGTTTGTATTTTATTAAAGAAATGTTTTTACTTTCTTTGACCTTCCCTGAATCCATTGTGACTATTTTAACTCAAATACGATAAATCGTAGAAGTGTGAAATTTTATATTTAAGATCAATTTTTATCTGAAAAGAAAACCTCCTATTTTTAAAAACGATCTTTCAACCGGAAACAGATGTTTACCTACATCGATTTTTGAATTTTTTGAATTACATTCACCCAAAAAAGAAATTAGTAAGTATTACAGCGCGGCATAGTACAAAATCGCTTCGAACCGTCAAATTATAAAATTTACAAGAACTTAAGCAAAAATTACAACTTCGTTTTGTAAATCAAGTAAATACAAAATAAAATAAGCAGTAGATACTGTAAACATTGTAATTTTAGCTCATTTTCCTAGCACTTGGCCGGATTCATTAGTAATAGTTTGTAAATTTTACAATTTGACGGTTCGAAGCGATTTTGTACTATGCCGCGCTGTAATACTTACTAATTTCTTTTTTGGGTGTTGAAACAGTGCGAATTAGAGAAAATTTCTGGCTAGATCATATGTGTTGGAAAAAAAATTATGGGGAATAAATTATAGATAATAACATACTCGATATTTTTTATTTAAAATATTTTTGTCTATTCTTGAAAATAAATCGAAAATTTAAAAAAATGACAAGAGTAAACATCCGTTTTCGTCTTAGTAATTACGTTAAATAAAATTCGTTCGATACAAAATATATGAAATAATATTTCTATAGTTTATATCCCATTCATTTTATTCTATCTTATAGTAATTTGTTATAAATATGTTTCAATAAAATAAAAATCACGTACACTGTTCACTGTCATTATTACGTATAAGAAAGTCCCGTGGCACACATTGCAGATATTTTTTTTATATGAGAATCTCAAACATAAATTACATATAGTAATCCCTTAATTTACGCGGTTTCAATTTACGCGTTTGAAAAAGTTTATAAAAAAACACAACGTAATGGAACAATTTCTATTGCTCCATTTACACGCTGTTTTCATGGAACCAATCAACCACGTAAATGGAGGTATTACTGTACTATAATATTTTACATATTACCTACATATATTTTATAACTTTATTTAGTATAATATTTTTAATGCAGTCATTATTGTTATTGAACCATTTGATATGACATTTGGCATAATTATACTAAATTGTTTATAGGTATTTTAATACAGTAAAAATAGATTTTTTGGACACAAAAATTCATTCATCAACAAAATTTGGTATATACGTAGTTTTATACATAATCTTTAAGAAACCGTTGAGCGTAGTCGACTAAGGGGTGCAGGGGTAGTTCGGTAGGGGGTGAAAGGGGTGAAAAGGTGTTTTTTTTTTCATAAATAACATCAAGATGTCTTATTTTATTAAAAAATATATCAGATGTTTTTTGTAGCTCTCTTTTAGACCTTTAATTTGTTTTCTATTTTGTTACAATACAATAAAAATTGACCGAGATACGGCCGTCACAATCTGGCCTGTTTATGTATGAAACGTGATAACTCAATTTTTGTCTCGGTTCCCGTTTATAATTCGCGCTGCTATTGCACTGATCCATCACTTTTAAAGGATATTTATATTTTTCGCATCTAAATTAAATTCTCTTTACGTTGGTATCAGTAAAATTACAAAATCTTGAAAATTAAGAAAGATATAACGGTTTAAAGGTAAACAAAAAACATAATATTTATAAAAAAAACTCACATTAAGTTTTGACAACCTTCGAGTTAAGATAAAAACAAATTATATTGATGATTCTTTAGGATATGGTATTTATACATATTTTATATTGAACTGAATACTCACTATATTCATTCTAAATATACTAAATTAATAAATGTCCAAATGCACGATAAAAAAATAAGTAGTAAAGAAGTATTTTTTTTTAGAAGAAATGTCCCTTAACAAGTAAGTAGATTGATTAACCAACACACTTTGTCGCTTGGGTCAGATTCCCCAGCGTCTTAAGTCTAGTTGGCCATGATTACGCCACTTCTGTAACTAATTACTGATTAAATCTATTGGTGCCAACTTGACAACACGGAATTTACTGAATTAGCCAATAGCGTCTCAAGTTGATTGTCTTCTATTAATTATATTTGACTAGTGACGCGTGATTTCCAATATATAAATTAACATACGTATCTATATATGTTATATAATAAATATAATTCGTTGTTTAAGTTGTAGAGGATACCATGGAAAGTCAAAACGAATTTTTTTGCGGTTTTTACATAAAATTCAAATATTTTATGATTAAAAAAAATTCTAAATTTATTTCTTGTATCCTTTGGTTATTGTATTAATTTGAAGTGGAACAAAATATTTACTGTAAAAAATATATAGGGTAAAAGGTATAATTATTGACCACTTTTTATATAGATTTTCTGTTTAAAATAAGAAACATGGTAACTTAATCAAATCGAAATACTTACTAAAATGGTAGCCTAGTTTATTTTGATTGTTTAAGAGCATATTTTTGAGTATACGCTTAATATTTTCAATAATAATTACATTACTTTGATTTAAAATTTTAACGTATTGTTATATTGACATTTTACTGTACACCCAATTTTGTTTTTACACGGTCTTTTTTACACGGTTTTGATTTAACACGGTCTAGAAAAAAAATTGATTCCGTTTTTACACGATTTCATTCGATTTAGCACGATTAAAAAAGCTATTTGATTTAAATTTTTAAGAAAAATATTTTTATTAACCGTAATCTTGCGATTTTTTTTTCAATCTGTTATTTATAAAATATGTAGTTAGGGGATTCCCTTTTCTAATTTATTTTCATAGCAGCTTAAGTATATATTTTAGTCTTGTACGAGTTTTCAGCTCCTAAACTTGCGATAATTTTATATGTAGGTATGTTACTTTTACTTTAAGAATTGAATTGCCTTTTATTTTTATGAAATAAACTGTTCATGAATGCACATAAAAATTTAATTAATATTTTTTTTTGTATGAATCATTTCATTTTACCTATTTTTTACAGGGTTGAAGGATATGGAGCTAATCACCTTTTTTTCTATGTACTTCATGTCTTTTTTACACGGTTTTTTCTGGAACGTATCTACTGTGTAAAAACAGTGTATTTATATTCCATTTATCACTTATATTAAAAGAATAACCTTTGTTTCGTTTGTTTTTTTTTCTTAAGTGGCCAATAATTATACCTCTTACCCTATTTCTTTTTACGCTTTACATAAAACCTCTATTCTGACGCAAAATTTGTTTAATACAAAAATAAATTTTCAGTATTTTTAGACTCCCACGATTGGCAATAATAAATTATTATTTACCTTTCGTTTATAATTTTATGGCAGAGTAAATTAAATACGCTTTCATGAAGATTTGTAACCGTACTCGTATACTAGTTATTTATTATAGAAGAAATTTAATAAAGCAGTTAAATTACTTTAACTCACAGCAGTGCTTGGGTTGACGTATTGGAGAAATTCAATATGGTCTTTGACTATGGTTTTATTTCTGAATCGAATTTGCATTTATATAAAGTCATATGTAAAACGCTTCGCTTCGATGGTAAGAATATTGATATGAAATGTGTTATTATTACGATAATATTAACTCTTTGAAATTGCATACTTGTATAAATTTATAAACATTTTTGTACTGCATGCAAATAAATAAATATAATACGTAATCAAATTCTATAAAATATATTAATAAATATTACTTTTCTTTTGAATACAAAAATAAGAAAAATAAGTTTATTTCAAATAATAAATTTATAAATCATACGACAGTGTATTTCAATAGAAATATAAAGTTTCAATTTATAACATAAATTAAAAGTTGAGTTATGGAAATTACTTACTATGTAAAAAATTATAGCTCTTTTCATCGCATTATGCGAAAACAAATTTGAAAAAATAATGACTGCGAAAAATAACGGAGCGTTAGTTGATCGTTCGTTTAACATATTCTAATAAACTAATGTTGACTTAAGTGCAGTTTAGCAAAACCTAACGTAAAAAATCAAATGTATTAGTTCAGATAAAACAACTACCTAATCCAGAGTTCCAAAAATGTGCGTTACAGCGTCTTTACATAATAAATAAATGAATTTGTTCAATAATGCAGTTAGCCATATTAAAACCTTAAGAGGGTTAGGAAGTCTAGCGCCTCTGAAAATACTCAATATTTGGAAATTTACTGTAGTCAAATGAAACAACGAATTAAAGCAAAATTAACACAGCTGTTTAATCACTATTTAAAGTACATGAATGAAAATTATTAATCTCTGGCCGATGGTAGGTTTTCATCAAAATTTGAAGTTGACACCTTCCGTACTTGCTTTTAGCCAAATGATCAGATCTGGATCAATTTTACAAAGTGACTTAAATTTTTGAAACTATCCTCTACCACTTTGGTTGAAAACAAAAAATCCTGTAGATTTTTATGGCCAATGAAAATTACAGTTCAAAAAAAAGCTTAAATTTTAGAGTCTATAATTATTGAAATATATAACTCTGAGGTGTAAAAGTGGTTCATTCCATAGAAGGATAGTTTCAAAAACTAAAGTCACTTTGTAAAATTGTTCCAGATCTGACCATTCGACTAAAAACAAGTACGGAAGGTGTCAACTCCAAATTTTGATGAAAACCTACCAATCGGCCAGAGATTAATAATCTGAAAAATAATTTAAAATGTACTTTAAATAGTAATTAAACAGTTGTATTAATTTAGCTTTAATTCGTTGTTTCATTTGACCACAGTAAATTCCCAAATATTGAGCATTTTCAGAGGCACTAGACTTGCTAACCTCCTTAACTAAAAAAGTGCGCCACGAATTACAAAAGTTTGAGAACCTCTGATTTAATCTTTTCATTGCCTTACACTAACTAGAGTCACTTTAGTACAGCGTCGCCATTTTTAACCCATTTATTAAAAATTCATTTATTTATTATTTTTAGTGAGAAGAAAAAATTGAACATAATTTAATAATATAAAGTATATTGAATGAAATCTATAATCAATCAGAAATCGATCCATGCTGTCAAAACTCTTACTATGAGTGACTTAACTTTTAATGGATTTTGCTAGCAAAGTTAGAGCAAGACAATAACAGCAACATACGTCGACATAAAATTTCTCATGATTATTTCAATTGAAATAAAAAATCAATAAAAAAATAAAACTAATATTTTCCAATATTTGCAATTTCATACAAACACAATATACAATATACAAGTGCAACTTTATGTATGCATTTTATACGAAATATACGAAACCCAAATAATACAACGAAATAGAAATAAGAATATATTTCCAAATCAGCATACCTACAATTTCCATATCATATCATAGGTGCATTTTTTATGCCAGTTCATACGACACATATGTATGTACACACATTTATACTATCTGAAAGTGTTTGCATGTGGCGGGGGGGGGAGATCATCGTCTCGAAACGTCTTGAGCAAAACTTTTAACTCTCGCCTCTCATCTTCTTCTTCTCCGTTAGTTTATCTCTACCTCCTTCTACGATGACAAATATTTGCTTATGCATTGGAAACGTATGTATGTATGTGAAATTTTGGCGAGATAAATTTAATAAAATATATAATTTATTTAATGGTAACACATGAACGCTGTACGTAGCTTCAATGACAAATTACTTATTTTTAATATATATATATATATATTATATACAATCAAAACTGGACATAATAACATTAATTAATTCAACATAACGCACCCCCCCGCAAAAAAGTGTCAAAGAAAAAATTGTAGTTTTGAATAAATAGGAATAAATGATATTATAAAATTTTAGGTAAATCAAAATTGTAAAGGTAGTATAGGAAAATGACTGATACACAGTATTTAATTTAAATATTTCAGTATTCCTGTGATGTTTGAAAAATAGTAACTAAGTATTTAAAAAAATAAATAAAAAATGTGACAATTTTTAAGAATTTCCTAGTTTTGACGGTAGGTACACGAAGTACATTAATGACAATTTTTAGTAGAAATATATGTATAGTAATTTGGAATCATTCTACATATTTATCTCAAATATGACATTTTTTTGCGGGGGTTCGATATACAGGGTGTCCAAGATAAGCGTGCAATGCATGGGGATATCCTAAACGGTAAGAGATACAGATGTGGTTAAATAAGATGAATTATTTGTAAGAAAGGGGTGAGTATTACAACATCAAAAAATATTAATAATTTTATGTGGTTCAGGCGGTATACCAAAAAAACTGAAAATTCAGAATTTCTTTAAATGACTATAACTTTTTTGGCAAAGTAGATAGGTACTTTTTGTTTGCGGTTTCTTAAAGCACTTTTTTGAGTAGAATTGTTAGGTATATTTAGAATTTTTATATCACTTTTAGTTTCCGAGTTACAAGCCCTAACTTTAGTTTTTCTTATGGGCCGCCAAGTTGGCTATATCATATTCGAACGTGTTTTTTACTCTACTTTACAATGATATGTCACATGTCATACTTATTATAAAAAAAAGTAAAAACGTTTTTTCTGCAATAGTTTATTGTTTTTAAATATGCATTTGTTATTTTCATTGTTGTTATTGCGATTTTTGTTTAACAATTTTTGTTTTTCATGGCTTACTTAAATGTTTTTAATAAAATACTTTATAAATATCATCAATATTTAGTACTTCGACTTATTTTCTATAATAAATATGTCATGTGATATATCGTTGTAAAGTAGAGTAAAAAACACGTTCAAATATGATATAGCCAACTTGGCGGCCCATAAGAAAAACTAAAGTTAGGGCTTGTAACTCGTAAACTAAAAGTGATATAAAAATTCTAAATACACCAAACAATTCTACTCAAAAAAGTGCTTTAAGAAACCGCAAACAAAAAGTACCTATCTACTTTGTCAAAAAAGTTATAGTCATTTAAAGAAATTCTGAATTTTCAGTTTTTTGGGTATACCGCCTGAACCACATAAAATTATTAATATTTTTTGATATTGTAATACTCACCCCTTTCTTACAAATAATTCATCTCATTTAACCACATCTGTATCTCTTACCGTTTAGGATATCCCCATGCATTGCACGCTTATCTTGGACATCCTGTATATCGTTTTTAACGACTCTAAATAAAGTCCGACGGAATCCCATATAATTGACTTTTTACCGGTTTTTATGACCTAATATGACCGGTTCCCTCGATGTCGTATAACCAGTTTGACTGTATATAAAAATGTGTACTTTTTCAAATTTATTATTTTTAGTACAAGTAAGCCCCGAATGAACTATCATTACCAATGTTTTAATATGTAAAACCTTCATTATCACATCAAATTAACCTAATTTTCATACCACACTAGATTAAGTTGGACGTAGGAGTAAATTTTCCTTACGAATTGTATTTTGTTTAACGCGTGGTGACAGAATTTAATATGTTATGTTATAAATTAACTTTTAAAATGTATTCGAGTTGATATTTCTATGAAAAGTTGAATTTTTTTATGAAATTTCTATGAAAAGTGAAATTAGAACCATGAAATTTGACTAAAAAATTTTGTGTTTTAGATTTCGTTAAAAGTATGTTTATTATATAAAAAATGACGTGAAAAGTTGAAATTTTCAAACCGCAGGTCTGTATCTCAAACCGTTCTCGAGATATGTCCTCTCAAAGTTTCAGTTTTTTCAAAATTTTGGAGAAAAATGGCTGTAACTTTTGAACGTGTAGTCCGATTTGATTTTTGTTGAAAGATTTGAAATCAGCGTGTCTAAATCTATATAATGACATGTATAACACTTGAAAATTCGACAAAAAATTTTTGGCCAAAAATCGAATTTTTTCCAAGGGGTATACCTTAAAAAAATGTCGATTTTTCATAAAAAAATTTTTTTCGAGTTTCAAAGTATTATACATGTCATTATATAGATTTAGACACGCTGATTTCAAATCTGTCAACAAAAATCAAATCGGACTACACGTTCAAAAGTTACAGCCATTTTTCTCCAAAATTTTGAAAAAACTGAAACTTTGAGAGGACATATCTCGAGAACGGTTTGAGATACAGACCTGCGGTTTGAAAATTTCAACTTTTCACGTCATTTTCTATAAGAAAAACATACTTTTAACGAAATCTAAAATTCAAAGTTTTTTTGTTATATTTTGCGCTTATCAGAAGCTTATTATTTATTTTAACACTTTCTAGAATTTTAGACTCCAATATACATATAAAATTTCAAATTCACTATTGTCTATAAGATGCTTACCATTTACAACTTGCAACAAAAGAATAATAATGTAAATATACTAATTCGTTTCAACACTTTTGTGATATTATATTTGCATCAAATCTTTGCCTAGAACGAAATACATTTAAATAATAAACAACTGTATACCTACTATATGTAAATATATGAACAGTCAACTATTATATATGTTACTCTATGTTTTATTTCATTCATAACAAATATTCATTACCATATTTTGATTAAATATTGGATTTTAGTTCATACATTGTATATCATTATATTAATCATTTTGTGTACACCTTATGTTATTCACATAACTCGTTGGGAAAAGTAATTACTAGGACGATTATATTTGTTTAAATAATTCGATGAATATTAAACAGCTATGAATCTAGAATCTATGTAGAGCTTTGCGATAATCACAGATACCCTTTCATGTTGAACATATCAATTTAGAATTCACGACTTGGGTGAAAGTTTTACATCTCTAGGCTTCTTGATGTAGTTCACCTTCTTAGTCTTCGTGAAATCAAACCGATATATACATATTATGAATTCATAGAAGGTCAGTTAAGATTTTATTATTTATTTTATCTACAGGTATGTATATACAGGGTGGCCCAAGTAAAATTAAACGGGCGCGCTTTTGGTCATTTAAAATAAGATTTTGAAAAAAAGCTCGAACACGTTGATTTTGCTTTCAAGGTGGACATATTTTACTATAAAATTTTTGCCTTTCAACCCTTAAAATTTTAAATAGCATGGTAGGGTAAGTGATATCTCATTTGAAAGTTTTTTCATTCTTAATACGGTGCTTTTTTTCAAATCTGTTTAGTTTTAGTTAAGTTATTTACATTTTGAATTCCATAAGTGCAATGATTTTCTAATCATAAAACAAATATTTATAACTAAAATTCAAAACAAAGTAGACTTATTTTCTTATCAAATAATTCAAAAACATCCAATTTGGACATTTATTGAATTAATTAAAGTTTTGGATGTTGGTAAATTTTTTTTAAATTTTTTGATAAAAAAATAAGCCTACTTTGTTTTGAATTATAGTTGTAAATGTTTGTTTTGTTGATCAAAAAATCAATGCATTCATGAAACTAAAAATGTAAATAACTTGACTAACAGATTTGAAGAAAAACAAAAATCACCGTATTTAGAACGAAAAAACTTTTCAAATGAGGTATCACTTGCCCTATCATGCTATTTAAAATTTTAAGGATTGCGCTTATTACCGTTGAGGGTTATTAGATATTCATACACAAAAATCATGTGTATGTTGCAGGGTTGGCTCCCCACTGGGTAACCCAAAAAAACCCGGGTGGGTTTTTTTGGGCAACTTGACTTAAAAAAACCCAGTGGGTTTTTTAAAATATTATTATTTTAGGGTATATTTGAATGAAATATTTTATTTTGTAACGAAATAATTATAATACAATCATTCTAGACCTTTTTATTTTATTTATAATTAAAATAACAGTGGTAATAGTACTAATTAAACCTTTACATACAGGCTCTGTGATTTGAAAAGTTTAAAACAAATAACTTTTTGTCTAGACCTAAAAAGTTATCAAATATCACTCGTTTCGACAATATGAGAGAAGATCTAGAATGACGGTAACCTCAATTTTTTTAATACTAACCCCCTTTACTACAATTAGGATGGACCATTTTGGATTAATAAAAAAAACTGTAAAGATAAATGTTCAAAATGGTTTCTATTATTTCTCAAAAATTAACAGTGTTAAAACTCATGATAAATAAAATTTTTAAATAATTTCTCTAGAAATAACCCACATTCTCGAATAAAGGATTAAAATATTTTTTACGCTGTAAGAAATCTTAGTATTGTAATACCGTCGAAAAATTGTGTTCGAAATAAAAGCAGATTCTGATTGTACTATACATATAACTTCAATGTAAAAAACTGATATTTTCCGTATGGCGGCTATGCATGTGTCTGCCTGGGTGAAGAATTTTCACGATAAGTATATTGTAAATATTTGAATTACTTTTGGGGAAAATTTTTGTTTTAGTAAGTACTTTAGACCTATTGATTTTGGGGATTATAGGATTAGGGGTTTTGGAAATATTTGAAATTTTGTACCTAATATCATCTAAAAAGGGAACTTTGCGAGGTGTATCTCGCCAATTTTGAACTGATGGTTCAATCGAACCTAAAGGATATTTATTTATTTATAGATCGAAAGCAACTATTAAAAGGAGAGAAAAACATGCTCAAAATTTAATTTTAAATAATAAAATATTACGTTTTCTAATTCAAGTTTCCTAATGCAACTTAATTCAAATTTTTAGATTCTTATTCTACATTTTGCTTTATGTTATTGAGGATAATACAGAAAACTAATATTTTAAAAAATATTTTAAATAGTATAAGACAAATATTATGGAACATGAAAGTTATGTATGGTTCTCTGTTAATTTTATTATCTTTTGTCTTCCAGATCCACTTTGAATATTAATTTAAAATTAAATTATTTAAATATTTTTACGTATTTATTGCTAAATCTTTTATTCAATAATACTGGACATTACCAGATAAACATTTAATTATGTTTGTTTAGTTTCAAAATAGGTCTTGAAAAAACCGGAAACCATTTCGAACAGTTAATTAAAATTAACATATTAAAAATAGTATTATTTTTTTAATTTTGTTACTAGGCAATTCAAAAAAGACATAGAAAACTATATTTGGAAATTCGATGGACCGTTTTTATATAATGAAAACACTGAGGAAAATATTCCTTTTTTATCCGCAATTATATCAATCAACATCATTCGAATACATCTTTTCACTGTAAAAAATATATATTTTATATGTCTTTACTTAATTTAAAAAAAACCCAATAAAACCCAAAAAAACCCGGTTTTAAAACCCAATAAAACCCGGTGGGCTGGGCTTTTTTAAAAAAACCCGGGTTTTTGCCAACCCTGGTATGTTGCCATCAAGGCAGGTAAAATATTGGTCGTATTTATTTGATTACTAAGACAATATTCAAATTTTAGTAATCATTGTAAAAATTGATGTGAATAAATAAACAAAACAAAATTTTACAGCTTGCAATATCTTCTTTTCAATGCTATTCGTAGACTCAAATTTTATTTGAGGTTAAAAAGGTTTTACTTAATTTTATTCAAGGATACAGTTTTTCAGAGATTGCAAGCAAGCTTTATGTTATCAAAAGAAAATTCCTTTTTTACGTATAAATGCAAACCCTGTAGAAAGATTCTGAGTTAAATTTTGATCTAGACCAAATTCTTTATAATGCAGGCAGGACATTATTGATTTTTATATCAAATTTAAAAGTGTGAGTGTATTTTTTTGACAAGAAATCAACCATACTATTTCCAAATAACTTTTTTGTAAAAATCCGTCGGATTTTCTATTTAAAGCCCAAACTGAAAATGTGCACCTGTTATTACACATTAGATTTATACACTCGGAACATAAATGTTTAAAGTGAACCGAAGTGACAGGCACTGGCCATGTTTGCTGTGAAATGTCAAAAATGTCCAACAAAAAGTCGCATTAAATTCACGTTCGAAATATCGACGCACATCTACTATAGATAATATTTGTTTTACGCAAACATCGAAATATAAAAATAAATAAAGTATATTTAATATACAGGATGATTCATTTAACCTGGAACTTTGTATAAGTCGAGAACTAAGTAAAATAATGAAAAATTATAAGGTATCAAAAGGGTCAAATATTGGTCACCTTGAATTTCACCTTGATATTTATTTTCATGGTCAAATGAAGGTCAACTTTGATTTTTTAAATAAGAACCTATATTTTTTATTGCATATTCGTATTATACGGGAAAAAACATGTAACTTTTGTACAAAGTTTTTTTTAATGTAATGTTTTATTTGTAACGAAATTTCTATGCACTTGCTATTTGCTTCGTAAATTTAAAATTACTAAATAATTTTACTTTTTATAAGGTCGATTAATCCCAGAATTACGCCAAAAGTAGTTTATTAATCCACTGTATAAAAAGAAAAATTATTTAGTAAATTGCAAGTGCATGGGAATTTCGTTAGAAACAAAAAATTTACATTAAAAAAACTTTTCGTACAAAGGTTATATATTTTTTTCTGTATAATACAAATATGCAATAAATAATATAGATTCTCATTTGAAAAATCAAAGTTGACCTTCATTTGACCATGAAAATAAATATCAAGGTGAAATTCAAGGTCGTCAATATTTGACCCTCTCGATACCTTATAACATTTATTTTGCTTAGTTCTCGAGATATACAAAATTCCAGGTTAAATGAATCACCCAGTATATAGTATAACATAAACCATTTGTATTGGAAAATGAGATTTTATATTTTGTAGCTTTGTTTTTCTACAGATATTTTCCCGTTAGTTTTTATTATATCTTGGACTCTTGATACAATATATGGTCTAAGAGCAGCGACGTCTTATACTTAAATAAATCAATTCATAATAAGAAATGGTGGAGATAATACGAACAAGAAATTTATACCCAGAAGAAGAACGAAATGTCTAACTGCGAAAAAAATACTAAAACTAATGTATTTAATTAGGGCTGAACATTGCAGGGAAAATCATTGTGACGGAAAAAAGTCGATTTGTTTTTATTTTTCAATAAACATTAATATTGAATATATACTACACTGCCGTGCAAAAGTCTTTGGACACCTGTAATTTTGAATGTAAGAATACAGATTTCAGTCAATAAAAATCCCTAAAATAGTGAAAAGAATATTGTTCACGCCGCCCCTATTTACTTAAGTTAAGTTAAGAATCCTAACGCCAGAGAGCGTATGATGCGCAAGCAATTTGCGTATGTAAAGTTAAGTAGTAGTATTACATTAACCGAACAAGTAGTATTACGTTAACCGAACAAGTAGTATTATGTTAACCGACCAAGTAGTATTATGTTAACCGACCAAGTAGTATGTTAACCACCAAGTAACCAAGTATAAAAACAACCACCCAAGTGTGTATGTTAATAACCAACAAATAACCGAGTAGTATAAAAATAACCACCCCAAGTGTGTGTTATAAATCACCGAAACCGAGTGTGTAAAATAGAATATTACCATAACCAAAATATATGTATTTTTGACATAGTTTAGTTATATAGTGATTAAATTTGCAATAAGTAAAAAACACTGATCAAGTGCTCTGTGTATGTGTGAATTAGTAAAACAACTGGAGACCACAAGTTTGTCTACGAAGGATTCTGCGATCTGGAATAGTCCTAATATATATATCCTTTATCCAAAGGCTTTCCCATATTTCAGAAAGCAGGAGAATTTGGCGACACACGAAACAACAAAAGGTCAGTCAAAACTTTCAATTATACAGAGCATTTATATACAGTCCGCTATACGAGGGTTAACGCCAAATCAAATATGTTTACTCAAAGTCAAAATAGTAAAAAAAAAAAAAACAATTTCTCGTTAGCTTGAAAAACACTGTGCGTTAATACTTTCAACTTGAGTCAACCTGACCTATCAGGTATATAATTCAAAAATTTTTCGTAACATGGAAAATTGTAAATGCTGTATTTTAGATATGCTAGGATTATTACAAATATTGTAATTAAGTACTCTTATCAACATATAAGATTTATTAACAAACATTTTTGCAGTTTTAAAATGAGTGTCCAATACACACTGTGCACGGCAGTGTATATAAAATTCCCTTCATTAGATCCGAAAATAATTAATTGTATCTGTGAAAAAAATTCACAAACATTGACAATTTTTTTAACCGTCACAGTGGCTTTCCCCCTTAAGACACAAAAAAATTCCAAACGAAATTAATGTAAATATATACATTTAAATTCTTTTTTGAATAGTTAAAATTTGTAAAAACTAAAAAATAATTATAACCCTGAAAGGAATCAGTAAAAATATCGTCGAAATAAAATCAATAAATTTAACATTGCTAGCATCATCCCCATACTCACAATAAATCCATTTTCTATCTAAATATAAATTACCACTCAACAAAATTCTATAGCCCTAAATAAATATACCTACATATATGTTATCTATTTTAGCCATTAGCTCTTATACTATATGTACGTCTTTACTTTAGAAAACCATGATTCTGGCTTTACGTTTAAAGGCTATGGATCACCTAAGTTTGCTATAAAAAAATAAGATATTCCCCGCATAGTTTAAACTCTTTGAACGTCAAACTTTATGTTGTAATCATTATTGATGTCCGTAAGCTTATTAAATAATATTGCTAGACTAGAGTAACATCTGTAGAAGATATCACTAGACTATTTCTAATACTTATAAAGAAAATACAATATTTGAATTAAATTTGAAACTGTAATAACTATTTTAAAAATCATAATTGGGAAAATAGTCCAGTCACTATAATATTTAAGTTAGAAAAAAATGACGGAGTACGATTTTTTTCAAGAAATTGGTAGATTTCAATGTATATAACATGGTGATAACTTTTCCCTGCCTTCAAAGGGGGGTGCATAACTTTCTAGGGTCTTACAAAGCTGTCTAAAATCAGTAATTTGGGTATACCACTGGGGCTGTCAGTTTTAGAAGAAAATAGGTTTAATAAATCTTAAAATTGATAAAAATATGAATAAAATAGTGTTTTTAAAAATTATAAATAGAGCCCACGAAAAAATCACTTATCGACGTCGAGTTTGGAGATTACACTTGAAATGTAGAGTTACGTTTGATCGCTGTCTTTAATATGTCTGAATTTTCAAAATAAAATTTTAAAATATAACAGAGAAAAGAGTGCCCTAAATAATGCTTGGCACCCAATGTCGGAATCTCGAAAAATGTTTGAGTTATAAGATCTCCAAGTTCTAGGTATTACTAAAATTTAAGGAAAACTATTCAAGTTTTTTTGACGACCCCAGAGAAGACCTTCTACACCGAATAAAATAAATTCCAGGTAGGAATCCATTGAAAATTTAATGCCCTAATTAATGGTTTCTGTCCGACCGTGATTACTTTAAAATTGTTCAAATTACAAAAAGAATCCTAACAATCCCAAAAAACAGTATACCTTGCTCTGAAAGCACCAGTATTTTAATATTTTCTATGCATGTACCATACACAGAAATAAACTGTATTGGACCAAGAAAACCTTGTTTTGTATATAACAAAAACAATATTTTCTTAATATAAGAAACATACTCTTAATCCTACTACGTTATTCCTTCGTTCAAGAATACTATAGTTGGTTTAAGAGATTATTGCTTATCTTAATAAAATATTGTTTTCGTTATATACAAAACAAGGTTTACTTGGTTTGAGAAATCCTTTCTACCAGAGTATGTAGTGTCTTATATCTATGTGGAAATAATTCAATTATTATTATTAATAATACCAGACATATTCCAGTCATAGAAATCATTCAAAATCAACTCATTATCAACTTTAAAACTTCAGTACATCATAACAGATTAAACAACCCTTTTATCATACAGTTCTAATCAAATTAACATTAAATTAGGAAACTTGAGTGATTATGTGTTATAGCTATTCGTTGTTTAGTTTTGAAAGTTTGATTCAATATTAGTTATATTTGATTTGGTCATTAATATCGACCGTCTTTCCCTATCTGCGTTGACTAATTAATGGTCATGAGACATGTTCATTGAGTCTAATGAGTAATGAGTATCCTTTAACTACGATTGATTGATGAATGCCCTAGACATCTTTCAGATAGTTTTTAACAAATAGCAGTTCGTTCTTTTTTTTGCAGAAAGGTATAATGTAATATTAAAAAGAGGTAAATTGATTCTTTCTAAGGTAAGAAAAAAATAGTAACAGCTTCATATTTATATGACTGTGGGTTCAAAGATTTTAGTACGTTCATTTATTTATTAATCGCAAAAATTATATATTATTTTCAATATCTTAAGGGTGGTAGCCACTGTGACGGGTCAAAAAATTGTCAAAGTTTGGGAATTTTTTTCACAGATAATACTAATTATTTTTGAATCAGGTAAAGGACGTTTTATTAAGTATTTATTCAACTTATTTAATATCAATTTTTATTGAATAATATTAAATATTTATAAAGTTATGAGCCTCGATGTGACGACCAAAAAATGTATTCTCTATGGTTCACTCGAAATTTCGAATGAAAAAAATAAATAAAATTTTTATCAATATCTATATGAATGTAGCTATCGTTGCACGTAGCCGTTTTATTTTATTTTATTTTTTCACAAAATGGTGATCGTTTGAATTTTTTTTTTCATTTTTAAGATCTATTTTTTTATTAAAGCGGTTTTAAAAATAGTAATTATCAAAATTTCAAAAATCGGCTACGTGAAATTAATTAAAAAAATTATAAATTAAACATATATGAAATCGGTTCATTAGTCTTTAACGAATCGTGCCAACCAGGTCGAAAAATGTAATTTCGAGATAAACGTGTTTAATATTTTTGTTATGTCATAACCGGTCGCGGTACCTCGTCTCACTAAATTGACTGTAACTCCGTCAATTTTCGGAATTTAATCTCAATTTTTTGTATACATATTTATGAATATGTATACTTAAAAAAATGTAATTTTTCGTCATAGTGGCTTTTCCCCTTAAATATTATTTGATTTAAATTATTTTATTATTGATAATTACATTTAGAAAACAAAACAAACATTTGTTTAGATTTAAAAATATAAAAACGAACTTTTAGCAGAAAAGAAATAAATTATAAAATATATGTTCAAATTTACTTTTTTATCTTCAATCAGAAAAAATAATCTTACACCAAGGGAGAATTCTTAAATAAACAAATTAGCTTTGAATTCATTTGGGACATGGCAAATATTTACTTCTTTAGCAAACAGATGATAATTATAACAGACATTTTTTAATGTTCTTTTTATTTCTTTTTAATTGCAGAAACAAAATAAAAAATAATAAATTATATTCATACGTAAACGCATTATAATATTTTTAAATACAAATTATTTGTTTTATAATTTATATTGCTAACGACGCCTTTTCTATACATATCTAAAAATTAATTAATTATACAGTCATCTAACAATAGTCCAATCAATAGACAATTTCGTATAAGGGTGGCGCTAGAAAAAAATGCATTATTTAGGGCACTTTTTTCTCTATTATAATTTAAAATTTCATTTTGAAATTCAATTAAAGACATCTTAAACACAGCGGTCGAACGTAACTCTACATTTTAGGCGTGATCTCCAAATTCGACGTCGCTAAATGATTTTTTCGCGGGCTCTATTTTATTAACTATTTATGTTACATAATTTTTAAAAACACTATTTTGTTCGTAATTTTATCAGCTTTAAGATTTTTTAAACCTGTTTTCTTATAAAACTGACAGTCCCAGTGGTATACCCAAATAACTGATTTTAGACAGCTTTGTAAGCCCCTAGAAAGTTATGCACCCCCCTGTGAAGGGGGGGGAAAGTTATCACCATGTTCCATACATTGAAATCTACCAATTTCTTGAAAAAAACGTACTCCGTCATTTTTTCTAGTTGACTGGACTACAATAAGAATATAGACTTTTGTTTTCCGTACTAAATACACTCAACATTCTACAATACGACGGCATCGGTAATTCAATCGTTCTACCTATTGACGACTATAGGGGCACCTACCACTGTGCCGACTTTAAGGGGTTACATACAGTTAGAAGGTCAAAAAAAACGTTTCTTTCAAGAATTTTTTTAAGAGAAGACTTTTAAATTTATTAATGTATTAACATTTTTTATTTGTAAAAATAATAATTTCGAAAGCTGCTACAGCTGTTCTCCAGGAGGTACTCTCAAAAAAGCGCCTTGCGGTGACCACGATATCTCTGGACTGCATTTTTTTAAATAAAAAACCCAAACGGATTTCTTTAAAGTAATGTATAATCTTGTACTTAATCGAAGGAATAAGCAAAATAAATTTTTTTGACAAAATGGCGGCTTCTCGAAAAAAAATATCGATTTTCGACATCAATTTTGAGCTTAAATTATTTATAAAAAAAATAATATTTATCGGTGAGAAAAAACCTTCGATTAATTACTAAAAAATATTCTTAAGAAACTTGTGTTAAAATTTGAGATTGATCGGTTCATTTTAAAATTAAATAAGAATCTTTATAGATATTGACTTAAAAGACACATATATGTAATGTACATACTTAAGGTATTTTCAGATATATAAACTATTATCAAAAATCGAAATAGCGGCCATGATATCTTAAAATATACGCTTTCATATATTTTGACAGAAATTATATATCTTCACTAGAATAAAATAGAAAACGTAAAAGGCGAATCAAACTTAAAAATAAATGATTAATGTCTTTGGTATAAAGGAAGTTCAATGCATCGATAAATGTAATTATTTATTGTCTACTGAACAAAAACTAATCCCAAAGATTACATCGTCGATTATTTGTAATGGTGAGTATTTTCTTAAATACCGAAGTGCTATAACCATATTTAAATATTACAAAAGTGAGTAAAAACTAGACATAGTAATAATTATAAATATTAAGGTATTTGGCACTATTAATAATACATACTAAAATGTTGTAAATAGTGTAGTATACATTAGTATTACACTATGCAACAAAAAATACTTTTGTAATATAACAGAGATCTGAATAGAAAATTTAGGAGGCTTTTGGCATGCCGAAACTGGATTTGTTGCCCAATTGGTTTCATCACGTCAAGGTTTTGAGATATTCTAACCTAAAACTCCCAAAAATGACTGTATTGGCAATGTTAAAGAATTTATTATCAAGTAGGTAATTTTTTTCTAAAGTTTCCGGTCACGGTAACAAATAGTATTATCTTTCCTCTTTAAAATGGGTTTTAATTTTTTACTGTACGATTTTTTTAGCCAAGATGTACTATGTAGTTTGAAGATATGATATTTTTGTTAATAGAGTGTAGTATAGTAAATACAATGAACTTTACTACATATATCTTCAGAGTAGTATATTTCGGTAAAGAAAAATCGCTTAGTAAAATGTAAAAAATCATTTTAAAGAGAAAAGATAGTATTTTTTGAAATTATGAAAGAAAACTTCAGAAAAAAATTACCTACTTAATAATAAATTCCCCAACATTGCCAAAATCGTCATTTTTGGGACTTTTAGGTTCGGATATCTAAAAAACCTGACGTGATGGAATCATTTCTGTGATTTTTTTTTGTTGCATAGTGTAATTAACAATCTATATAGTATTTTTTATGTGAAATAAGTCAGTATTTTAATAATAAACCTAATTTTAAAATATAATATTTAACCTATTTGTCACGTGATTGCAAACGCATCTAGCAGAACTATCACTGGTATGACGTAGTTACTTACTAAAAACGTATTAATAATACATACTTTTAACACAAAATTTTAGTTAATATAAAATAATATAATGCTTTTTTTAAATAAAAATAAAATGTGAAAATCAATTATATTTTTTAAATGTAGGTACTAAAATTATATTTTATCTAAATGTCAATTTAATATACGGTTCCTTTTATGTGTTATAATACATAATTAATATCAAAAACATACATTTATATTTTATTATTTATCTTTCTTGACGTGTTTTACTTGAAAATCTGCAAAACATATGTTTTTTAACTTTATGAATAAATAAACATTTAAATACCGCGAAAATCTACAATTACACAAGCAAATAACCTGTATACAATAATCAATAAACCCAAATAAAAACATAAACTAATTATTAAATATTAATATTTATTATCCTATAAATAGGACACTTTTCTTTTTTTTACTTTGTGAATTTTTATTTATATAATTGATTTTCGTTTCCCAAAATGCATTATAATCAATACTGCGCATAAAGGGGATATTTAAAAATTCAAGTGCATAATCAACAGAGCGCATATTGGGGGAAAAATAGTGCACTATCCAAAATATACAAACATTTCATTTTGATGGTAATAATGTTGATTTTTAATAGATATGTAAGTACGTACTTACATTTTCATCTATTTTAAAATTTCAGTTTGAACTATGTAATTTGTACTTTATACCTACTTCATTTATACAGGATGAATCAATAGTGCGTATTTCTACGTGATATTCAGAGACATGAAAAAATGACAATTTTAAATATTTTTTTTTGCCAGTAAATTATTTTATTCTATAAAAGTAAAAACATAGCATCATTAAATAAGGTTTCGACTTGACTTGGCAGAAATTTTAGAAAAAAAAATTAATAATTTTAAAAATTATGGCTGTTTGTGTTGATCCATTTCCAACCGAAGCTCCTTGCGGTGACCATCACTTATCCTTGGAGATTCATTCAAATTCAATCGGACAAAAAAATTAGTTTTATTAATAGATAATCTAGTGCCTGATCGAAGCTTTTTTTTCTTTCTTAAATTAACAAAATGGCAGTTTCAGGAAATTTTTTTCCAGATTTTCGGGAAAAAACCAACAGTTAATTGTTTATAACAAATCGAAATTAAAAACAAAACAAAAATCCTTCGATCAGGCACTAGTTTTTCATGTTTTCAAAAAGCTGTATAAATTTCATTAAAATCTACCGAGCGGTTTTCGAGCTACAGTGGTCACCAGTTCAAAAAACATAGTTTTGAGAAAAACGCATTTAAAGTTTTACACTCAATTTACGTAAAGTAATACGTATTATTTAATTACTTACACAGAGTCATCTATTAATGGGCCATATAATAGTTCTTCTGCCGTTGTAGCAGCTTCCAAAAATGCAAAAAAAGAAAATCGATTTCTCGAAAATTCTGACTACACCTAACCCCTTAAGAAATAGAGAAATAATTTCAATTTTTTATAGAAAATTTAATTCTCAACCTAAAAGAGTACGTAAAATTTTCACGTATACATGGATGCCAACCAAATGGTTTTCATGATTTTTACATCAAACCATATACCAACCTGATTTAACTAAGAAAACAAGTTTTATTAAAATCGGTTTAGTGGTTCACGAATTATAACAAAGAAAAAAAGGTGTTTCTGCTTTCAGAAATGATCATAAGGCTTCCCATATCTTTAAGAAGAAACAATAAAAAATAATACAACTAAAAATCTTTGTTAAAAGTAAATAAATAAAAGAATTTAATAAAAACAAAAATTGAAAAAGAATAGACATTTCCAGTCGAATTGTTTTCGTTTGTTTTTTCCGTTTCTAAGTTCTTGCTGCAGTTTAATAATCTGAAAACGAATAGTAATTGAAGTAAAATGGACACTCAGCAGTACTAAAAGATCAATCTTAATTCAATTGTCACTCAGAGCGAAGAAAACAAAAACAAAATAACGTCAGAAAAGTATCTACTTATTTGTAAATACAATTTTATTATTTTTTTCTAAAAAACAAAAAACTATCGTTAACTTTTACAAATATTTAGGCTTCTGCGGTGATGTTTATAGATATAAGTCGCGTCGATTTGACCGTTGTCCACTGTTATATGCGACGAAACGTTGACCGATAGAATATCCAGAAAGCCAGATACATATATTTGATTTTTATTTTCATTCAATTTTATATAATTTTACAACATTTTCTTTAGTACAATTATTATTTCAAACAGTAAAAATCTCAACAAATTCGGTTTAGTAGTTTTCATGTCAATTTGAAATAAACACACAGGCAGTTTCCCAAAAATATATACACCCAATTCTGTTTTATATGCACGGTCTTTTTTTACACGGTTTTGATTTAACACGGTCTAGAAAAAAATTGATTCCGTTTTTACATAATTTCATTCGATTTAGCACGATTAAAAAGGTTATTTGATTTAAATTTTCAAGAAAAATATTTTTATTAACAGTAATTTTTTTTCAATCTGTTATTTATAAAATATGTAGTTAGGGAATTCCCCTTTCTAATTTATTTTCATAGCAGCTTAAGTATATATTTTAGTCTTGTACAAGTTTTCAGTTCCTAAACTTGCGATAATTTTATATTTATGTTACTTTTACTTTAAGAATTGAATTGCCTTTTATTTTTATGAAATAAACTGTGCATAAATGCACATAAAAATTTAATTTACATGAATCATGTCATTTTACCTAATTTTTACAGGGCTGAAGGATATGGAACTAATCCCCTTTTTTACACGGTTTTTTCTGAAACATATTTACCGTGTAATAACAGAATTAGGTGTATTTCAAATATATATTTAAGGTAGTTGGTCCATCATAATGTGATCACATTAGGCCATGAGTATATATTTTTAATTTAGAGAAATGATCATGGCAACGCTGTACATTATCTACTATTAACTACTTGTCAAATGATTATATTTTATCATCTAAACTACCACAGAATATATTAATAATTAATGAAATCGATTATAATTCCCTTCAATCCACTTATCATATTTTGTAAAAAATTATTTCATTATTTCGTGTATTTTTTACTATAATCAAATGAATACGTTGTTGCCACATTGTCAACAATACTGTAATTTATGTGATGGTTTGGTAGTTAAATCTGGTTAAATCTTAATAACGGGATGGTCAATAATTCCAATTTTTTGTATACGGTTTTCTTTCATATAAATATACAACATGTCAGTTTTTTATGAAAATCTGACGCTACGTTTAAATTTTATCTAATAAAACGTTACGTTAGTGTACGGTTAGTCCATATAAGCTGTGTTAAAAATATAAACTTTGAGATCGTTTTTCATGACTTTGAGATGGTCAATTTTAATAAAAATGGGCTATTTTTCAGATATTAATCTAGGAATATTCCTGTGCAATTTAAACAAAATCTGACGAAAACATGTTTTTGGACCAACTACCTTAAAGTATATATTGATTATAATTAAATAGCTATTAAAAAACAATGTTAACCTTGGATAAAAATCGTGTATTCTTTAATGATAGCAGTTAAAAAAATGTAAATTCCACTTTAATACAACAGAACATGTACTTTAACCTAAATTGCTGCTACTGGATTTAACTATTTCGAAATTTCAAACGTGGTCATGTTAGAAATGTGAAAATTACAATTACTTTATAGTACAGAAACACGACATTTATCTAAAGTGATCTCTACGTTTATTTCTTGCTCTAACTTTTAAAAGTATAAAACATTATTACATTTTAAATTTACAATATAATCTTTATATATAAAAACCACAATATATCAAAAGTAGTTATTTTTAGAAACAAAAAAGTTATCAACCATTTTAATTCAAGTGTTTCGATGTCAAAGATAGTATTTATCATTTTTTTAAACGAGTTACTTTTTTAATTGCACTGAAAGCTTGTATTTATTTAAATTAGAAGTTATCTAATTGGAGCAAAGTTGCATTGAACTTTAAAAAAAAATAGCAACTATAAATCCGTATATAAAATTCGTGATTTTTTTTTCTGACATGACTTTTTTATGCGTAATACAGAGAATCAACATTATACGTATTTATAATTTTATAAAAAACTATATTATCATTATTTTTTCTGTTATGAACTGTATCAAATATACCTACATGGTGTTCCTAGTTAAAAATTTTAATTTTAAATTTTCCTAACAAAAGATGTTTATTTACATATCTTTTTAAAGAAAAAGTACTTATTGGTATACCATTGTATTTAAAATTTTTGAATTATCCCTAATTGAACTTTTCAATTTTTGCTTTGTCGCATATGTCACTTTAAACTATCAAAATCTCAAATAATCATACATCTTTACAAAGTTCATTATTTCTACATTCTTTTAAAAAAATAATAAAACTCCATTAATATTTAATGAAATTAGAGCACTTTTAGTAAAACCTTAAAATTTGAGAATAAGTCGCCATATTTTTTAAACAATTGAAAGTATAAAAAAAATTGTTTTACGAAAGTTTCTTATTTTTTTATGATCTTTACAAATATGTATTTTTTGATATACTATTCCATTTGATTATGCTGAGAAACGGGCATGTACCCCTCAAACTACCCCCCAAAGAGCGATTTTAGTTGGCTGAAAATATTTTCCTGAAATTCTTTAGGGTCGATATATATAATAAATTTTATACTCTATAACTCTATCTTCAATAGTTTGGGCGTAAAACAATGCCGGACGCACTATTAGATGATCCTGTACATAGGCGCCGACTTTTCATTTCACCTGGGGGGGGGCGAGATTTTCATTAATTTTGGGGGGGGGATTTCTTTTAAAAATGTGCAAAATCCAACTTTCGTAATAACGATCAAATGACCTAAATGTTTTTTGCGGCAAAAAATTTCAGAAATACAACTAGTAGTGGTTGAGTGTAAAAAAAAAAATTTCATGAAATCATTGGATATAACAGCTAAAATCATCGTAAAATGGACCATGCAACATCCACTTGGATAACGCTGCCGACGATACAACATTCATTATTTGTAATGTAGTTTCGGTAAAAATCGATCAAACTTTAATTATTTGAAATAATTGAAAAGCGGACATTTGTATCTTTGAATTTTTTTTTCGTTTGTACATTAGTTTATTAATTTACAGAGGCTCACGAAACGAAAACGACGATTTTAGTTGAAAACTTCAGTTAAGTATACTTAGTAGAGAAAATTCGTAGATTTTTTTATAAAGCTGATGGTGTAACTGGATATTCAATGTTAATTTTATTTTTGAAGAAATTTTTAGTGATCATTTTTTCTCAAGTGACAAGTATTTGAATATTGCACCTTTTTTTAAAGAAAAATCTTATTGACAAATGTATCTTTAATTTAAAATAAACTAGTGCAGCTTCACAGGGGGGGCGAAGCCCCCCTAGTATAATATCTAGGGGGACGATCGCCCCCCCATAGTCGGCGCCAGTGATCCTGTATATATACAGTGTATGTATACTATTTGTATACATATTTTATAAAATATGTAGTAAGGGAATTCCCTTTTCTAATGAATTTTCATAGCAGCTTAAGTATATATGTATATATAAGCTGTTGAGTAAGTGACTAAGTAACATAAAAAAAAGTTTGATTTTACCTATTTTTTACAGGTTTAAAAGATATGAAACTAATTCCTTTTTTTTCTATGTACTTCATGTTTTTACACGGTTTTTTCTGGAACGTATCTACCGTGTAAAAACAGAATTAGGTGTACATCACTCGAAAACGTTAGCTATCACTGATACAAACAAATTATCTGTAATCTCCCAAGTCTCCTAACGATGGTCAACTGATAGACGCGCCCGTTACCTTCTGCACCTACTCTCGCAAACTTTGAGTTAGTGTACACAGTCGCGACGAAGCAAACAAAAACTTTCTCCTCCTACGTACTAGTTATAAACTATAATACGGTATTACAATAATATTATTATATTTTTTTGTTCATTTTACCAGACACAGTGCAAATATTGTATTAAAGTTCATATTATATTGTTTATTCAATGTTGGGAATATCAATATTGACAATACATTTTTTCTTTGAACTGTTACATAGTGTAACATATATCTGGGCAATATATAAAATGTATAATTTATTTATACTTTAAATAATAGTTTAAAATTTTGAATACACTGCTATGCAAAAGTATTTGGATACCAGTGATTTTAAATGTAAATATATAGATTTCAGCCATTAAAAATACACAAAATAGCAAAAAGAATATGTTTACTCGCAGTCAAAATAGTAAAGAAACAATTTCTCGTTAGCTTGAAAGACACTGTGCTTCAATACTTTCAACTTGAGTAAACCTGACCTTTCAGGCATATAATTCAAAAATTTTCCTTAACATGGAAAATTGTAAATGCTGTATTTTAGATATTCTAGGATTATTACAAAAGTTGTAATTAAGTACTCTTGTCAACATTTAAGATTTTTTATCGACCATTTTTGCAGTTTTATATTTACAATACGCAAAAAAATGAGTGTCCAAACACTTTTTCACGGCAGTGTATAATATTTAATAATTATAATCTTTAAAATGGATAATTTATATCATTAAAATAAAATAAAAAAAATTGAATATAATATTTTTCAGGATAAAAAAAGCGATAATATTTTTTTCGGTTTCTGATTCGAGATTCAGACCAAAACGAAAGTGACTTAAATTTAGACGAGATTAAATTGGCTTCAATCTCATTAACTTTATAGGTTGCATACAGCAAAATTAACCACAATTAGTTAATCGGTTGTTTTCAATCCATGATTAATGTAAATGTGATCAATGTAAACAATCCGTGATCGATTTGGCTCCTACTCTCTAAACTTGAAATAGTGAAATTTTCACTGTTTTTCCCAGTGATCAACTAATTCACTGGAAAAAAGTGAATTTTATCTATAAATAGTGAAAATTTTACTTTTTAAACAGTAAATTTTTTTTTTCATTTGTTTGACTAATGACTCAAGAGTCAATCCACTCTATGATTAGTGAAAAGTGGTTTCATCTTTTTACCGCGTCACTGAGAGCGCCATATCCTACGTCGTTTTTCAAGTTCAGTTTTATACAAAACTTAACTCTCGCTAACGGTGTGATTTCACTTTGATTCAGTATATATACGGCATTTTAGCTAATATTAATGTAGGTATGATATAAGTAATAATATTACGGTAAGTAATAAGCTGATATTTAATTGATAATAGATATTATATATGCTCTCTAAACCTGAAATAGTGAATTATTACTAATTCACAGTGTATAAATTCACTATTTGCCACAGCTAAAAGTCGGCCACTTGGAATTAGTGCATATACACTCATTTACCCAGTGAAAATGATGCACTTATGAAAACAGTGAAATTCACTGATACATTAGAACTATTTGCCACTAATAACTACAGTGAATTTCACTGTTTAAATGAGTGTATATGCACTAATTCCAAGTGGCCGACTTTTAGCTGTGGCAAATAGTGAATATACACTGTGAATTAGTGATAATTCACTATTTCAGGTTTAGAGAGTAATCTTTGAAATAAACACACACAGTTTCCTAAAAATATATACACCCAATTTTGTTTTTAAACGGTCTTTTTTAAAACGGTTTTGATTTAACACGGTCTAGAAAAAAATCGATTCCGTTTTTACATAATTTCATTCGATTTAGCACGATTAAAAAGGTTATTTGATTTAAATTTTCAAGAAAAATATTTTTATTAACCGTAATCTTCTGATGAATTTTTTTTTCTATCTGTTATTTAAAGAGGTTGTTTGTTAATATGATAATTTTTTATCAATATGGAAGAATTCATGTTTATCTTATTGATAAATGTATATTATTACTAACAATTTTCTTATCACGGTGAAAATTTTGTTTCGTATTGAAAAAATATATTTAAAATACAAAAAATACTTAATAAATGACATCACTGAATTTACCATATCGAAAATTGCACTTTCTCTAGTTGAGTGGTGTAAAAAATTATTCACACTCTGATAAATATTTATTAATACAACCATTATGTTTAATCTATTTGTGAGTTTCGTTAGTTGGTGTAATAAATTATTTATTAATTTGACAAATGAAAAGATTTTTAGATATACATGAAGATATATTTTTCAAATTAATAAAATATCCTCAATAAGATTTTTTTTATTATTATATTGAGGAAATATAGTTATTTATTAAGCATTTTTCCATCACAAATTTTCAATAAGATCGATTTTTTTTCTGTGTGATATTCGATCGAACAATAAAAAAAAAATTATATTTTTAAATTAAATTATATTAACTTAAAATTGCTGGTTGATATATTTTTCACATTATTCTTTGTCAATAATTCAACTTTTTTACTTTCTTTATACCTAATACCGTATCATACATCACTGTCATTCATGAATACCTCTTCATAATACAATAAATGATATTTAAATAATGTACTTAACTGTACAAATATGAAAATACAGATGCAAACTATATGATATTGACAAAACAATACGTACACTGGCGCCGACTACGGGGGGGGGCGTTGGGGGCGATCGCCCCCCTAGATATTATACCAGGGGGGCTTCGCCCCCCCTGTGAAGCTGCACTCTAGTTTCTTTTAAATTAAATATACTTTTGTCAATAAGATTTTTCTTTAAAAAAAGGTGCAATATTCAAATACTTGTCACTTGATTGTGAGTAAAAATGATCACTAAAAATTTCTTCAAAAAGAAAATTAATACTGAAACATCTTTTATTTCCTTTACAAAGCTTAGTTAGACCATCAGCTTTAAAAAAATTCTATGACTTTTCTATACCAAGTTTAACTGAAGTTTTCAGTTAAAATCGTCGTTTTCGTTTCGTGAGCTTCTGTAAATAAAAAAAAACTAATGTACAAATAAAAAAAAAGATTTCTAAGATATAAATGTCCACTTTTAAATTATTTCAAATAATTAAAGTTTGATCGATTTTTATCGAAAATACACTTCAAATAATGAATATTGTATCGTCGGCAGCGTTATCCAAGTTGATGATGATGTTACATGGACTGTTTTACGATGATTTTAGCTGCTAACTCCAATAATTTGATGAAAAAAAAATTTTTTTTCACACTCAACGCACTATTAGTTGTTTCTGAAATTTTTGTCGTTATTACGAAAGTTGGATATTTTTAAGGAAATCTTTTGATTTCTAAGATATAAATGTCCACTTTTAAATTATTTCAAATAATTAAAGTTTGATCGATTTTTATCGAAACTACACTTCAAATAATGAATATTGTATCGTCGGCAGCGTTATCCAAGTTGATGATGATGTTACATGGACTGTTTTACGATGATTTTAGCTGCTAACTCCAATAATTTGATGAAAAAAATATATTTTTTTCACACTCAACGCACTATTAGTTGTGTTTCTGAAATTTTTGTCGTTATTACGAAAGTTGGATATTGCATATTTTTTAAGGAAATCTTTTGCCCCCCCCCCCCCCAATAAAACTTATGAAAATCTCGCCCACCCCAGGTTAAATGAAAAGTCGGCGCCTATGATATACGTATAAAATAAGGAATATTAATCAAGAAATGTTACTGAACCGATAAGTCAACTTCCAATTTTGTATATAGTGAGTAAACCCCCACGGGTCTCCCGCCGACAGTAGGATAATTCCAATGATGAAGATTGATCATCAGTCAGTACAAAAAGAGTACAGGATTATGCTTAGTATGCAATAACCTACTGTCAATGGTGAAATACTGTTTAAAGAAACGATCGGTGGATTTCAAAAATTCAAATATCAGAAAATCATTTACGTATCATATTGTCAATCAAATGTCTAAATATTCCAGATGAAAAGCGAATTTATATGTTTGTTTATATGTACATTGTACATATATAAAAATGCAATAAAATAAAATACCAATAGTATGGTATAAAAATAAAATATAAAATATGAATGTATTCGTATACATATACAGGATCTTCCAAAAGTTCTTGACCAACTAAATAACTGGCTTGAAATATAAGATTGAAAGGGTCTAGTCCAGTGGTTCCCAAAGTGGTCCCTACGGACCCCAAGGGGTCCCTGGCATCGTTCAGGGGGTCCGTGGAACATTAAAATCGATTTGGGGGTCCCTGAACAACGTCAGGGGGTCCGCGCACATTTTTATTAATATGGAAGTTAACAATGAATAAATTACACTGGCCGACAGCCATTTTGCTGCTGGGCATACAACAACTTTTTAAGGGTAATTTGGACACGCTGAATCCAAAAATGACCACCATTTTGCTCAATTAGCTCTTGTTTTTGCAATATTGCAAAAAAATGTTTTTTTCGATATGCAAACATTCAAATTCGTATATACCTATATTTTTTGAATCAATGCCTTCAACCAAAGATCATTCAGAATGAAGCTATGGGTCCTAATTGAACTAAAAAGCCTTAAATTATATACATTCATAAAGTTATTCTATTCGAAAATCACTTTTTAAACGAAAAAAAATCTATTTTTTAGCAAAAATTCGGCAAATTTCAAAACTCAAAGCGCATTAACACAAACAATTTTTGTCCAATTTTAATGTTATTCACTAAGTTAGTAGCTTTATCTATCTTCTTCATTGTGTTAAAATTTCAACGTAATCGAATAAAAATTGGCGAAGTGGTACTAAAATCAACTGCGCGTGTCAAAATTTTGTAGTTTTTCACCCAGGGTTCGTGGGAAAGTTTTGACTATGAAAGGGGGTCCGTGGGCAAGTTTTGACTATGAAAAGGGGTCCGTGGGCCAAAAGAATTTGGGAACCACTGGTCTAGTCGGATAAGCGTAAGAAAACTGCACCAGAGTCAAATGAAGAGTTCTTATACCTTGTATATATTGTTTTGTATCTACAACATATTTACCCTTAATTTTAGACTTCTACCCCCCCCCCCCATGTAATCACTTGCATTAATTCTTATGTCAAAAAAAATATTGGTTGGTGCAGATTTATTCTTTGGGTTATAAAGAATATTTATGCATACATAAAGCATTGCGAAATTTATAAACAATTGTCAAACTTTAGGAAGGCATTATATAAAAATGATAGTGATTTTCATTTATATGTTTTTAAACAACCTCTTGGTTATTTTAACTTTAATTTTATGACATATAGCACCCCCTCAAAAAAAGTGTCACAACTCAAAAAATGTAGTTTTGAGGAAATAGGAATAAATGAAATTATAACAATTTAGGTAAATCAAAATTGTAAAGGTAGTATAGGAAAAGGACTCATACACAGTATTTAATTTAAATATTTCAGTATTCTTGTGATTTTTCGAAAATTAGTAACTATTAAAACACTTAGTGATTAAGTATTTAAAAAATACATAAAAAATGTGACATTTTAAAAAAGACAGTATTTATTTTTATGTTATTTTCGATGAATGAATAATAGGTATTCTAAATAATAATATTTTATTTCAAAATAAAATAAGTATGGAGAACAGAAAGAACAATAAAGTAATCTTCTTACCAAATGTTTATACAAATAACTTCTTTGTGACAAAAAACAAACGTTATTGAAAGAATTTGGAAAGGAGTATACTGTTGTAGTATATAAAAAAGGCCGTTTCTTAGAATTTTCAGTTTGATCCCAAATAAATACTTCATATTAAATTTATTTCAACAAATTCTTTCTGTTAAAAGAAAAAGCGTATACAAATACATTTTGAAATAAAAGCTTTTATACAAAATTTCAAACCAAAACGAAAATTCCTGTAAATTTATTATAAAAGGTTAAACTTCAAATATTAAAATACATAAATAAAAAATTAAATTCCCTCTGGTGAATCTCGTATTCATCTCACGAAATGCTTAAAAAATATTTTTTTTAATTGCAGTCTCTGAACAAAAAAAAATTCTAATCAAGAAGTGTTAACAGCAAATAAAAAGTAAACTCTAAAAGTGTTTTTTCAGGAAATTTGGAAGTTTCTTGTTTGTTCACGTATCGCAATAAAAGGTAATTCGTGATTTCCTGAAAACCTTGCGTTCAATGGAAACATTCTAAACAAATTAACAAAAGCGTGAACGTAACTAATACGTACATAAACATTAGAGGTATGCTGCTAATGTATATTTACAGATACACCCAAAAAAGAAATTAGTAAGTATTACAGCGCGGCATAGTACAAAATCGCTTCGAACCGTCAAATTATAAAATTTACAAGAACTTAAGCAAAAATTACAACTTCGTTTTGTAAATCAAGTAAATACAAAATAAAATAAGCAGTAGATACTGTAAACATTGTAATTTTAGCTCATTTTCCTAGCACTTGGCCGGATTCATTAGTAATAGTTTGTAAATTTTACAATTTGACGGTTCGAAGCGATTTTGTACTATGCCGCGCTGTAATACTTACTAATTTCTTTTTTGGGTGTACCAAGTAATGAAATTCAGTAAATACTATTTTTCATTGTATTCTAAATTACATTTCCTCGATTATGTCAATATATGTATATTTATTTACAGCCCAAGTAAAATGAAACGGTAGCGCATTTGGTCATTTAAAATAATATTTTGAAAAAACGCTCGAACACGTCGATTTTACTTTCAAGGGGGACATTTTTTGTTATAACATTTTTGCAAAAATCTTTTCAACCCTCAACGCTATGAGCACAACCCTTAAAATTTTAAATAGCATGAAAGGGCAATTGATACAACATTTGAAAAGTTTTTTCATTCTAAACAAGGTGCTTTTTGTTTGTTTTTTTTCACATCTGTTTAGTTTTAATCAAGTTATTTACATTTTTAATTCCATTCTGATCAATAAAACAAACATTTACAACTGAAATTCAAAAGAAAGTAGGCTTATTTTCTTATAAAATAATTTTAAAAAATTTACCAACATCCAAAACTTTAATTAATTTAATATATTTTCAAATTGGATGTTAATAAAATTTTCGAATTATTTAATAAGAAAATAGGTCTACTTTGTTTTGAATTTTAGTTGTAAATGTTTTTTTTGTTGATCAGAAAATCAATGCATTCATGAAATTAAAAATATAAATAACTTGATTAAAACTAAACAGATTTGGAAAAAACAAAAAGCACCTTGTTTAGAATGGAAAAACCTTCCAAATTAGGTATCACTTGCCCTATCATGCTAATAAAAATTTTAAGGGTTGTGCGTATAGCGCTGAGGGTTGAAAAAATTCTTGCAAAAATTTTATAACAAAAAATGTCCCCCTTGAAAATAAAATCGACGGGTTCTAGCGTTTTTTCAAAATATTATTTTAAAAGACCGAAAGTGCGACCGTTTCGTTTAAGTTGGGCCACCCTGTATGTACGTTACTTAAATTAACAATAAAGTTAGATAAATAAATCAAAATTATAAATAATCACAAAAAATTACCACAAAAAAAAGTTAGTGAATGATTTTTTTTAAAAACCCGAAAAAAAACGTTTGAGGGGCCCACCAACATTTTCAGATAAGATATAGGGGTCATGCACCCCCTCCCGTTCTCAATAATATAATGACATTTATTATAATTCCGAATTCTTATCAAAAGTGCGATGTTTATTATAAAACCATAAAAAATTAAATATCCCTACAAATGATTCAAAGGGAATATTTCCAGAGAGAAATAAATTAGTCTGTTTCTCTTTCAAATCAAATCTTTACAACAAACCATTAATCTTCGAAGTAAAATACCTGAAATGGAATAAAGATCTAATTGGAAATAAAACTTTGTAAAACCTATACAAAATTATATACCTATATATTCTGCAGAAGATACGAATGGTTAATGAATGAAATACATATAAACTTTGATTCGTGAATAATAGAAGTCAAAGTTTAATTAAACAGTCTACAATAATTGTTGTAGAGTAAAGCGAAGTAGTTCAAACAAATTAATTATATCAAATGAAGTAGTTTATTTTTCAGTTAAATATGAACTCACTGTCAAACGTTTTCATGTAATATACTCCTTAATTAACAATACCGTCTGTATCAAAAAAAAATTCTGTAAGAAAATGTGGAAAATATCATACTATGTAAAAAAACATAGGTAACCTATTTTATAGAAAATTGAATGCTCTACAAAAAAGGTTCTATAACATTTTCACGTAACAAGTGTCTTTCTTGAGATATCTTCAAATCAAAAAATAAATATTTTGGGATGCCACCCCTCCCCCTTACACACGATTTTAATACTTTTGAAATGGGACCGTCCTCAAATCAGACCCAACCAACTAACAAAGTTTCAGTAAGTTCGGTTCAGTGGTTCATGAGTTAAGTAACACACACACAGACAGACAGACTGACACAGAACAAAAAGTGTTTGTCTTGACCTGAAACGGATAGATCCGGTAAAATTTTGAACAAATTTTTTTTCTCGTTTTAAAACGATCACAAAGCTTCTCGTATCTTCGATATTGCGAGGAAGCAAAAATCGTGTTAGGCACGCACATGATAGGGTTCCGTAGTCATTCTCACTACGATTTATAAAAAAAAATAGTTGTTTCAAAATTTTCGTGATTGAAGAGTTAAAATCAAAAAGTAATTTGATTTTTACTATTGCATTTTATGAGATCTATCAAATGACACCCCACTCAATGGGGTAAATGAAAAAAATGTAAGTTCACTTTTCAGTCTATAGAAGTGGGGTCCAAATTATTTTCGACAATGATCGTTATAATTTTCAGTGAAAATACTAATTAAAATCTACTAGATTTCTTAAATTGATAATTTAGAAAATAGAGGGGGGGGGGCTTTTATAATGACTTTGAAGAGCAAATACATCGTAATTGAAGGGTTAAAATCAAAAGGTTCTGTTATATTTTTTGTTGCATTTTAGGAGACCTTTCTAACGACTCTGGGGTAGATGAATTTTTTTAACACTTTTCATTTTATGAAAGGGGGTCTAAAAATTTTTTTTTTTAAATCTTATAATTTCTGTTTTTTTGGGTCATCAATCTACGACCGTATTATGTCAAAATTTTTACAAGACGGACGGACAGACATAGAAAAACTATAAAGGTTCCTAGTTTTCTACGGAACCCTAACAACCACACTGGTAGAAAGGATTTCTCAAACCAAGTATACTTTGTTTTGTATATAACGAAAACAATATTTTCTTAAGAAAAGCAATAATCTCTTAAACCAACTATAGTATTCTTAAATGAAGGAATAACGTAGTTGTATTAAGAGTATGTTTCTTATATTAAGAAAATATTGTTTTCGTTACATACAAAACAATGTTTTCTTGGTCTAATACAGTTTTTTTTCTGTGCAGTTCTACAACACGTTCGATCAGAGGTCGGCAAACTGCGACTCAACAGTTTTTTGAGTACGTACTCAAAGTTCAATAATAACTTTAATGTCTGTGAAACGTTTGAGTAAAAATAAATAAAACAAACACATTTTCATCTTATATAACAGTAAAATAAATATAACGTACTCTACAGTTTCTAAAGTTAATCAAATAAGTATTTTCTACGTTTAATGTTCTTATTCAAAGTCAAATGTCAGTATGAGTTCTGTATAATATGTGTATATTAAATAATGTATCCATCTTAGAACTAAATCATAAGTTGCACAGAACTTAGATGAAAAGTGTAAAGTCAAGTAATGTAAATTAACTATAAAATATAGTTTATTCAAATGTACATATGCAGTTACAGTGGGATCTTCTCACAATTAGAGATATTATAAATTATACTTCACGAAGGAATGGTTAGATAAGTTAGACAAGAAAATCATAAAATACAAAAAAAAATATTCTATTTTAGTCCAATCAAATTATCAAAAAAATGTAATTCGTAAGACATTGTTCTACAGAGTCATTTTTTTTAATTCAAATTGTTAAGGGGTGTATTCTGAGTACTACATTAAGTTGGCGTGGTCTATGACCTTGAGCGTTGTCCGCCATAAGCACGAAAACTTTAAACGTAATTATCTCGTAAACCGCTTATTCTATGATAAAATTTGTCATAACCTTTCTTATTCACCAGGGTTGAATCTACAATTTTATTCACAGGCTCAATTCTCTATTGTCAGTTGGTGACGAGTTATATTGTAAAAAAGTTCACAAAAAATGATTTTTTGCATTTATTTCGTAAAGAAGCGATTGTATTGAAAAAATTTAAATCACAATCTTTTAGAACTCTCAATTTGCAATATTTTTGTTATTAAATGCCATTTTGCAAAATCGATAGTTTGCGTGTTATAACCCGCAAAGCATTGCAAAAACACATTTTTTCATTATATTTCAAAAACTATAATAAAACCTACAAAATGTGTTGACAAAACTGTAGATAATAAAATTTTACACTTTCTTTGTTTTATAAAAAAAAAACTTTTTTTCGTTAAAAAAATTTTTTTTTGTTTATTTACAAAAAAAAATATTTTTTTCTCTGAACAAAAAAAGTGTAGAATTTTGTGATCTTGACTTTTGTTATTACACATTTTGTAGGTTTTATTATAGTTTTTGAAATATAATGAAAAAATGTGTTTTTGCAATGCTTTGCGGGTTATAACACGCAAACTATCGATTTTGCAAAATGGCATTTAATATCAAAAATATTGCAAATTGAGAGTTCTAAAAGATTGTGGTTTAAATTTTTTCAATACAATCGCTTCTTTACGAAATAAAAAATGCAAAAAATCATTTTTTGTGAACTTTTTTACAATATAACTCGTCACCAACTGACAATAGAGAATTGAGCCTGTGAATAAAATTGTAGATTCAACCCTGGTGAATAAGAAAGGTTATGACAAATTTTATCATAGAATGAGCGGTTTACGAGATAATTACGTTTAAAGTTTTCGTGCTTATGGCGGACAACGCTCAAGGTCATAGACCACGCCAACTTAATGTAGTACTCAGAATACACCCCTTAACATTTTAAAACAAAAAAAATGACTCTGTAGAACAATGCAGACCAAAAATACAAATTGATTGGACTATTTGTCTTGAGGTTTTTTTTAAACTAAATTGATCTTCAAAGCTTCTAAAAATAGTTAAATAAATCATACGTAATGAATTTACATCTAAGGTATCGGTTCTTAAACTTATGTGGTCTAGGGACCCCTTTTTTAAAAAAATATTTTTCAGGGACCCTCATCTGATAGAAAAACAAAAAAGGTCGTTAGATACTAATTAATCACTGATAAATATAAATATAAAAGAACTTTATGTAAATTATTTTTTTGCCAAAAATGTTCACGGACCCACGTAAAAGTTTGGCGGCCTCTCGGGGGTCTACGGACCCTAGTTTAAGAACCGCTGATCTAGGGAATTCAATATTATTTCAAAGATATATAATGCAAATATTTGTTTTTCTATTAATATTGCGAAAATAATAATTTTCTTAGTTCTTACAAATTAATTGCAAAAAATAAAGATTGTTTGACAACTTTATATATCGCACCCCTGCAAAAAAATGTTACATTTCATAAAATGTCATATTTGAGATAAATATGTAGAATAATTCCAAATTACTATATATTTCTACTAAAAATTGTCAATAATGTACTTCATGTACCTACCGTCAAAACTACTATATTCTAAAAAAAATGTCACATTTTTCATTATTTTTTAAATGCTTAATCACTAACGTAAGCGTTTTAATAGTTGCTATTTTTCAAACATCACAGGAATACTAAAATATTTAAATTAAATACTGTGTATCAGTCTTTTCCTATATACTACCTTTACAATTTTGATTTACCTAAATTGTTATAATTTCATTTATTCCTATTTCCTCAAAACTACATTTTTTACGGGTGTGAGATATTTATTGATGATAATAAATAAATAAAGATCTTATTTTCAAATAATGTAATAACCATGGCCCCCTTAGGAGCCTGGGGTTAGATTAGGTTATATTTTAAAGTGTGCTGTAAAAAATGTTTTTTTTTTTAAATAATGGATGAAAAAAAATTGTAGTTTCTAAAGCAGTTTATTTATATTAATTATTAAATTAAAATAAATATATACTTAAATAATATTTATCTACTTAGAATAGATCTAAGAAATATTTTTTATAAAAAATTAATTTTAGAAATAATTATCTACGTAATAATGTTTTTAATTTCAAAACAAATATTAAAATTAAGATCAGATTAATGCAGGCATCTAATTATCAAGTAAATATTATTTTCTTCCTATTCACAAATGAATTTATAAAGCCATATTACTTATTTATATTAAATTGTAATGATGATATTAAATTTCGCTTATTTCTTAACGAGAATTCAAAGAAGCTATTTATAATATTACACGAAAATATTAAAATAATTACAGGAAATTGTTATTAAAATACAAAATATTATTGTTTTTCGCATCAGTAATTTATATAAGAGATACTAATTATTCTTGCATTATTTTTTTGTGTAAAAAACTTATCAATAAAGGAGTCAAATGTCATATAAAAATACCGATTAAAAATGTACATATAACCATATTTTTTGTTTATTTATTTATAAAAATATATATGAATAGTATCTAATATCATAATAATCATTCAAAAATGATTACATATAAAATATGTTTTAATGAATTAAATAGACACTTAAGTATTTAAATAAACATACAATATGAATAAAATAATGTTTTAAAATGTACTTACATATAAAACTCAAATGGAAAATAGTAGTTGCATCAAATGGAAACCACTTTAAAAGTTTCACGATAAAATTTTTCAACAATAAAATAAAACAGAGTTCACTGAGTTTTTTTTTACTGATTCCACGAATGCGAGATATTTATAATTTATATCGTTCTTAAATCTATATTATACGATATATATTTATTTAATATATTTAATTCACATATACGTCTTAAATATTTAGTAACGGTTAATTTTATTTTTATAATATTTATATATATTTTATATATCCACTAATACAACTACTAACACATTATATTAATTTTATTTATAATAACAATTTAATTAACACATATACTACCACTAATTGTATACAGTTTTATAATTGTCAAAAACGCGCGCGCGAAATTAAAAATGAAATAAATTGAAGTATATATTTATTAAATCGACGATAAGCGATGTTGTGAAAGTTTTGTTAAAGTTACGGTTAGACGTCAGCGCGTAGAATGGATGGAACAAGTACGGGAGCATGCGATGTACTAGAAGAGGGATGCTGCGGACGCCACGATGGACCGACGCCGCCGTCGTCGCCGTGCGCGACGCCACCGCTTGACGCGTGTATCAGCGATACATATACATATACGCGCACTTCGACTGGTTGAGAATGTTTGTTTTGTTTTTGACTTTCGTAATCGGTTATAAGAAATAGATTTATGGGGTCATTCCGGTCAAAAGTTGTTTTTAAAGAATTTCGATTGGTTAGAATATACATTAAAATAATTAGAAGAGAAATTTACGCTAGGATTAATAAAATTTGTTTTTGATTAATATATAATATCAGTTGTGTAACTACCGCCGATCTGGTAGGTTAGATTGTCCGGGGCTCCGAGCATCAGGGGTCCCCCAAAAGTGGTAAAGAATTTTTTTTAATTGTGATGATTTTTTTTTAGAATCGAAACAATCAAAAAAAATTTTTAGTAAAAAAGACGATATTTCAGTTATGCATATATTCGTTTATCTAACTTTTTTTATTTTTACGTTTTTATTTTATTTAAAAATTTTAAAATTGAATTTCAAAATCTTGAAAAATAAATATTTGGCATGTTATTGACTGTTCTTCATTTTAGTAATGTACCATCAAAATATTTTTTTTTACATAAATCACTTTTTTTCAAACGTCTCCGTATCCATACTTCAAATATATCCCTTCAAAATTCTACGCAATAAATATTATTGTGAAATAATGTAAAAAAAAATCCTGGCAAGAGTCTCCATTTTTATAACCACGCCAATGTATAATACAATAATAATAATAATTAATTTAACAACCAAAAAAGTTATTTGCCGCACCGGACCACACTTGTTTCGATCCACTGGTAGGGCCTGTCAACTTACCCACATTATATTATCAGATCACGCGTCACCACTCAATTTTGCCGATTGTTCTAAAATTTTAACATAAAACATGGGTCACCAAATTAGTCTAAGATAAACTACAGGTCTCTTTAAAAAATTATGCGAAAAGAGCCAGGTGATTACCTATACTATAATGTACGTATATATATTATCAGGGCCGTAACTAGAAGCTCGGGGGCCTAGGGCAGAGTGTTTGTGAGGAACCCCCCGCTATATGCAAAATAAAAACTGAAGACCTTTTTTTTCGTTAACACCTAACTATTTTTGCATCTTATTAATTGTAACTTTTTTTACGCTACTGTGGGAGGCCCCTATGCTCGGGGGCCTCAGTGGTAGTTACGACCATGTATATTATATCTGTAATGGAAGTATATTAGCCAACACCCCAGACAAAAAAAATCTGGTTACGTCCGTTATTTTAAAACTTAATTTCGATTAGAAAATAGACAATTCATACAATCATTCAATCAAAGTACTTTATAACTATATGAACAATGTACATACAATTAATATTAATTAAGAATGATATTTAAAAAATAGTAACCCATCTAATTTTATAAAACATACTTCAGGTATACATTTAATATTTAAACCTAATACCTATGAAATTAAATACTACATTTTAATAATAAACAATAAGTTAAACTCCTTAACAAATCAAAATGACGTTTTTCTAAACATCCAATATTATATAAGTGAACTAATATATTTTATACTGGTATTAAAAAGGCCTACATAGATTTAAAATACAAAAATAAACTTACCTTATTGTCTTTGTAGGGTTTATTTGACTGCAATCTCTGCTTTGTATATCGCGAAATTCACCTTCCATGTTAAACTATCATGTAATGTTCTCATCACAGAATAATAAATATAGTTCTAGCTGTTCAAAACTTTTTCTTATTAACCATAATGTCACTAAATCATTCATTGTACACTAATTATGTCTTACGATAAAAATAAAACAATACATTTCACAAATTCACTTTATATTTTAAGGTAAATAATTAAACACGTCTTATCACTAATATTAATGCGACCATTTTATTTCAATGCCAAAAACGCATTAAACTTTCTTGTCATATCTTGTCTCTCATTACTTAGAGAGCGTACTTGCGTAACTACATCTAATTACGGTGTAATAGTTATCGATTCACTTGCATAAAATAAATATTTATGATACAATATTATTATTTAATTAAAAGGAATAAAATATCGAATTATTTTTATTTATTCTGAAAAATATTAATCATATACATCTTTAG